>CM074736.1:52294652-53494652 GCA_037367245.1 Phrynocephalus guinanensis | reverse complement strand
CTGACACATCTGTCATTGTCAGGGCTATTTTTATTGGATGAGATTCTGAAGTTGACAGTTGTCACCCACAGTTTATCTTTTGGTTTGGTGCCAGTTCTCCCGGGTGAGGTTTGCCAGGGCAGTTTGGGTGCTGTTATGATGGCCCGGGTGAGGGAAAGATGAGTGCCCCCCCCACGGTCCCTCGCTGGAGCAAATCTGACCAGTTTCCCCATTCATGGGTCTTGGAGGAACAGCAGCTGATTTTCCCTAAGGGTGCAGAAGACCAGGGGATGTTCTTGTCATGCTCCCAATTCCAATGACCTCCTTCCTTTTTCCTCTCCTCCTTCATTTATCTCTCCTTCCTGGAACCCAGCCTCGCCTGCATCCTCTTCTGGTGGCAGCTGTTCCACCTCCTTCTTGCTCCTGCCCGAGTTCTGTTGTTACTTAGCAGCATGCAGTGCCCTTACCGCTGAGTCAGAACATGATCCAGGATAGGATCTTGAACAAAAATTGTATCTTGTATTACAAATGTGAGTCTTTTGCCTGTGGCTGCAAAGATACATTCAAATAGCAAATTACAATTATAAAACAGTTTAATAAGGTTAATATCTGCTGTCTCTCCTTTATAGAAGTTCAATTACTTTTATATGACATCTTCTTATGCAATATTTTATTTCTACCCAATTTAACAGATAGGTCATTATTGTAATATGAAGGCATTAATGGGACAAGATGCCTTTTTAAGGGAAGCCTTAGCAACCTTGGGCCTTTTCACACGACCCCTAAGATCCGCTGGTCCCTTAAATTCGGACCAAAGATCTTAGGGGTTCGTTGCCCTTCCTTCCTCCCCACCAGAGAAAGAGGGGGGGGAAAAGCAGCTCACCTGGAGGAGCCTCCCGGAGCTTCATTTCTCTTCCGTTTCTCTTCTGCTTGCTTTTTTCCCTCCCACCTCTTCTCTTAAAGGGGCAGGAGGCAAAAAAAACACAAGCAGAAGCCAGGAGACCAGATTAAATCCGGACCTGGGGATTTTCACCCACCTCAAGCAGGTACAAGAAAGTGCAGCTGGGTCGCGCTTAGGTGGGCGGGGTCGCACTTAATTGTCTGCAAAGTCCGGAGCTGGTGGGAAAACACTTGTAAGGTCCGGACCTTGCAGCCATTTCCTGCGGAGCTTAGGGGTCGTGTATAAAGGCCCCTTCATAGGTGCTGTTCAAAGGTGAGAACAACTTAACTCATTTTGGAGATGCCCACACTCTGGGGCCAAGAGTCTGAGCTAAAGAGAAGTTCTAGAACAGAGGCAAGTCTTTAAGAGCAGTTATTGAGAAATATTTCACATACAATCCTTTCCTCTGTAGCCGCACACCAAATGATTCCTAGACAAGCAAGAGGGAGACACCAACTTCCCTTATTCCACACCACTGGTGAATTTGGGGAATGTTGAAAAAAATTATTACCCAACATTCCACCTGCACCCCATTCCTCCCATATGGCCCATTCGTTCTGGACCTGCCCGCATGTGTCTTTTCAGAAAATGCCCTCTTGATTTCTAGGGAATGAGAGAACGTGGGCTGTATTCCACCACATTTTTGAGCAGCTTGAACGACACAAGGAATTGTGGTTGGCCTGTGATCCAAACAGCCAGGTACTTCAATCCCAAACAGTAGAGGATCCCCTTCCCCAGTTGGAAGAGGAGACATCAGTGACAAAGAGATGTGCCTTAATAGGAAGGAAGGCTGCATATATGATCCCCATTTATCCTAATGCTCTGGTCCATTCCTTGCATATGTATCTATCAAGGCAGGTGGAGCAGAATGGAAAGGGAAGAAACATGATTCTATGGAACCCTGTCAGGTTTCGTCCACAGGAACAGAGAACAAGAGTGTGCCAAACATAACAAAAATTCCATACCGGCACATTAGTATGAGAGGTTAACCACATCACCCCATACTGCCATCATGCTGAAAGAATTAAATTGAGAGTTTCTTCAGCTTCTGTTTATACAAATATTTTGATGTTTCCTATTAAACTGTGCCATAAAAAATCAAGTGAGGTATAAGTGTACTTAGTTTTGTACACATTTAAGGTTACCCTCCCAACTTCGATGTTTGCTATGTGTGACAAGAACCAATTCAATGATGAACAAAATATTTCCCTCTTGGCCTGTATCCCACTGGCAATTCCTATGACTGTAGCCTTTATTTGGTGGGGTTTACATAAGTATTGTGCCTAGATACCCTAAGCACATCCGATCTTGCTTGATTTCATAAGCTAAGCAGGGTCGGCCTTGGATGGGAGACCAACAGGGAATACCAGGTGCTGTAGGCACCTGGAGTAGGAACGGGCAAACCACTCCAGTATTCTTGTCAAGAAAACACCATGGGCATGGAGGCACGAAGAGTCAGTCATGACTGTAATGACACAACACACACACACACACACACACACACACACACACACACACACACACACACACACACACACACACACACACACAGACGTGTACTGGCAATACAAAGCATTTGTTCTGAAATTGAACTACTGTGATGGAAAGCTTTCATTTGCCCCTTGTGAAAGCACAATAAATGTAATAGCTGTGACTTTTCTAGCCCATAAAAGAGAAAAATGCTTTTATTTTAATGCCCGTTTCGGGAAGTAGGAAGGTGTGAACTGAAGTCTCCAAGCGGCTGTGTTCTGCAATAAGTCTGGCCTGGGACAGAGCCTTGGAAGATGTTTCCAATGTGCTGAGATTATTTTTATGGATGCCTCATGAAGGTCAGATAAACTGCTCCCCCCTTTCCTGTTTGCTGTTACAGACACAAAGATAAGGAGCCGCACTCTGAAGAAGAGCATAGTGCTGTTGTGGAGACACTGTGCATTTGAGTGCTAAGACTTGTTGATGAAAATGCAAACCGATTTACCAAGTCTGCCACCCTGTGCATCTCTGGCTAGCAATAAGGTCTGCTGAATGCTCTGTGACTCACTTCTTCCTGTGTCTTCTGAAAAGACACAGCAATCCGTGGATGGAACTGTTCTGCCCATGATACTTTATTGGTTTTTACAATGGTTTGCCAATCGGAAGAAAAGTGAAAAGATGTAAAATGAAATTAAAAATAAAAGCACTTCCTATTGGTTTTGAAGGATGGAATTAAATGAATGTAAGATGGCACTGAAAGCAAATCATTCTAACTTTCAAAACTATATACATAATACTAGATGCCAGTTCTGCCCCATTTCTGCCTAAGGTATAGTTCTAAAAAACCCAACTCCAGCAAATACATTTTACTCCAGGTTTCTCTTCTGCCCCATTATAGCCTTATGAGAGGGAGGGGAAGAATTTGGGATCAAAGTGAAATAGGAAGCCAAGAACCATATTAATTATATGTGTTCCTGTTCTTTTATTTAACTTTGAAATGAGCACACAAGTCTTGACATTCAAGGACATTCTTTTAATTTGTAGCCCTCTCTGAGAGATTTGTGTTCATGAAGAGATGAATAGATTTTACATATTTATATTCAGTTCTATTCTCACATTATTTTTATTCGCGATATCCTTCCCTCTTTAATAATTCATGGCTGGAAAGAAATAAAGGGCAGCAATAATTGATACAACTCTGATTGGCAGACCCAGGCACACCAGAAGGGCCGTGATGATTTTCCGACATAAAATGGCTGCTCTTCCCTTTTTCTTTTCTTTTCTTTTCTTTTTGTTAAAAGGGGAATGGTAAATGGAAAAACACAGATGTTTAAATTGCCCTTCTGCAATACATGTAGGAGACTCAGAAGACAAGATGCTGATCTTGTGTCTAGAAGGAATTGTACCCACCAAAAGCTTATTTGTGCTTATTTTAACACAACCCTGACTCAATCTGAATATAGTAAATGATCGTGTTTTTATTTTGTAACAGGTAAAGTGAGAGACAGTACAATTTAGTGCTTGATGTTTGATGTCTCAGGAATATAGACATCTGATTGCACCCCAGCACAGAATAAGTATTAATACTTTTAGATTTTCCACATTTCCTTCCATTTTTTAAACAATGTCACTGCCATGTCTGATATTTCAGACTGTGATCCTATATATTTAAAATGTGTTACCAACTGTTGAAAGGGACTGTCTCCTTAGCTGCCTTAGCAGGGATTTGTTCTTCTTGGCTAATGATATGCCTTATATTATCTTATGTTCCAGTTTCCATGTGCCCTAAAATTATCTATGAAATATATCGGTCCTAGAATACAAGCAGGCTGTGTACTCAAAAACAAGAATGTATCATCTTTACATAATTCAGGTTAAGGCGCCTACTGCCTAACCTTGAATAGGAATACATTTGATTTTATGGCCCTGTAATGTTCGTGGCTCAGTGGACTAAGGCTTCCAAAAACTGTCAGCTGCAAAGTTGGCAGCTCAGCGGTTTGAATCCTGGGTGCCATGCAGCGGAGTGAGCTCCCGCTGATAACCCCAGCTCCTGCCAACCTGGCAGTTCGAAAGCATGTAACTGCAAGTAGATAAATAGGTACTGCCGTAAAAAAGCGGGAAGGTAATAACAGTGTTTCCTTGCAGCCGTGCCGGCCACGTGGCCATGGACAACACTGGCTCCTTGACTTGAATACGGAGATGAGCACTGCCCCTAGAGTCAGACATAACTAGCACGCATGTGCCGGGGGAACCTTTTAAATGTTATATTACAAGTAAGTGAAGAGCAATGTCCTTAAAAAAGGACAGAACACAGTCCTGTTCTATGTCTCTCATAATTTCAACATGAGAAGACAATCAGCTTCTGGTTGCTCCTTGTTTCTTTAGACATGATGTACAATCTCCCAACCTCTGGCTCTGTAGCCAGATATCTAGACCACTGACCTCCTTAACTAGCAGTAGTTTGCCACTAAATTACATAATTACACTGATATACATAAGTAATAGGATTTGGGCCTCCACGTAGGGACCAAGTCAAATTGTACAGAAAGCAAACACAAAAAAGTATTAACCTAACCTTGCAATATTGTTGAAGGTGATGGACTGTCATGCAACATGGAGGTGAGAGACTGCCTCTGTTTCTCAGGAGATTCTTGCCTACTTGTGAAATTAAGTAATCTTCTACACCCTGAAGAAGAGAGGAAGTGTTGGAGAGGCTGGAACCTAGATGGCAATTGCTCGATAGAATCAGTTGTAGTGATAGCTTTTATCTGAGATTTGTGGTCCTGCTGTATATGTCTGAACAGTGAATGGGCAACTGAGGCTTTTAATTCTGCCTCCACTCTGTTACCTTGTAAATTTACTCTGGCAAGAGGTCAGGAAGAGATGCAACCAGCTGAACCAAAGTCCAATTTTATTTATATGTAATAGGAATCAAACAGGGTCTTCCATTAATGGCAGAGAAAGGGCGCTTTTACACAACCTCTAAAATCTGCCTGCAATTTAGGGCCTTTTTACACGACCCCTAAGATCCGCTGGTCCCTTAAATTCGGACCAGAGATCTTGAGGGTTCGTTGCTGTTCCTCTGTCCCCACCCGCTCCGCACTTCTTTGTTCTGTCTGCGTGAGGGGGGGAGGAAAAAAAGCCTTAGACAGAGACAAAAGAATAAAAGGCTTACCTCCGGAGTGCCGGTGGAAGTTGCTCCAACCTCCGTTTACTTCCTGGTTCCTCTTTAAGGGGCGGAGGCAAAAGAAAAACAACAGAAAGAAGCGAGGAGAGCTCAGGCAGTCTCCGAATCAAAATTTTTCACCATCAAAAAGCAGGTACAAGAAAACTGCTGTTTGGTCGCGCTAAAGTGGGCGGGGTCGCACTTAATTGTCTGCAAACTCCGGAGCTGGTGGGTAAACATTTTTAAAGTCCGGAGCTTGCAGCCATTTGCGGCGGAGCTTAGGGGTCGTGTATAAACGCCCTTAAATTCGGACCAGAGATTGTGGGGGCTTGTCGCTCATCCTGTGTTCCCACCCCTCTGCGCTCCATTGTTCCTGTCTGCGTGAGGAGAAGGAGAAAAAAAGGGAGAGAAAAAAGCAAGCTCACCTCCGTCTGCCGGTCAAAGCAGCCCCGAGCCGCCCCGTCCATCGTCGTGATTCCTGTCTCTTAAAGGGGTGGTGGGGACAAAAAAACAAACAGAAGGCGAGGTACCCCGGCATTCACAGCTTTACAATGCACATCGGAAGATTTTTTACCTCCTGGAGGCCAGGTACTTGAAAAGTACGCTGGGACGCGCTTAGGTGGGTGTGGTCGTACTTAATTTTTTTTTAAAGTCCGGAGCTGGTGGGAAAACATTTTAAGCTCCGGATCTGGGAGCCCTTTGCCTCGGATTTTAGGGGCCATGTAAAAGCGCCCAAAGACTCCAAACATACAGTGTAAAAGAGTTTTATACAACAACAAAGAGTCATAAAGTCATACAACTTCATTGGATAATATTTGCTTACTATATGGATCCTACATCTAATTGGCTGAAAATGTGAAGGAGGCAAACTAATTGGCTCTCCTATAACAATGGGGCATCTTTCCTCCCCTTAATGTTTTCCCTTCCAGGATGCGCCATAGTGTCTGGCAAACAAATTACTTATCCTATGGATATGTATGTTACCAGGCTGAGCCTTCCTCCCAGAGAGTATAGCTCCCTTCTGGGTGTTATGTTCTGACTATCTGAGTCTTTGGCCCTGGGGCTATATTCCTAAGAGGGGCATTGGAAAGGTAAACCATGGGTGCTTGAGTACTTGACCAATTCTAAAGGCCAAGCAAGAAACAATAGAAGGAGGGATATAGCAGAAAGAAAGGCCCTTTGTTTTATGTTCTGGCCAGGAAAAAATTACTTTTGGTCATATTCAGGTATCAACTCTTCTTCACTTAGGGTGCTATCACACAAGGGGGAAGATGCGGGACATGGGAAACTCCGGCTTTTCTCTCTACCTGAACACGTGATTGAGGATGTGGTTTCGGAGTTCCCATGTCCCTTAGGTTCTGCTCCGCTTCTCTTATGTCCCCACAGCCCTAACCTGCTTCAAGCAGGCACAGAGCAAATTAAAAAAAGTAAAACAAAATGGCCGACAAGCCCCAGGGACAGCTGCTGGGAGCTAAGGGGAAAAACTGCCTGACCAGCCTGCAGGCCAGCTGACTGGTGCTTGGGGGGGGATAAAAATAAAATAATAATAATAACAAACCTCCGAACAGCCCCAGGGCTGGCTGGTGGGGTCTAAGGAAAAATAAAAAATAAAAAAATGCCTGACTGGCCTGCAGGCCATCTGACTGGTGCTGGGGGAGGGATAAAAAAATAAAATAAAAAACCCCAGCACTGACCAGCCCCAGGAACAGCCGGTCAGTGCTATGAAAGAAAGAAAGAAAGAAAGAAAGAAAGAAAGAAAGAAAGAAAGAAAGAAAGAAAGAAAGAAAGAAAGAAAGAAAGAAAGAAAGAAAGAAAGAAAGAAAGAAAGAAAGAAAACCGGATCATATAAGTGTTCCCATTGACTTCTGGCTCCAAAAATGTGGCTTTTTAAGTGAGGCAAAAAATTCCCAACTTCTCCAGTAGGTATTGGAAAACTCCCTAAAGGGGGCACTACCCTTTTTTAAAGCTTGGTGGCTGTGGGGACAAGATTTTTGGACATGATTTATCTTGAAATTTAATCTGGATTTAAAGGCCATGTGATAGAGCCCTAAGGCTTGGTTCATTTTTAAACCCTTTACATCTGTTATTGCCTTCTTAACAAAGACAAAATGGTCCTGTCAAGTCTGTTTTTCAGGCAAGCAGGCACAATCATCAAAAAATGAGACCTTCCTCATCTTAAACAAACAGACAAACAAACAAGGGCCCCCTTTCCCTCCTAGAATCCTTACTTTGCCCTGGCAAGAAACATAGCAGACCTCAAAGCTCTTAGGTCAAGGGTGCCCAAACTTTTTGTAAGGAGGGCCAGATTTGGTGGCTGAGAATGTGTCAGGGGCTGGTTGCTCCCCAACCCTGCCACCCCACTGCAAGCCCCACCCACTTACTTTAAAAAAACATGGGGTGAAGGGGGGAGGGAGGGGCGGGCCAGCCAGCCGCGGGCCACAAGAATGGCCTGACGGGCCGGATTTGGCCACCGGGCTGGACTTTGGGCAGGGCTGTCCTAGGTCAACACAGGGGTATGTGTAAAAACAGCCTCTGCCTGAATCAGGGGTTCAGATGCTGTATGGGCCCCTGCTTTTATGTCAGCAGCCTTGAAACCTCTGCCATTGCCACCAAAGAAGCTGTCAGAAGTCATGAAATGGATGTGGTATATTTCCCCAGATGGTTTCATCTTTTTCTTCTGCCGTGGGGAGTTTGTGGTTGGAGCAGAGATGCCCCCCCTTCCATTCAGGCTATGAGCTGAGCAATCCCTTATGCAGCAGTCTTACAGAAGAATGCCTTCTACCCATATACTTCTTGCTTCTTAAGCTGTTTTCACTAATATGTAAATATGGTCAATTTACCTCAAGGCCATTTCGTTTCACACATTTCCATACTGCAGGCTCACAGACTTCCTTATCCTCCTCTGTTTTCTGCAGGTTAGGAGTACCAATTTCCACACAGCACTGCTTTTTGCAGATTGGTTTTGACTGCTTCTGAATGCGCACCACTCCACACAGCAGCTGACTTAGCTTTTTGCCCTATCTCCAAAGTGCTACCCTGCCTTCAGTCTAATCCCATACTCCAATATTTATCTGCCCCTGCAGTCTTTGTTCAAAAAACAAACAAACAAACAAAAAAAAAAACCACCACCACCACCACCAACAACAACAACAATAACCATGTAGAGAACAGAGAGCAGCAAAGCTGCATCAGAACTGTAAGGGAATACCTTTTACACAGGAGATGGGGAATTTAAAGCACAGTGGTACCTTGTATAAAGGAATTAATTCGTTCCAAATGAAATTATGTTTAGCAAATTTTCCTTTATATAAATTTCCTATATGAATGCATTGAAAACAGAGTAATCCCTAATTGCGACCATTTTATGTTGTACAGATTCGTCCCATAGGCGATTCTGTTAAGCAAATTTCCCCTATCTCCAGAATTTTTTATGTTGTACAGATTGTATGTTATACAAACCGTATGTTATATGAGGGTCCACTGTATATGTTTCAGGGAAGCACTGGTGGCTGTCATGGTATTGGTATGCAACTATGGTTAAAGAAAAGAAAAGAAACTGCATTTTTGGAATGAGATTACATTAATGTAATTTAAATTATTAGTTTCTCGGAAGAGGTGGTGTTATTAACACTTTGCTATCGAAGTACTACTTGGGGAATTATATATACTATATCTATCTATCTATCTATCTATCTATCTATCTATCTATCTATCTATCTATCTATCTATCTATCTATCTAAGGAAACAGTGTCTTTAGAATGAGATTAATAATAATTCTGACTTGAGGTAACCCTTTCCAGGGTTTTCTGTTAACTGTTCCCTTCTTTGGGGGGCATTTGGGGGCTGTGAAGTTTTCCAAAAGCAACACAAGGTGGCTCTTCTGAGATGTGTGGTGGGGAATCAAACTCACAACCTCTGTCTCTCAAGCCAGATGCCTCACCCACTGAATTAGCAGTCAAACAGAATGATATTACCATCATAAATATGTTGATGCCATCAGGCCTGTAAATAGTTTGGATGCAGCCCCACAACATGGTAGTTGGGGGCACAGAGAGATGTCCCTTATACCACCACTATGAATCCAAAGCAGAAATGACGGTATCATCAAAAAGAAAAAGGATGGGATGCTGAGAGCATGGGTTTGGCAGGTCTTGATTGTCACTCCAGCATAATAACTTCAGGAAGATGTTTTGAAAAGTACAGAGAGTTGAGAAGTACAGAGGATGTTAATTACAATGCAAAGTTTAATGGAATTGATTGGGGAGGAAAAGGGAAAAAAACAGGATTCACTTGCAGGACAAGGTTGATGCCCTGCAAAAACCACTTTTAAATCATGAAGTTCAATGAGCTGTATACAATGAGCTGTATTCAATGTCCATACCGTAGGCATATCAGTTCCAAGTCCTGTGAATGCTGAAAAATGCAGATTATAGTGAACAGTATTTCAATAGATTCTCTCCTGTCTTCCTCTATTGGCCAGTTCTGGTAACCACATCACGGGATTCTATTTCAGTGAATGCTATACATAACATAGTCTATGTTGCTTTCTAGAGACCAGTTCTTCTAACTTCATCTTTAGAAATATATATTTCTCGGATTTTCAATTTAATATTTTGATATTTTTCAGACTGGATAAGTGAATCAGTGGATCGTGATCCTGCAGATTAGGAGGTCCTACTGTACTTTAACAGCAATATAAAAGCTCATTAAATTAGGGCTGCCTTCACCCTGATTAAAGAAATGTAAATTGATCAATCCTGAGTTTTATTTCATTATGCATTGGACCAGTGGTTCTCAATCTGGGGGTCTCCAGATGTTCCTGGACTGCAACTCTCAGAAGTCTTCATCACAAGCTGAGCTGGCCAGGATTTCTGGGAGTTGCCATCCAGGAACATCTGAGGACCCACAGGTTGAGAAACATTGCATTAGACTATAGGAATATTTTCAAATCACTGTATGGGTAGTAGAGTAGACTATATGGGTATTTTCAAACCACTGTTAAGTGGTAGTCCCGTGGTACAGTAACTAAACTGTACTACTGTAGTGAAGATTCTGTTCATGATTTGATCTCAGGCTCAGGTAACCTTTTATGCATTGAACCTTGTGTGTGTGTGTGTGTGTGTGTGTGTGTGTGTGTGTGTGTGTGTGTGTGTGTGTGTGAGAGAGAGAGAGAGAGAGAGAGAGAGAGAGAGAGAGAGAGAGAGAGAGAGAGAGCAGTATATAGCCTGCATAATTAAAATTCTAAATTGCCAAGAGGATGCTTTTAAGCACTATTGGTAAGGTATAAGCAGCACACTGTTGATCATTTGTATTTGAATTTCACTAGCTGAGTGCATGGCAGAACAAATGGATTTTGTTTTAAGATGCCATAATGTGCAAATTCTCACGCCAACCAATTTGTTAGCTTCACAGGTCCCAGAATACTTGTTTTTCTTTTTACCAATATGAGGATTATCTCCGAAAGAAAATTCATAGTAGGCTCAAGAAACAATTTCTCCTTCAATCTCCATCTACAAGAAGTTCAGTTAGGAACCCACCAGTTGATATTAAAATAAAACACTGCAAATACTGGTGAAGAATTGATGTTATAGCAACAAATCAAGAACAACACAAAGTATTGAATGGCAGTATGTAGCAACTCATATCTTCAACAAATTAAAAGCAGAGGTGTTGGAGATTCCTGAAAATTCCAGAATAAAGTAGGCAGTGATTAAATCTTTGGGTTTAAGAAAGACTTTGGGAATTACTGTGTGCAACTTTTATTGCAGGTAATAAATTTGCAATTGGTATTATTGATGCGTGGAATCTTTTTTGGATGCATGTTAACATTATTTGTGATTTACTATAGCATTTGCTTTGTTTTGATGCATATATACACAATTTAAGAATATATTTCCAGTCATGTTTTTTTAAGATTTCTTGATAGTCAGGAAGCAGGGCTTCTGACCCTTCATAGTGTTCTGGAATATGCTTCCTCATATTTTATCTGTGTCCAAGAAGCCATTTCTTCACAGACACAGAGATTGTACTTTAGGATACAGACTTCCTGTCAAACTTTTATTACTTCCCGATTAGACTTCTGCAATATGTTCTGCATGAAATTGTACCATAAATCAAACCCAAAATGATATGGAAATGGCTAGCTGTCTGGTAAAAAGGATGACCCACTAGGTGTTCATGAAATACTCATGAAATCAACATGATAGAAATGAAAGATTAGTAGCTGAGTAGAATTTCTCATACAATCCAATTTTGGCAAAATATTTCTAATGTAAACAATCACACCAAGGTAAGGAAATTGGAAAGGAGTCGGTGAAACTAATTTTATTGTGATGCTAGACATTGAGCTCACCTGTTGTCTCCTAACATATTGAATTTCATTGATTGACAGAATTCTGACCTTAAAGGTCTAACACACCCTATGAATGAGAAAGGAGACAACATCTTATTACTTCATCAGCATCCAGAGTCAATATTTGACAGTGAGCAAAATTACCACAAATCTAGCCGATATGCTTTGCCGACTTGTGAGGCTTGGCCTTTGTAGCAAATCATTCTGCCAGAAAACATCATGAGCATTTGCTATGATTCTTTCTCTTTATGTGTGTAACCCCCCTCCCATTTTTGTTCAAGATTATGACAAAAGCAGACAATTTAGAATTTTGCAGTATATACCCCAGTGGAATTTGCTTTATCCAGAACGTGAATCTTCTTTCACTCCTTATCCACACTGCGCCATAATAGGGGACATTAAAAAGTTTGCTCTGAAATTCAGGAAAAAAGGCTTATTGATTGACAGAATTCTGACCTCAAGGTCTAACACAGAGCATGAATGAGGAAGAAGGCATCTTATTACTTCATCAGCATCCAGAGTCAACAAAAAGTGAACAAAATTTCCAAAAATCTAGCTGACATATTTTGCTGACTGAAAATATTCTGTTATAGTCAACTTAAGTTCACTGACACCAAGCACTGCAATGTTTGTATATTCAATTTCTTGTGTTGCTGTTTCTGGGTTACTTTGATTTACATGCTCACATCCCATGTTCCAGTTGCATGTGTTGCACAGCATTGGACTTTCACTTTTGGGCATATTGGCCACTAGGCATCCTTTTGGCTTTAAACTCATTGTGTTATTAGTGACAGCACTATTCATATGGATCTTTTGCTCTTCCCCAGTAGCTGATTGAGTGCTTTCTGACTTGGGAGTCTCATCTTCCAGCACTCTTGTTTTATTCTGTACTGTATCATCATAGGAGTTTCATGGAAAGGAAAATTCAGTAATGGTTTACCATTGTCATTGTCTGCACAGTATTAATGGATATTAGCTTGAGGGTCACTACCTTTGCCTCCTCCATCAGTGTCATAGGGCCTTTTCACACAACTCCTAAGATCCGCTGGCCACTTAAATTCGGACCAGGGATCTTGGGGGTTAGTTGCTCTTTCTGCGTCCCCACCCCTCCGCACTTCCTTGCTCCTGTCTGCGTTAGGGGAGGGAGGAAAAAAGAGAGGAAAAATGCAGGCTCACCTCCGAAGCTGCCCGGAGCCCCGTCGTTGTCCTGATTCCTTCTCTTCTGTTTTTTTTTTTTGCCTCCCGCCCCTTTAAGAGAAGAGGCACAAAAAAAAAAACCAGAAGCGAGGAGAGCCCCGCACTCACCAGATTAAATCCGGACCTGGGAATTTTCACCCTCCTAGAGCAGGTACATGAAAAGTGCGCTGGGACGCGCTTAGGTGGGCGTGGTCGCACTTAATTTCCTGCAAACTCCAGAGCTGGTGGGGAAACAATTGTAAGCTCCGGAGCTGGCAGTCATTTGCTGCGGAGTTTAGGGGTCGTGTACAAATATCCATATTCAGTGACTGCTGCTGCCCAGTAAATGCATCTTAGTCTGGTGTCTTAGCTGTCATTCTGTCTTGGGTCATGCTGCTAGGAGCCCAGGCTTGTAATGCAATCTGGTTTCCTTTTGTCATTGCTTTCAGCTTCACCACATCAAGATGTGCATCCAAGGAGCACTGACTGTGCAAAATTATAAATTCCCCAAAGAGAGAAAAACATACAACTTCAGTTTAAAGCAAAACCTTATGAATGAAGTTATGATCTATCAAGTAAAGATCTTAGCCACACTAATTCTTTTCCCCCGAGCAAGGTCAGCCTCAGCCATTTTAAGCCTGGGTGTTTTCCCATGCAGAGCTGCTGCTGAGAGAGACAAACAAACAGAAAGAAGTGAGTGCTGGTAAGTTTCTGGGGTTTTTGCAGTTGGAGTAGAGCTGCTTTAGAGGCATCTGCTAATTTAAACTGCAAAGAGCCACCAATATTGCTAATTTAAATTGCAAAGAGCCACCTTTATCCAAACAAAGGAAGCATCTAGAACTTTCCTCGAACAAAGGAAGCATAGAAGCTTCCTCAAGCAAAGAAAGCAGGGGGTGGAGTCAGACTAATCATTTCTCTGAGCAGGGGGGTGGAGCCACACTAATCATTTTCCTCTGAGCAAGGTCAGCCTCAGCCATTTTGGGGTGTTTGCAGTTGGAGTAGAGCTGCTTTAAAGGCCTCTGCTAATTTAAACTACAAAGAGCACTCGAGATTTCATATAAACAACAAAGGAAGGGAATAGTCTTAGTAGATAGAAAGGTAGTAAAATGGAGTCTGAGGGAGCAGCTGTAGTTACCTGCAACACTTGTGCCATGTTTGTCATCCTGCCAAAGCACATGGAGAACTACACTTGAAAGAAGTGCAAGCTGGCTGCACTACTAGAAGAGAAGGCCCAGCAGCTGGAGGCCCCCATATCTAGCCAGCAACCTATTAAGGAGCTTGAGGCTCTTTTTGTACAGAGCATTGCAGACTATCCTGGACAAAGCAGAGGTAGGCACAGTACTGAGGAAGAAGTCACTCCAACAACTAAGGAGGTAGATGCATGGAGGAATGTGACTCAAAGAAGTAAAAGGGCAAGGGATCACTCTGAGAGTCTGAAATTACAGAATCAATTTGAGGCTCTTTTGCTCACTATACACCTAATGAGGAATGCACAGAGGAACAACTGATTCCACCTAAAGATCTCTCCCTCATCACACTTGATGAGATACAGGAAGACAAACAACAGGAACAAACTAAAGACCTCTCCCTTAATATAGTTGATCAGGTGCATGTAGATGAACAGGCTGCAGGAAAGGCTCCTTGTACTAGGTGATTCAATTATTAGAAATAGAGAGGGATGGATTTGTGATGCCCATGATAACAGTATGGTGACTTACCTGCCAGGTGCAAAGGTTGCAGATATATAGATAGTTTATTAAAGAGAACTGGGAAGGAGTGAGTGGTCATGGTACATGTTGAGAAGGAGCCAGTTCATTGGTACATCATGGGCACAAGTTGGTACCAATGATGTTGGGAAGGCAAATTCAGGTTGTTAGTAAGAAGACTGAAATCCCGGACTTCCAAGGGTAGCATTTTCAGAAGTGCTGCCTCTTCCTCGTGCAGAACCCGCCAGGAAGGCAGAGCTCATAAGCCTCAATGAGTGGATGAGGCAATGGTGTCGAGAGGAGGGCTTCAGATTTATCAGGAACTGGAGAACATTTGCAGAGGGACAGGTTGCATTTGAACCATGATGGGACCAGATTGCTGGCACTCAACATCAAAAAGGCTGCAGAGCAGCTTTTTAACTGATTACTGGGGGGAAGCCGATAAGAGCTGGACAGCATCCGGTTCGGGAAAGTGTCTACCCAAGTAGTGAGAAGGATGCAATAATTACTGAGTAGACCGAGGAGCTAGTCACCAGCACTCCTGCATAAGGATGCAAGAGACAGTCTAATGATGCAACTGGAAAAGCATTTATAAAGGCTTGTATGCAAATGCCAGAGGCCTCTGGAAGAAAATAGGGGAGCTGGAATACTTAGCAATAGATAAAATATTGATATTATTGGCATCACTGAAACCTGATGGACGCATGATAATCAATGGGATACAGTCCTCCCAGGCTATAAACTGTACAGGAAGGACAGGAAGGGGCAAATGGGAAGTGGTGTAGCCTTGTATATTAAAGAAGTGATAAAATCATACAAATTGGAATATCCAGGTGATTTGGAGTCACCATTAGAAACTCTGTGGGTAAGATTATCAGGCCACATCAGACATATGCTGTCAGCCTACGACCCATGCCCCTGAGGGAGACTGGCAGTTGGAGAATGTTGTAAAAGAGGCATCCAAGAAGGCAAGCCTAGTTATAATAGGGGACTTAAATTACCCTCATATAGACTGGGTGAATTCTTGTTCAGCACATGATAAAGAGATGAAGTTCCTAGATATGCTAAATGATTGTTTCCTGGAACAGATGGTTGAAGATCCAACTAGAGGTACAAGAATCCTTGAGTAATATAGAGGATCTGGTACAGAGTGTTAATGTGACTGATCCATTAGGGAACAGTGACCACAATACAATTACTGTTAACTTAATCAGAGACTGCCAATCAGTGATAAATTCTAACACAAAGACCTTAAATTTTCAAAAAGGAAATTTCCCAAAGATGAGGAAACTAGTAAAAAAGAAGCTGAAAGGGAAAATTGAGGGAGACAAAACACTCCAAGAGGCATGGAGGCTGCTCACAAAAGCAATAACAGAGACCCAATTGGAATGCATACCCAAAAGGAAAAAAGGCACCATCAGGTCCATGGGACTCCAATGGGGCTTACAGGAGTTGTTCGGGAAGTGATCAAAAACAAGACAAGCTCATTTAGAAGATGGAAGGCTTGTCCAAATGAGGACAACAGACAGAAACATAAGTTCTGGCAGAACAAATGCAAGGCAACAATCAGGAAAGCAAAGCAAGACTTGGAGGAGCATATAGCTAAAAACACTCAAAAGAAATAACAATGAGTTCTTTAAGTACATTAGAAGTAAGAACCCAACTAGGAAGGCCATTGGACCATTAGACGATAATGGAAGGCAAGGGATTATTAAAAAAGAAACAGAGATTGCAGAGAGACTCAATGAATTTTTTTACTTTAGAATTCACTGAAGAAGACAGAGACCACATGCCCAAAACAGAGCCTATCTTCATAGGGAGGGATCAACTCTGGATCCTTTTTTAAAGATTGGTGTTACATTTGCTACCTTCCAGTCATCAGGCACAACGCCTGATTTGAAGGAAAGATTATATATTTTGGCAAGGACCTCAGCAATTTCATCTTTAAGTTCCTTAAGAACTTGTGGATGGATGCCATCTAGTCCTGGTGATTTGTTAGTATTTAGTTTAAATAAATGCTAAACTAATTCTTAAGAATTAAGCCAGATAGAAATAACCAGGGAGGAGGTCCTTGCATTTCTTAGAAATTGGAGTTGACAAAGAGCCTTTTTACACAACCCCTAAACTCCGCCGCAAATGGCTCCCAGCTCCGGAGCTTAAAATTGTTTACCCACCAGCTCCGGAGTTTACTGAAATTTAAGTGCGACCACGCCCACCTAAGTGGGTCCCAGCGCACTTTTCATGTACCTGCTCTCCAAGCGTGAAAAATCTTGATGCGGATGTGCCGGGCTCTCCTCGCTTCTTTTTGTTGTTGTTTTTTTGCCTCCCACCCCTTTAAGAGAAGGAACAAAGAAGTGACCGGGCTCACGGCAGCTTCCACCGGCACCGGGAGGTAAGCCTTTATTCTTTTGTCCCTTTTTTTCTCCCTCCCCTCACGCAGCCAGCAGCCAGGAAGTGCGGAGGGGTGGGGACGCACGAAGAGCAACAAACCCCTAAGATCTCTGGTCCGAATTTAAGTGACCAGCGGATCTTAGGGGTCGTGTAAAAGCGCCCAAAGTCACCATTAGTCAGCTGCAGAAAGCCACCTTACTGGGATCTGCTCACATAATTCACTAATACTAATGCTTGGGAGACTTTCACCTAGTGATTTGTAACCAAAATCCAGCGTAGTTGTCTTATCTGCTGTGTGATGATGATGATGATGATGATAATAATAATAATAATAATAATAATAATAATAATAATAATAATAATAATAATAATAATAATAATAATAATAATAATAAATGCATTTGGCACTTATCACTAAATTTATATATGAGTTTAGTGCTAGAGCATGTTTCCACGAAAAATAAATATGAAACAAAAAGAACTCTGATGAATTACAGCAGGTTTCCATGTTTCTGTGGCATGTGTTTGAATATTATGGGGAACCTAGAAAAACTGTCCCTTTCCCCTGTAGCCATGCAACCTGAAAAAGCTCACCATCTTTACAATGAGCCATAATGTAAAAGCTGGAAATTGCAGAGGATGACATCAAATAAATTGGGGGGGGGGCATGGGGTGGATCAAACTGCATCATACTAAGGGGTCAGTGTGGGCACCGGCACTGAACAATGAGCAATCAAAACAGGATTGCAAAATAGGCTCCAAACACAGCAAAGGCAGAGCTCTCCTATTCAGCTTTTCAGGGCAGCCCCAGTCGAAACAAGTCTGAAGCTAACATAGCATAGGCTGCAATGCCTGTTGATTTCTTCCTACTTCTTCTTCTTCTTCTTTTGCAGTGTATCTTTGTATGCAAGCAACATAGTCATATCCGACTAGGAAAATAACACCAGTCTGCATGATCCATCAGTCCTCTGGGCAGCGTCTGTAGCTGTTTACCTTTTACAAAAATTCTGACGTCAGTGAATGGAGTGGAAGATCTACTTCTTCTTGGATGTAGTCCAAAGTTCAGAGAAATGAGATGGATTTGTATGAGAGACAAGGTTGAGGGTGTAATAGAAAGATAGGTCAGTGGAAAGGTAAGAGGAAAGGTAAAAAGATTTTTTGGAAGTCATTATCTAGGCCATTGTTGTAAATTTAAGGCTCTGTGTCAGAGTACAAAGATGGCCAAAAAATGTAATAAGATGGGGCCAAGTGTTAATCCCACCCCCTTTTCACTTTTCTAGATCTGCTAGTGGACTGCTACTTTCTCCTTTGAGGATACTTCCTGTTTCTTTCTCCTCATAGGTAGAAGGACAGGCTACATAATGGCTGCTAGCACCCTTTGCAAATATTGGTGGCCACTGGCCAGCTTTTGGGGGGGGGATTTTGCGAATAAGTTTAACAGCCTTTTCTTCTCTTCTATCAATGACTGGATTTCTGCGACATAATAAACAAGCAACTTTTCCTTTTCCTGACTATTCCCTGCCTGATGCCTGTTTCTTCATTGGTTACTCCTCGGCTCTTGCATCCTACCTACAGCCTGTGTAAACCAAATGTGCAAGTGAAGGTGCAGTGAGATGGCACTTGGTCACTCTGTTTCCAAGGGCTGAGTCAAGGCCTTGAAACAGAGTCTTACTTGAGATTCAGGTAAGCCCATGAGGAGGACCCAAAGCTAAAGTCCAGAGTCTAATCAGCAGTCAGGCAGCATTTCAAGTGGAAAAGTCAAAATGCTTCCAAGATCAGGCACCAGAAAAGGTCACAAGCACACAGAAAGACATTTCAAACAGGCTTCCGCTCCTAAACTGAGGTTACTTGGCTGAGCTGCTGGAGCCCTACGCCTAGGGCTCTGGTGTACGCTTCTTGCAGCTGGTTGTCCTGGGAGGAATAGACTTTGGTCAAGGCGACCCCTTTTTGATGAGGAAGCCTCTGCTCTTGAGGAACTCTCTTTTGCATTCCAGCACTTGTCTTGCCACTTTTGAGCCTAGGCTGCGGGTGTTGTTCTGAAGGACTAGGATGGGGTCTGGCCGTCTTTTCCTGTGAGGGTCCTCCTGGGTCTGCAAAAGCATTGGCAGTCAGCTGCACTTCATCCTCACACCTAGGGGGTGGGCAGCTTCAAAATGCAACTCACTAGAGCAGTCTTCCCATGAGGTTGCAAAAGCATTGTTGAAATCTAGCACTGGAATTTGAAAATCCCCGCTTTGATATTCTGTGGTCAGAGGGAACGCTATATGAAACAGGATGGTGCTTTGGCAGATGTGGCACCTACCTAGTGAAGAGAGGAGGAAATCTCCCAAGCACTTGCTCAGTGGGTATTTCCAAACTGCTACTGCTCTTAGTGCAAAGGCAGAGTGCAACAATTCTGCCTTTCATATTAGGGCTGCACATCAGGGGAACTACACGAGAGGTCTCTGTCTAGTAGAGAACTCCACGTACCTCAGCAATCACAGAATGTCATTGGATTGACCCACTGCTATTCAAATGGCATCAAACTGGTGTAACTGTGTAGTGTAGGTGCACTTAGAAGAAGCAGAACGAAATGTGGGAGGATAATAAAAGGCAATTGGACCCCTTCTAAATGACAGATGCAAGTCAGGCCTTGTCAGGAAGCAGTGCTTGTTGTTTGAATGTCGCTTTCCCAGTGTGGAATAGCACATGCTGCCGCATATTGCAGATTGGTTTCATGCTTTTTACCTCCTATTTTGAATGCACCTAAAGCATGTCCTTCAACAGGAAATAAAGGACAATATGACTAAGAAAATGTGAAACGTGTAATGTCTCCTCAGGTGGAGAATCATTCCAATTACTCATTGGTTTTTCTAAGGGAAATTTCTGTGTGCTGGTTTGTTTGTTTTTACTGCATAGCCAGGCACTTAAATACTGATTGATGGAATACCTTCTTTTACTTGAGAATGGTTTTATTGCATGGGTGAATAGGTCAGAGAGCTCTGAGTGCTCAGTAAACTCCATATAACCCATGATGAATTAAACTCTCTCTCTCTCTCTCTCTCTCTCTCTCTCTCTCTCTCTCTCTCTGTGTGTGTGTGTGTGTGTGTGTGTGTGTACACTCTTAAAGATGAGGCACTGTATGAATACTGCAGCAATACAGAGACATGTTATGGATAATGTTTTATTCCCTAATAACTGTTAACACTGCTACATTTCAGCAACTGCTTGTGTATGATAGCAACTGTCCCCTGTTATTAGAATTTGGAAGTCTCCCCCTCTCTCCATCAATGGAGACACATTGTTAATAAGCAGCTTTGTTTGGTGGGCCATTCTGTTGACAAGTATTAAATACAACAAACGATTGAGCACACTCAAACCCAATGTTTTTAATGACAGCAGTATAGTTTGTCTTGTTAGAAGTCTCATTTTGAGAGTCAGAAGATATTTGTTTACCCCCCTAATAGCACCATCACCTGATTTTAGCTTTTCGGCTTCTTTGGGCTATAAATGAGTTATGCTAAAGTTTGTGAGTGCGATTTAACAGGCATGTTATGGTGGCAGCAGTGAGTACTGGTGGTGGGAATGTCTCAAATGCAGTGAGGGAAATCAGATTGGAACTGGAACTAACTTAGAACTGGAATTAGGACAGTTTTCATGACCAGCTTTTTCTTGGGACAGTAAAGAAGAATCCCTGAAACTTGTCAATGGTAAACAGACAAAAGTTCTGGGCCTTCAAATGAGTCAGAAATTGATATTTGTATGATATAGCAAGACCTTCTAAAGTGCTGGTGGCCATGGAATGGCAGCTGAATATGTGGGTATCTGATGTGGTGGTTAAGTCTGTGAAATGCCACCACAGAGAAATGTTCCACCAGTAACGCGCCTCAAAGCTGCTGGGATACACTATCATGTGTCTTTTATATGAATCTATAGGACCACATAGACTTTGTGTTTATAACTACTTATAACCTTATGTGATTACATTGATACTATGTTTTCAATGTTAGTTTCCGTCACTCATAACTTTATATGCAAATTTACTCTCCTTTTAACTGTTCACGTTCTCTTGTAGCTTTAATGTCATGTTGTGTATTAATGCTGTAAGATGTCCCTCAATTCCCTGTTCTCAATACTCGAACATGTCGTGCTGGACTCTGTATTATCCCTCATTACTGCAAGCCACCTTGGGTTCTTTTCTAAGGAGAAAGTTGGAGTAAAAATTCTCTAAAATAAATAAATAAATGAATAAACACACTGAATGAGTATATTTTGACATCTGAGCCAAAAATTGAGTTCATACTTTCCTGTCCTACAGTGAATGTACTGTGGTTTGCAGTACGCTGAGGAATTTTGTTCTGTATTGGAATGAATGGGAAGTAGGCAGAAACTCTTGTGGTGTGGCATTTGCATTGGTTCCAATGGAGCACACACAAGAGAAGGATTCTTGGAAGAGGATACTGTATGAGCCCAGAACTTTTATGTGTTTTTCATGGCACTGCTCTTAACAGTGCCCATGGTCAGCTACATTTGACAAGTGGCCCATCTTTCCTCTTTCCTGCTGCCAAAGTGACTCGTGGTAGCAGATCTTTTGTGTTGTTGCTTGTTCATTTAACACAAGTGAGAGATGTTCCCAAGCCTGAGGATCACACATGTCCATCCCTTGCCCTTGAAGGATCACACTTCAACCCACCAAGAAAACTTATTGAGAGAAAGGTGGCCTATAAAACCAACCAACCAACCAACCATCCAACCAACCAACCAACATTCCTGTCCCCACTCTTTCTTACAAAAATGTGTTTAAACAGAAAAAAACCCCTGTGCTATATAATGGCCAGATTTTTTTTTTAAAAAAAAACACTTTTTGGGATTGGGGCCCCCAGGGGTGTTGGACCACTCTCAAAACGTGTTGAAATTGTCCCCATGTCCCTTGAAAAGTGAAAGGGCACATTTAAAATCACCCTCCTCAAGTTTGTGAGGATTCTCAGTCATCCAGGTGAGTTTATCTTGAAGCTGAGTCATGGCTACTGGACTTTTTTTGAGAGATAGAAACGTTTCGCTGTTCATCCAAACAGCTTCATCAGTCTGAATACAGCTAGTGCAAGTCCTCCATCTTATAGTAGCTTTGACCTCTTGTCACCCTGGTCTGAATTAGGCTCATAAGATGAACAATGGCCTGAATAGGCTCGTTAGGGAGATAATAGTATCCATAGCCTTAAAGTGAACAATGGCCTAAGGTGCTGAAACCTATCAAGAATGGGTCGTTAGCTATGGCTTTGGTGGTGAAGGCTTTTTGATTTGCCTGGGTACTTTGGAAAGTACAGCCTGATAAGTAGCAGATAGACTATGCCTGAGGCCACCACCTCTGTTGAGGGAGGGGTTTTCAATGCTCACATGAATGGCTTCCCTTACTCCTCTCTCAAACCACCTCTCTTCTTTGTCTAATATGTGTGCATCCTCATCTTTGAAAGAGTGCCCTTTGTCCTTCCAGTTCCTTAATTAAAAATGCCGATGGTGCAATGGTGCTTGGGAATGGGCGCTTGCGGGCTATATGTTGCCCAAACCTTATTGGAAATGCTAAAGTAAACACAACTGAGTAGATGTGACGTGACACCCGCACTGCTTGCTTTGTCTGGGACTGTTGCTTGGCTTGTTCTGGAGAAAAACAGCAACTTGCATTTTGTGCTGTTGCAGTCAAAGCAGCCTCAAAGGGTCTGGCTATTCCTTTCTCTTCAATTTTTCATATCATAACTTTCAGCACAGGATGATCAACTATTCTGTGTAAATAGCTATTTCCAAAAGGACCTAAATTAAACTAGTTTTTATTGTCCTCTTGGGGAAAATATGCTGTGCATTTTAAGAAGCTCATAGAAATGCTTCATATTTTATTCAGGTTTAGCACTTTTCATCTCAAGATTTGGAGGCACTTCTCAAACATTAATTATAATTCCTATTTACATTTCCCTGTGAATTAGACACTTTTTAAAAAACACACAGAGAGATTGAAAGAGATCCAAAATTAAACCAAAGGGCAAAACAATGACCAGTTCCTGTGACTACATTTATCTGACGTGAAGGAGTCGGTCATGAAATGCATCATAAGGATTGGGTTTCAGGTCTAAAATGCGATGTGGATGTTTGTCCAGCGCATCCCACTATTTTTGTCATCAGTTGTTATTAAGAAATCTCTGTTCTGTCCCATTCTGTTCCAGTCTGGCTTTTAGTCCCTTATTGCCATATAAAGAATGTGCTTACTCTCACCGTACATGGGCATTATGCAGAAAGTGCAGAATAAGAAAAGAAAATAAGTGGATGCCAAGGTAAATCTGAATCAGTGAGCGTGCTGCCTCTGAGTGGAACAGTAAAAAGGTGGACCCCTTGCAGAACCACTGAACTGTGATCCTCGAGACATTGAGTTGGCAAAAAAGACTTTGGGGGTGTAAGACTGGAGCGGTATTTTGCTTCTTCTTTTTTTTCTTGTAGCAGTTATATTTAGGACCTTTGTTCCTCCATTCAGCTGAACATTTGCAGCCAAACTTACAAGATCGCCAAGGTTTGGATTAAATCATATTTCCTTCAACTGGGACAGATTTTATATCACATGAATATGAGAATCTTGCAAGGAATAATTATGATTAGTTTGTAATATGTTTTCCACAATCACATAAAAAGCAAACTAATTTAGAGTAATAAATACAAGTGGGGAAAAGTGATGTGTTTGTAGATATTTTACAAAGCGAAAGAAGAATTCATCAGATGAATTATTCAAAATGCATTATTTGTTCAGCTCTGGGGGAATTTATTATATACACCGAGATCTGCTTGGAAGACATAAGAATTAGAGATGGGCACAAAACAAATTGTAAATTTGTTTAAAAACACACCTGGCTTTTAAAACCATTTTCCCCTCCCCCAAACCCCGCACGCTGGCACTGGTGTGGGAAAAAAGAAAACCCCTTTCCCCCTGCCCCAGCGCCAATCAGCTGGTGCTCGGGGCTTGGGGAGGGGAAAACAGTTACACCAGCACTACATACACACGCATGTGCATGCACACACGCACACAAAGTTGTGCAAGCACTACACACACACACACACACGGGGGGGCACATACACATGTTAAAAAAACAAAAAAAGAAACAAAACAACAAATGAAAGGGAATGGAATGAAGCAAAAAACAAAATGAAATGCTATTTTAGTGTTTCGTGCCCAGCTCTAATAAGACTATCTACAGCTATTGCCCTTCCATGCAGTGAACACATTTCTCATTTGTACCACATATTTAGTTTTTAAAAGCCTTCACCAGTAATGTCTAAATATTACGGGCCCCCAGCCACAATCCACACAGACCTGTGCTGTATGTCCATTATGCCAGTGCTGGATTGCTACCTGCTTCTATCTTCTAAATAGAAACCTTGATGTCACTAGTTGCCAAACATTCTGGCATCATGGCCCTTTTCAAATTCTGAGAGATAGTCACATACCCGGCTTCTTCACTTCAAACATTCACTCCCTTACCACCACCACCACCTCCAATTCATTGTAAAAATCACTGCCCTCCCCCCCCCCCAGTAATTATCTTAATGTTGTGGTGTGAACTTTGAAAAAAAATCTGTGGAAGCTGTTAAAATATGTATCACATTTATTATGAAATATCACAGCCTCACCCCCACCCACTCCAAATTCCTTCACATTCCCTCGGGGGGGGGCACCCTCCCCCAGTTTGGAAATCAATACTTTAGATAACAGTAAGATTCAAAACAGAAGCCAACAAAACAAAACTATCCCTTTTGCCAAACTGATTGCATGCCCATTCACTGAGGGCCTGTGGGGAAGGAGAAGGTTTTGGGATACAGCCCCCAGAGTGGAGCATTCTGAGAGCTGCACTCCCCCCCCCATGTATCCACATCGTACACATTCCTGTTGCATCTCAATATCTCCCTTTTCCCCTGTTTGTGCAATTAATAGCATGACAGCAGGAGAAAAAAAAGGGAACACATTCCCTGGTGAGTTAATGGGGTGGGGTGGGGGAGAAGAATGCTCAGTTTGTCTACCTCTCTGCCCAGTCCCTCTCACAATGCCCAAGCATTTCCTTGTTGGAAGCAGTGAAACCAAGGGTTTCCATTTCAGAGGTTTTTGTGACATCTTACAAATTCTTCTTAGGCTTGAACATTTAAAATCACACTATAAGATATGATGGAAGCTGTCAGGAACTTGATAGGTGTTGACATTTACCGCTGATTCTTAAGATTTATATCTATGGCAGAGTACTATGTGTGACACATTTTATAAAATGGAATCACTGGTGTGCCTATGAGATCTGCATGATGTTATTAATTTCAAATATTATACATAATTATAACACATTAAAAATCTAAAAACACATTAAAAGCTAAAAGCAGTAAATAATTCAAATACAGTATAGTACTGTATAAAGAAACGTTAATGATATTATATTAAAATGTTTGGTAAAAGCATGCCCAAAACAGGTTTAGAATCAACAAAATACCAACAAAATATCAACTTCCATGTCCTGTTTCCTAGACAAAGGAAAACCCTGCCTTAAAAGAAAGGCCTTCATGTGCTTGTGGAAGGACTACAATGATGCAGCCAGCCTGGCTTCCTGTGGGAGGGAGTTCCGGAGTTTAGAAGTAGTGACAAAGAAGACCCTCTCCTGTGTCCCCATCGAGTGCTCCTGTGAGGATGGTAGGGCTGAGAGAAAGGCGCAGAAAAGCCTAGAACGATAAGAGGAAAAGCCTTAAACTGGGCAAGGGGAGACTTTGCCACCGTTTTCTTTGCAAACCTTCTGCAGAGAAACAGAATTTCTCCCTTCCCCTAAGAAGACCACGGGTCGTGACACTATCTGATTGGCATTCTTTCTCGTAAGCAGTAAGAAGAGTCGAATTCTCAAACACCCTCCTTCAGTGAAGAAGGTATGGGTAGGAGGAAAGGCATTAACCTCATGCAGATCTTGTCCTACAGATCATTAAGGATTGAGAGAGGGCATGCTGCTGCAACAGCTGCTTCTTAGGTCCATCCATATAAATCCTAGTTTTTTCTCCCTAACCATTTCATGCCTGCAGCCCATACATAAGAATGTCAGAAAGAAGCATACTCTATTAACCTTGAAGCACGAGAGAAAACACCACACCCCAGGTTTTCATTTCCTTTATTGTCCGAGGTATGGCTAGGACAATTTTTCACTAAAAGATGGGAGCAACATTGTTCTTTGGAGTATTTCTTTTTATAATATTGTTTCTCTTTCCATTGTCTCTTTCAAATTGTTTCTATTTGATTTAATAAGACAGTTCTTCAATTAAACTGTGAATAACGACCTTGAAAGTCTATGGCTGTATTAAAGTTGACCTACACATTTCTAAACACTTCTTCTGTTGGGTTGGAAGAAATGTCTGTGAGTGTTTATTCCAATGATCTGTCCTTCAGAAGTATTCCTAGACTGATTGATCAGATAAAAGAATGTAGCCCATTTCCTGCTATTATTTGGCATTGCACCTAAGGAAAACCATGAGCTCAGATGCATTGATTTTCAGATGTGCATCTAGAATTTGGTTTTGGGATGCACCATTCTTTGTTAAAAAGGATGATTCACCCTTTCTCTTTATTGTCAAGAAGAAGCAATACCAGCAAAGCTGCTGGAGACCTAAACTTTCCTAGGTCCAACACACTATCTCATAATCATGCCCCCCTCTCTCTTTAGGTTTAGAATTTATGTGTAGGTCCAAATGATGGGAACTATTTATATATTTTTGCTCCATGTTCCACTATGTGTTTGGCTGTCTAGATTATTGAGCTGGAGCATATGGACATGGAAGCCAGGTTCAAGATTGCAATTCTCCACGATGTCTCTGTTGCCCATGGGATGTTGGGCAAGCTCCCAGAACATCTCCAGAAAAGGAGAGTGGTAAACACTTGTTGAAAGGATCACTATGAGTAAGAATGAACTTTACGGCACATTAATTAATATTATTCCACTATGTTGCCTAGTTGACAGATGTGCTTGTATCTGAATGAAACTGGACCTAAGGACCAACTTTTCTCAACATATGTTGGACTTCTGCCTTCATTAGAGAATTTGTTGATACTCAGAGACACGTCAGACCTTCAAATTCCCCATACCTCTAATCCCAATCACAGAGTACTGTGAGGCATATAGGCCCAATAAATGGCAAACTCATAGATACCTGTAAGTCACCAAATATTTTAGGTGTTTATGTCACCTCAGCTGTGATGAGGAATTTGGTTATGGTGACAGTTCAGTTAGGCCAACGTTCTAGCACTTGAAATTTGAAAGAAGTGTGTGTGTGTGTGTGTGTGTGTATATATATATATATATATATATATATAGAGAGAGAGAGAGAGAGAGGGTTGTGAGCCTTCTTTGGAGACACCTAAAAGGAGCAGCTGTAAAAAATATCAAAGCTCAATAAAATTTTGGAGTGAATGGGTCTTGTATCCAAAGAAGCTGAATGCATGAGAATTCTCTCACCTCTTCCAATCTGGCCAAATCCCATGCCGTCATGACCAGTTGTGGTTTTGGCCATTATGAAGACATTCTCAATCTTACTAATTTTTATAAAGACATCAAGTAATATAAATAGCAGGCTTTCAAGTGTATTATTGAAAAATCAAAACTGTTGACTTTTTAAAAACATCACTGAAAAACCTTTGCAAGAGTAGATATGCTTATAGAAAACAGTTCAATCTATGATTCTATGATCAGCTGAAGAAGGAAGAGGCTGAAGAGGGAAAGACAGAGAAAGAAACCCTCCAGATTTGCTTTTCAATCAAGGCATGCCTTTCTTGGCTCTACATTTATTTACATAAATTGATGCACAGTATGTTTCAATTGGTTGCCCAATGGGACTGGGGTTATTTCTTGCAGCTGTACTAAGCCCAGGGAAAAAAAACTATTTTATGCTTTCCTTTTGAAATGTAAATGCAACACATTGGCTGGGATCCTATTACATATTTGTACCAGCATAACTCCACTGGCATAAGTTCGTGTAGACATTTGCAACCAAACACTGTCACATGCGACTAGTAAATGTCTGTGCTGCTGCTGCTGGTGGTGGTTTAACTTGTAGCAATTCCCAGCTGCAATTTATGTCAAAGGGGTTACACTGGGAGGTTTAGCTAACAGAATTCCGAGCATCATGTTTGAGGACAGGTGTTGGCCTACAAAATGAGTTTGAGGGGAAGATATGTAACAATGGAAAAATATGCAATACTGTAAAACTTTTTTTAAATGTGTGCTTTATTTTTTTAAACCTGTATAAATAAATACAAAATGACAAAGAGGTTTATGTTTACTAAACATTGCATTTGATTGTATGACATTACACAGTGTCTGTCACAACAGGTCGATTTAAAATTGTGTCCTTTCAGCTGTTGGTGCATAATTACATATCTTTGTAGGATACAATTAAGTCCTGAAGCTGCATCCAGCCACCCTTTTTCAGTGAAACCCCTGAGTGCTTACAATTGCAAAAGAGTGTTAGGGGAGCCATTAAACCATAGTGGCTGAATTTGGGGGATTCTGTAAAGGAAAAACAAAGAGAAGAGAAGAGAAGAGGGATTCTTTTTCAAGACATAAAAAGAAACAGTAGGTTTTCAAATGCATTATTCTCCCCCCCTTAGAATACTACTTCCTCCCCAGTGACTGAAAAATCTTTAATAAATTCTGAACAAATCATAATCATAATCATAATCATAATCATAATCATAATCATAATCATAATCACAATCGTATGTCTGTGAAGATTCTCAGTCATCCAGGTGAGTTTATCTGGAAGTTGAGTCATGGCAACTGGACTTCTTTTCTTGAGAGTCAAAAATCTCGCTGCTCATTCTAACAGCTTCATCTGTCCAAGGAAGCTGTTTGGATGAGCAGCAAGACATTTCAGTCTCAAAGACGTCTAGTTGCCATGACTCAACTTCCAGATAATCATGATAGTAAAACATTCATTTTGTGACATCACAGAGTCACCTAAGATTCCTTTCCTCCTCTCCATGCTCATAGAAAGCTTGATACTATTAATGGCCACATAGTTTCTTTTCCATGCACATACAGCACACGTCTACTCTTGTCATTGATTTTAACTTCCCCACAGATAGTCCCCAAGTGCTACCGTGCAGAGTGGGCGTTAACAGGTCAGGATGGAGGGAGAATGGCCATCGAGAGAGGTTAAGCCTTGACACTGCAGAGAAGCTTAACTAGATTCCCTCACCTCTCCATTCAACAGCCCCATACCTACAATTTAGGTGGATCCAAATCTGACCACACAAGGCATACTAGAACCCATTTAGCTTATGTGTTTCATTGAGCATGAGGAGGAGGGATATGATCAGCCAACCATTAAACAGAGCCTGTGATTCTCCAAACACCTCACCATTCTTGCTTTGGAAGGTCAACTGCCAAGGTTCCATAAGCATACTTTTGTTACCTGAATGGACCACATTTATTAAGTCTAGCCATTTTATAAGTAGACTTGTTTAGGTTTTTCCAGTAAGTACTTCATGATTCCAACCATCTCCTTTGTTGAACTTCATAGTTCAGAAGAGCCTGTAACCGTGCAAAGTGTCCTGTTTGACTTATCTTGTTGAAGGCTGTGACTGCTTGCTTACTAACCAGCTGAAGACTGCAGTCCTTAAACAAGAGGTTTTTCTAATTAGTTCTGTGAAATAGTTTCAAGATACCACAAATAACCACAGGCAGCAGTCATCAAGCAATCTTTGCTTGGTCTGTGAATTTTGTGACTACCTGTTAAAATCACCTTACACCAGAGGAGGGAAATGTGTGTCCTTTGAGATGTATCGGACTGTAATTGTCATGGTTCTTCACCATGAGGGATGCTGGCTAGTGTCGATGGGGCAGTATTTGGAGGCTGAAATATGATACCTGCTCTTATGTATGTAACATGATCAATGAATCAATCCATGCGGTGAAGGGATGTGTAGTAGAGCAAACAGTAAGCAATATCAGCATTGTGTGTGCTCTAAATTACTCAAATATTTTCTCAATCAAGAACGGCTTTCCTAATTCTATACACAAAATGCATTCCTGTGTTACAGGCAATGTGTGAGTGATTACCTGAAAGACCTTCCACCACACAGGGGCATTAGAACAACTTGAACAGCTTAAGGTGCATGTTTCGATATTAGACATGTTGGAAAACAAGGATCGTCTTTCAAAAATTACTGGCCTATCATGCTAAAAAAGGAAAAGAAAACAGACCTTCTGCCCAAAGTTATCCACAAATGTCCCCAGAAAGAATGATGGAATGTACTGGTGTAAGAATTTTAGTTTAGTTTAGAAACTTTATATTAAAAATGTGGTGCTCCAAGTGGTGATATGATTTTTGGGACCATCTGCCTCATTGTTAATGTACCAAGATCAACAGGAATTCTTCACACACACACACACACACACACACACACACACACACACACACACACACACACACACACACACACACACACACACACACACACACACCTCCTGGGTCACTACCGGACTGTGGAATGCACCACCTTCAAAATTATACTACATCCTCACTTTGGCTGCTTTTCAGAAAGTTTTTTAAATGCACCTTTTAAATCTGATCGTTGCCTTAGCCTCCCTTGTTTTGTTGCTTTACTGTTTTATCTTTCTTGGTCTTAAAATTTCATAATTTTGTGGCCATTGTATCTTTTTTCCAAGAGTCTTTAAGCAAAGATGGTATATGTATTGAAATAAATAAATTGAAAAGTTAGCAACTGCATAGGTGCCAGATTTACAACCATATATCTTGGACCAAGGTGAACAGAATACAGTAGGACCCAGGTATCCGCTGGGGATTGGTTCCAGGCCTTCCCGTGGATAATGAAAACTGTGGTTAAGAGAGAACACCTGCCCACCCACCCCAAACTGCTCTTTCCTGACAGCAGCTTGCTTTATGACTGTTGTTTTGAGACAGTAGCGTGCTTTATGGCCACTGTTTTTGACAGTAGCTTGCTTTACAGACACTATTTGTGACAATAACTTGCTTTACAGCTGCCGTTTGTGACAACAGCTTGCTTTGTGGCTGCTGAATTATTTAATTTTTTCCTCTGCCAACTGTGGATAACTGAATCAGTGGATAATAAATCAGTCGATATGGGGGTCCTACTCTATTAAGTTCACCCATGCTTCTGATATGTTTCGATTATGCAAGTTATTTTCCTTCCATGGCACATAACTGTAGTAACCAGCCTTCCAAATACAGTGGTTCATACAGACAAAGTAGAATCCTAAACTATTTCAAGTTGACAGCAGAAGAAATAATAATAATAATAATAATAATAATAATAATAATAATAATAATAATAATAATAATAATAATAATAATAATAATAATAATAATAATAATAACTTGAAACAACTTGAAAAAATTACCCGATATCAGGATCTGAAAATTGAACTTCAGAGACTCTGGCATAAACTGGTACAGGTGGTCCCAGTGGTAATTGGCACGCTGGGTGCGGTATCTAAAGAGCTAAGCAAGTATTTAGAAGGAATTGGAGTTGACAAAGTCACCATCAGTCAGCTGCAGAAAGCCACCTTACTGGGATCTGCTCGCATAATTCGCCGATACATCACTGAGTCCTAAACGCTTGGGAAGCGTTCGACTAGTGATTGGTAATACAAAATCCAGCATAGATGGCTGTGTGGTTAATAATAATAATAATAATAATAATAATAATAATAATAATAATAATAATAATAATAATAATAATAATAATAATAATAATAATTTATTCATTATTTCAGTGCCTTTTTCTCATGGGTGAACAAATAAGAAAAAGAAGAAAGGCAATACAGGCATGGCTACCTAGTTAGACTTCAGTCTTGCTATCTGCCCCCAAAGTTTTAAAGAGATGATGGTCAGAAAGTAAAACTGATGGAGTTTTGTATAGAACTCATATGTAAATAGTTCCCTATATATTTTGCTTGATATAAGCAGTGGTATAGTGTGGTCTAAAGCTACCCTAAGACTCCTATTGAAGCAACAGATGAATACGGTTGCCCTGTTGTAAAATTCCTGCCCATATTAGACTGGAATATAACATTTGACAAAATCCAGAGAACGGTAAAATAGGCAGCCTTTGTTTCCTTCTGAAGGATGAGAAACTTGTAAGCTAGAGTTATTGGCTCAACGAATGCTTCATTCAGGTCTTCTTTATTAGGTTAGCACTGAATCCCTGTTATTTTTGACAGTCTGATTCTTCCCATTCAGATGCTGTTGTGTGTCAATTTCTAAACCCAATATTTCATAAAAAATGGCATTCAGGCTGGCAATACTCCTCCCCCCTCAAACAGTTCCTTTCAATCAAACTGACAAATAACTCTGCAAAAGAAGAATCACATGCTACTGGTTCTGCTCCCAGATTGTTCCATATGGAAGAAGTAAACCATAATCTGTAGGTTAACTTTTCCCTTGATATTCATTCAGAATAACCCCTTTCAACTGTCCTTTGAAATAAAATGTTTTTAAATGATGAATTAAGTGCTTACTTCACCCTTCGCACTGGCCATTGCACTTTGGTTGCTTTCAAAAGGAGAGCTTTTAGTTTTTGCTGTAAAATGACTATTGTGCAGCTATTTCATCTTTTCTTCCTTAAGCAGATGTGATGGGTATAAGTGCACTACTTAAGGTAGGCAGGAGGGAAGGCAAGCAGATAGATACGTTTGATGGTAAAAGGAAAGTTCTGCAGTTTCTGGTGGGAACAACAATTCTGCAGTGTTTCTTTCCCCCATGGTGCCATTGCCTCTGGTTTTCTTCTTTCTCCTCACAATTGTCTCCTATCAAAGCTAGACAGGGTCACACCTCTTCTGATCTTGAATGTGGCAGTTCTGAACAATGATGTTATGCTGTATCCAAACCAATCTCTTGGGTTATTTAGCCAAAATATTTTCTCCAACCTACACTTCCCTCCTTCCTCCCCTCTTCACCCTAGAGGAGAAAAGGAAATCAAACCAATGCAATTCTTGGTTGCATCAACAGAAGCATAGATCAAGCATCTAGATCAAGGGAAGTGGCAAAGCATCTCGATCAAGGGAAGTGACAGTGCCACTCTATTCTGCTCTGGTCATACCTGGAGTACTGTGTCCAGCTCTGTGCACCTCAATTTAAAAAGGAGGTTGACAACCTCGAACGGATCCAGAGGAGGATGACCAGGATGGTTGAAGGTCTGGAAGAAATGCCTTATGAGGAGCAGCTTAGGGAGCTGGAAATGTTTAGCTTTACAAAAAGAAGGTTGAGAAGGGACATGATAGCTATGTTTAAATATTTAAATATAAGATAGCTATGTTTAAATGTTTAATTACTTGAAAGGATGTCATATTGAAGAGGGGACAAGTTTGTTTTCCATGGCTTCAGAGATTAGGACTCGGGCAATGGTTTCAAACTAGTGGTACGTCGACTTATGAGCGGCTCTACTTACAAGCAATTCAACTTAGAAGCCAAATCATTGACTTCCCCACCACAGTAGCATGCTCGCTGGTGCAGCGGGAAATTCAAAAGCCTCCAGCCCCCCACCAATCTCCTCAGCCAAGCAAGCACCTGACGACCACCCAACACTTACCTGGCTGAGAAGGAGATTGGTGGAGGGCTGGATCCTTTTGTATTTCCCGCCTCACCAGCAAGGGTGCTGATGTGGTGGAAATTCAAAAGAATCCAGCTCTCCTCCTCCTCTTCACCCGAGTCTTGGTACTGAGACTCTGGTGAAGAGGATGAGGATGAGGCGTGTGCATGTTTGCACAGCCCGGGTGGGTAGGAAGAGGTGTGCCCCAGCTGTCCAGACATGCACACGTCCCTGGGATCGGTTCATGTTCGTGGAACATGCACCTCTGGAACAGATTAATTGATTTTTCAATGCATTCCTACGGGAAACGGCTGTTCGACTTCCGAGCAGTTCAACTTCCGAGGATGCCCTTGCAATGAATTAATCTTGTAAGTCGAAGAAGCACTGTACAGGAAAACAGATTCAATCTGAACATTAGTAAGAACTTCCTGATGGTTAGAGTTGTTGCAGTGGAATATGCTGCCACAGAGGGTGGTGGAGTCTCCTTCTTTGGAGGTTTTTGAGCAGAGGCTGGATGGCCATCTGTCGGGAATACTTTGATGAGAGTTCCTGCATGGCAGGAGTTTGAACTGGATGGCCCTTGAGGTCTCTTTCAACTCTGTCATTCTATGATTCTATGACATGGACCATAGGCCACATATAACCCAGGGTTGCTCTTCAGCCCCAGCATGGTATAGAGGATCAAGCATGGTATAGAGGACTCAAGAGACCTGGGTTTGAATTCCTGCTTCAACATGGGAATGTACTGGTGTCTGAGATTGTGTTGCACTGGTAAAACCACTCCTTAAACATGTCATGTACCTTAGAAGTCTTATTAGTGTGTTTATAAGTTGGATGCAACTTGACAGCATGTAATTTGCAATAGGCCTTTCTTAGACTTCCAGGGTTTTCTTTTTAGTATAGTAAGTACCTGAAATCCTGCTCCTCAACAAAGCAGAGGAGTCATGCTTTAGGATGTGTGGGCTTTTATGATCTTTCTTCACCAAAACGGAAAATGCACATTGGATTTGGAATAAAATACCCCCTGGAGTATGTCCCCCTGGGATTAGCCACAGGGTAGGTTCCAAAAATGCAAAATTATCCCCCTGATTCATTGCAGTGGCTTCAACATCATGGCTGTACAGGGACAGAGCAGGCGGGAGCTGCTATTTGTTTCTGCCTAGACTGGGCTCTTTTGGTGAATGCATTATATTTAGTGATGGCGGGGCCATGCTGCTGATTATGCGGTGACTGTGGTTCCTTGTACCCTACAGAGAACAGGATAAGCAGCATCTTTCCCCTCTGGATAGCTAGCTGCCTGTACTGATGCATGTTGTTACAGTATTACTCACTGAAGACAAACGCTTGCTCAATGATGTCTAAGTGGTAATGGCAGGTGGCAGCCAGTCACCAGCCAACTTCATCTGCCCAACAGGAAAGAAGGAGCAAGCAAGTTATCAGCTGCTGCTGATGATTATCATCACCCCCCTACCACCACCACCACCACCATTTACCCACTTGGGCACTTGAATGATTGGCAGCAATAAGCAGTGACCAGGGCGGCCCATCCCCTTTGTTTGGGTCAGCAACTGGAATTGCCTTCTATCTTTGTGATGTGGGTGGAAGTCCAATCACCACTGCTTGTGGTCACATGGCTGCCGGGTAGGGCAAGGAGGGGGAGACCAGAAGGCATCTCTGCCCAAAGGCCCTTGAATCAGGAACAAGCCTAGCAGAGATACACAAACAGAAATAAAGCAGTGCCTAAACGAAAACACCATTTCATCCTGGATAATGGATTGAACAACAACAACAACAGCAAGTCCCATATGTTGATGAAGATGTCATTCAGGCAACGTGACCAGTTTTCTTCATTTTATAAGTTTCTTTACATTGTGCATGAAAGGCAACAGAACTAGAAGCGGATGAATGATTGTGATTCTAATTTGACCAGTACTAGCAATCTTGCCTGGATTGTTTCCAGCAGGAGTACTGATGTTTAACCAGACATGAAATGAATTTGTACCCAATGTGGTTATTTAAGAAACTAATTGAATAGATAAGTACTCGAGGTTGGCCACTTAGATCAAAGGATCAGATGTTCACAGGTGGTAGAGATGCTATTAGTTCATTTCCCTTGCTCCAAATCCCACTGGCAAATATATTGCAGCAATTACTTTATAACTCCTCTTTAAACATATATATTTATTATCACCTTTTTTTGTTTACCTGTCCATTGTTTTGTGTTTTCATGTTCTATTGATACCTGGCTTTCAGTTATTGAAAAACCCCTTCAAATTTTTGATGGTGTTTCTCATCTGCTGGTGCTACTTGTTGGGCTACAACTGGCTTCCTGCACTTCCCTGAATTAGTTGCATGAAATATTGTTTATACAAGTTGTACATTTCAGTCAATGATCTAGCCCACAAGTTTAACTTCTAGTGTCTGCTTAAGGGATTAGCTGCACTCTTTCTTTCTTTCTTTCTTTCTTTCTTTCTTTCTTTCTTTCTTTCTTTCTTTCTTTCTTTCTTTCTTTCTCCATCCATACCCTCCCCCTTCCCTTAGTGCAAATTATACTACCCATTATTTACATCTGCAAGGAGATGTAAATAATGGGTAGTATATGCAACCTATACTACCTATTATGCCTCGACTTCAGACAACAACAACCTATTTGGAAGTTTTCTCCAAGAATGTATCTAGAAAGACTGGAGACCGCAGCTGCCAATTCTTTTAATTCCCAGTCTGGGATTAGGGAAAGCAAGTGGTGGCCTTTGGGTCTCATCATGCTGAAGCTCATTGGGGCCCAGAGTCTGGCCCCTTCAATTACACAGCCTGGGTTAGGAAATGGCTTTGAGGGAGCTTCAGCATTCTGGGGAAGGACTAATAGTTCTTGTTAACTCAGTAGATGGACTAAGAAACAACCACAGTAAGAATATAATCTTTGCCCAGTCTCCCAAGGTTGACTACCTTGCATGCATAAGAGAAATCTAAAAAGTGACCCCAACTTATGGAGTTCTTGGTTCTTCCCATTCTTCAACATGTGTTGCTGGAAAGGACCGACAGACTTATATTAATGGTAGATACACTCCTGCTATTTAGAAAAGTATTGGTGCCCTAAATATTTTTTATTTAAAGAAAGTTTTACATATATGTGTCAATCCTGAACTTGTGTTTTTATTTATCTACTTTGTGGCTATATTCAGAAAAATATTCAGAGTGTTACACATGTGGGGAAAAGGAGCTATCACTGCTGTGAACTATTGAAGTTATATTGAGGAATTCAAAATAATTAAGCCATACGGTATAAAATCCTTAGTTTGTATTCTTGGCAGCCACTTTACCATGCAATAAGAAAAAAAAATCTCAAGCACGGTAAGGCTATATCCATGGCTACAACTCAAGATGATCAACATCAGAAGTAGTCTGCTGGTGTACATGAGTTAAATGGTTCCCAACCTTGGTTAACCCAGGTGTTCCTAGACTGCAGTTCCCAGAAACCTTCACCACCAACTCTGCTGGCCAGGTTTTCTGGGAGCTACAGTCCAAGAACACCTGGGTTAACCAACATTGGCAACCACCGGGTTAAGTGATCATACTGTGCCCATGCCTTGTTTATAGGTTTTTCACAGCTATCTGGTTGAGTGCTGCACAAATGGAATGTTGGATTAACTAGGCTTTCAGTCTGATAAAACATGGCTGTTCTTATGTTCTTCAACTATGTGGCTGTCTATCTCCCTAGCAAATATACAGTGTACTACACATATAGCACATCTTCACATGGTCATGCCCCAAAGAAAATGGTTCTTCTTAGAGGCCAGCAGATACAGGCATCAGACTTCAGTACTATCTTTAATACTGTACTTCTGCTTCTCTTTCATTAGGTTTATCTGGGCCTTCCACGTCCAAATGCTGGCTTTTCCCTCTTGTTTAGGAAAAACAAAACATTTTAAAAGCTGATTTTGCATCTGCTTTCCTAAAGAAATCAGATCATTGATTCCAGTTTTGCAGGATATCAGCTATGTAGAAGAAATCAACAAGTTATGAAGAAGAAAAAAGGAAAAAATCCTTTAACAAAACTTCGTTACAACCTCCAGAAATGCAAGGAGAATTTGGCACATTTCATTGTAACATTATCCTGTTTTGGATGCCTGTGAGCTTTTATGGGTCTAGCCTCTTTTAGTAGGATGGTTGGCATATCCATATTTCTTTGCCAGATAGATTACCTTCAGGTTTTTGAGCTTTAACTCTAATTTTAATTTGCATTGTTTCCAAGAAAATTCTGAGTATAAATTTTGGGATGTAGATTGTTCACAGTTGAATTGTTCTTGTTGATCCAGGTTTTTAAGTCTTTTATTTCCCCTCAGACATAGCTTACTTGTAAAATAAAGACTTCAACAAGCTAACTCTAGAGGACAACATGTCCAAAAAGACTTTTGTGAATGAACTTCTTAGGTAGAATTAATTAGAGCTTCCCCACCCTCCTCCAAGAGAAGAAGGTTCTATTCAGACCAAATAGTACTTGGTTAAAAGAATTATAACACTCTTAAATGTGTTTATAGTAAATACTGCCTTTTAAGTCTGTGAAGATTCTCAGTCATCCAGGTGAATTTATCTGGAAGTTGAGTCGTGGCAACTGGACTTCTTTTTCTTGAGAGATTGAATTTTTTCGCTGCTCATCTAAACAACTTCATCAGATTGATGAAGCTGTTTGGATGAGCAGTAAAATGCTCCAATCTCTCAAGAAAAAGAAGTCCAGTTGCCATGACTCAACTTCCAGACTGCCTTTTGAGCGATAAGCATTTAATCCAGGCATGTCCTAACTTCGGCCCTCCAGATGTTTTGGACCACAACTCCCACAGTCCTTTGCTATTGGAAATACAGGCACATGATTCTGGGAATTGTGGTCCAAAACATCAGGAGGGCCAAAGTTTGGATATGCCTGATTTAATCTAAATGGATGGTAATTTAAAACTGACATGCCAGTTCATGTACAAGTTAAGCTGAATGGCCTCAATCCAGCACAGGCTAATTACTGTACAAATTAAAATAAGATATTGATGATGATGATGATTATATGGACTGTTTCAAATTTCCACCCTCCCTAAAAGTAGCAGCATGCTACATATCCATGTAAATTATCCCACATAGCTGAAGCTTGGAGAATTGGTGAATTAAGATTAAACCCAAACACACCTCGTTTGTGCTCTCCAAAGCTTACCTCCTTTGTGTGAAGAGCAAAGATGCTTAATTTCACCAAGGTTTTTAAAAAAGGAACTTGTAATGCAATTAATGCTGGTGGCCACATATTCATCACAGCTTTTCAGCCCACGGCAGCTTGCCAAACCCGCACATTATGGTTTTGTGGGTGTGTGGTTTCCATTTGGGGAATGAAATACAAATGTCCCCTGCTTGAACACCTCTTAGGCTGACAAAAATGACAAAATATTTTCAATTGAAAGAAAACACCTTAACTCTCTCAGACATACAGAGATACCTAAGAGATGAACAGTGACTGAAGGTGAGTGGGACCTCAGAAAATGAACAGGCCAGACTCCAGCAGGCCATTCATTTGCTATAGCCAACAACGGTTATAGTTTGCTTAACCCACTGGCTACTGGAAATCCTCATTGCTCAGGCAAAATCCCATTTGTGTTAGCGAGAAGCAAGGGAGATAACTTTTGCACTCTTTTAAGCCCTTGACAGGTTGTTTGGAGAAACCTGAATAGAGTGTTTCTACATAATATCCAGAAACACAAGCTTATGATTTTAGCAAGGTTATTAGTACTGTAGTGGTAGAATATTTGTGCAGGAGGGAGCCAGTTGGCAGAGTTTCTCACCTGTGGCACTGCTATCTCAGTTCTGTTTTCAGTGATGGAATGCAGGAACTGGTTGAAAGGTTCAAGCTTTTTATCCAGGTCTTGGGGCAAAAGCCTTCCCCCTGCACTGAATGAGCTGCTGCCATCTAGATAAGTGCAAGAGGATCACACAATCCTTGGCCTACAGGCCAGCACAGGAATGGATAACACGTGGCTGGGGATTGTATGTCGTCCTCTGGAGGTCAAACGCTGTTCTCAGCAACTATTATTATTATTATTATTATTATTATTATTATTATTATTATTATTATTATTATTATTATTATTATTATTATTATTATTATTATTATTATTATTTATTATTATTATTATTATTATTGTTGTTGTTGTTGTTGTTGTTGTTATTGTTGTTGTTGTTGTTGTTATTATTATTGTTGTTGTTGTTGTTGTGAGTTTTTGGGCGGTTTGGCTGCTATTCTGGAAGTTTTTCTTGTGTCCAGAAGTTTTCTGGACTTCTGGAAGAAAAACTACAAGAACACAGCCAAACAGCCCGAAAAACTCACAACTATTGGATCCCAGACGTGAAAGCCTTCAAGAATACATCATCATCATCATCATCATCACACACACAGCAGACTACGCTGGATTTTGTATTAAGCGTTTAGGACTATGTGATCTATCGGAGCAGATCCATCACATAGACCTAAACGCTTGGGAAGCGTTCAACTAGTGATTGGTGATACAAAATCCGGCGTAGTCTGCTGTGTGTGTGATGATGATGATGATGATGATGATGTATTCTTGAAGGCTTTCACGTCTGGGATCCAATAGTTGTGAGTTTTTCGGGCTGTTTGGCCGTGTTCTTGTAGTTTTTCTTCCAGAAGTCCAGAAAACTTCTGGACACAATAAAAACTTCCAGAATAGCAGACAAACAGCCCAAAACAAAAAATTCACAATTATTATTATTATTATTATTATTATTATTATTATTATTATTATTATTATTATTATTATTATTATTATTATTATTATTATTATTATTATTATTATTATTATCTCCATCTTTAAAAAATGCACCAGGATTTTATTTTCTAGATTAAAAACTCTGGTAAGAAAACAAATGGGGGGGGCTAAGATTACAGGAAAAGGTGTAGGACTGGGGATGGGCATGTGTGGTCTCTGGACTTCCAGATACTATCCACTCTGGCTCCACCACTGCCCTTGAACTAAAAGCCTGACTAAAAGGCTTTCCCAGGGCAAATGTGGGCTTAAGAGAAAGGAAATGAGAGAGAGAGAGAGAGAGAGAGAGAGAGAGAGAGAGAGAGAGAGAGAGAGAGAGAGAGAGAGAGAGAGAGAGAGAGAAATATGGGATGATTGTGGTGGTCGGTTCCCAAGGCAGGCGCACTAATGCTATCTCCCCAGTGCAATGGTGCTGGCAAATGCTTCATTAGACGTTTATAGCATGTTCCTGTCTGGTTCTGATACTGTAGATGAGCTACAGACAATATCTTACACTGCCTGCTGTAGGTCATACATTGGTAACACAGGTCATGGTACACGTTGGTACCAATGATGTCGGGAAGGCCAAGCGGTCAGTCTTGGAAGCCAAATTCAGGTTGTTAGGTAGAAGATTGAAGTCCCGGGCTTCCAAGGTAGCATTTTCAGAAGTGCTACCTGTTCCTCGTGCAGGACCTGCAAGGCAGGCAGAACTCAGAAGCCTCAATGCGTGGATGAGGCGATGGTGTCGAGAGGAGGGCTTTAGATTCGTCAGGAACTGGAGAACATTTTGGGACAAGCCAAACCTGTTCAGGAGGGATGGGTTGCACTTGAATCATGATGGGACCAGATTGCTGGCACTCAACCTCAAAAAGGCAGCAGAGCAGCTTTTAAACTGATAACTGGGGGAAAGCCAACAGGAGCTGAGTGGCATCCGGTTCGGAACACCTCATCCTCGGGGAATGAGGTTGGAGAGGGTAGAGAATCACATAGAGAAGACATAGCAGGTATTAGCACTGGGAGAATAACGGAATGTGACAGTTTGTCTACTGAAAATAAAAGCTGTTGGGGAAAAAGAACAAGGCAGCAGCTGTTGTTGCGGGACCCACTGTACATGTGCTTCTACGCCAACGCTCGAAGCCTCCGAGCAAAGATGGGAGAACTTGAACATTTGGCAGCTAGGGACAACATAGATATAATAGCCATAACAGAAACCTGGTGGAATGAGGAGAACCAGTGGGATACAGCAATCCCAGGCTATAAACTCTATAGAAGGGATAGAGAGGGGCGGGGTAAAATCCAGCAGAATGGAGATGGACAGAGGGTCTGACTCCACCATAGAATCACTTTGGGTTAAACTACCAGGTCCAAGGAGTGATGTGATAGTTGGAGTATTCTATCGTCCACCAGATCAAAAACTTGAGGGGGACCTTGAAATTGGAGAGAAATCATGGAGGTGGCTAAGAGGGATAGGATAGTAATCATGGGGGACTTCAATTATCCCCACATTGACTGGGTCAATGCGAGCTCCGGGCAAGAAAGAGAAACTGGGTTTCTCGACTTGCTGAATGACTGTGCCTTAGAGCAACTTGTCATGGAGCCCACCCGAGAACAGGCAACTCTGGATCTAATACTGTGCGATACTCAGGACCTGGTCAGGGATGTGAATGTCACTGAGCCTCTGGGGAACAGTGACCATGCTGCAATTTCCTTTGCCATGCATGTCGGAGGAAGAGTGTCAACCAAATCAGACATAAAAACCCTTGATTTTCGAAGGGCAAACTTCCCTCAGATGAGGAAACTAGTTAGAGAGAAATTGAAGGGGAAGGTTAGAAGAATCCAATCTCTTCAGAGTGCATGGAGCCTCTTTAAAACAACAATAATAGAGGCCCAGCACAAGTGCATACCACAAAGAAAGAAGAGCTCATTTAAGTCCAAGAGGACACCGGCATGGTTAACGAGTGGAGTTAGAGAGGCTCTAAAGCACAAGGAGAGGTCTTTCTGTAAATGGAAATCCTCCCCAAATGAGGAAAATAAAAAGGAACACAAACTCTGGCAAAAGAAATGTAAGAAGATGATAAGGGAGGCAAAGAAAGATTTTGAGGAACGCATGGCTAGCAATATAAAGGGCAATAATAAAAGCTTCTTTAAATATGTTAGAAGTAGAAAACCTGCCAGAGAACCAGTTGGCCCTCTGGATGGTGAGGGAGGAAAAGGGGAGGTTAAGGAGGACTTGGACATTGCAGAGAAATTGAATGAGTTCTTTGCGTCTGTCTTCACGACAGAGGACCTTGAGCAGATTCCGCTACCTGAGCCGCCCCTCTTGACTAAAGAATTAAATCAAATACAGGTTAAAAGAGAGGAGGTTTTAGGACTAATTGATAAATTGAGGATTAACAAGTCACCGGGCCCAGATGGCATCCACCCAAGGGTTATTAGGGAACTGAGAAACGAAATTGCAGATCTCTTAACGGTTATATGCAACTTGTCTCTTAAAATGGCCACAGTGCCGGAGGACTGGAGGATAGCAGATGTCACACCAATTTTTAAAAAAGGAAGGAGGGGGGGACCCGGGAAACTACAGGCCAGTTAGCCTTACATCTGTCCCAGGGAAATTGGTGGAAAGCCTCATCCAAGAGAAAATCTTAAAACACATAAAAGAACAAACCTTGCTGAGAGAAAATCAGCATGGCTTCTGTAAGGGTAAATCTTGTCTGACAAACCTCTTAGAATTTTTTGAAAAGGTCAACAGGCACATGGATTTGGGTGAACCGGTGGATATAGTCTATCTGGATTTTCAAAAAGCTTTTGACACAGTCCCTCACCAAAGGCTGCTGAGAAAATTGCACAGTCAGGGGATAAGAGGGCAGGTCCTCTTATGGATTGAGAACTGGTTGAGATCCCGGAAACAAAGAGTAGGTGTCAATGGGAAATTTTCACAATGGAGAGAGGTGAAAAGCGGTGTGCCCCAGGGCTGTCCTGGGACCGGTGCTTTTCAGTCTGTTCATAAATGACCTGGAGACAGGGATAAACAGTGAGGTGGCCAAGTTTGCCGATGACACAAAACTTTTCTGTGTGGTAAAAACCAGAGAAGATTGTGAAGAGCTCCAGAAGGATCTCTCCAAACTGGGGGAATGGGCTGAGAAATGGCAAATGCGTTTTAATGTAACTAAATGTAAAGTAATGCATATTGGGGCAAAAAATCCAAACTTCATCTATCAACTCATGGGCTCTGAGTTATCTGTGACGGATCAGGAAAGAGATCTTGGTGTGTTGGTGGACAGCTCCATGAAGGTGTCTCCCCAATGTGTGGCAGCGGTGAAGAAGGCCAATTCCATGCTAGGGATTATCAAAAAGGGGATTGAAAATAAAACAGCGAACATTATAATGACTTTATACAAAACAATAGTAAGACCCCACCTGGAGTATTGTGTACAATTCTGGTCACCGCATCTCAAGAAAGACATAGTGGAACTGGAAAAGGTGCAGAAGAGAGCGACTAAAATGATTACTGGCCTGGGGCACCTCCCTTATGAAGAAAGGCTAAAACATTTGGGCCTCTTTAGTCTGGAAAAAAGGCGCTTGAGGGGGGATATGATTGAGACATACAAAATAATGCAGGGTATGAGTAAAGTGGATAGAGGGAAGCTCTTCTCTCTCTCCCAAAATGCCATAACTAGGGGACATACACTCAAATTGAGGGCTGGGAGAGTAAGAACTGACAAAAGAAAATATTTTTTCACCCAGCGCGTTGTAAGTCTATGGAACTCCCTGCCACAGGATGTGGTGATGGCATGTGGCCTGGATGCCTTCAAAATGGGATTGGACAGATTCCTGGAGGAAAAGTCCATCACAGGTTACAAACCATGATGGAGATATGTAATCTCCAGGCTTTAAACCAGGGTACTTCAAGGGCCAGATGCAGGGGAGTCGTATCAGGAGACAGATATCTAGTCTCATGCGCTCCCAAACGCATCTGGTGGAGCCGCTGTGAGATACAGGAAGCTGGACTAGATGGGCCTTTGGCCTGATCCAGCATGGCTCTTCTTATGTTCTTATGTTCTTATGACCATAAGGTCTGGCAGCGAGCTCCTTCTTTCGAGTCAACCCTTGTTTCTTCTGCTTGTGAGCATATGAAAAAAGCTTGTGCTGTTTCATGTCACAATTAGTGATGCTGCTTTAGCTAATGCAACTGAAAGAGTCTGAAAGCTTCCGACATCTGTATTTCTCCAGCATAGATCACTGCAAGAATATTAATTCCGTAAAACTAGTTTCCACCTGTCTTTGGAATTGATATCAAAGCATTTATTTTTAGGCCAGAGAGGGGGGTCTATAGTGTTCCAGTTTTTTAGGGCTGCTGCTTCTAACATTGCCTTAGGGAAGATTGCAGTACAGTATTTAGAGTTCAAAAGCCAGTTTTTTAGAACTGCTCCGTTCACTTCCATGACTCACTGTCTACAGTAGAGATTAAAAAAACAAAACAAACCCAACTGAGGGTTGTGGCCTGCCTTACATGTTATGTAATGCAGCTGACTGATCCTCTTAGCATCTATTACTAGTGAATGGCTTGGAGTGCAGGCTTTTATTTTAAAAAGTGCCATAACATTCACATTTCTTTGATAAAATTTAGGCATCTGAGGCTTGTTTCATGGATTTTGGTGGTGAAGTGCTTAACATATTCCCTTGCTGATTTGCCAGTGAATCCCCTAGTTAGGATATGCAAAAAAGTGCTACAGCATCTAGTATCTGTAAACTAGGACTCTCAAGTAAGACAAACACATTCAGAACTCTATCAGAGAACCAGTATCATGTGTGCAAGTGTATGTTATATTTATTTTTTAAATAAATGCTATAAAATCATGTTATATTAAAATATGCTGGGGATTAAGTGCATTTCAAAATATTTGCTATTTCAGAAAAGAAGGCAAGTGCAACATGATCAAAGCTTGATAGTGATTCCTGTGTTTTTCTTGGAGCAATTCAAATTTCTTGGCCTTTGTTTTGTTTTCTGTTTTATATATGTTTGCATATATGTTTCCATCTGGATAAAGGAAAAACAAGAGCAAAATGAAGCGAAGGGAAGTCAGATGGGATGGCTAAGATCCATAATAGCTGACTCATTGACTTTGAGTTATTGCTAGACTGGATTTTTTCCTTAGCCTTTATGTCCAAAAGGTACACTTACTGCTTTTTCAGCCTTGACAGTTGACCTTTCCATGTGCTGGCACACTGCTACAAGGGCAGCCGCATCTGCGGGGCAGAGACGGCACTATGCTATTTAGTAACCCACCTCTGTTATCTCAGGTAGCAACACAAATTAACATTTGCTTTATATTGGGTGAGCGCGAGTTTTTCTGTACATTTTATATGAAAGCCAATTGATGTACAGGTTCCCTTGTCCCTTTCACAAGCTGCTTGTTCCTGGTTTTAATCTGAAAGCAGAAATCTAATCCGACCCTCCCCTCGCCTTTTAATCAATATGATTTTCTTCTCTTGTTAATACCTAGGGCGTTAGAAAAGAAAAGAAGAGAAAAACAAACCAATTAGTCAGACTGTTGTAATTTGGTCAACCACTCGGGTACTATCCATATCCACCATTTCAACGCACTCAATTTCCTCCCGGTTCTCAGGAGTTTTCTTCTCTTTCCTCTTTTTCTTGGATGGTGGCACAAAAGTCAGTATCACAGGTAAAATGGCAAAGCAATGAAAGAAGGTGACTAATGCTATCAAAAACAAGCACCTGAACAGTGTACGGGTCAGATTTGAAGGCACGGCTGCAAGAGGAATCAGACCAACAATGTAGCAGAGGTAGCTCTGCAAAATAGCTACCCCATGGGTTTCCAGGGCATTCTTTACCCATTTAGTTCTTGTGAAATCTTTGCCCAGGACAAACGTTGACAAAAGAGGTGCACAGTTGTCAACAGTATAATTAATCCCATAAATTAAGCACAACACAGAAATACAGTCCAACTCTACTTTCCACAAGGTCATAAAACCTATAACTCCAAATTCAACGGAGGCAACGGTGAGCGTGAGCCATACATTGATGAGAGAGTCTGCCACCAGAAATGCGGAGAAGAAGAGCAGGAATAAAGCACTAATGCAGGAGTTCTGCAAGGGGGCCCCCACATAGGAGGCATAACGATCCATGTAGACAAACGACGGGTTGAAAACAATGAATTTAACCTTGGATTTGAGAGAGAGCTTTCTTAAGGTTTCCAAGAGATGGTAGAGCTCTTCTCGTTTGGTTTCCATCGTCTTAGCCACCAAGAACATTCGAGAGGCCACGACGTCAACTTCGTTGTTGTACTTCTTGGAGAAAATGATGTCCTCTGAAAAATGGGCAAACTGGGGCGTCTTCAGAAAGGAGTTCCTCAACATATCCGTAAAATTCTTTTTGGGCAGTCCAGTTGATATGTTGAGTTTTCTAAGGTAATTTAAGTAGCTCTCAAACCAAGATATCCTCACAAACCCCTTGGTGTACTCTAGCATGTCGTCTTGAACGGTCATGTTCCAGTATTCGATGGATTCATAGATATAAAACCCAATGACTGGGCTGTAATTACTGAAGTACTTCTGCTGAGCAGCAGTATATTCCATGGTTCGTGTTGCACTTGCTACAATGTTACTAAGGTCTGACTCTTCGTTGACCTGCAGGTAGCCCATTAAGGCAAAGGAAATATAAATAAGGTAAAAGAGGACTACAAAAGGTTTGACATAAGTGTTCGTTATCCAGTCACAGTAATAACGCTTGAGGAAACACACCAAGAGGTGACTTTCATAGCTGTTTGTCTCCTCTGACTCGGCTGAGTCCTCGCTAAATTTGGCTGTCAGAAGAAACCGATACCAGGCAGGTTTCTCTTGCAATACCTCTGGCTTTGGTACCTTTCTGCAGAAGATACTATGCTGGTAGTTGTTTTCTAAATAGCCAGTAAACACAAGGCTGGAACCATAAAAGGAGAGCACATAGAGGTAGTTGAAGAAAATTGCAATACAAGAATTGCAGCAGAAGAGTCTGGCTGCCTCAATGTTAGTGAAGGGGCTGGCACCTATCCCAAAAGTGACCAGATACATGGCAGTGGTGAGAGAAAAGGAGAGCATGGAGTCTGCAAACACCGCTGCAGTTCTCTCTTTCACGTGTTGGTCTTCTCTGGTTTTCCTCCAGGAGGACAACATTTCGAAAGTTCCATACAATCCATGACCTGGAAGAGAGAAAAAGAAGAAGACAGCAACTATTCAGTGTGGTTCCAATTGCTAGAAAGGAAAGACCAACTAGCGGAGATGAATACGTTCAAAGATCCATTCACTTAGGCACGATAACTGAAGATGCAATTGTCTTCCTGCAGGAAAAACAAAAACAAAGACACACGGCCAAGGCTCTTTGAAACAGTGGAATTATAGTAATTGGCACGGGTAGTTAAGCTGTGCCAGGAAAAAAAGGGTAAACTGGCTGCCAAAAAGAATTATGCCAGGAAGTCCAGTTCTCCAAATTAAAATGAAATAATTCATTTTCCATGCCATTTTTTTCACTTAATGTCAATTTAAAAGTTACCAATGTTAAGGGGAAGTTTATTGATACTGAAATAAAATAATATCAGGAACTGATCTATGAAGATCATTTAATATAAAATGCAGTAGCGGTTAAAAACAAATGGCACAGTTAATTATTCCACCTGCCCCGCCATTTCTGCCTCTAATAGGGGTGCTCAAATATTATGGTCAAACTACATTATGAAATCAATGCAATTTAAGCAAGTACTATATATCACTGGTGAAAATTTTATGTGTGCAGCAACACAGGTAAACCCTTTTCCATAATGTTGTGGTGAAAGGAAAGCACATGGAAAATCTTCAAAATTTAAGTTATAATTTTAACAAACAGTCCCCATAGTTACACATAACAGGTGAGTAATAAGGCCAAATTGGGAGCTATTCCATTATTTTGAATCATCAGTTGGTTCTCTAACAATATGCATTAGAAATGTGATTGAAAACCCATGGAAAGGCAGCAGAAATCCTTATGAATTCTGTATGCACAAAAACAGTGTACAATATTTCTCCATCCAAAAAGCTTAGAATCTTGGGTTCAACTACAAGAAAGATAGATTAGATCAGTAATGGCGAACCTTTTAGAGACTGAGTGCCCAAATTGCGATTAAAATCCCACTAATATTTCGCAAAGTGCCAATACAGCAATTTAACCTGGATACAGGTGGCTGTGAACGGGTTAAATCAGGAGTCCAGAGAAAGGACTCCGAGTGCCAACTTTGGCACCCGTGCCATAGGTTTGCCAACACTCTGTTAGATTAGGGGTACTGCTTCAGGATCAGATCTGATAGGAGAGGGATTTCACAATTACAAGTGGACTTAAAAAGTTAAGGATGCACAATTATCCCCTTCACATATCTCACACTTTCTAAATTGCAATTAACTTCCTTTTATTTGGCAACTGCTTATGGCAAGCTCAGGGCCCAGGATGATTTTGTAAACAATGAGAATGTGGAGAGATCATTTCTAATAGTCTCTTACACGAGAAGCAGCTCTTCTTGTCTGTTTTGGCCCTTAGGGGCAAAACTCTGTGCACAACTATGCAACCACTGAAATCTACCAGTCTTGAAAGTGACATAGGTGGCATGAGCAACTTTTTGAGCTCTGGGACCACACCTGTCAGATGCTCCCAGCCCCCGTTCACCCTCATGACACTTTTGGTGTTGTACGAAGTCTCTCCCATGTTGAAACCAGTCAGGGAAATGGGGCAAAATTGCTCATCGTAACCCCTAGCTGGTGTGGCTGGCATTCTGAAGGGGAAAATGATGTAGGGCATCTGCTGGGAGATGAAGAAGCTGTAGAGCGTACAGAATCAGGTCATGTGACCTACAAGCGGCACTTGGCCAACCCTGATGTAGAGGACAGATAGGAGCTAATCTAAGTACAATCCATTTTAAGACTACAGACCTTTGATATTGTGTGTGTGTGTGTGTGTGTGTGTGTGTGTGTGTGTGTATGAGAGAGAGAGAGAGAGAGAAGCCTTTTCTTTGTTCTGCACCATTTTCCTTAGGTGTTCTCCCATGCCTTAATTTCTGAGGTAAAGAAATCCAAGCATAGTGACTACTACTCATAGGGCAGTGGTGGCGAACCTTCGGCACTCCAGATGTTTTGGACCCCAACTCCCAGAGTTCCGAGCCTAGACTGCCAATGACAAAGGATGGTGGGAGTTGTGGTCCAAAACATCTGGAGTACCAAAAGTTCACCACCACTGTCATAGGAGAATTGCTACAAAACTGAGGACGTCCCTGTGCAAGAGAGAGCTTGATTACATTATATCAGAAGTCCTGTGTGGCAGCCACCTTTGCCTCTGAGCAGGAGTTCTTCATCACGAGTTCAGTTTTAGATCCATAGGCCTTTTTCAAACCCCTAATGAGGTCATGCAGCAGCTAAAGTAATTCCACCTTTCAAAAGGTTCATGTAGGGGTGTGCAGAGATGGTTGGGATGTAAAGTTAGGCCCAGCAGGTTCTGTTATAATCACCTGATATTTATAAGAGCAAGGTCTCTTTTCCTGTCCACTTTGGATGCAACAGGGTCATCATCATTTGTAGTCTTGTCATATGAAACACAAATAGACATGTAAATAATATTTGCATCCTATTTGCGAGGAGACATTTGCAATTCATCTTCATTTCCCAAACTGCTTTATGGTTGCTTCCACCAGGCAGGTCAAGACTGTCAATTTGATAACTAGCACAGTGCCCCCATTAAAGCTAATTGGGAGCACTGAAACTCCCCAGACATAAAATTCTAGCAAAAAATACAACCGGTGACTGACATCCAATTGTTAATTATGTTTTAACTAGTTATCTTCTATTATCTGTTGGGGAAACTATTAGGCTTACTCTCACTGCCTTTGTAAAGGCAGGTTGACCTTTAGAAAGAAAAAGAATGAAAGAAAAACAGATTAGTTGCCAAAGTAGGAACAGAGTTTAATCTTTATATATTCCCTCTAAGTGCTATGGACGTGCCTGCATGAAAAATTCTAGGTATTATCCCCAAGAATCTGGCTTCTGTTCTATAAATCATTACAAAATGGAATCACTTCACAGTGGCACAACTAAGATTTAGCTGTGGATTAAGTTTGACTTTGTAGTAAAACTTCCCAGAAATCACAACTTTAAAAATGCTTTTTAGCTCAGTCACACTGAGGATACTTCTTGTGGAGAGGAAGGGAGGGGGCTTCTGGTAGAGGGCAATTTAATTGTCCGGAACATAGCACAGTTGATGTGATGGACTCAAGGACCACGTGGTGACTTGCCTGCTTGGTGTGACAGTTGACGATATCACATCTGATCTGGATAGGCTGGTAAACAGTGCTGGGGATGAGGTAGTGGTGGTAGTGCATGTCGGCACCAAAGGCATGGGGAAATGTAGTTGTGATGTTGTAGAGGCCAAATCTAAGTTGGTAGGCAGGAAGATCAAAGGCAGGACCTCAAAAGTAGTGTTCTTGGGAGTGCCACCTGTTCTACACACAGGGCAGTAGTGTGAGTGTGCTAGTGTCTTCCAGAACAAAAACTTGAGGGAGACCTTCAAATGAGAAGACAAATCAAGGAAGTATTTAAGAGGGACTGGATTGTAATCATAGATGGCTTCAATTATCGTCACATCGACTGGGTCAATGCATATTTGGGTCAAGAATAATAGACTGGGTTTCTTGACACACTAAACAACAGTGTGTTAGAACAACTTGTCATTAAGCCAACCAGAAGACAGGTGGCCTCAAAGAAAAGGCTGGGCTCGACTAAGTCCAAGAGGGTGCCTGCCTGATTAACAAGCAGAGTTAGAAAGGCTTTAAAGGACATGGACAGTCCCTTCCACAAAGGGGCATCCATCCCAAATGAGGAAATTAAAAATAACACAAACTCTGGCAAATAAAAGTAAGATGATCGGAAGGCAAAGAAAGACTTTGAGGAATGTATAGCCAACAATATAAAGGGGAATAATAAAAGCTTATTAAATATGTTAGAAACAAGAAACCTGCAGAGAAGTGGTTGGCCCTATTAATGGTGAGGGAGGTAAAGGGCTACCTGGAGACTGCAGAGATATCAAATGACTTATTTGCATCTGTGTTCATGACGTTGCCCAAATGGCCCCTCCTGACGAGAGATTTAAATGAAATACTGGTTGAAAGAGAAAATGTCTTAGGCCTAATTGATACATTTAAGATTGATAAGTTACCAGGCCCAGATGACATCCAATCAAGGGTTATTAAGGAACTGAGAAATGAAGCTGTGGAGCTCTTAACTAAAATATGTAACTTATTCCTAAAACCGGCCACAGAGCCAGAGGACTGGAGGGCAGCAGATGTCATGTCAATCTTTAAAAAGGGAGGGAGGGGGAACTGGTGAAACTACAGGCTTGTTTGCCTAACTTCTGTTCCAGGGAGGATGATGAAAAGCCTAATCCAAGAGAAACTCTTAAAACACACAGAAGAACAAGTATTGCTGATGGAAAATCAACATGGCTTCTGTAAGGGTAAGTCTTGCGTCACAAACCTTTTAGAATTCTTTGAAAAGGTCAACAGGCATGTGGATGTGGGGGAACCAGTGGATATTGTCTGTCTGGATTTTCAGAAGGCATTTGAGAATTGGTTGAGAACCAGAAAACAGAGAGAGGTGGCAATGGGCAATTTTCACAGTGAAAAGTGGTATGCCCCAGGGATCTATCCTGGGATTGGTCCTTTTCAATCTGCTTATAAATGACCTGCATTTGACTGGCTGAGAGAGCTAAAGGAAACTATTTGACCTTGCCTTAATATTTTCAAAGCAAATTCTTCAGATAAGACTTGGACTTTTTTCTCTTTCGCTTCTTCACATCTTTGTTCTCCTTTTTATACCTCCTCCCCTTCTGGAAGTGATTAACCTATTGAGGGGGGCTAACAATGAACTGGGAACCAATGTCAGACGAGCAATTTATGGATATTATAGATAAACTCCAGAATATTGTTGACTCTCTCCTGTTTAAGTTTTTTCCGGGGCCCAATTCAGAACCAGATGAGGGTCCTGACTTTAATCTGGATCAGAGCGTTGAACCTGATATACAAGTAACAAGAAATATTCAGAGGGAAGGCTTGGAGAATGCAGAATCTAGCACTGCTTGGGAGATTAAGCTCTCTCTAGAGGAAATGAGAGGTCTCAGCTTTGGCTCTGATCTGGAACAGAGCATTTACAGTACTCTAGTCTGCAAGCTTGTGGACTGCCTGCTTCGGAACCAGAGGAGAATCTCAACTTTGATCTTCTTAGAAGCACAGGATTCGAACACAGCATTTTCCCCAATCTACAAATCTCAACAAATATGGAGGGGGAATGCCTGGAGAACGCAGCACTGGAAGTGTCTGCATAACTGGATGGACTGGACTTCTGGCTTAATGAATCAATCACATAAAAAGCTATTAATGGATTACAATGAACTATAACGATATGGAAAATGGATAACAGAAACCTGTAAGCCACCCAAAACAAAGCTTTGTTCCAGTTAGACACAATCATGTGATAGAAATTTGTTAAAATTATTTACCTACTGGTTAAGATATCTATTATATAGTAGCTCAATTAAATAAAGTAGATTAGCTATTTGAACATTATCATTAGGATTGAATGTTCTGTTAAGATTTGATGGTCATGTTCAATATTGTTGAATGCTGAAAGTAATTGTAAAATGTGAAAACAGTCTTCAATATAATTTATTTACTAATATAACTAGAAACTATCTTAAGAGGTCAGTCAAAGCCCTGTGAGGACCAGTGAAGACCACTGTCAACTATTGTCAGCTACATAGACCAGTTTAACATCTTTGTTTACGGAACACCTAATTAATGGAATACTTGAACATGAAAAATGGAATATGGAATATGGACATCAGCTTGAGATGTCAATTTTTTAGATTGTTAAATGTTAGCCAGGCAAAGAGAGAGATTTTTCTTTTTAATACAACAAGAAACAGAGAGGCCAAGATGTAATGCTCTTTTTTCTCTTTTAATAACCCATTAAGTATTAATCTTAGACAGATAAGGTTTTGAAAACTTGGTAAAATTTATGGGAACAGAGAAAATATGAACAGTTGATGATATCGTGTACCGAGGATTGTAACTAGACAGACTAGCTTTCAAGTTTACTACCTTAATTTTTGGTGTTAGACAAAATTAGACGTAACCCTATACCCATTATATATCAAATTAGTCAAATGAAGGTTTTTTTTTAAGGACTGGGAATATTGTTACAATTAAACTAGCTAATACAATACTGTAATTTACTATATGTATCTTGTGTACTGGATGAAGACAGAGACAAACTGAGATGAACACGATATTGATGGGAAAATACTAGAATATAAACGGTAAAACATTTAGCAAGTACGGAAACATGAAAATGTCTTGTTTAAGATGAAAAGAGAATTATGAAAGAACTAGGCCGATCTATTTGGAAAAACCTTTGATATATGTAATATGACAGGAGATAAGCAATGTATCTGTTTTTACTTTCTTTTAAAAATAAAAAAATACATAAAAAACAAAATAGGTAATAATGCTACTTTAGGGCAAGATTCCATATTTATTGTTGGTATCTCATTTATTTCAATTAAAAACAGCTTCCAAAAAAATGACCTGGAGATTGGGATAAGCAGTGAGGTGGCTGAGTCTGCAATAACAAAACTTTTCCAGGTGATGAAGACCAGAAGGGATTGCAAAGAGTTCCAGAAGGATCTGTCCAAACTCAGAGAATGGGCAGCAAAATGGCAAATGCATTTCTATGTAAGAAATGTAAAGTAATGCACATAAGGGCAAAATATCAAAACTTTATTTATCAGCTAATGCGTTCATTTGTTGTCCATGATGGATCAGAAACGAGATCATGTTGTGCTGTTGCAGAGCTTGATGAAAGTTGTCAACCCAGTGTATGGCAGCAGCGAAGAAAGCCAATTCCATGCTAGGGATCATCAAAAAGGGGACTGAAAATAAAGCAGCCAATGTTATAATGTAGTTATACAAAGCAATGGTAAGGTCGCACCTGGAGAACTGCATCCAGTTCTGGTTGCTACATCTCAAAAACGACATAGTGGAAGTGGAAAAGATGCAGAAGAGAACAACTGAAATGATTCCTGGGCTGGGACACCTCCCTTATGAGGAAAGGCTATAGTGTTTGGTGTTTTTTAGTCTGGAAAAAAGGTGCCTGAGGGGGAAGATGATTGAGACGTACAAAATTATGTAGGGCACAAGTAAAGTGAATAGAGGGAAGCTCTTTTCCCCCCTCACACAATACCAGATCCAGGGGTCATCCACTCAAACTGAGGGTTGGGAGAGCGCGAACAGACAAAAGAAAATAATTCTATACCCACTATGTTGTTAACCATGGCACTCCTTGCTGTAGGATGTGGTGATGGCATCTGGCTTAGATGTCTTTAAAAGGTGATTGGATGATAGACATGTGATCTCCAGGCTTAAAAGGAAGGTAATTCAAAATGCCAGACGCAGGGGAATGGTATCAGGAGACAGGTAGGTGGGTCCACTGTGAGATACAGGAAGCTGGACTAGATGGGCCCTTGGCTTGATCCAGCAAGGCTCTTCTTATGTTGTTCTTATGTTCTCTAGCTGCTCACTTCACCATTGTAGCAAAATGGAAACAGGAAGGAATGAAGAAATGCCTACGTTGTTGAGTTTGCCCCAACAGCGTGAGTGTTTCTAATTTTGGGGTGTTTTTTATCCACTTGGGCTGATCCCACCCTAATATTTTTAATCAAAGAAAGTATCCCCAATAATTACTTCTTTGTCAATGTTGCAAAAATTATCTCCCTATTATCTTAACTGCTCATGATCAAATTATAATAAACAACTATACAAATCAGAATAATTTTTATACTTGTGTTACTGTTTACTGTTTCTAATACTCAATTTTTTTCATGATACAAAGAGATCCAAGGGGACAATTGTTGGAAAGCATATGCTTTTGGGAAGAATGAGGGATTTTTTTTAAAAAATATATGAAAAAACCAAATCTTCATTCATGTAATATATTAGGGCACCATTAATGTATAATATATTGCACTGCTGCTATAATACAATAACGACAAAATAAACAAAATAAGATTTCTGCTCTTTCCTTATGGAGGAATCTGGTATGCTCAAGTAAAGTACAGTATTCAAAGAGGAGAAGGCAGATAGATTAAAAAGTCTTAAAAATCTGGCATGTTTGCCTCGCTTGTTATGCCAGGGCATCAATACATCTCCTTTTCTCATTCCTGGATAAATCATTCAGCTCCTGAACAGACAATAAATACTAAGCAATAAAAGTGAGAAAAATGCACCTTATTGCTACCTTCAGGAATGAGAGAATTCATTTTATAATTCCAAGTCTGCCTTATTTTCATCTGGAACAGACACATTCTCTTATAGCCAGGCAACAATAAAATAATTCTTCCTGATTAAAACAATTATCTTCTCCTGGGGCAGAAGGAAAGCAGAAACATGATGCAGGTAGCAGCAACCACCCAAATGCTCATGTTCTTTACAAAATGTTTGGTAAATTAGATTATTTCCCCAATTGCTTAGAGCTGGCATTGACAAAAAGACCCTCTGCAGAAACATAATAAATGGATGTGAAGCACCATGGAAAAGAGCAACGGACTCACACAGAAACCAGCTGTATATTATCTCTGAAGAATTTTTATGGGCTACTCTGAGAGGGAGACAGGTCTGAGAAAATGGAGTCATTGCACTGCTTCCACTACACTAGGAGTCCACTGGTGAACTGACAGCATAAGGAGGCAGTGGAGGACTCCACTGCCTGGGTTGCCGCAGGGCTAGCAGAAATGACCAGAGGGAAACAGCAGTTCAGTGTAAAGTGGAAAAACTATGTTGACCAAGTAGCCTGCCTTGTCTGCAAAAGCCAGACACACAGGTTCTGTTCCAACAAGGAGAAAAGGAAAATGTAACTAATAGTCTGATGAGCTTCTCTATATGTGAAATGGGAAGGAACTGATATTGTCTTTTGTCTCAAGGAGCTCAGTGTCTTGGGTCAGCCCTAAGCTGGCAGAGTGATTTCCTCAGTGCTACTTACACCATGGTAAGACTTGTCTTTTTTTTTAAAGGACACATGACCTACTAATTTAGCAATGCTTTGCCGTCTCTCAAGAAAACAGACCTTCCTTTCTAAACATAAATGAAATAATTGATTTATGGAAAACAAGCAGCAGTACCAGCAGCTCTTTTACCTCACTGATCTTTGCCCTCATTAAATACAAATTGCTGTCCATAGGTTGTGTAGACGGAAGTGCTTGCTTACTATTAAATATAAACAATTTAATAAAACAAATAGTAATAATGTTACTAACGTTCCAGTTTTCAAAGTAATATTAAAACATATGGACATTTGGCTTGTAACCTATCATACATTCATGTTAGGTATATCAAAATAGTAATATTAAGTCATAAGATCAGGTTTGATAATTATCCTGTTGAAGGTGACAATGGTAACTGCCCACATGTGAAGAACATAGGATTGTAGCCTTTATGGAATGAGTGATTTGAATAAAGATAAACAGTTGCATGTGGTTTAGAATGGGAATTTTGCTTAAATGATTGTGCTAACAGAGAGCTGCTGTTTTTATCGCACATCTACAGTACTTTCCTTTGTTAGGGGAGGCAATAACAGTTTACAAAGAACAATTAATCTACAATACATTACAAGATTATAAATACCTTTCCAACTACTTGCTATATAATCTTCATAAAAGCATTGTGATAACAGTTTTGCACAAACAAATAGTATTGTCAAGTGTTTCCTATTTAAAACTAACTAGCCACTATGTTAATCTATTTCAGTGAATTCAACAGTTTGTGAAAAATGGTCAGGAAAACGGCACAGTTTGATACTTCCTCGAGTTATACAGCAATATTCAAGAATATCATGCATTTCTTTATGCTGTTCAGTTGCTTCATAGATATGCATTTCATACAATGTTTCCTCCATTTTAGTTTCCTGAGTGGTTTTCCTGGTTCCATGACCTTTACACCAAACAGTAGCAAGGTGTAATTCTTTGGAAGTGTACATGCAGTGGTGGGCTTGTTACATCTTCTCTGTTCTGTTGAGCCTTTGAATTATTTTAAATGCAATTGAATTTTCTCTTTGTTTTTGAAGCTGGCTGCTGTCTATTCTTAATTTTTAAAAACATAATATTGTTTTGTCATGTTAAAATGAGTGTCTGACCTGGAGGGCTTTTTTTAGGCTGAAAATGGAATTTCAAAGTGAAACATCTGACGTTCCTGATCTTTCACATAATTCTAGCGTACAATATTAATGGAAATAGAGTAAAATCTGGTACTATTCACAATCACAAGGGTTGATTAAGTTTTTTCAGAGCTCTCTTAATTGAAGGGTTTTTAAAATCCAATGTAGGTAGGATGATACCTTCTTATTCAAAAAAGCATATATTTTTAAATGACTTTTTTCTCTCTTGAGAAATTTATACTATGCTGTTATTTACATGCAAGTCTGATTGGAAGTGTTTGATAAAGTTCAGTCTTCTTATACACGTGCCTATGATTGCAGTCTTCAAAAACTAATCCATATACTGTCTGGTTGAAATCAACTGTTTCTTTGATGTATGAAATGTCAACGTGCCAGTTCACTTTGAATTTATAGATTGCTCAGGTTACTCTGTGAAGGACAAAGAGAGCAAGCCGAAATGCCGTCTCCCCGACCCCTACTCGCTGCCTCTCCGCCAGCAGGTGACACTTCCTTAATTTTAAACAGGCTTTGGCCAATGATTATAACCTTTTGATGATGTTTTGATCTTTGGGGCTCTGTTGTTTTCAGACAGTTTAAATGGGTCTTGAACTTCTTTAAATGTGTATTTGTTTTAGGCTATAGATATATTAAATATTGCTTTAATATTGCAATTTATTGTGCCTTTTTAGCTGTAATGTTTTTGAACAGCTATAGTAAGGGAAGAACGTGGGATGTGAAATCAACTAACTATAGCTAAAGAGAAGCACAATATGACCACGCAACTGCAGTAACATGATTCTAGCCGAGACCCTGTGGAACGAAGTTATCTACCTCGCCATAAATGCTCCTACACTGAACACAGACTAAGATGCAAGGAATTTCTCGCCACTAAAAGAAACATTCTATGAGGAGAATGAGAGGTGGAAACTTGCAGTGTTTCACATTCATGAGGGAAGTTAGCAGTAGTATGTTCCAGAAGAGCTGCCAAGATGCCCTAAGCACATCCGATCTCGCCTGATTTCAGAAGCTAAACAGGGTCAGCCCTGGTTAGTACTTGGATGGGAGACCACCAGGGAATACCAGGCGCTGCAGGTGCCTGGATTAGGAACTGGCAAACCACTCCAGTATTCCTGACAAGAAAACTCCATGGACATGGGGTCACAAAGAGTCGGTCACGACTGTAATGACACAACATACATACATACATACATATGTTCCAGAAGACTGCTGGGAACAAACAGTGGAAAACTAATTGCCTCTTTACTGATGAAAGAAGCCTCCTATCTGTGGAAGAAAACTCACATTCTTCTGATGTCAGTGTTCTAAAAGTCACAAGCCCCTGATCTCAGACTGCAATATCAGACAATTATCATGGTGTATGGCAGGAGTGGCCAGATTCTCCTCTGCTGTTGTAGGACCCCTGGCCCCATGAGACTTAGGGATGCCATATTCCCGTTCTCCAAATTCAAGTGAGCTAACTTGCATATCATATGGATCTAGCAAGTCTCATGTGTAAATGTCTATGTCTTTAATATTATGCAACTTACAACACATTGACCATTGCATTGCTTTTCTGCTAATATCTTTCAGCCTTGTCATCAGTGCTTGATGTGAGTGAGCCACTAGGTTACAGTGCTAGACTTGCAAAAGGGAGATCCAATCTCAAATTCCTGCTTAGTAACAACGCTCACGTGTTCTTCTGGGGCCAGTCAGCACTTCTTTGCTGATACATAAGACCCATGTAATTTAGTAGTAGTAGTTGTGTGCATGTAGTTCAAAGATCCATACTAAGGCAAATGCATGTAGGATTATTTACAGTATTTGAAAAGAACATAGCTTCCTTGTGGATGTTTGCATTTTCTTTCAGAAATTTAAGATTACTGGGATAATAACACCGGCGGTGGCGGCAGCAACAGGAGGCAGAAACTTCTGACAATTTATGTTCTCCCTTCTTCTTTCTCTTTTTTTATGGCAACTCTTTCTTTCCTAAGAGCAGCATCCTGCTAAGTTCCTAGAAGTCTGTGGGAGGTAAAACAGAGCTGGGTATTTCTGGGAAACCAGAGAATTCCAGCTCTAGGCTGGAAGGGACACCCAAAGGACATCAAGTAACTCTCCAGCCAAAATATCAACGACTTTACTCCCTCAGACAGCATTCCTACAATCAGCATTTATGACTTTCTTTGCCCTGCTTGGAGGCAGCTCAGCAAACAGATTCCAAATGTTTGTGAACCAACTAGTGAAGCATGTCCACAACTGTAACATACACTGATTCTTTAGTTTATATCAGGCCTGCCCAACAGGTAGACCGCGGGCTACCAGTAGCCCGTGAAGGGTTCAAAAGTAGCCCACCGGCCATCAATAAAAAAAGTGAGGGGATATGTTCTCTACCCTTCCCTCCCCCATCCCAAGGACCACTGTCTCAGCTGAGCGGGGCAGTTCAAGGGCCATAGTGCAATGAAATCTGTTCCCTCCAGAACAGATTAATTGGTTTTCAATGCATTCCCATGGGAAACTGCTGCTCTACATACAAAAGTATTTACTTATGAGCATGTGCTCGGAATGGATAAAATTTGTAAGTAGAGGTTTTAGTGTAGTAGCCCTCAGGCACTTTGGGGCGGCAAAAGTAGACCTCGGCCTGTTCAAAGTTGAACAGCCCTGATTTATATAATTACAGTGAAGTCCTGCTTAACTGTGGATGGTTTCATTTATTGGTTAGTTGTATGGAAAGGCATGGTTCTTGCCAACAAGTAGCCAAAATATGTTTTGCGTTATATGTCTAGTTCTGTAAGCATTGGAGGCTGCCTTTCTTAAAAGATTAAAATCCTGGCCAGCTGATGGATTAAATAGGCATAGGCCAGTGGTAGCGGATCTTTGGCACTCCAGATGTTTTGGACCACAACTCCCAGAGTCCTTTGTCATTGGCAATCTAGGCTCGGAATTCTGGGAGTTGTGGTCCAAAGCATCTGGAGTGCCGAAGGGTCGCCACCAATGGCATAGGCTATACTGCATTATCCCGTATAACCCAACATTACAGCCATGCAACTGCACGGTTGTCTCCTTGGCTTACTTCCGTTGATAAGACAACCCTCAATTTTTAATTTAACAATTTTAGACAAAAACATAGTCTTATACATGGAAAAATACTTTACATTAAAAATCCTGTCAAAACCTGTCCATCCAGGTAATATGGCAAGTCTATCTCACACTTTATATCCTTGCCACCAATGCATCTTTTAAATAGATCAAAAGGTACTGCTGCAGTTGAGTACTAAAGAGTGCCTATTTTTCAAAGGTAAAAGTAGATTTCCAGCTATTCCTCATTTACTTTCCCTCTCCAGCCCCTATTTTTGGTGGTCTGTGTGGTCCTCTGAAAATTGCCTCAGACGTTTTTTCTGATCTCCAGAACAGATTAATAGTTTTCAGTGCATTTTTATGGGAAACCACACTTCATATTATGAGTTTTTTGTAATAAAGTGTCCCATATAATAGATTAATTTCGTTAAGCGAGGTACCAAGGAACATAGCATTATAGCCATAATTATGTTAATACCCGTTTTTCTACCAGACCACATAGCCCTATGATTTTCTGCTAGACTAAGGCCCTTTGTACATGACCCCTAAACTCCGCCGCAAATGGCTCCCAGCTCCAGAGCTTAAAATTGTTTCCCCACCAGCTCCGGAGTTTACAGATAATTAAGTGCGACCACGGCCACCTAAGCATGTCCCAGCGCACTTTTCAGGTACCTGCTCTCTGGAGGTGAAAATTCCTGATGCGGATATAACGTAGTGACTGCCCGGCTCTCCTTGCTTCTGTTTGTTCTTTTTTTGCCCCCCGCCCCTTTAAGAGATCTGAATGCACTGCCGGGACGGCAGAACGGAGGTGAGCATTCTTTTCTTCCTTTTTTTCTCCCTCCCCTCATGCAGCCAGCAGCCAGGAGTGCGGAGGGGGTGGGAACGCAGGAACAGTGACAAACCCCTAAGATCTCTGGTCTGAATTTAAGTGGCCAGCGGATCTTAGGGCTCGTGTGAAAAGGCCCTAAGGAGCTCTACTGATTGAATCCAGCATCACCTACGTAGTTAAATGACTGTGCCTGGCTCCACCCTCTCTGTCCTAGATTTTTCCATTGCAGTAATGATTCTGAAGAAAATAGGTTCCTGTTTGTATGTAGGCTCCACATGTGAGCAAGAGCCCCAATTTTCCATAGTTCCTGATTTTCCAATTCCAAGTTTTAGGAGGCTATCAGCAAAATGCTCTCTGGGGTGCTTCCTGTGATGTCATCATATTCTAGCCTATCATTGAGCTCTGGTAGACTTAACAATCAGCATGGGCAGCTGGGTCTAGGAATGAACATTTACTTTTTCCTCAATTCTCTGGAGAAAGAGCAAAACTGATGGTTCCTAGATTCATCCATTGGGTGTTCTTTGGAGTTTAGAATGAGCTTCAGGACAGATGCTAGCCTCAGAAAAGATTTATAGCAGTACAGCAGGTAAGATGAATTCTGAAGAGAAAGGAAGGCCAATGGTGCTCCTGCTTCCTTATTTTGGAAGCATCGCTATATGGAGGAAGTACTTTCTGAAACCATATTACCTGCCATTCTTAACCCCCATAACAATGCTTACCCATAAATTACTTACAAGACGTTGTTAGGAATTTGAGCAAGAAACTCCTTTCTAGAAACTCTCGACTGAAAGGCATTCCTTCTGGAGGCACTTTTATATCCACTCAGCTGCTAGACATTCAACAAGTTCAGCGGCATATTGGAGTGAACGCTAAACCTTTCAATTAAGACAGGGGTGGTCCCTTTCCAGTTTCCAAGGTATTTTTAGATTGCTACTGCTGTTGCTGCCACAACCACCACAATCAGTGTTACTGGCAACACAATTGGGCTGCTGAACCCAATGCGAAGTCTTCATGGCTTTCCCTCATAGAAAGGGAGGAGACATTTAGCTCTATATACAGCAAGACCTTGTAGACACAATGACACTCTCCTGCATCATAAAGATGATTATAATGATTATTACTGGGTTCTGGAGGCAATTGTGGGTCTCTACTTTGGACAAGCAGCTCATTATGTAGTAATCAGGGATGAGAAAAAATGGTTTTCAAATGGTTATTACTTGTTCATTTACATCTTACTCAGTATATCGGTATGCCTATGCCATCTTTTTATATTAGGCATGGTCAACCAGCACAGATCTGTGAGCTGCCCTCACATATAAGAGGAGCCTCAATTTTCAGCATAACAATTTTAGACCAAAATACAGAAAAATACTGTACACTGAATCTCATTTACTGTGTTACTGCCCTGTCAACCTGTACAGAGAAGGCCTGCTGAAGCTTTTCAGTCTGATTATTTCCCCCTCTATTCCATCCTGAATAACTTGATAAAATTGTTCATCTCCCTACTCCACACGATCTATTTATTTATTTAGAATATTTGCCCTATACAATATATTTTATCACACACAGGGCTTCTGGTGATGAGATGATTGCTGTTTTCACCAACAGGATTTATGGATGGGAAATCCTGCAACAGATTCATGAGATTACTAAAAGAATCCCCCTGACTGACACAGTTTCAGCTTATTTGCACCGGAGCATGAAGGGAAAAGGAGGTGAGCAAACTGCAGAAAACAAGTGGAGTCATGGCTACTGGACTCCAAGGAGCTTCTTCAGCCTGAAACAAATTGGTGGGTTCTAAAAAGTTGGCCTCCCACCCACTTTTCTCAGACTGAAGAAGCTACTTGGATGAGTAGTGAAACATTTCAATCCAACACGAAAAGAAGTCCAGTTGCCATGACTCAACATCCTGATAGCCTTAGCTAGATGACTGCGAATTTCCACAGACATAATGCAGAAAACAAGGTGTCAATTTCCACAAAGATATATACTGAGTGTTTTATTATAATTAGAAAATATCCTTGCTCAGCTTTCTTGACCAGAATGGCCATAGACAAGTAACCAAGTGCTAATCCAGTGAAGCAGCTTTTATGCAGCACCTCCTAAACTCCACAGCCAATGCTTTGCAATGGTCTGTATTACAACAGGGCATGACATTCATACCAGAGCATGGAAATTTACTTTGGGGGTGGGCACACCATTCACAATGCCATAGCCAGAATAATTACTGATCATGCTGAGAGGATTGGGGTGTTATGAAGTTACACCAGACTGGATTGGTCCAGACACAGTCTCTTGATAGTGTTCAGGTGAATCCCTAAACCATGCACTTACTTCTTCGGGTTTTGGCAAGAAATGGCATGACTTCTAACTCTGGAACTTTTGGTGAATATATTAGTATAGATCAGGCATGTCCAAACTTCAGCCCTCCAGATGTTTTGAGCCACAACTCCCACAGTCCTTTGCCATTGGAAATACAGCCTTGGAATTCTGGGAGTTGTGGTCCAAAACATCAGGAGGCCAAAGTTTGGTCATGCCTGGTATAGATACTTTAAAGTCATGTCATATCTTCTAAGTGAGACTTAACTTTATACAAATTGAATTTTTAAATCAGCTTCTGATGAGGAAGGAAAACCAAGGCTTGTTTTTCTTAAGCAATATTAATTACTTTCTAAATGTCACTCTTAAATGTTCCGAGTAGATTGTGTATTCCTAGGGCCTTGCTGATTTTTTTACATGACAGTGAGCCCCAAAATATTTTTGTTACCTGAGACTAATTATTCAATGGTATACCTGAAAACCCCCTAAAAACCATTAACACAAAACAAGATAGACAGAACAATTAGAACATGTACTTTTTCTTTTCCTCTTTTTTCCCCTTTGCATAAATACAACTACTGTATTTTTAAAAATTAAATAATTCATTTATTGCATAGTATATCCATATACTGAGATGAGAGTTCAATTGTTTTTCAGATCCCTTCTTTAATGACCTGGTTCTAAAATGGGTGTGTGTCCCATTTCCTCCAAAGTGAAGATCAATTTAACTTTCCTTCAGCATTTCAATCTTTCCTCAATCATTATTTCAAAAGTTTGTCATTCTACAGTTCAAGCCCTCAGAGAGTTTTCTTATTTAACATACTTTTGATTTTTCAACAAGACGTTTCTCAAATTATGTTTGTTTGCATCGCTGCCTACTTGCATTTGTTCTGCTAGCTTCCGGCAATTTCATTCAAACTCATTTTGGCAGCTGTAAATTCTTAACAGAAGCCTAAGCGGAGAGATTGGTGACAACAGAAGCCTAAGTGGAAAGATTGGTGACAAAAGGAACTAGTGAGGGCCACTGGTGCCTTCAGCCAAAAGACGCCAAATTTAGAGGGCATGCCCTTTCCTCCAAACTTCCAAGACTGACTTAGCAACCTAGGGCGCTATCTCATGACAGGGAAGATGCCGTGAATGTGAAACTCCGGCTTTTGTCCTTACCTGGTCACGTGACTGAAGATGTAGGTTCATGTACCTTGCTTCTCTAGAGGAAGTTTTACAAAAAATAAAAAAGGGCCGAAGGCAAGCTGATTAGAAATTAATTTTCTTTTCTTTTCTTAAAAAGTGCTGAAGGCCAGCTGATTTGCGCTAGGGGGGAAATAAAAATAATAAATGCTCAGCTGGTGGATGCTAGGAAAAATTATCTATCTATCTATCTATCTATCTATCTATCTATCTATCTATCTATCTATCTATCTATCTATCTATCAAGCACCCACCAGACTCAGGGCCAACTGGTTGGTGCTAGAGAGAAATAAATAAACAAACAAACAAATAAATAAATAAATAAAGCCAAAATCCAAGATCATATGCGACCCCACGGACTTTTGGCTCAGGAAGAATGTGCATTTTTGTAAGCAGAGCAAAAAATACTCAACATCTCCAGTAGGCCTAGGAAAGCTTGCTAGAACCCGCTAAAGAGGGTGTTACCATTTTTTAAAAAGCCCATTGACCATGGGGACAAGATTTTTGGAAACGGTTTATCTGTAAATTAGATCAGGATTTTAAAACACGTGTGATAAAGCCCTTAGTCTACTACCATAGGAACAGATAGCAGCAGACCAGGCCTCTGAGGGGCAGTGTCTGGTAGGTTGTGTAGCCAACATACCTGCCTATTGGAGGAACTGTAGTTGTACAATAAGCCCTGCTGCAGTGGATGGCAGGGCTATCTAAAGCTTCGCAGACCAGACCTCTCACCTAGACTTTGGAGGGAAGCCATGTGGATCTGGTTACAGAGGCAGAGGACTGGTTCACCTGGATCATATGGATAAAGCAGGCTTTCTCTGTCAGACAAAAAGTCTACTGGGGAATTGGTAGACCAGGCCTCTGGACTGGACTAGAGCAAATGAATGTATCAATACAAATGCTGCGCTTAACTTTATATGCCACATTTTTGGTAGCTCTATCAGTACCGCTGCACTCCAGTTAAGGAGAGAAGACGGTGGGAAGATGTCCACCATTTTCACATCATGAATGACAAAGTGGAATTGGAAACAAAATTTGGACTGCTTAACCCAAGTGCCCATATTTGCTTATTACAGCTCTTCCAAAAGGACATGGATTGTACAATTTGCTTTTATTCAGTCCAGCCACATCCCTCCAATTTCCTTCTCCCCTTGCAACATAACAGCACAAGCTAAAATGTGAATTAGCAGCACTCGCTTCCCAATTATACAGCTGCTGAAAACAGACAGCTTTTTTTGTTCCCAAGCCTACAGTGTATCCAGAATGGAATTGCAACCCACTTGTTGCTTGCTCCACAGAGCTCAGTCACATAGTGCTCCACTGATATACAGGAGGCTACAGGTCCAACTCTGTGATGGACCCACATCCAAACAGAAAGGAATATTTTACATCAGCCATGCCCTGTCATCCTGGCTGGTGTTATTTGCTATCTAGTCATAACTTCACTCCTGGCTTAATGTAACAGAGATATGTGGCTGAAGTATATAGTTTACTGTATATTATACCATGGTGATATATGCAAACTGCCACATTAATGAATACACAGACAGAAAGCTGGGATAGGACACTGCATCAGAGATGGATGAGACCATGACGGTGGCTCATAAGATGCCTAAGGTGGAGAGGCATATGTTGTTTCCTAGCAAATGGGTAAGCAACATGGAATGAGGAAAAGAATAGTGAGTTGCTAGGCAACTTGAGTGGAGCTTGGGAAGAAAGATGCATTTCAGCATCCTGCCAGAAGGCTTCATTTGTCCTTTCTTCGAGGTGGCTTTTCCGTATATTTGATCAAAGGAGAAGCAGCCTTGCATGGATACTTTAGCAGAAGTTACATGAGGTCTGCTTGCATGGGTACTTTAGGCAAGTTATAGCAAGGATGGCTTCCCTTGTTTACATTTAAAGAATTTAAGAGTGATTTCATCAGCTGTTCCCCATCTCTGAAAATGGAACAGAGAAACAGATTATCTGTTCCAGCATCTACGTCAGGTAAAATGGAATTAATTCTTCAAAAGCTTTTCCAGAAAAATTTGCTGAACTAATAGATGACAAAAACCAGTATAAGGGTTAGGCTATTGGTTTTACACCAGTGTAATCCAAGTTCTCTTCTTCACAGTCATGAAATTTAGGAGGTTGTATTGGGGAAATCACTCTGTGCCAGTCTAGCTTGCTTGCCATGACAGAAAATAAATAATTTATTTACAAAAAAAGCACTCATTTAATAAAATCTTCCTAAACCATTGAGGCAAATGCAGGGAGGTAAATATACCACCAGAGTTCCTTCAGGAAGTTGGGTGGTAAATAAATAAATAAATAAATAAATAAATAAATAAATAAATAAATAAATAAATCGCCTTGAAATTCGGCTTCATTTGCTAGTTTGAGCTGTAAAGTAAGGATTGCCCTAGAGGACTGTAAACAATTCCCATAAACAATTTGAAGTAGACACAGTACAAGAGTCTGAACCTGTTATGAGCAGAAACATGTATATAAACAGTGACAACCCCAGAAGTGATGAATCATTCACTGTGGTAGAACCATAGCTGAAAGTCCTAGAAGCAGTCTAACTTTTCATTTTAAAATAAAATCCAAACAAATATTCAAGAGACATATGACTGCTGGCAATGGGACAACACTCCAAAATCAACCAGTGCAGGAAAAATAATAGCTAAAGCACTCTGAAATGGCAGCCTTCAGCAATGGCTTAGCAGGTATTTCATGTGTTCTGAAGGGAGAAAATACCTTTATAGCTTGGAACACTCAGTATGATATCACCTCTCTTCAGTTTATGTGGATAAACTGCATGTCAATATAGTATTAGGAAGCAGCCTTTAATGGTCCAGGAGGAACATAGAATTATTACAGCTGCCTATCTACAATATTTTCAGTGGCCTTTTTGCACATGTGCTCTCTTTTGGGTTATTTTAAACTAACTACTATGTTCCCTGAGCCTTTGGGAGATTAGGAATGTAAATACATTTTTGTTAGTAAACATACACATCCCACATACGATTCCCGATAGCCCTGCTTGTACTGAATTAATTTACAGCAGAAATAAGATTTTAATTGACTGAGGGCTTGTCCAGACTATTCTCCAAAGGGAGAATGTCCTGAAAACTTTCTGTCACTTCTGCACAATTCAACTGCAGCCCACTTCAGTGTTCTATCTGTTGCCCAAGGGACAGAGATTAGCAGATAGCCTTATCTAAGAGGTTGTCAGTGGCACTGCCCTGTCTGCAGACATTTTAAGATGTCACACTGACTGACATGACAGTTCCCTCAAACCTTCAGTAAACCTGCCGGTAGCTGTCTGGAGAGGAGTGCACAGCCTCAAAGAATAATAGAGAAATAAGAAGAGCCCAATCCTGTAGGAATTTTAATTCCTCTACCTTCTGCCATTATAAAAACCTGAAAATGCTATTCCACATACAATCACAAAAAGTAGTCTAATGCAAAATTTGATGTGGGAAGTCAACTTGTTAAGGACTACAGTGCCACCAAATTTATTTGGTGGAGAACAGCTACATTGTAGCAGCTTTGTTATCAATTTTGATGAATTATAATCCCCATCTGTGGTCCTTCACTGCACTTGCCTCCATACTTGGGTCACCTACTTTTGGAACTTCAGGGAATGTAAAAAATAAAACAAAAATACCTTATTAGGGCTACCCTTTCAGTGATGGGTTGTCCCTACCATTTTAAAATTCCAATTCTTAACAATGAGACACAAACAAATGGCAAGTTCTTGAAATGAGTTGTTCTTCAAGACAAAATGACAGTTCTTAGATGGAGCAAGTTATAGATTTAACAGCCCATGGCCATTTTTCTATATGCAGCTTCTTCTTCTATATGTTTGCATGTATGGAGGGGACCAGATGCTACTGTACTTATGTTTTCATGCATATGTTTATACATACACAGCTATTCATGTATGTATCCATAAACACCACATGCTCTTTTTGTGATACTGGGTGTTTGCTTGGGATTCTGTATATGCGCACATCTGTGAGAAAGAAAAGGAGGTTGCCAAGGTGTGGTACATGTATGTTAGAATGTACATGCAGGAGACAGAAATCTGCTGATCTCTCTGTGTGAAACAGAGGATGGGTGCTACTACAAAGGAAAAATTATTGGGGAGTGTGTTAAAGATCTGGGGAGAATGCAAATGTATGGAAGGTTATGTCTCAAAACATGAGACAGCAGAATATGGCCAGCGTCATGACAAGGAGGGTAGAGCACTGAGTCTACCTGCTGAGCTTTCATGATTTGATTTGCTCTTGATAAGTTGGAGACCATCTATATTGTTGTTGAACGACCTTATTGTCATATACCAGGGGTGTCCAACTTTGAACAGGCTGAGGTCTACTTTTTCCAGATGAAAGTGTCTGAGGGCTACTAAACTAAAACCTCTACTTATGAATTTTATCTGTTCCAAGCATATGCTCATAAGTAAAAAAAAATGTAAGTAGAGCAGTGGTTTCCCATAGGAACACATTGAAAATCAATTAATCCTTTCTGGAGGGAACATATTTCAATGCATTCCTATGGTAAGGCTGATCATGCACACACTTCCCTTACACCTGCTCGAGCCAGTGTGAATGGGTGCAAGGGAGGTGCGTGCATGCTTGTGCAGATCGTCCCTTCTGCTTGCCCAGGATGCTAGAAGACTTTTTTTTAAAAAAGGTACACTTTCCCTCCCAACCCGCCCGGGGCCTGATTTGACTCTACTTCTTCTCCTGTTTTCCCCCTTCTCCCTTCCAGCCCCTTGATGCCACTGCTGCTGCCGCCCATAGCACTCACTCACCTCTGCCATATTTGCTGGGCAGCTGGGCAAGGAGGAGGGAATGGCTCAGAGGGGGAGCAGGAGGAGCGGCAAGTTACAGTCTGTGAGGCAGCTGTGGCGGTGGGAGGAGGAGGAGGATGGAAGAGTGGGAAGAAGGAATTCTCCAGGGGGGAGAAGAGGGGGACGTCACCACACAAAGGAGGTGGGCATGCCCATTACCCCGCCCCTCGCTGTCCCCTCCACTCCCCTTCCTCCACTCTACACCAACAACTCAATTGGTCACAAGACAGTGGCGCGCAGATCATCTGGCCAGTAAGAAGAGAAGGGGACTGTGCCATGGCCCTTGAACTGCCCCGCTCGGCTGAGACAGTGGGCTGGCAGACCCAGAGCTTTGCTGTGGCAGTGGTGGTCCTTGGGTTGGGGGAGGCAGAGGTGGAAAACTTATCTCCTCACTTTTTTTACTGGTGCCTGTGGGGCTACATTTGAACCCTTCACGGGCTACTGGTAGCCCCCGGTCTACCTGTTGGGCAGGCCTGTCATAAACAAACCCTGAAGAGTTTCTTGCACAAGCTCTGGTTAGAGCTGTTGGGCAGTGGAATATGCTTTGAAGGAGGGAGGTAGAGTCTCCTTCTTTGGAGGTTTTTAAGCAAAGGCTGGATGGCCATCTTTCGGAAATACTGTGATGGGGTTCTTGCATGGCAGGGGGGTTGGCCTGGATGGCACTTGAGGTCTCTTCCAACTCTATGATTCTATGATTCTCTGGAAAAGCTTCACTTGTACATGCAACATAACTCTGTTCTGGGGGTGTGTGCGCAATACAATGTGAGGTCATGTTGTCTGAAAAGATGACAGAGGTGGGTGCATTCATTCCTATGTCAATGGGCTTAGGTCAAAGATTTAATTATTGTCACCCCAATAATGCAGACATGTAATTGATGAAGATGAGAGAAACGTGCACTTCCACTTTGGATTTCCTTGCCTGAGCAAGAATTCTCACAGAACTCTGCTATTTGGCAAACCCTTTCCTTTTTAGACAGACATCTGCAGCCTGAGTTTAATGCATCCTCTTTTTCTATGACTCTGATGTTGTCCTGGAATTTTATTCTATTTCACAACATTTTGCAGCGTGATTTGCCATGCTTTAATTGTTGCCAGCTCCTTCAATTGATATGAAAACACTGCAGTCACAGGGTGTACCCTCTGAAAATCAGCCAGTCAGTCAATTCCCACAGCGTCAATATCCTATTTTCCCAGCAGCAATATTTTGCCACATCATCTCTAGGCAAACATGATAACTCTGACTGAGTAAATATGAATTTGACACCCAGAATGCTTGAGAAATGGCCGCTATGTCTTTTCCTTATTTCTTTTTGATGCTACATACAGTAGTCTAGGCCCTGAAATTGCAGACAGAGCTCCTTGTAGTTGAAGAGAAAATCTTGCAGCATTTTAAATCTCCCCATGAATAATTTTGTGCCATTCACTTTGGACTTTGTCAGGTTGAAAGGTAAGCATTCTTATCTCCCCAGGAGTGGTCTGTGACATTAACAAGAAAGCTGGCAGGAAAGGAGTGCTGATTGTGAACAGAAAAATGATGGGAAAAGCTCAGGGAAGTAAAGAATAGAGAACAAGGCGGGGGGGGGGAGGGAGTACGGATTGGGTTTTGAGAGCAAATGGGCCACAGGAGAGAATCAGTTGGGTGAGGGGTAAAGGAAACTTAGAAGTGGATCTCAGCAAAGATTGACAGGCACCAGGATAAATAATAACAACTGCCAACCTACATGAGGGAATTATGATACTTTTCTGATTACATTTGAATTCAGTTGTACCAAAGCTTAGCAGTATGGTTAGCAGTATTGCTGGAATTATGGTTAGCTGGAAGATTACAGATATATGTCATTTTTAAAATCCTAGCACCAGACCCATGGGACCCATCTACTACTGAACACAGATATGTCCTTTCTGCTCTTTGACATCACAGTTCACTGGAAAATAGCATTTCATTTTATTTTAATCTAAACAGATTTCAGTGGTTGGAACACTGTAAAAAAAGCACCTCAGTGGCAAAAAAGCAACTGATTTTATAGACAATTCTGTCTCTTTTTGCTTTCAAATTAAAAATTAAAAAAAAAATAAAGCTCCAAAACAAAGCCGCACATGCAAGATGGGGAATTACCATTTACTACTGTTATAAGTACAATTCCCTGTAGATTCTGCAACAAATCACAGTTCTGTGTGTCCAGAATGTCTTGTCCTGGCGCATCAGAATTAAGATAAGGGAACATGTGAGGCAAAGAATAAATGTTATACTAGCTTTGTGGAGGGAACCATATGACAGACCACAGGATACCATGAAAGGAAAGCAGAGTGCAAAAGTAATGCAAGGAAACGGAACCAGAAAGGAAGAAGAGAGGATACCAAGAATAAGCATGGTAGAAAATGAGAGCATGAATAGAAAAAAATAGGATGGAACTGGGGTTGGAGAGGGAAGATAAGTGTGGGGATGTGGGGATGTATGTACATGTGTGGCAGTGCACATCCCTAGGTAACAACAACAACAACAACAACAACATGTAATCCAGTTCCACAGACACTTTCGCCACACATGCTGATACAGACTATCACCACAGGAGTGGTTCAGTGTTTGTGAGGTTTGCTTGTTTGCCCCCCCCCCTCATTTTCTCTCCTAAAAGAAGGGCCACTAAAATTGGATTAGTCTAGTTTTCAGGATGGTATAGCACTGGACGGTTACATGGAAAATGCAGAATTCTGACACACATTCCTCTTCCTCTCCCACCATCCCCAGCTATCGTTTTTTTTGTTTTGTTTTTTGCATTTTCTGTGACTCTGGTACCTGAGCAGAAATCAAAAACTGATTTCAGTTCATCATTAACTCCTTATGCTTTGAATCTACACCGCTGAAATTTTTCAGGTTTCATAATTCGTGATACCTCAGTTAAATTTACTATTTTTGTATAAATTGCTGCCACCACCGCCACCACAAGCCATAGGTAGTAAAGGGAAGTGTACTATTTCCCCAGTCTGAACACTGTATTGTATATATCATTTATACTGCAGTTGCACATAAATTAGCGAGGAAGATAACATCCTTTTTATGAAAACACCCTCAAAATTCTTCTTGCACAAAGCACCTTGTACCCAGTCCTCCGAAAGCTGGGAGAACAACTACTACTACTAATAATAATAATGTGACACCATGTCAGTTCTGACTTACGGTGATCCTTTCCAGGTTATTCCAGGTAGAAAACGCTCAGAAGTGGTTTACCATTTCCTTTTTTCTAGTGGTGTCCTGGGATGGTGTAGTTTTATTGCTGTTTTTTTTTTAAAGCAGATCATAACTTAAAGATCCCATAGCTCACAAATTTACTTGTCTGAAATTTGGCAGATACAAATATGCCCTAAGGGACAGCTATGCCTGCAAATTTTGTCTGACAAACAGGGAGAACAGCACATTATTGCTATTTGACTCAAAGAAAGGAATGATGGCCTGGATTTTTTTTAAAAAAAATCCAGGTGTAGATTTGAATGAGAATCAAATACAAACACCTCTTTCTTGGTCTGAGATAAATGGGGCCATTTTCCAAAGTGGTATTGGAGACCAAACTAAATGCTAGCTTGCTTATTGCACAGTCCCAGTCTGCATTGCTTTCCTTGACACAGAATCTGGAATTTGAGCCATGGCAGGCAACTAGACTTCTTTCTTGAGAGACTGAAATGTTTCACTACTTATCCAAGCAGCTTTGTCAGACTGAGGAAAGTTAGTGGCGAGCCCTCCATTTTATAGTTCACCTGGATTTCACCCCCATACACTCTAGTCTGAATAATAGTCATAAGTTGAATAAAGTCCTGAATAGGCTTGTTAGGTAGACAATAACCTGAATAGGTTCATAGATGGACCATGATCTGAATAGGCTCATTAGGTGGACAAAGCCTGAGGGTCCCAGCTATGCAACCTTTCCCAACACCCATTAAGTATGGGTCGCTAACTATGGCATTGCTGATGGAGGAGTGAAGTACTTCTGATTTGTTTGGGGACTGATGAAAGTACTGCTTGATATGCAGAAGACTGTGTCTGAGTCCCCCATCTCCGTTGAGAGAGGGGATTTCAATGCTCACATGAATGGCTTCCCTGACCCCTCTCTCAAACCACCTCTCTTCTCTGTCTAATATGTGTACATCCTCATCTTTGCATGAGTGCCCTTTTCCCTTCAAGTGCTGATTCTGGTTCTGAGCTGTTGCCCCTCCTTTGTTGGGCCATCCTCCTGTTTAATGGCTGTTTAGTTTCTCCAATGTAGAGGTCTCCACACTCCTCACTGCATTGGACCACATATACTATATTGCATAAGGCAGAGACTTCAAAGGAACTGACGTCCACCCAAAGGAACCGACACCAAAACACAAGAGGAGCAATTTAGTATATGTGGTCCAATGCAGTGAGGAGTAGAGATGGGCATGAAACAGAAAAATGGTGTTTCGGTTTTTCTTTTGTCGTTGAGAGGTCTGTTTTGGTTTGTTTCCGTTTGTCGGGAATTTTTTGAAAAACTTCGTTACCGTTTTTCGTTTTTTCGTTTGTCGTTTCTACCCACTTTTTGCACGATTTTTAAAGCATTTCCGTGCGCAGGCATCCCCCAACGCCCCAGACCAGAGAGAAAACACTAAAAAAATGGATGCTGGCAGAGACACAGTATAGACTAGGTATGCGGGGAGGCTGCAAAGGAAGCGGCGGGCGTTGCCCAGGGTGCAAGGCAGCCGCAGAGTGACTGCACTGCGGGGTAAGGGAGGGTACTCACTGAGAGGTACGCAGCACGCAAGCACGCAGGGAGGCTGCAGGACTGAAGCTAGAGGCGCAGCAGAAACAGCAATCCCACCTTAACTCCCACGAGAGACTGCAAGGAGGACGGGGGCTGCCAGAGCTTTTTATGCCCTCTGTGGCTGCCAGACCTGCCCGCCCAGTCTGCAACCTGGGCATGCTATTGGTTGAACATGATCCCATCACATGGCTTGCCTCCATTTTGTGGCTGGTGGCGACATCCATTTTAAAGGGAAAAGAATAATACATCACGATGGGAGAAGACTAAAACAAACGTTTTAAGGACCCCAACCCCCCTGGTAGGTATTATCAGACAATATAAATAATTATCGCTGCGTTTTTACGGATGTCCAGGGCGTTTTTTAACATTTAAAACAGCTTATTTCATTGTGCATCGCCATTAACAGAAACGAAACGTAACGACCACAATTTTCGTGGTTCTGTTCGTTTCATTGCATTTTATCACAATTTTCGTTTGTCGTTTCATTGCATAACGGAAATGACAAACGGTAACGGAAACGAAAAAATGTTCGTTCCGTGCCCATCTCTAGTGAGGAGTGTTCAGACCTCTACATTGGAGCAAGAACACTGAAGGAACCTTCCCTGTCAGCACTAGGTTTGTTTGGCAGCACAGGACGCAATTTCCTTCTCTTTTGAGCACCACTGCAGAAAATGATAAACGTGGGCTTCTCACAAGCCACAATAATCAGCACTGAGCCATATGTTCCTTTCCTATTATTAGGCCAACTGCCCACTTATCATTTATCACCCCTTTTGCTAGGCTCTTGGCACCCCCATCCTGCTTTTCCTGTATTTTTGATGTTGGGTTACAATTGAGGGTGAAAACAAGCAACATAACTTCAAGAACCAGACTTAGGGTATAATACTGGACTTTTAGGCTATCCCCCCATTTTCTTCCCCCTCCTTTTTTTCTTCTTCTTCTTCTTCTTCTTCTTCTTCTTCTTCTTCTTCTTCTTCTTCTTCTTCTTCTTCTTCTTCTTCTTCTTCTTCTTCTTCTTCTTCTTCTTCTTCTTCTTCTTCTTCTTCTTCTTCTTCTTCTTCAATATTATTTTATGCACAACAAAATGATAATAATGGGGGGATCATGACAATAAGGGAGCCTCTCAGACGCTTTGAGAAAAGAACTTCAAGCAAGAGGTGGTCAATGGTTATGCCAGAATACAGTACCATTCAAAGACAGTAGAATTTACTGCACCTTGCCTACAACTCCAGCAAGTGTCAGATTCTTCTTGCCCTTATTAGCTTCATTCACAAGACAAGGTCCAAGGATTCTGCTGAGGTTGTGTGCCTTGTGCCTTGAAGGCTAAACACACCTCTGATGCTGTGCATGTCCCCATCTGAGGTCTACCCACTCAATGTGCAGTAAGGGCATCTTTATATACACTGCTAGGGCTCAAGGAACCAAACAGAGTTTGGAAATTTTACTTTTGCAGATGAGAGTTCCCAGAACTATGCAGCCTGCATGACCAGTGGGCACCATGGCCACAGGATGCTGGGATCTGTAGCACCCACCTGAAGTAACTGTTCCAAGTTCAGAAGCTGAAGGAACGGAAAAGGGAAACAGATGGTCAGGAAGAACTCACACAAGGCTATTCAACAGTTTTTTGGGGGGAAAGCATGAGGGAACAGGGTTCCCAATAGATTTTAAATAAACAGCTCACTCTTTAGCCGAAATCCTATTGCACAGTTACACAAAAAGCATAACTTTTAGCAGCAAATTTGCATAAATTGAAAAAAAAAATCTCTGCAGAGATAATTTGTTGCACTCTAAGTCCTGTAACTGAGTATGAAACAATGCAAGGGAGATTTCATAATGCATATCATTAGACTGCTAAAATTTATAGCTTTTGTACAACTGAATGACACAACTTCAGCTTTTACATCACATCTACAAACCAGTACTAAACACTATGTTTTGTAAGAATGAAAAGCCTGTCTCCCAAGGTGAGCTGTTTCTCATTAAAGATTATTTAGACCTTGCTATACACTGGCCCTTCACTCGGCAGAGTAGCTTATTGTCAGTTTTTATTAAGTCACGCAAACTATTGGAAGGTTTCAAATGAACTGGGCAATTTCGTTCTGACAATTATTTAGAGTTGAATTACTCACTCGAAACCTATTTGTGGAAGGAACATAAATGTACTTCATTCTGCTGTTGAACAATGGGATGCCCCACATTGTAAGGACTGCCACCGTTGATTGTAACCCACTGAAAAGTAAGTATCAGAGTATATTCATTGGCAGACAATTAAAATGTGAAAAGCCGTCCTCCTCAAGTAACTTCCAATCCTTTAGTTTAGTGAACATTTCAAACACTGTTCCATACCACATGTTCTACGAATGGAACTGCACATTCAGTTCCTGCAGTAAGTCTTTTCGTTACTCTCACACAGACTGATTGTAGAGCCAGGGAAGGTGCCGTCTTGCTCCTGTTTGATGCTCAGATAGATATTGTTTTATTTCTTATTATGTTTTTATTATTAGATTGTTTATTTATTGTGTATCTTCATTGATATTTGTGCAACTTTGTAAACCACCCAGAGTGGCCGTGCAGCTAGATGGAGCAGTAAATAAATAAATAAATAAATAAATAAATAAATAAATAAATAAATGTTTTGTCTTTGCTGGAGTCCAGGAAAGTTACTTTCGTGGATCACAACTCACTGGTCACCCTGGCTGGGAGAAACTGGTGCTCACAATATAAAATATAAATTGGTAAGTTCAGATCTTGATGCAGGCTCTGCAGCATCACATATAACCTAATTTATGGGAAATAACAAAATATTTGCCTATAGCAAGTACCTCATCTGGTACAAAGCCTTTAGAGTGTCCCAGAGCTGTTTTACATTTCAGATGCAGTTTTGAATGGAGTGAAAAACAATCTTTGGCTCCAATTTAGATTGGCTAACTTTCTTAAGCCTGCTCTGGCTGCAAAGTCGGCTCTGAAAGATGGATCTGTAATATTTTTTTCTGGTTGAAAAGGTAGCTGTGGTGCACACATATCATGTGTGCCCATCTCAGTGGGCCTAATGTTCTGTCTGAATGTATTCTGTTAAATCAGGAAAACCACCTGAGAAATGTGCAACACAGCTACAAGACATGATAAAGCAGTATGAATTCATTTATGCTAAAACATAAGCAAGCACTGGGAATTAAATTTCCACTTTCAAAGCTTCTTATAAATCAATGTGCTGAGCATTCAGCAAAAGAGTAATGCTGTTAAAAAGGAAGTGTCAGTGGTCTGTAGCCTGTACTATTTGTTTCTCTCTCTAGAATGTAGGAATTAGCCTAGTATAAAACGATGTGACTTGCAAAAATACAGTTTGGGGAACACAAAAAAGTCATTTCATGCAAACCTCCTTCCTTGCCTGGACCAGGAAACCCTATGCTCAAGACTGACGATTTGTGTTTTTCAAAATATCTCCTAGCTGTTTATTTTGGGTTCTCTAATTGCGATAGCCACTGCCTTCCTCCCAGACTCCCACGGAACATGACAGAGTTTGCATATGTTAATTCATTGGCATATATTACAAAATTAGCAGCAGAGCTTAACTCTAGAGAGCAAAGACTTTTATTTTTCCAGATGGCATCTTCAATGGCTCATTAGAGGCAAGCTAATCCAGACAGTCTTTTCATTAACAGGAGCATTTCCAGCCTTGCAAAATGCAGTCCCGTTACTTGTGAAATACTTCCTTTGTGCAAAAGCTTACGCTAGGCATGGCAGCTGACAGCAGGGATTTGTTATTGCTCATATCATCCTTCTACATTTAAACCAGCTACCTTTGCAAATCTGATAGGAAAGAGATGTGAACCCATAAACAGTGTCCAATTGGATCCCTATTTTGCTGGTGTTTATGGCTAGTAGGCCATGGCACTTAGTGGATTGTCTAAACCAGAGGAGAATACATATTGCCCCATTGAAGCTCTCTAAGCAGGCCTAACAACCACTTGGTCCCAGAATCTGTCCCTCAGAATATGAATCAGTTTGCATAATCTGTGTTACAGAGATGCAAGTGCTTTCTTCCTTTTCTTTGCTGGAAAACAAACATCTCCAGTTTCAGCAGAGTATCCTTCTGTTTTGTGAGACATAAAATAAATCTCTGATCCACGACTGAAAATCAAACCAGGACTACTTCTTATTGCTCCCTAGACATATTCTGATTAAAGTTAAAGCCAGGGGTGAAAAGCAATGTGTGCTAAGTAAAGGATATAATGATAGTGTATTGAGTGCTGTAGAACGGGGGGGGGGGGGGGGGGGGGGAGAGAGATGCATCCACGCCTCAGCTCTTATTCACCAAGGCAACTGATACTTTAAAGTTTCAGTATGAGGAACTAGGCAAGATTTTGTTATGAGGCTAAACGCCAAAGCCAGCCAAACATTCTACAAGAATAACACATTTAATTCTCCCCTGCCATCACTTTCTCATTTAATTCCTCAGGGTCATGCCAGCATAATCAATAGCTGTGGACAAAACAGTGCTATGTAGCAGCTTTGGTTCTCTACTGAGTTAGTTATAACTAGCAATTGCCAGTCATTGCAATGGGGTTCACTTTAGGTAGGAACAGCATAGGGTTCACTCCCATGTTAAACTGTCTGGACAGCTCCCTGTGCCTTCTGGGAGCAGTGACAACCCCCTGCTGCCTTGGGAAAGCTGCCTAGTCCCAGAGCACCTCAAGAAGAAAGGAATGGTAAGCCACTTGTGAGCACTTTCTAACTAGAAAACCTTGGAAGGAATCCCCATACGTCAGACTCAACTTGAAAGCACACAATTATTATTGACATTAAAATGTCCAAGATTCTAAATCTTATGATATTAATAATGGTTCATATTAATATGCAGAATGCAATATGATGGCAAATAGAAATGGCCGAGCGACAGCCATTCTGGGAATGTATTGGCTACAAAGCAAGTGTGCACCAAGGCCCTTAATTCTGATTCATTATTAATGCTTTGGTCTCATCTAGGCAGGTTGCACATTTTATACCCAAGAGCCACATTTTATTGTAGAATTTGCATAGATTAGACCTACAAAATAATAATTGTAAACAGTGTTCCTGGGTTTCAATCATTTACCATAGATGCTTTTATATTTTGCACTTGTTAAAGGCAATAAATTGTCCCAACAAATCTACTGCATGTTGTTATTGGTATATTTTTCTGTTCCACACCCTTAATGAGGTGAACCACCACCACTACCAGCGCCTTCACCCCTCCCCCAACAAATATAACATGCCATTTTCCAGTGAAGCATGATGCCGACAAGCAGAAATTCTAGTTGTGATGTTGGTATCATGGGATTGGGGCACTGGGATTCTTGGTGGGTTCAATAAATACAGAAGCTGCTGACTCTACCCCCATCCATAACCCTAATGCAGGCATGTCCAAACTTCAGCCCTCCAGATGTTTTGGACCACAACTCCCACAGTCCTTTGCCATTGGAAATACAGGCTTGGAATTCTGGTAGTTGTGGTCCAAAACATCAGGAGGGCTGAAGTTTGGGCATGCCTACCCTAATGCTAATCCTATACTTTCTGGCAGTTGAAGCTCCCAAGGGCTCAGAGAGCTCCCACAAAATTCTTCAGTGCAAGTTTTTTTTTTAAATCTCCCATTACTGATGTCCTTGGTTTTAAAATTATCTTGAGATGGACAAAAAATATCAGATAGAGCCATGATAATAATAGAGTAAGAGGCAGTTACCTAATACAATGAAGGGAATTCCTAGGAAGGTAGAATTGTATTTCCCACCAGTCAGGTTAATGATTCCAGCTGCAGTGAGTGTGGCCAGGCTCACAGTTAATAACCCCAGAAGACCAAGCCAGGGTTTGCTGCGGACACAATCTTGCATGGAACAGCAGAGAATGGCCAAAGTTACCACGAGGGCCAAGCTGGTCGTCAGGTAACGTTCTGACACAACACTTGTCATTTGGAAGTCCTCTTGAAGGGATGACGATGTGAAGGGATACATTGTGACATTCTGGTTGGCTTTCTGGAAGAGCTCCACGGTGTCACAAAAGTTGGATTCCCATTTCTCGGCCACCAAGTCATTGAGGGAGTTGATTGCCTGCAAGTAGTATGTGAGTTGAATGGCTTCGGCAGACTTCACCCGGTCTTTGCTGTGCACGGTGACCCCGCCAAGCTGGTGTCCGTTGTACACTTCCCTGCCATCCTTTAAGTGCGTGATTGGATATGTGATGGCATAATTAGTCTGATTAGACAAACGAGCAGCCTTCAGTTCCTTCAGAACATGCACAATGTCATCTACTATGCAAGACTTGTCATTGTTTAGGATGCAGATATGTGCAAATGTATAGTTGAAACCTGGTCTCTGTACTTGGATCCTGGTCACAGCAGAATGCAGCTAAAACGGAGAGAGAAAAAAACATGATTTATCATCTGATCATCTCACATTCGAACAAGCAGGACAGCAGCAGCCCTTCCTCAACAGTGTCTGTTTCTTTTTATCTAACCAATAAGCAGGTTTAATAACTGCAACAATAAATCTGATTATAATCAGAAGTACCAGTTGAAAATAGAAAACAAACATTGAAGTATTTTTTTCCTTTAAAAAAAAAACACTTCCCAACATGGCATTCCATAATTCATTTATGCTTTTGGCCTAACAGGCCTATGTCTCAAATGGTTGTTCACCTAGGCCCCAAGATAATCACCCCAAACCTTACATAAGGGACTGTCTCTTCCATTTACAAGTTATTTGATTGGTACAAGCCAAACTGAATGTAACTGGTCAAATTGCAGCTTTGTAATACTCAGATCTAAATTACCTTCTAATCTAATCGTTTTATTTTAAAGAAAAAAAAGAAAAACCAGAATAAATCATTTCTTCTTTTCATTTGGAATGGTAGTATTAGCTGATTCAATAGTGTTGGGGCTACCACCAAGCAACCCTGGCTGGTTCCTTTGGGTGGGCAGCTGTTCTGAAGCAGTAAGATGGGGATGGAAAGACCTCAGATCTGCTGAATCAACCTTGATTTTTTTTACTAGAACTGCAATGCTGTCCAACCAGAGTTAGCTGCAGAATATTGACTATTTGAACTAAATTGGATTGATTCACTTCGTTGTCGATATACCCACTTTGATCATTCAACCACCACGAGCATTATATTAAAACATAAATACAAATAGGAATATGTACATGTGCCCAGTGTTAAATTAACACAGATACTGCAAGCAAATTAAAAAGTACAACTGCAAAAACATTTACAAAATACTGGATTTTTTAAAAAGTACGGTACATACAAATTAAAATGAACACACAATTTCAAGTGCTTTCAGTTAACAGTATGGGACTTTCTATAATTTCTCTCAACTTTTGGGCAACAACTGCAAATCTGCTACTCTGTTACTGCTCTATTAATAACAGACAGCAGATAATTTTAGATTGGTCTCCTTTATCTGACACATCCTCTGGCAAATTTGATATAAACTTTGTTCTATATATTTTTCTGTGTATATGACACTATTTTTTCTAAAATCATGGCACAAAAAAATATTGGGCATCGTATACATGGAAGTGCCTTTCCAGGAGTGGGGGTGGGGTGGGGGGAAGCCAAATGGACCTTGCTGCTTCCTTTCCGTGTTCTGAAGACTCCTCTCTGCTTTGTTTTTGCAAGGACTGAAGCTTTTGTTTTTTTGCAGGGAAATGCATGGGGTGTAGCAACCCATTAAGATGTTCATTTTCAGGCAAAAAATGGAAAGAAAACAGCAGGGGTGGGGTGGAGGAGAAATCAAACAGGAGAATCCCAAAGGACCTGGCTGTTTCATTTCTTCTCTACTCCACCCCCTGCTGTCCCCCCCCCCCGTACTGTTTTGTTTTCCTTTCTTTCCAGGAGTGCTTGATTGCCCTCCTCTCTCCTTTGCTCTTGTAGGATTGGACCCTTCTTTTCTGCCTGAAAATGAACTTCTTAATGGGTTGTTCCACCTCCAAGCATTTCCCTGCAAAAATGAATGTTCTGGTCCTTTCCAAAACAAAGCAGAGAAGAGCCTTCAGAATACAGAAAGTAAAGGAAACACAATGGGGTGGAGTGGGACGGGGTGGGGTAGAGGAGGGCTCAAAGAGGATTTATTAATTTTCTTAATTTGGGGGTCTTAAAAGTGGGGACGTCTAATATACAGCAGCTTCTTATAGACAGAAAAATACGGTAAGCAGGAAAAAGGCAGCAAAACAAAGCATGTGTTTTATATACTATCCTACGGTACTTAAAGCACTCTCTGGGCAGTTTACAATTAAATTATCCACGCTAAACATTGCCCCCCCCCCCGTGTGCTGGGAACTCAAATTTACCAAGCTTGAAAGGCTGGAAGTCTGAGTGAACCTTGAGTTGGGTACTTAGGATTGAACCTGAACCATGAGTATATTACAGCAGTTTTAACCAATGGACCACGAGGCAGCATGAGGAACAATGCAGTAAGAAATGTGGTATGATGTCTACTGCATGGGCTCCACAAATATATAAACAATGTGATTTCACTTTCAGGATATACAGTACTGTCCTTCCATATATTGTAATGGTATTGATTGAAATCTTAGTACCAAAATGCTTTTTTAAGGTGGGCGGTGTGTGTGTGTGTGTAACAATTTTCAAAATTGTTCATAAATCTATGGGATAATTTCAAAAAGTGCAACTAAAGGGAAAATAATGAAATCTTAATTGCATTCAAATCCTGCCAAGTATAGAAGTCCTTCAACTTTTATTTTATATATTTGAGGATCTGTTCCAAAGTTCCTGTTTTGTAGGTCTTGTGAAATTAAATCAAGGCTAGAATTTGTTTTTACTGACTCAGAATAGTGACTCAGGCACATGGATACTGTATACTCTAGGATTTGGGGGTGGTGGTGGTTGATACTGAATATCATTATGCACTTTGTCTACAAAGCGGCTAGGAAAATAAATGAAGGGGGGTAAAACTGATCTCTGGTGAAATACCCGTGCCAAATAAGTGAATCAGTCTGATCCCACAGTACAGCTACAATAGAGAAAACAACGGGCCTGTCCGTACTGTGAAATTTGGTGCAATCCAGCTGGTGCTTAAAAGATGCTTAGATTCAGTGCAATCTGTTTTAATTCTCGGTATGTTTCCGTGAAGGCAGAACAAACAGCTATTATGCATCTCAATGAATCATCCCTAAAAGACTGCTTGCCCTAGCCGTCTGCCAGAAAGATCTGGACCAGCTCTTATGAGGGGAAGGATGTGTGTATGTGTTATGGCGTTACAATTGTGACCGACTCTTTGTGACTCCACGTCCATGGAGTTTTTTTGGCAGGAATACTGGAGTGGTTTGCCAGTTCCTACTCCAGGCGCCTACAGCACCTGGTATTCCCTGGTGGTCACCCATCCAAGTACTAACCAGGGCCGACCCTGCTTAGCTTCTGAAATCAGGCGAGATCGGATGTGCTTAGAGCAACTCGGCAGCTGAGGGGAAGGATAGTTTTAAGTAAAAACGCAAGGATGTTTCCCCCCACCCCCAACCACTAAAAAGTTCTACCAGGGAGCCATATATCATAACTTTATGCCAGTATGGACAGGCTCTATGTAAACCTATGTAGTGAGAAAGGTTTATGAAACCATCCTTTTAAACTAAATATTAAACACGGCTCCTCAACTTGTTTTGTTCCTTTTAAACTGCCATTTTATTACTGGCATCGCAGTTCATTTGGCAGGAAGCAGCTTACAGACTGGAGAAGAAAGATGGAAACCTTTAAAACAAAATGCAGACCAGGGAAAGATGAAAGGTTAGAGATGGCAGCTGTCTCAAGGAACAAAATGGAGGGAATAAGAGTTCATGACCAAGTGTTGTCAGGGCTCCCAGTCATCCAAATACAATGGCTGGTTCATAATAATCGGAATGGAATGGAAGAGCATCTAGAAAGTCTTAACAAGGCAGCATGTGAAAGGGGCTGGTTTTCATTTGGAAACATAGGGCGTTTATACACGACCCCTAAGCTGCGCTGCAAATGGCTCCCAGCTCCGGAGCTTAGAAATGTTTCCCCACCAGCTCCGGAGTTTGCAGACAATTAAGTGTGACCCCGCCCACTTTAGCGTGACCCAGCGCACTTTTCTTGTACCTTCTCTCTGGAGGTGAAAAATATTTGATGCGGATAAGAGTGCCGGGCTCTCCTAGCTTGTCTGTTGTTTTTTTGCCTCCCGCCCCTTTAAGAGCCCCTTGAGAAGGAACCAGGAAGTAACGGGGTTCGTGGTAACTTCGACCGGCACCGGCAGGTTAGTAAAGGCTTCTTTTGTCCTTTTTTCCCCTCCCTCCCCTCACGCCGACAGGAGCAGGAAGTGCTGAGGGGTGGGGACGCAGGAACAGAAACGAACCCCCAAGATCTCTGGTCCGAATTTAAGGGACCAGCGGATCTTAGGGGTCGTGTGAAAAGGCCCATACATACCCCAAGTGGAGAAGCAAGCTCAAGTATGAAAGCAGAAGTCTCTTTCTATACACACTGACCTCCACAGCACATGATGAGAGAATTTAAAAATCAAAGCTAGTCTTTTAAACACTGCTGCTTAGTCGAGAAAGAAATCTGAAAGGATAGTGGTTGTGAGAAAAATATACTTGTGGTTTAAATAATGCGCCTAATTTTATCCACAGCTACTGTTGCTCTCAAATGCTATGATAGTACTGGGGTTTCAAAGAGCTCAGTGCTAAGAAATTGAAAGTACACAATGTGCTCAGGATAAAATCATCAGTTTTGGGTAAACAGCAGGAATAAAATTTGGAACCTAACATTTTAAACACATGAACGTGGCTATTTTTTTTTAAAAAGAAAAAGATGCATCCCTCCTCTTCACATACAATGATTTTATCATGGACAAATTTGTTGAGCATGCCTTTTGTAAACTTGGCAGTGTTCTTCTAAAAGTTAGTTCATTAATCACATTATCCAGTAGTCGTTAACACAGCTTTCTGTTAGGATGGAGGCATTTTTTCTTCTTCTCAAAGGGATGGAAACATTTGTTAGAGGAATTACTGCTTTTCCCATATTGTTTCTTCTGATTTTGGATAGCACTAAAAACAAGAAAGGCAGATTGTTTTTAAGTGTAAATAATGTGTTTGTCTTTGAAATTTTGACAGTCTGTAATTTTCAACTGTTACATTTTTCCAGGATTGCCAATTAAGATATCCAAGAGTATTCTGGGGTGTAACAGCAGCTACATGTTTTGGTAATTAACCTCTGAGAAACAAGCAAACCCTTTTAAGGGTGTATAATATTTACCTGTCTGCTCTGCCTATATGCAAAATATAGCATATAAAAATAGTATTTATTTATTTATTTATTTATTTATTTATTTATTTATTTATTTATTTATTTAGTATCATTTGTAGGCTGCATTTCTCCTGGTGAGGGGACCCAAGATGGTTCAAAATAAATCAAGTAATACTAAAAGCACAATAAATTACAGATATAAAAAGCAATTAAATGTGCAATAGTAAAAAAACCATTAATAGAAAAGAATTCAAAACTTTAAAAACAGAGGGCTTTTAAAAATAAAAAATAAAAAACAAAACCATCGACTCCAGTATCCAGGTATTTAGTCATTGTTATTAAAAGCTTTTCTGACAAGACAGGTATTCAATTGGTGGTTGGAGAATAGAAGGAGGGAGAGTGAAAACTGGTGGAAATAAATTCTGTGATTACTTATGCAGATATCCCCATATTACTAGCAGAAAATTGCAATGGCTTGAAAGCACTACTGCAAAAACAGAAAGTACAAAAACAGGGTTTCAGCTGAATAATGTGACAAAAATGATGACTACAGAACAGCTGCACAAATTTAATGTTGGCAATAAAAATATACAATTGTTTAAAAATTTTCTATACCTTTGGTTCAACTATCATTCCAAACTGACACAGAAGCCAAGAAATGAGACTCAGAAGGAAACATAGGAAGGAAATAGAAAACCTCCTTAACAGTAAAGATGCATCATTGGAGACCAAGGACAACATTGTGCATACATTGTGCTACCTACTGATGTGAAATGTGGATAATGGAGAAAGCTGTGGGGATTGGAGAATCATTCATTCCAAATGTGGTGTTGGGCAAGAGCTTTACAGATATGATGTCTTGCCAGAAAGAAAAGTAAATTGGTCGTAGATCAAATCAAGGCTCAACTCTTTCTAGAAGTAAAAAAATATTCAACAAAGGCTATTTGATTTTGTATACATTATGAAGGGATAAGGCAATAATGCTGGGAATAGTTGAAGGGAGAAGGAAAGAAGGGAGAAGGAAAGGGGGGGGGGAAGGCCAAATGTAACATGGATTGATTCAATAAAGGAAGCTACAGTCTTGAGTTGTTCAAGACCTGAAGGTCATGACTTTGTTAATAATGAGTCTTTTGGAGGTACCCAATTCATAGGTTTGCCATAAGTTAGAAGTGACTTGAAAGAACATAACCATAACATTTAGTGAGGAGAAAAAAATTCCTTTCCCAATCTCAATAGTTTATGCCAGTGATGGCGAACCTTTTAGAGACCGAGTGCCCAAACTGCAATTCAAAACCCATTAATTTTTTTTGCAAAGTGCCAATACAGTAATTTAACCTGTATACAGGTGGCTATGAAGGGGCGATGTCGGGTGCCCACAGAAAGGGCTCCGAGTGCCACCTTTGGCACCTGTGCCATAGGTTCGTCATCACTGGTTTATGCTATCCTTAGGCAGCTAGCTTTCCATGCCTTCAAAACTTCTGAAAATCTTGTATCTTTAACCTGAGTTTACACATAGTTGGAAATTTGCTTTTTCCTTTAGTACCAAACTAGTATGTGATAGCTGGAAATATAGTAATAAATATAATTTCGTTCCTCATCTTCAGGTGAAGCTGGATGGCATACTGTATTCCCGTTTGACTGTTCTAATAAACCAGCTGTCAACACTTGAGGGGCATTATATCTCTTAGAATCCCAACTTCTGGCTCTGCAGCCAGATCCAGATACGTGAACCTGAACCCTAACCCTAACCCTAAACTTAATTATACTCACTTGAAGAAGATAATATAAAAGAGTCATCTTAACAGGCAAAACTAGGCTTTTCCTGGTCAGCAAGGAGTTATATTACATGAAGTTGCATTTATTCTGTGCAGTCCGGTCCTTAGCACAATTGGCTAAATCTAAATTGTCATCCCAACAAGCTACAAAGCATGTACATAGTGAATAGGATTTCAGTAAGTCAACACTTTGGTACCTCTCCTTGATTCAGATGACAGGCAGTGTGGTATAATAGCTTGCTGGACTAGGACTCAGGAATCTGGGTTCAAATTCTCATTTGCCCAATGGCAATTCAATGGTAGGGATCAATGGTAAAGCACTTCTGGAACATCCCATGTACCTTGAACACCACACGTACAGCCAATTAGGGTTGGTATAAGTTGGAAGTGACTTGGCAACATATGACAACACTGTAGTTTTGGGACTAACAATTAAATTTAGTTCAGCATATCTTAATTGTAATGTTAAACATTTGTTTACATTATGAGTTGTTCCCTTGCTGTTACAGACTCCCTTTGTATTACTGTAGGGGAGCTCACTTTGAGAGCGTAGCCCCCCAAAATCAAGACAAAGCACTGAACAAGCCAAGTAGCCTCTGAACTAGACAATGTCTACTACAGGGCCACAGTGCAGAATGCCAGACCTCCAGATGACCCCAAGCTCACACAATGACCAGTAGGCTGACTCAGGAACCTGCAGGGCAAAGGAACAGGGCCTGGCACCAAGAGGTTGGGAGAGATATCTGAAAACATATGGACCAGAGCCCCTTCCTCCCGGAGCCCCCTCCTCTCTTTCCTCCTCCCTTCCTCTACTGGCAATGATCCCTCACTCCAATAAAGCATTCCCCTACCCAGGGACTTCATTGTGTATGTGAGAAGCTGCAGGTCTTTCCATGATCCTCATTCCTCCTCTTGTGGTCTACTAACCACTAATTTCCCTAGGGACTACTACGCTACCCTTTTATTTTGTTTGTTTGATGAAGGTATTTGGAAAACACACAGCGAACTGCTATTTTATTTCTGGAATTCAGCAAATCTTGACTTGTCATTTCATTGTAGTTGTTAGAATGTTCCATATCTCTTACCCTAGAAACGGGAAGGAGTGCAGGCAAATTAGAACATACTCTTCCTTACAGTGGGAATGTGACACAATTCATTTTTTTTTTTGAGGAAAGTTGTCAATACAAGGATAGGAGTATTAGCACCATCGTGTTAATCTTGATCTTACCTTGTTACCAAACTGCATAGATAGTTCAAGTACAAATAGGGCACATTTCACCCTTCTGCACAGAGCAGCTGAGATTTCTTCCACAAGTTTCTGTAGAGTTCTGAACAATCTATAATAGTGGGTTTGAAACGTACGGATGCTATTATAATGCATGTTACTTTTTGGAAATAAAGAGAGCCTAATAAGATATTTTGATTTTTGGAGGCAAAACATTTTGAATTACATATTTAGAGAACATTCTTTGATCTTTTTTATAGACAATGAGGCAAAGGCATGGGATTTTGTTTTGTCATTAAAAAAAACCAGTGTGTGGATGGATGGCTCTCAGTTACTCCTGTATCCAGCTGGAATATATTGTATGATAGGGCAGTTTGAATACCAGGGTACTTCTTCTGCAGGTCTATTAATAGGGAGGAAAAAGAATCTGTTTCATTTTAAGTAAAGCTTTGACTCCATGCAAATATACCTGGAAGTTCATTAAACATAACAGGCCTTCTGGGGGGAAAAGTTTAGTCTCAGTGTGCAAATATATTTAGAGAACACTTTTGAAGCACATTCTTATACAGCTTTCCCCAGAAGGAAGTACCACTAAGAGCTTGCTGGTACTGACAGAAAAATGCATGAAATGGTACATGTTTAAGATGCGCTGATTTGCATTTTCTCCAACTGATGCAAAAGGACATGTGAATCAACAAGGGGCCATTCCTCCCCCTGCCTCCTGACCATAGTTATTCCCTTGAAGGTTGGGACTTCTAGTTTTTAAAAATGTGGATCCATGCAGACGGTGTGATTCTGCCTGGCCTATCTATTCTGATCCCTAGCTGGCCTTAGTGTCATGAGTTGAAATTTTATGTGGATAGAACATGAAAACAATTAAGGCAAGTATAAAGAGTCAACCCTGAAAATGCATATTGGGTTTAACGAGGTCTAAACAGCAATACAGTATACTAAACATCACTGCAAAACAATCTGATGCTCCATTCAAGTAATGACTGGGAAAGCAAGGTTGATGTAAAATAACAATGGCTCAAAACAAAATCTCTTTTTGAGCAACATAAGAACATAAGAACAGCCTTGCTGGAACAGGCCACAGCCCATCCAGTCCAGCATTCTGTCTCACACAGTGGCTCACCATTTGCTTCCGGGTATTCCCAAGCAGATGTCTTCACCTCCTGCAAATGGCATTGAGAGATACCCTGCCTATCTCTCCAACCTGACGGTTGGCCTTAGGCATCCATAATGATAGCCATTGATAACCTTGTTCTCCACGAACTTGTCCAAATCTTTTCTTAAAACTGTCAAGACTAACAGCTGTCACCACTTCTTCTGGCATGGAGTTCCACAGAGCAGTAATCATCTGGGTTAAAAAGTACTTTCCATTATTTGTTTGAGATCTAGCACCCAAAAGTTTCATGGAGTGCCCCCTAGTTCTAGTGTTGTGTGATAGGGAAAACAGTTTTTCCTTATGTACTTTGTCCACACCGTGTATGATTTTATAAACTTCAATCAGGTGTCCTCTTAGGTGCCGTCGTTCAAGAGTGAAGAGGCCCAGCCATTGCAGCCTTACATGGTAAGGAAGGTGTTCCAGTACCCTAATCATTCTGGTTGCCCTCCTCTGAACTTGTTCCATTTTCATTAAAAAAATTGTAAGTTCACTTCTTTTTTTTAATAAAGTAAATTTTATTATAAAACCAATCACCAATAGAGATGGGCACGACTAGGGAAAATGACGTTTTCGAGTTGTCGTGTGTCGGAGGCAGTCCGTTTCGGCTTGTTTCCGTTTTTCGTGAAATTTCGTTGTCGTTAGTACTGGTTTTGGGGGGGGGGGTAGCGGGCTCCTGGAGGGAGCTGCAGGAGTCAGCCAGAGCCACAAGTGACGGACTGGCAGACTCTTTGCACCCGCTGTGTCTCACGTACTTGCATGTAGTGCAATGCAAGTAGATCTGGCTTAGGGTTAAGACGGGTTAGCGCAAGGGCTAGGGTTAGGCTAGTTACGGGTGAGGTTAGGGTGAGTATTGGGGTGCACCTCTGGGTGCCTCTCTGACCCACTTAGAAGGACAGTGTACTGGCGTATGGGTTAGGCTTAGGCTTAGGGTTCGGGTTTGGGCTACGATCAGTGGGCTGTTTATGCCCGATTGGCACATCCCAGAAGTCTCTGTGGCCAACCTGGCCAAGTGGCCATGCGATTGGTGGAAAATTTGCATGGTCCACTCCCATGGGCGAGCCCATCATTGCGAATGTGCAGGTGTAATAAAATAAAATAAAATAAAATAAAATAAAATCAACGGAGACTTTTTTTTGCAAGAAAAACCCACTGCTGCTACTGTAAAAATTCAAGCATTTAAAATAGCTAATTTTCGCATGTTTCTGTGGTGCTTTGGTGGGGTTTTGGGCAACGATTTCAAAAAAAATATTGTGGTCGCCATTTTGGATCCCCCGCACTGTATGGCAAATGGATGCGCCCTCCCAGCCTGGTACCAGCAGCGCAGCAGTAGCAATAGCCAAGGAGAGGGGGGCGGGGAACCCCCCCCCAAATAAAACACCCTTCTGGCCTGGTAGGTGCCCTCAGAAGTTTTCGCCTACTTTTAGGGCCGGGAATCGGGGTTTTTTAACTTTTAAAAACTTTTTTTCTGTGCCGCTTGGCATTGCGCGATCGCCGCGATGCAAGTAACGAGCACGACAAATCAGACCAAATTGTTCGTTCGTCGGTTCGAGCTCGAATTCTGGCAGAGTAATTCCCGTTACCGTTTCCGTAGAGTAATGGATACGAGTAACGGAAACGGAAATACCGCTAAGTCGTGCCCATCTCTAATCACCAACACCCCAGACAAAAACAGTGACCCCCAGGCATCCGATACATTGGATATACATTAATAATAAAACAAATTCAAATTAACAATATGTACAATTCTATATAAATTAACAATTAACAATCCGCAAGGTTTACTTAGCTTTTAACATTTTAATTACCCCAAATTGGTCAAATACACTCATATAATTCAGTAGCTTCTCAAACCATTCCTCCTCTTTCTCATTGACCTTAAACCCTTTCATTCTGCTTATCTTCATAGTTAGGTATTCTAAAATTATATTATTTAATTTTTTTCCTCCATTGGTTCACATCTAGCTCTTCTGCATTTTCCCAATTACTTGCTATGACATGTCCGGCTGCAATTACCATCAGGTTTACCCATTTACATTCCTCTTTTGTTTTTAACTCTGTGCTACCCAGGCTAATGAGAACCATTAATTTAGATATTTCCACTTTTCTTCCCACAATTTTTGATATTTCTCTACCAATCTGTATCCAAAAAATATTAACTAGAGGACAATCCCACCACATATGACTGTACGTTCCCATTACTCCACACTTCCTCCAGCAATTTTTGCTTCCTAACTTTGTAATATGATACAACCTTACTGGTGTGTAATACCATTTTTGTATCAGCTTCAACCCCTGCTCCTGGATTATCCTAGAGGGTGGTTGCTGAAAGATTCTATCCCAATCTTCATCTAAAATTTGTTCCTGAATATTTAGGTCCCAATATTCTTTTAAGCTTTCCTTTAGTGATTTCCTCATATTTAATAAAACCTTGTACAATTTTGAAACTATTTTGGTCCTATCTATCCTGTATCCTTTCACTAATTCTTTTACCACAATTTTTAACTTCTTTCTCCTTCAACAAGGAGATTTGTTTTTTTTTTATAACCAATTAATCTTATTCCAAATTCCACTTTCCTCTTCCATCATATTTTCTGTTTCCCAAATTTTATCCATATTCTGGATTGAACTCTCCTTTAATTTATCCCCTACCTCTTTTGGGATGAGCTTCCTTAATGGGGCAAATTTATCATAATACCATATTTTTGTAAGTGAAAAGAGGTCAGGAAAAAGCCTTTTCCCCCACTGTTCCATTTTCATTAATATCCTTCTGGAGGTATGGTGACACCATATATTTATAAAGAGGCAAAATGACACTTGCTGAGTTATTTTCTATACCCTTCCTAATGATCCCTATCATTGAATTTACTTTTTTCACTGCTGCAGCAGACTGGGTTGACACCTTCATTGAGCTGTCCACCAGGACACTAAAGTTCCTTACCTGGTTTGCTGCACAGAGTTCAGACCCCATCAATTGATAAATACTGTATAATTGGGTTTTTTTTTTGCCCCAGCGTGCATCACTCTGCACTTGCTAATGTTGAAATTCATTTGCCACTGGTTTGCCCAGTCCCCCTGTGTCAAGAGATCCCTCTGGAGCTCCTCACAATCTCTCTCAGTTTTCACAACCCTGTATAATTTAGTATCATTGGCAAATTTGGCTGCCTTGCTATTTACTCCTATTTCCCTCCCTGATTGGAGGGAAAGATTATATATTTTGGCTAGGACATTACCAATTTCAGCTTTAAGTTCCTTGAGAACTCGTGGATGGATGCCATCTGGTCCTGGTGATTTGTTAGCATTTAGTTTAACAACACATGCAAGGACCTCCTCCCTGGTTATTTCTATCTGTCTTAATTCTTTGGTTTCCGTCACTATGAAGATAGGCTCTGTTTTGGGCATGTGGTCTCTGTCTTCTTCAGTGAATACTGAAGCAAAGAATTCATTAAGGCTAATACTTCACGTCCATCTCATCGGTGTTCACGCTGGGGACCGGTATGAAGAAATTTAACCACACGTCCATTGTGGGACGAGGGGAGTTCGTCCTGACCACGCCGCCTGAACTGCAATCTAAGCGGGATGAGCGATTCCCCTCCCTGGCCTCGGGAATCTCCTCATCTAGCTTCTCATTCTGATACGAGTGCCCATGAGGTAAGGCTTGTCACGCAACATGCCATTCTCCATCTAGTGGCAGGAGTGGGAAGTGCCATTCGCCAGTACATTCCCTATGGAGTCAGCAACGCAGTGCAGAGAGATTAAAAGACAAATGCCTTAAAGTTAGATCCATAACGCATTGAAGGCAAGGCTTCGGAGAATCGAAACATTGAAAAATGGAAGGTTGGGCCGAAAAAAAAGGAGAACAAAGGCATGGAATTTCACATCTCTTCACGGTACGAGGATGTGCGGAAACAGTCATGCCGGTATCATCCATCACGCCCATGCATACACGGGAACAGGGACAGAACCAGAAGACCACGTGACTGCGACTGACATCAACACGCAACAAACTTCCTTCTGGGACAAGAGTGGATGTGAAGTAATCGTTCAAGTCTCTCTCCAATCTCTGTTTCCTCTTTAATAATCTCTTGTCTTCTACTGTCATCTAATGGTCCAATGGCCTTCCTAGCTGGGCTCTTACTTCTAAAGTACTGAAAGAACTCATTTTTATTTCTTTTGAGTGTTTTTAGCTATACGCTCCTCCAACTCTTGCTTTGCTTTCCTGATTGTTGCCTTGCATTTGTTCTGCCAGAATTTATGTTATCTTCTAAATGAGATTTTCTTGCTTTTGATCACTTCCTGAACAGCTCCTGTAAGCCCCATCGGAGTCCTCTTGGACCTGGTGGTGCCTTTTTTCCTTTGGGGTATGCATTCCAATTGGGCCCCTCTTATTGTTTTTATTAGCAGCCTCCATGCCTCTTGGAGGGTTTGGACTCTCTCAATTTTCCCTTTCAGCTTCTTTTTTACTAGTTTCCTCATCTTTGGGAAATTGCCTTTTTGAAAATTTAAGGTCTCTGTGTTAGATTTTATCAGTGATTGACAATCTATAATTAAGTTAAAAGTAATTGTGTTATGGTCTTTGTTCCCTATTGGATCACCCACATTAACATTTTGCACCAGATCCTGTGTATTACTCAGGATCAAGTCAAGGATTCTTGTACCTCTAGTTGGGTCTTCAACCATCTGTTCCAGGGAACAATCATTTAGCTTATCTAGGAACTTTACCACTTTATCATGTGCTGAACAACAGTTCACCCAGTCTATGTAAGGGTAATTGAAGTCCCCCATTCTAAACCGGCTCCCCTTCTGGATGCCTCCTTTACAACACCCTACAACTGCCAGTCTCCCTCAGGGGCTTGGGTCAGAGGCCGATAGCATATGCCTACTGTTAGACCATCCTTGTGGCCTGATACTCTTACCCACAGAATTTCTAATGGTAACTCCAAATCACCTGGATATTCCACTTCATACGATTTTATCACTTCTTTGACATACAAGGCTACACTACCTCCCGTTTGCCCCTTTCTGTCCAGTTTATACTCTGGGATAACTGTATCCCATTGGTTATCATCCATCCACCAGGTTTCAGTGATGCCAATAATATCAATATTTTTATCTTTTGCTAAGTATTCCAGCCTATTTTGTTCCAGAGGCTTCTGGCATCTGCATAAAAGCCTTTTTATATGCTTTCTGATGCAGTCTTTTGAGTCCAGTTGCATCATTAGACTGTCTCTTGCATCCTTATGCAGGAGTGCTGGTGACTAGCTCCTTGCTCTCCTCAGTAATTATTGCATCTTCCTCACTATTCAAGTAGACACTTTCCTGAATCGGATGCTGCCCAGCTCCTGCTGGCTTTCCCGCAGTTATCCATTTAAAAGCTGCTCTGCAGCCTTTTTGATGTTGAGTGCCAGCAATCTGGTCCCATCATGGTTCAAGTACAACCCATCCCTCTTGAACAGGTTTGGTTTGTCCCAAAAATGTTCTCGTTCCTGACAAATCTGATGCCCTCTTCTCGACACCACTGCCTCATCCACGCATTGAGGCTTCTGAGCTCTGCCTGCCTGGTAGATCTTGCAGGAGGAACAGGCAGCACTTCTGAAAAATGCTACCTTGGAAGTCCATGACTTCAATCTTCTTCCTAACAACCTGAATTTGGTTTCCAGGACTGACCGATTTGCCTTCCCAACATCATTGGTACTAACGTGTATCATGACCACAGGCTCCTTCCTTCTAACAAACTATTTAGATTTCTTGTGACGTCTGCAACCTTTGCACCTGGCAGGCAAGTCACCATACGGTTATCATGAGCATCACAAATCCATCCCTCTGTATTTCTAATAACACTTGAGTATTAACACTTGAGTATAGACATGTAAAGAAATTATAATGAAAGGAAAATAGGGGTGGGTGTGTGGGAAGGAGAGAGAGAGTCCTAAACCATGAAACCCCTAGTATACTGAAATGCAAGTACAGTGGACCCTTATATAACATATGGTTTGTATAACATAAAATTTGTACAACATAAAAATTTCCGGATATAGGGAAATTTGCTTAACAGAATTGCCTATGGGGCAAATCCGTACAACATAAAATGGTCGCGATTAGGGATTACTCTGTTTTCAATGCATTCCTATGAGAAATTTGTATAAAGGAAATTTTGCTTAACATAATTTCATTTGGAATGAATCAATTCCTTTATACAAGGTACCCCTGTATAGCAGATTGGTACCTGACCAAATTCAGTCACCAGCAGTTTCCTCATCTGGCATTTTGCTTGGTGCCATGGGTGTTCAAGAGAGCAAGTGAAAATATCAACAATGTCTTGCTGCCCATAGTGGTTTGCTACCATATTAATTTGCTGTTTCCTGAGCTGGCAAAGCCAGTCCAAATTCTTTTAGGACTTTATACGATGTATTACATGGAGTAGTGGTTGGCTCCACCAGCATGTCTCAACCGTTGACAGTAGAAGGAAAACGTAAATGAATGAGAGAAATATGAATACATAGGGCATGCTACACATATCAGATACAAACAAACAAACAAACAAACAAACAAACTTTATTACGGTCAGTGACCAGCAATAGGATACGGTATATAAATAGTAGTAAAATAGATAAGATATAAAATATAGAATATAAAATATATTATATATAAAATATATAATATAATATAAAAACTGCCCACAAATCCATCCTGACCATCACGAAGCTATACCTTATTAGTATCTGAAGAATTAGTGATGTCAACGAGCCATAGAGGAAGATCAAGATAGATATATACAAAAGACTCAGAGTACATACTGTATATACATACTGTTCCATACACATAAGACATCCCACATTTGTTTGTTAAACAAGAGTTGTTGATACTTAGGAGCTATGTATCATAAGTGGTACTTTTGGTTAATTGATGACGCTGGTCATTGTCCTGTGGATTTTGATCGCTGCGGCGCAGAACCTGGCCACACTATATGTTATAGAAAAATTCATATCTGATAGAAGTAATTGAGTATAATAATGACCAGAGCGTCCTGGATATTTATAGATTATTGGAGATATGAGCTTAGCCCGGGTGTCTTTATAAAAGGAACAGTGAAGAAGTACATGTTCTGTTGACTCAATATCGCCAGATTCACAGGGACATAGCCTCTCCGAATAGGGAGATCTCCGATATCGTCCCTCAAGAACAGCAGAAGGGAGGGCATGACATCGGGCCAAGGTAAAGGCCCTCCGGTGGGTGGGTATCTCAAGCTTGTCTAAGTATCTCATTGGGAAAGATAGATACCTGCAGGAGTCACTAACAATAAAGGCAGGGGAGCTAGCTAGATCCAGTTGTCGTTCTGAGTCGGTAACCCGCTGCTTAATAACTGCTTTGGCCTGATCATACTTCATGGTAAAAAGGATGTCTTGGGACAGACCTAAGGATATGATTTTAGATATTATAGCCCCTTCCCATTTGGATTTAAAGTCATCTTTTCTAATAAGGGGGGGCTAAACCCTTAGGGAAGAAATGCAGTCTAATCCAATAGGTAAGAATAGCCACCCAAGCTCTAGCCTCCACTTTCATGAGGCCTAACTCTAATCGGAGAGTAACATTTGGGACACATTTGGGAACTTGTAAGGCTGATCTTACAAATTTAGATTGTACCCGTTCCAGTGGAACGTAATTGGAAAGGGGACCTAATTGGGCACCATATAGAAGTTGGGAAATTGACTTGGCTTGGAATAATTTAAGTGCTGCAGGAATATATTGGCCGCCAGCTGTCTTGAGATATTTAAGAATGGCTAGAGAACTTCTTTGAGCAATGTTGGCAACATAATCTCCATGGGCTTTTCTGCTACCATTAGCCTGAATAACTACTCCCAAATATTTAAAGGAGGAAACCTGCTCAATTTTGTGCCCATTGATGCTCCAAGAGTGAATCTTGGGTCTTTTAGCAAAGGCCACAATTTTAGTTTTCTCATATCAGATACCAAAACACATACTATGCAGTGAGCACCACACACTGTATATCAGGAGACAACATTGCAACAGTGGACTTCATTTCCAGAATCCAGTAACACATGCATATAAAGAAATAATGGCTTTCCCTCCACAGATACTGGCTTGGCTGCGTGAGATCACGGTTAAACAATTTTCTTGTGTGTCTGAATATGCTAAACAATTAAGAAATGTATTTTGATATTTATAGATTTTTAAAAAGATATGTCTTTTAAGGGTATAAATGCCAGCATTTAAAAACTACATGCTATTGCAATATTGAAACATAATTATAAAATGATTTGAGTTCTGCCTACAATTGAAGTTTTGCTTTTGAATGTATTTTTTGTCTGCAGCGTTGCATAATTGTGAGAATTTTTGATCACTGTCATACTTGCAACATTTCGCAAGTTGCAAAAAATAGAGTTCCGTTAAAGCATTTATGCTCACAGTTTTTTTTATAGCTTTAGGACTTTTGGATGACTTTTGCATGATTTAAGTATTTGCACCTACATATTTTTCATTGCTAAAAGTGTTATTTCTGTATAACTGAAATCTGCTTGCAGTTTCTCAAATAAGTTAATTTCCCCCCAATAATTTTTGGATATCTGGGCATGGAAGTTATGCATATAAATAAAGTAAGATTTGGGAAGCTGATATTGCCTGGAAACATAATGAATCGATTTACACCTTGATACTCAGATGAACTTCAATATAATTGTAAAAGGTTATCTGGAATCAACCCTTTCAGGAATAAATGTCAGCTGTGACGAATCGTCACAAGCTCAAACTACCAAGAAGTGTTACAAAGTTTTATAGTGTTTTAAGGTAATTGATGGGTTGTCATACTTGATATCAGTATTTAAGGAAGTGGATCTGGACTAGTTATTTGAGATCTTCAATTTGCAAACAGTTCTCATAAAAAGGCCCATATCCAGGCACAAAGGAGAAATACTATTTTGTCATTTGGGTGCCCCCGCCCAAGCATGTCACGTGCTCCACTTGCCCTCCCCCCCCCAGTTGTGGCCCTGCTCATGAAAAATAGTAGCCCAAGGTATATTATTACTGCTGCTCTATTTCAAAAAAACCTTTTGCTGCTGTATGATATAGCCTAGCAGTACAGTAGAATCCTTACTCCTAACACTGCCACTACCTGCTGACTCATTATGATTAGGAAAGAGGAGTCAATTTGAAACCTGGAGGGCTATCACTGTGCCCCCTCCCACCACAAAGTACCTCCCCTTGTGAACAGTTGCAAACTCCATTCAGCCTTCACCCATTACTTTCTGTTCAATAATTATTTCACCTCCAGCCCCAAGGAATGTATTTCAGTGCCTTCTTTGTCTGATATAAAACATGAAAGGTGTTATAAATGTGAGCTACGACAAAACACGCTAATTTAGTTGGACACAGTATATTAAAATAATTCCCCAGGAAACTTTTTAGTTTAACGACAATGAAAGACGCTTAATTGGGACAGCATTAGGGTACGTTTTGTCGACACAGATTTGCTAAGTCTGAATACAGGATTTCAAAATGATGCAGTGAAGGAACTTGACTCAGTGGAGACAAGTGTTAAGAAAAAGTTTACTTTAAAACAAATGTTGGAAAGGGCAGATTAAATGGCCGATAATATAATCTGTGCAAGGCACTCGGAGGTGCAAAAAAAGAGTGGCTGGCACTGCTTAGTCATTGCTCATAATTTAGGAGCTTGCACAGTATAAATAATTTTAGAAACAGGAACACTGCGTTCTCCCTAAAACACTGCATTAGTGAAGAGTGGACTACATTAGTATTTGCCAGGCCGTCCCACACAGGCGTCCCTATTCCTAGATTAAGCATATTTAATTCTCTTCTTCAGTATATTAAACTTTCCCCCAAAAATGTTTAAATGTTTTCAAAATGTTTAGGGATGAAAACAAAGCAATGGTCTACCTTGAAAAAAATGTGTATGCCTATTTGTGATATAATACTGTAGCTACAGTTATCATATCAAAACTTTTATATTTCTTAAAGGTAGACAACCACAATCACAAAGACGAAATCCAATCCTTCAACTGTTGGGCTAGCAGTCACCCCGTTCCCTTTTGGTGATGAAAAGGAGACTTTAGTATCAACAGTGCTTCTTGGCTTCAGAAGCGAGACAACCAGGTGAAAACATATAATGAGATTGCTCATATTTCCTTCTCATTATCTTGGCAAAACAGTATTTGTCCAATAAATTTAGACAGGTATGCATCCTCAAACAGATTATCATTTGGTTATACATTTCAAATATTCACATTAAGGCAGAAAGTCTTTCATGGAATTCTGGCTATCTGGAGATATACGTAACTCAAGTGACAGCTACAGGGAAGGTTAATGTATTAATTCTGTGGCATACTCAAGCAGGATTCCATTCCAGTGATGTAATTTTGAATGTTGTGGAATAGGTAGAAGCAGAATGAGTGAATCTGGCATAATTCTTTGAAGGAAAAGACCAGGAACTTGTTTTTTTTTAATGAGCAAGTACTTTAAGAACAAAGACCACTTTTTTTGAGAAAAGGTTATCTTCCGTACATATACTGCAGGTGTAAGCATTGTGAACAATTACACATTCACATTAAAACAAGATTCCATTTTGCTACATGCATATCTTTAATGGCCATTAATGGCTCTAACTGCACATTATCAAAAATAAATAAATAAATAAATAAATAAATAAATAAATAAATAAATAAATAAATAAATAAATAAAGTGAAAGCAATTCTTCCTGATTCAAAATTTATGGCATGATATCCTTCAAGTGATACTTACAGTTCTATTAACATTATGTGTCCTTCTATTAACATTATGTGTCCTACTCTATTAACATTATGTGTCCTACTCAACATATTATGTGAGAGTCTCCAGTGGCACATATGTTTTTCCTCATCCTCACTTTTCCCACACAATATGCTCATAACATAGATCATGCTGATAATATAGTAGTCTCCCTGTATTTGCTGAATGAATATTAGAGGTTTCAAACAGATGTGGTTGCCACAGTTTCAATAGCAAAAAGAACGGGAGCATCCAATGTGGCAGGCAGGCAAGAAGAGACCAAAGTCTCAGGATGCTATATAAAGAGGTAATGCTTTTGCTGAAAAGAAGCCCAACGCATTTCGGCTGTAGATTTTAGAAAGCCTTCTTCAGGGGCTGTATTCTAGTACTGTATATAAAACAGAGGGGCAACTAATAAATATCTAAAAGGCTTAGCAAAATATTGTATATTCTTAGCATGCCGAAATGCGTTGGGCTTCATTTCAGTTAAAGCATTACCTCTTTATATAGCATCCTGAGATTTTTTTCTCTTCTTACCTGCTTGCCACAGATGCAACCCACTCTGCAGTGCGCATATGCACTTATCAATTCTTCTTGCCATTCTGCATCCTCTTACTCGCACTTATTATCTTTATTTGGTTTCCTTATACCTACAGTTTCAAGTACCTATAGTTGATCATAGAATGGATTGCTTGCATCTATGGGGTGGGTAGCTACCATATACAGTGGACCCTTGTATAAATTTGTACAACATAAAAAATTCCGGAGATACGGGAAATTTGCTTAACATAATCGCCTATGGGGAAAATCCATACAACATAAAAATGGGATCACTCCGTTTTCAATGCATTCCCATGGGAATTTGTATAAAGGAAATTTTGCTTAACATAATTTTATTTGGAACGAATTAATTCCTTTATACAAGGTACCACTGTATGTATATTTTGTACTATTTTTACTGATCTCCCTTTAAAAAAAATTCTCAGTATAGCACAACAGAGCACAATGACAATGTTCCCATTAGTGAGTAAATACAGATTAAATATAGTATGCAGGAGAATTGTGCTTCTTCCAAAGAAGAGTTTAAAGGTAGAGGTCTAGAGCAGTGATGGCAAACCTTTTAGAGACCGAGTGCCCAAAATCTGATTCAAAACCCACTATCTATTCTAAAAGTGCCAATACAGCAATTTAACCTGAATAGAGGTGGCTGTGAAGGGGTGATGTCGGGTGTTCACAGAAAGGACTCCAAGTGCCACCTTTGGCACCTGTGCCATAGGTTCACCAACACTGGTCTAGAGGATGTTGAGACAGCTGCTAACAAAATAAGCTTTATGTTGGTTGGAGCATGGTATATCAGTGCCTCTAAACCAGTGGTTCTCAACCTGTGGGTGCCCAGATGTTCCTGGACTGCAACTCCCAGAAGCCTCCACCACTTGCTGTGCTGGAAGGGGTTTCTGAGAGTTGCAGTCCAGGAACATCTGGGCACCCAGAGGTTGAGAACCATTGCTCTAAACTAAAGAATACAAAGTACAGTTCAAGACTATGCGATATGTGGACTTGTGTTAAAAAACATATATCATATGTCTCAGTGTCAAGCAAAACCTGATTACAGAAATACTCTTATGAGTAGTACTACAATCACTTCTTCTGATTATAGAAACATGCTGCTAGGAGCAATCCATAGTTATAGACTAAAACCCACTAAAACTCACTTTTGATGTGACAAAGTCCATTTCCTCTCAACTATCTTTCATCTACAAGAGTGGTGAGCCCAATAGGCCACAGTGATTGCAAGTGCTCTCTGGATAATTAACTGACACATATTAACACAGGTTTGGGAGAAAAGGCACAGCATTTTTATAAGCCTTTACCATGCTGCCTCTCAGAAAATATGACTAATCGAACAATCCCCTCAAAGAAGCTCACTGGGGTTCACAGTTGGTAAAAGCTATGATCCAGCTCTCTGGTGTGTCTGCGGGACAGGCCATCTGTTTCTATTTCTTCCATTCTGCACTTTAGACCGAGTTGCTGTCAGAGTTACTAAACCAACGTTGGAGACTCTTTGGACTTCAGCCTTCAGAAACACCAGTCAGCCAATAGTTAAGGATTAATAATGACTGCATGATATCATATCAATTCTGACTTAGGGCGACCCTTTCTGGGTTTTTTAAGGTAGATAATACACAAAATGGTTTGCCATTCTCTCTTGCTGGGGGCACCCCACGGCTGCACAGCTTGCCCATAGCCACATAGGTTGGCTCTTCTCCAAGGAAGCAAACTGAAGAATTAAACTCCAAACCTCTGGCTCCCCAGTAAGATATCCAAACCACTGAGCTGTGGGAGTTATTATTCAAGACATCTGGAAGTGGAAAGTACCATGAACTCAACTGTGGAAAGTACCATGAAACAAAGTCCAGTGCTGTTCTTGATATAAGGTTCATGTCTGTTAATGGCCTCTGTGTGTGTGTTGTGTCATTATAGTCGTGACCGACTCTTTGTGACTCCATGTCCATGGAGTTTTCTTGGCAATAATACTGGAGTGGTTTGCCAGTTCCTACTCCAGGCGCCTACAGCACCTGTTAGTTATTCCCTGGTGGTCTCCCATCCAAGTATTAACAAGGGCCGACCCTGCTTAGCTTCTGAAATCAGGCAAGATCAGATGTGCTTAGGGCACCTAGGCAGCTCCTAATGAGCTGCACATCCCGTCACCTGCAAAATGTGTGCAATGTTTGTGTTCATGCCTGAGAATAACGCAGTGTACGCATGCAGCAAGTGCAAACGGGTAGCACTGTTGGAAGAAAAAAAAATGAAAGAACTGGATCAGCATGTGGTGAAGCTTAAGGCTGTAACAGAAGAATACATAGACAGGCGAATCAAGCAGCAGGAGCCAAGGGAGGTGCTGGAGGTGGAAGAACAAGCAAGACAAAGCAGAGGAGGAGAATGCTGAGGAGAGAACAAACATAGTGGAGGAAGCACCAGGGGCAAGTGACACAATTAGAAGCAAAAGAAGAGAAGCCACTATTCACCAGTAGAGCTGCAAAACCACTTTCAGATTCTAGCAGACAGCATTCAGAGGGATACATCCAAGAGAGGCTGAAACTCAGCCAAGCAGAATTGCTGAACCCACAATCTACAGTACAACCCCTTCAGCCGCTGATTTGAACTTCCTGCTCAAACTTCTGATCTTCCACCTGGGACCTAAGCAAGAAATTCAAAGACCCTCACCTCACCCCTCCACAGAGTGCCTAGCTGTAGGGTCCCGTCCCCCTGCCGCTGCCACAGCCAACACTGTGGACCAGGCACTCTCCGGAGGGGTGAGGTGGGGACTTTGAATTTCTTGCTCAGGTCCCAGCTGGTGGATTGGAAGTTTGAATGGTAAGTTCAAAATGTCACCACGTGGGACCTGACCTAGAAGTTCAAAGGCTGGTTGGCCAGGCAGTACCCACCCCAACCCTTGCTGGCCCACGGCAGTGGCAAGGAGGAGGGTGGTGGGCATCGGGGTGTTAAGTTTTATTTTTAATTTTCTCCCCTCCTTGCAGCTTCCTCTGCAGCCGCCACTGCTGCCGGCCATCTGGCTAACAGTGGCAACAGTAAGGAGGGAATAAAGTTTCCCTCCTCTTTTCTCCATACCACAGCTGAATGGCAAGAAAGGGGGAAAATTCTTCCTTCCTTGCCATTTGGTGTGTGTGTGTGTGTGTGTGTGTGTGTGTGTGTGTGTGGGTGAACAATTTCACCCCAGCACCCCTTCCACCAACATTATCTTTGGATTTCCGCAGGGGATCCCAGAACCGATCCCCTGCAGATACGGCGGTCATACTATACAAATAGAAGAGACTCTATTAATTGTGGTAGGAGACTCCCAATGGTGTGGGACTGAAACTGCAATATGTTGCGAAGATCCATAGACCCACCAGATCTGCTACCTCCCTGGAGGATGGATTAGGATGTAATGGAAGGATTGTTATCACTCCTAAAACATATGGATGCATGTTGCTTTCTTCTCATCCACAAGGGAACAAATAACAAAGCCAAGAAGAATTAGAAAGGAATCACATTTGTTTTGAAGTTCCAGGAAGGAAACTCAAGGACTTTGATGTCCAGGCAGTCTTCTCATCCATTCTAACAGCAGTCAGAGAAGAAAAAGAAAGGGAAATGAAAATACAGATGAATGATTAGTTATGAGGGTAGTGCTGATGTAAGGAATTTGAATGTTGGGACCAAAATTCTATGCTTCCTGAAAGATGAACTAGTAGTCTTCATTAAAATGTACAAAGGGAAGCAGGCCACACATCACACCATCTATCGTGCCTATATATGAATGATAGAAGTATGGGAAACAAACAAGAAGAACTGGAAATCTTAGTTCAGGAGGGTAACTATGGCTTGATAAGGCTAAATGCAACTTGGTGGGATGACCCCCATAAATGGAATACGGCAATTAAAGAATATAAAATATTCAAATGAACAGAAAGAATAGAAAGGAAGGTAGAGTCACAGTATATGTCAAAAATGCATATTGCTTCAGAGAAATGAGCTTCGCTGTCCCATCAAAAGCATCCAGATTAATATAATATGTGTGAAAAATAAAAAGAATGTGGTAGCTGGAGTCTACAGTATGACCAACTATCCAAAGAAGCAGAAGATGAGGATGAAACCTTTGAAAAACAGATTGTAAGAATTTCAAAGATACTGTAGGAATAGGAGATTTTGATTTTATCCTGATATCTGTTGGAATGCAAATTCTGTCAAATATGGTTGTTTCAAGAAAATCCTGCTTTATGTTGCTGATAATTTCCCCTTATTAAAAATGAAGGAAGAAACTAGAGCAGTGGTCCCCAACCCCCGGGCCGCAGACTGGTCGGCACCGGGCTGCCTGGGGAGGCCGGGGAGGCTCCTCCCCTTTTCCTCCGCCGCCCTCCTCCTCCTCCTCTTCTCTCCCGCGGGCGGCCGGTGGAGGAGGAAGGCTGGAGGAGCGTAGGAGGAGCCGCCGCCGCCACCTTTGCCTTTACCTTCCTCCTCTGCCCACCGCCGCCGGCGGCGGCGGCGCATCTTCCTCCTCCTCCGCCCTCCTCCTCCTCACCCTCCAGCAGCAGCAGCAGCAGCAAGAAGCTGGGGGCCGGGCGCGCGGGGGCCGGCGGGGAGGAGGGGGCGCGCGCGGGAGGCGCTGGCGAGCCCCCCACGCGCGCGCACCGCCGCCGCAGCGTGGGGGCCCCCTCGGTCGGAAGAGGAGGTGGGTGCCCCTCCTCCTCCTCCCCGGGGTGCGCCCCCTTTGGCCCCTCCCTGCGGCCACGCTCCAGGGCGGAGCCCCCCCGCTGCCGCCGCCGCCGGACCACGCATGTGTTGGGGGCGGGCGGGGGGGCGTTGTGGGCCGGCCTGGGTGTTTTCGCCACTGCCGCCGCGACCCCCCCCGCGGTCGCCGCCGCCCCTGCGACCCCCCGCCGCAATCGCCCCAGCTGCTGCTGCTGCTCCTCCGGCGGCGGCGGCGGCGGAGGAGGAGGAGGAGGAGAGGCGCTACCGCCCTCGTTGCAGCCCCTTCGGGGCGGGCCGGGTTCCGCCAGTCCCCAGCGGCCGCCTCCCCACCTCCCCGGGAGAGCGGACAAGTTCCAGCAGCAGGTGAGAGAGGCGGCGGCGGCAGCGGGAGGCGCTTGGGCTCCCCCTTCTCGGCCCGGAGACCCGGCGGGAGGGGGGGCAAGTCTTGGTGGCGGGGGAGGGCGCGCGCGGCGCGGGGTGAGCTTTGCCCGCCTCCCTGAGAGGTGGCCAGGTGTGTGTGTGTGTGTGTGTGTGTGTGTGTGTGTGTGTGTGTGTGTGTGTCGGGGGAGGGCTGAAGAAAGGACACTGGCCTCTCCGGGGGGCATGCGGGGACACCACCCCCCACCGGCCTCCCTCCCCTCCCCCCTCCCGCTCGCCCGCCCGCCTGATGGCCGACAGGAGCCCCAGGCTCCCCCCCACCCCGCCCGTGCGCGCGGGGGCGAGCGGCACGCCCGATGCCCCCAGCCGGCGAGCACCGCCGCCGCTCCCGTGCCCCCCCCACAAGGCACACGCTCCAAGCCCCCCCCCCTCCCCCCCCCCCCCCCCCCCCCCCCCCCCCCCCCACACCCTCCCCTTCCCCCCCGCCCGACACCCCCTGCACCTCCCATCTCCCCACCCCCAGCCCCGGGCCACGGAAAATCATCAAACATTTACCGGTCCGTGGGGACAAAAAGGTTGGGGAGCACTGAACTAGAGGATTAACTCACGCTGACTTGAAGCTAACTAGTAGGGATAGTCTGGTAGATGAAGTGGTGGTAAGACAACTCTGGAGGAAAGTGACTATGTTCTATTTGACTTCTTGGTTTCAAAAGAAATAAAAGCTCAGTGAAACGGTAGGTATATCCTGGATTGTAGGAGTAGATTGCAGTAGGAAAAGCAGTTTTAATAAATTCAGGACAATGATAAGTAAAATGCAATGGTGGGAGAACTTAGCAGGAAAAGAGTCCAAAGTGGGTGAGAATCTCTTAAAAAGCAATTATAGGGCAATTCCAACAAGCAAAAAGTGCAGAAGATAGAAAATGTGGAAGATAGACCAGTGTGACTTCACAAAAAGTTCTGAGATGACCTAAAAATAAACAAGGTCACATATACCTGTAGGAAGTGGAAGGCAGGCTAGGTCACAAAAGATAGCTAGACAAGTAGCAGAGAATTGCAGGGATGGTGATGAGATGGCAAAAGCTGAGAATGCACTGAGGTTAGCAAGAGATGCTAAAAGTGACAAAAAAGGATTTTTCATGCATGCGTACAGCAGCAGACAGTGAGAAGAAATAGTAGATCAGCTACTCAATGGGGAGGGAAAATTATATCAGATTAGAAAGAGAAGATAGAAGTGCTCAGTTCCCACTTTGCTCAGTCTGTTACCAAAAGACAGTCTATGAACCTAGAGACAAATGTGAAGTACAAATGGAAGGATCAGGATTACATCTTAAAACTGATAAAAAGATAATCAGATAATACTTTATTGCTTTGAATTAATTCAAATCTCTAGAGCCAGATGAACTGCATCCAAGAGTACTGGAGGAAGTGGCTGAAGAGCCACAGTCTATTATTTTCTTGAAATTGTGGCGGATGGCTGAAGTGCCAGATGACTGGAGGACATCTAATGTTGACCCAGTCTTCAAAAAGGGCTAAATGTAGGAAGCCTGACAAGTACATACTAGCTGTCCTGATATCAATTCCAGGAAAAATTCTGAAGAAGATTATCAAGTGATCATTCTGCCAGGACATTACCCCACCCAGCCCAGAAATAAAGAGGCGAGACAGGAATTGTGGAGTTCAAATTGGGCCACTATTTATTAATTAACTGGTGTAGGTAAACTGTAAAGAACAAAAAGCAAGGAGGCCTAGAAATAGTGCAAAGTGGCTTCCATTAGAGGGTCTAATTAAATTTAGGAGGGTGCTGTCCCCTAGAACAGCACCCACCCCCCAAAAGCGGTCTGGCCAGCCCTCATCTAACCTCTAGGGGCCAATTGTATTGCTCTAACTCGTATTTTTAATACCCTAAAATATTAATATTGAGGGCTGACGGGTAACTTACGAACCATTTAATTTCTAATACTGACTAACTTGGCTTGCCAACTTGCACTAACTGCCAGTTATGACAGGTGTAAATTAGAGATGAGCATAAAACAGAAAACTAGTGTTTCATTTCATTTTGTTTCATTTCTGTAGTAGTTTCACTTTGTTTCATTTGTAATGAATTTTTAAAGTAGTTTCATTACAAAACAAAATGAAATGAAACACAATGCTCCCCTGGATCACTATGGCAGGGGAGCTTCCTCAAGCAATTCTAGGTAAGCCCTCAAAATTTGGAGAGGTTTGGGGTCAGGGAGCTAAACTATTAAGCATCAAGGGGGGTGCTCCTAGGAAAAAATATTTCTAATTGGATTCGGATGCCAAGCAGTAGCAGCGCTAATTGCTCACCTGTGCGAACGATTAGCAGCTTCTTGCTCAATTAGGAAAATATTTTCCTTGGGGCACCCTCTTTGGAGCTTAATAACCCAGCCCCTGATCCCTAAACCTTTCCACATTTCTGGGGCTTACAGGGAAGAGCTTGAGCTGCCCTGCCACTGATTCCTCTAGGATGAATTGTTTCACTCTAAAGGAAAAAATGGTGTTTCATTACGAAACAAACACATCCTACTGTTTTGTTACAGAACAAAGTACCTAATGAAACGATGAAACAGCATTTCGTTTTTTCTTTTTGTGCCCATCTCTAGTGTAACTATAAAAGGCCACACAACCTGTGGAGAATGGGATGGGTGAAAACTCACTGCCACTCCTATCCAGTCTGAGTAGCAGTCAAAAATTCCTATCTGGCCCTGACGTGACCAGCTAATCTCATTCTCCTGATAGGGTGGGTGGGCAGGAGAATGACATGAGGCAAAAGAGGTCAAGGAAGCATCTCCCGAGTCTAATATAGGCTCCTATCTATCAGACCACATGGTCCACAATTCAAACATTGCATCCAGTGTGGGGAGGCAAAGGGGCCCCATCCCAGCACTAAACGGCTGTTTGGAGCAGCCACTGGAAACAATGCAGTAATAACTACAAGACAATATGGATTTGTTGAGAACAATTCCAGCCAGACTAATATTGTTGTTTTTTTTTATAACCTCTCTGGTAGACAGTGAGATTGCTGTAGATGGAAAATATATATATATATATATATATATATATATATATATATATATATATATATATATATATATATATATATATATATATATATATATATATATATATATATATATATATATATATATTGTCTTCAGCAAAGCCTTCAAAAAGTGCCTCATGACATTCTGATTAGTAAATTAACTAGGTATGCGCTGGCTAGAAAAACTATAAGGTGGATATTTCAGAGAGGGTAGCCGTGTTACTCTTTCCAAGAATTGCAGTCAAAATTCAAAGAAAAACAAAACAAAAAAGACACAAAACATATGGCACCTTAAGGACTAACTTTCATATTTTAATGTAACATTTTGTGGACATTTCATATAACAGATTCTGCTGTTATATGTCTGAAGAAATGGATGTGTCAACAAACTGTTACATTAAAATATGAAAGTTAATCTTTAAGGTGCCACATATTTTGTGTCTTTTTTTTTCTTTTTGAATTTTGCCTGCAATAAGGTGGATATATAATTGCTTATAGAATCACACTCAGAGGGTGCTTATCAATGGTTGCTCAAACTGTGAGAAGGTAACAAGTAGGCTATCACAAGGCTTAGTCCAGGGGCCGTTACTCTCTATGATGTTTTTGTTAGTGACTTGTATAAAGGGGTGCAAGGAATGCTTATCAAATTTGTGGATAACACAAAATTGGGAATAATGGCTTCGGCTTGGGTGCTAAGGTAATCAGGAAAGGCCTTTCTCTCCAACTCGCCACCCTCACAGGTACGTCTTGTGGGAACAAATGAACGGGCCTTCCAGTTGCTGCACCCAAACTCTGGAACTTCCTCCCACTAGAGGCCAGGACTGACCCATCTCTGCTGTCTTTCTGGAAACAGGCAAAGACCTTTCTCTTCAGGCAAGCTTTCCCTGAATGATGGACTACCTACCATGTCTTTTTCTGGAAGTTGAGTCATGGCAACTGGACTTCTTTTCTTGAGAGACTGAAACATTTTGCTGCTCACCCAAACAGATTCATCAGTCTGAGTCTTTTATATGAATCTACCATACATGACTACACAGACTTTGTTTAAAACCACTTGTAACTTTGTGTTTATATCTCTCCTTGTGTGACTGCATTGACACTATGTTTTCAATGTTAGTTTCCATCCCTCATAACTTTTAGATGGTCTACTGTACATGATTACATGGAATTTATATTCTTTTCTTTAACTGCTCACTTTCTACTTTAGCTTTAATGTTACCTTTTAATGCTGTGAAATACCCCTCAATTCCCTATTCTCAAACTTGTACTGGACTGTATATTATCCCTCATTACTGTAAGCCACCTTGGGTCATTTTCCAAGGAGAAAGGCAGGATAAAAATTCTCAAAAATTTAATTTTTTAAAAAACATTCCCAAATAGCATGGAGGATAGAAACAACTAAAAAAAATCTTGATCGACTTGAGAACTGGACTGAAACCAACAGAATGATATCTGACAGGGATAATTGCAAATTTGTACACCTAGGGAAAAACAAAACACAGTTACAAGATGGGGGATATCACTCAGTAATTCTACAAAAGAGAAGGATCTTGGAATTATTGTAAATAACAAACTGAATTTGAGCCAACAGTATGATGTGGCTGCAAAAAAAAAAAAAAGGCAAATGCTATTTTAGGATGCATTGGCAGAAGTATAGTCTCCAAATTCCATGAAGTACTAGCTTAGGCGTCATCCTGAGTACTGTGTCCTGTTCAAGACATTACACTTTAAAAAGGATTCTAACAAAGTGGAACAAGTTCAGAGGAGGACAACGACGGGACTGAAAACCAAGCCCTGTGAGGAAAGACTGAAAGAACTGAGCATGTTTAGCTTTGAGAAAGGAAGACTGAGGTGAGATATGATAGCACTTTTCAAATAGTCATGCAGAGGAGGGGCAAGATCTCTTCTCAATCATCCCTGAATACAGGGCACTTCATAATGGCCGCAAGTTATGTAAAGCCAGATTTAAGTTGAATATCGATATAAACTCCTTAACTGTTACAGCAGTACAACAATGGAACAATTACCTCAAGAGTTGCTGAATACACTTCAACACTGGAGGCATTCAAGAGAAAATTGGACAATGATCTGGCAGATACATTTTGATTTAGATTCCTACATTGAGAGGGGGTTTGGACTCAATGGCCTTCCAACTCCATTATTCTAGGATCCCATGGTTCTGTGTGTGTGTTGTGTCGTTACAGTTGTGACCGACTCTTTGTGACCCCATGTTCATGGAGTTTTCATGGTTCTACTGAGGCAGAAAAACTACTCCAAAACCTTTAAAAAACAGATTGAGGGAAACATGTAGATCAGTGACTCTCAGCCAACTTGTACTACTCTGGCTCAGAAGCCAGAAGTAACAGTGAAGAAAATCAACAGAAGCTGTCAACAAGTTACACATGGATTTGTCTTTTTCCTCAGGAGTTGGAGAGGCAGCAATCAGGCAGATACTACATGGAGCCAAAGTATTCATGTAATTGTATAGGATAAGCTTCCTCTGCCCTAAGCACATCCGATCTCACCTGATTTCAGAAGCTAAGCAGGGTCAGCCCTGGCTAGTACTTGGATGGGAGATCACCAGGGAATACCAGGTGCTGTAGGCGCTTGGAATAGGAACTGGCAAACCACTCCAGTATTCCTGCCAAGAAAACTCCATGGACATGGGGTCACGAAGGGTCGGTCACGACTATAAGGACACAACAACACAAGCTTCCTCTGAGATTAATCCATTAGAATGTATGGTACATCTAAACACAATAAAGGTGTTGCTCTCACAGTGCCTTTGCTATTCAAATTATTTACATTTACATTAACTTCTGCAAGTGTAACTTTGTAGCTATCTATCTGCATAATTCTGTTAATAAAAGAATCTCTTCACAGGGTGCTTTTTGAAAGAGCATGGCTGATGCTAAAGATAAACAAAGAACAGTAGGGAATCTGCAGGAAAAATATGACAGTGGAGGGGCATCTTAATAGTAGATGTTCTTCCCAGGCCTATTAACAAGGTCCTTCAAAACTTAAAAGTAAAATGATCTCTACTCATTCAAAAATGTCAGGAATACAATGCACAAAGAAATAACATCTGAAAAATTAATGGGCCCTAAAAAACCCCCAACAAAACACAACATAACAAGTATTAAAGGGTATCCTGTCCCATTTAACTGAATAAATTGCATTCCTTTCATACAACGTAGGACCAGGAGTATTCCTTTGCACAGCTAATAAAATCTTTGAAATCCTGCAAATGTGGTTGCATGACTTGATCAAATTCATGGCTGAAAAATAAAAGAATAAAACTAAACCTCCATTGCTGATGTCCCTGGTCAACAAGACAAATCTCCTCAAATTAAATTACGGGTTCCGTGTCTAAACTTTAAAGAATGGAGTTAAACCCCTAAAAAAAAGTTTTGACATCCCCACACAAAAGGCAGATATAAATGAATCTAGTTTGATTTGGAGCAAAGGTTTCATCCAGGTTGGGATCCTTTAATTCTCTTTCCATCTCTAATAAAAGTGAGGAGAAGCAATGGAAGATACCAATATCTTACTCAGATGTTTGTTCTTTTCCTCTGGAGGTAGAGGGGCAGCAATCAGGTAACAACAAAGAGTACGAGAGAGGTCTTGGTTCTTCCTGCCAACTTGGGGCTGGCATGACATGGCAGGAATTTGACTCTGCAGCTGAAAACAAATTCCCCAGCTAAATCCTGGCATGCTCTGAGATTAGGATCTGAATATCATTAATACTTGGTTTCAGTAGCATCATCCTGAACTAATTTGAGCACTACTAGAGCACAGGAGAGATTTTCTGTCCTTGATACCACAGCCCTCCTATCCTTAAGCTTGCAAGTTACATATTCTCCACTGTTGGAAGAATCTGGATATTTCCCCACTTGTTTTTAGAGCGTTCTGTGAGGCATTTTGTAGGAAAATATAGTACATCATAACTCTATGTTATGCTGTGTCACTAGACATGTGGCAATAGTTTTCCATATAAAATTAGTGTGATAGATCTATTTTGTTCCGGCAGAGTGAGTAATCTGACAAAAATAGAAAAACATTGCTGATATAACAGCCTGACACTTGTGACACAAACGCGGGACTATAAATTCTGCCCTCTGTTGTTTACAGATTGACATTGAGGCCAAGGACAAAGAGCAACCTGTGGTTAGAAAAACTAAAAAGGATGTTTCGTGTAGGTAGGGTTAAGAACTCTCCTGATCGGAGACATTTTTCTTAGCAAAGCCTGGGGCCCCTGGAGCCATGTCATTATATGAGAGTCGTTACAGAAGAACCTCAGGTTCTCTCATTAAAAAGAAAAATTATTTCCTTGGAGCTCTAAGGAGGAAAACGTTGCAAATGTCAGTGGCCCATGTCCCAGAAGGCAAAATTTAGGAAACTGCTTCAAAAACAAATCTATTTCAGAGATTCTGCCTTAGTGATTTGTGAACACTTGAGATCAAGAAGGTTGTTTGAACTACCGACTTATTAGGAACCTCTACGGAAGGCACTAAAGACAGGCTGCTTACCTTCTTTACATGATGTTCATTGGAAAATTGGAACCTAAAAGAAAACAAATCGGCCGAACATTCGAATTTTGGTTTAGCACAGTTCTCGTTTGTTATGTACAAACTGGGACCTTTAAGAAAAGACTGCAGATCATTCTTATTATAAACAGATTGCACCTGTTCCTGCTCCTGTCTGGAAATTGAGGGCCATCGTCTCTTCTAACACGAATGGGGTTGGAGTGCCATTTTATGACAGGAAATATTTTTTTTTAAAAAAAAACAAAACCTCCTCCCCTCTCCATCACAGACCTTTCAACTGTCCTCTGTTAAGCAATTTAAGGTTAGAATTGGAGCTGGTTGCCAGCCAAGAATTGGAGCATTTCTAGCTATGGATGATGGTGATTTGGAAAGCAGGTATTCTGGATCTGCATCTTCTCACTCTCTGAGACCAAATGGCTAAGATTTAGGACCCAAACCTGAAACTCAAGGGGAGATCTGTTTGAACTGACAGGTTTATGGTTGAGAGGAACACCCAGGCATTAAAACCACTACATTTAATTAAAGAAATACACATTATACATGGGTTTCCTGATTGTGGGAAATTGCAGGGGTCAAAATACATCCTGAGTGAAAAACATGAGGTTCACTGTGAGAAAACCTTTTTCCTTCTCCAGCATCAACATTCCTGGTGCTCTGTAGGAGACACAGAAAAGACTGACAGACTTATGAGGCTTTGGTCAGTGGACTGTAGCAACCCTACTAGAGAGCAGCCTCTTTTGTCTTTCTTCCTCCCAGAAATATCTATGTCAATTGAAAAAAAATGGGGGTGGGGTTAATAATAAGGACACCTATCCCTTATTCTAAACCAGTGATGGTGAACCTTTTAGAGACCGAGTGCCCAAACTGCAATTCAAAATCCACTAATTTTTCACAAAGTGCCAATACAGCAATCTAACCTGAATACAGGTGGCTGTGAAGGGGCAATGTTGGGTGCCCATGGAAAGGGCTCCGAGTGCCACCTTTGGCACCTATGCCATAGCTTCACCAACACTGCCCTAAGCTGTTCAAGGCTTAAGCAGGAGAAATAACTCTTTCTTACCCTCCGTCCCACAAGAGGCATTTCAATATCATATACAACCTTGCCGCTAACAACATATGCTTGGCAATATGTTTGTTCTTTTTCCATTTTTTCTGTTACACTACACTTATTTATATGTCTTCATATACAGGAGTCCTCTTACTATGTAAAAATGACCATCTTATTCTACAGACAGGTGACTGAATACACAGGTATTCCATCACCTGAATGGTGTATGTGAATCCTCAAAATCTGGTGAACATCATTCTTCACATGCAAGTATAGTATTAATAAACAAAATGAACTTCTGAAAAACAGGAGACACGTGGGACTAGTGTTGCCAGGTCAGCGGTATTCCCTGAGATTTTAAGACTATACCTCAAGACCGATAGCATCTAAACCCAATTGTCCCCAGATTTAGATTTTCCACAGAACTACTCCATCAAAGCACTGACTATGTATACCTGTCACTGTGTGGAATGCCCTCATCAGAGAGACTCGCATGGTTCCAAGGCTGCCGTCTTTTAAGTGCCATGACAAGACCTTTGCGTTTTCTTGAGCTTTTAAAGCTTGTAGCAGATGAAGCCAACTGGTTTAAAACGGTACATTCCTAGCACTCCGTTCTAGGTTTCTGTTCTAATGCTCTACCAGTCTGTTTTCAGAACATGGTCTATATTTTACATCTGTTTTTGTTTTTTTAAATCCAAACCATTGTTGACCTTTAAAAATAAATATCTGGCATGTGAATGAAGATGTGCATATATATATATACATATATATATACATATATATATATATATATACATACATATATATATATATACACACACATATATATATATATATATACATACACACACACACACACACACACACACACACACACACACTGTAATAATAAACTCTCCATTTGATTCCTAGCAGCCCCACCCCTGAACACAAACAAACAACGGTCCATCATTTCATGGTGCTTTACCAAACATGCTCATATTCTGAGAAATCTCCCTCAGTGAAATACAATTTATTCATGCTGTCAACTAAGTGTGAAAGAAGATTTGCATCACTGTCCTAACACATCTATATGACTGCCGGAGAACAGTTATTTCAGTGTATTAGAAACAGCTTCTTTTGCTAATGGGGCTCAGTATCGAGGAGGGTACCCCTCCATAAGTATCTTATGTTTCCAAAGAGAAAATATTTATACATTGCAGAAAGCAGAGGAAAACATTTGTCACAAATTACCACCAAACGGACAGCACTACAATCTTCTCCTGGAGATGCTCAGTTTGCTTCACATTTGGACTACGCATGTATTGCCAGGCTCGTGCCCAGCCCTGTTTTCCAAATCTTGCTTTTCCAAGCTGTCACCTGATCCTGAATGGTTTAGGGCATTTCAGGTTAAGACCAGAACTTTGAATTGGACTTAGAAATGAACTGGACTCCATTGCCAGTGGAAAACTGCAGCCACAATCAAGGAAAATGCTCGTGTGATATCAGCAGGCAGCCAGTTCCCACCAATGACGGTGCTGCCCTCTTTTAGCCCCGCTGATGTCCTGTGCCATTTTCAAAGGCAACCCTATGTACCGTGCATTGCGGCAACCCACACAGGAGGTTCCCAGAGCACAGATGAGTGCAGAAGGACTATCTCTGTCCAGCTGGGCTTACAGATGGTATATTAGCCTAGGCTCATAAATTGTGCTTTGCACTACTTTTGCCTTCAGTCACAATAATGGATCTAAAATTATACTGAATTTTGAGGCACCTTAAAGACCACCATGTTCTATATTGCTAAAAGCATTCATGGGCCAGAACCCACAATAATAGATCAAAAAGCATGTCAGGACCGAGTGGGTCCATTGGAGGGCTGAGTTGTCACTTTTGCTCCCACAACCCATGATCCACTGCTGCTACCATGCGGCAGGAATGCAGAATGTAGGTAACAGATCAGAAAGAGCCCTTAACAAGCCAGAAATCCTTGTTTCAAAGGGCTTTTGGTTGTTTGCCACTGAAATTGTGTGGCACATTGAGGTGTTGGTGGTAGTTTGCAAAACTGTTTTGAGATGGCAAAGAGATGAATCCACCAAATCCCTGCTTTCGAGGAAAATACAACCTACTCTAGTACTCCAGGTGCCACACACACACACACACACACACACACACACACACACACACACACACACACACACACACACACACACACACACACACACACACACACACAAATATACACTGTATATATGGGAATAAGATGGTTTGCTCTGGACCTACTGAGATTGCTCACTTCTGTTGTCAAGGATTAGACTCAACCTCTGAGAGTGCTTCTAGATCCATGTTTGCCTTGCTGAAACCCATGGAAATGTTTAAATTCATGTTTGCTATTGGAGACAGAGGCAGCCAGACACTGAAGCAGGGCATCCGCAGCCTCAACTACAAGAGATGAAAACAAGGGATTGTGCTGACTTTCATTGGCATGCTGATGATATCTTACTCCAAGCCTCTGCAAGATCATATCTAGTGGCTTCATACAAAAGTTAAATAATGCAGGAGATGATACAGAGCCCTCCGGAGTGACCATGGCATAATTTTGAGAAGGAGCCTACAGAATTGCTTTTTGATACTGGGAACATAGGATAGAGTAGAAAAACTACAAAACTACAAACAGTGCCTTTACACTCCAACTCAGCCAGAGGATACCATGGTACTGAAAGTCAGCAAGAGGCCCATGAGAATACATTCTTTTTGGCCCCTTTCAGCAGCAGTCATCTCTCTCTAGTCTAAGGTAAGGACCATTGTACAACCAGTCCTCAAACTGGGCTGAAATGGATTTATAAACTATGACTCATATGAGAATGTCTAGCGGTGGCTAAGCAACTGCTGGGCCTGTTCTGAAGAAGATCACTGTGCACCTTCACTTGTGGGCACAAGGGATAATATCTACTGCTCGTCACATTAGCCCCTAGAATTCTCACAATTCAAGATGTCTGTGAAGATTCTCGGTCATCCAGATGAGTTTACCTGAAAGTTGAGTCATGGCAACTGGACTTCTCTTCTTGAGAGATCAAAACTTTGCTACTCATCCATGCAGCTTCATCAGTCTGAGGAAAGTTAGTGGTGAAGGTGAATGTTATAGTTCACCTTCATTTCACTTCCCCCTGTTCTGAATAGGCTCATTAGGTGGACAGTGGCCTCAAGAGAAGGCAGCAGGTCTCATGTCCATAATCTGGGACCAGAATCTTGTCGGTGGGTAAATTAAACTGTGTAACCCTGCTCCTCATGGATTACTGCTAATGAGGCCCCAATTGCAATACCAGGTAACCTGCTGCACCATTAGATATGTGTCTCATAGGAGCAATGCACTCCACAATTTAATGCAGACACACATGCACAAATCACCAATAGGATTCTGGAGAAGGAACCTCAGATGAAAATTCAGTCTGCACATCAGCAGGTAGTTTGGGTAAAAAGAAAAGGCCAACCAACCGACATCCTTCCACCAAAGCCCCAGCAGATCATGTAACATCTTTAGCTGACTCTTACAGGACCATATAAAGAATGACATGTATTCGCCAAGGAAGTATGCTCTTGTTTCTGGCAGGGAATACCCAGAAGCTGTCTTCACCCTGCTTACTCAGCTGCATGGGACATGTTATGCAACATTTTCCCATATGGTTGGGATGGAGGATTGTTTTTATCCCCTAACTTCTACCTTGCAGCAGGGAGAAAACATTGGCACTGGAAAATATTTGACTTCTTTGTCAAGGATAAAAAATTCCTTTCATACGTCCATCAAATATTTAAACACTGCTACAGCAACCAATAAACGTGGACCATACTTTCATACTGAAAACACCATGCAATAACTTTCTCCTTTACTGGGCAGACGGTGCTTTTTGCAGTCTCCCAAATGCCGTTTTAATAAATGTTGTGGCTGATATATTATCATTTCTAAGAGAAGGATGGTTAGCATTAAGCCTGCCCTTTATCATACAGTTCTGAGATGGTTACAACTAATCTTATAGTAAGATATTGAATTTCCCTTAATGTCTTTTGAGATCTGAAGTTTCATTAAATGCAAAAATAAATTTCTAACACCTTTGATTTCAGGGGACATCTTGGCAATGGCTGAAGCACCTCGAATTGTAAACTTCACCTTTCAGGAGGAGAACAAGGTTCTGACGAAATGCCCTGCTAACTCCTAGCTCAGTTGGAAATCCCACCACCCATTTCTTTCTTGTTTGGGAACAGGCTTTTGTTTAGTCATTTCATCTCATAGGGGCTTGTCTTCTAGAAAAAAGGTTATTGCTAATTTACATGGGATTTCGGTCAAACAGGACTGATTTTCTCAGATAGTACTTGGTAGGGAAGCACAGTTTGTATGTTTGTTTTGTTTTGTTTATTTTGTTTTGTTTGTTTGTTTTGCAGTGGATTTGGGAGATGCTTCCATTGTTCCCATCGAGTCCACATTCTGACTGTCCCTCAAGACTTGGGTTCAGGAGCAAAATATATCAAAAAACGCCCAAGAGCAGATATGAACCAAAGAAAGCTGATGAGTCTCTACTGATATAGCTAATATCAGTACTGTATCCTTTTTTGCTTTATTATCTGAGCTAATATAATCCATTCCCTATCATGATTATTTTCCATATTTCAATTCTCAAATCATGCTATTCACAACTGAATTCTCTTAGTCATGATCTGGTGTGATATCTGATCTGATAAGGTAAGTTATGCTTATGGTTTGTTATCCAAGAGCTGCTGCACCTAAAAGAAGTGTTGAGCAAACAGAAACTCAAAACAACTCCAGATTGGTGCATTACCTGAACAGAACCCAAGAGGAGTTGACAACAAAAACAAGTGGTATGGCAGATTTGTGAGCCTGAATCACAACACACATAATCTAACCAGCACTGTGCTTTCACTTTTCCGGGATAAAATTCTCTCTACTCCTGCTTCAAGGGAGACCGGCTGCTTAACGTTTGCAGCCCACTGTCACTGCTGGCCCACATTAAAATACTTGAGCTTTCAGTTGCAGTCAAAGCAATTACTGGAACCTTAGTTCTAACCTCTAACCCAGAATTACTAAATCCCCAAATAAAAAAAGAAAAGAAAATACTACTTTCTGGGGTAAGAGCTAACTCACACTGGGTCATTCGAAAAGCAATCTATTCACCTTTTCAATTACACCCTAAAAATGGTGGATGGAGAGGAGAAAACCCTCCCTATCCACCCGCCCACTCGCCCGCCCACCCTTCCTTCCTTCCTTCCTTCCTTCCTTCCTTCCTTCCTTCCTTCCTTCCTTCCTTCCTTTGACAGTTGGCTCTATAGCAGACTGAAGCAACAAAACCCAAACAGGATGTATGTCGCCCAGTCAGTTGCTGTTGTGCTGGGATCTTAGGATCAATATCCAGCAGAGATGGGCAAACTTTTCTTTGCTGAGGGCTCCATTCCCCTAAGATGCTGGTGGTTGGGAAGGCCAAAGCCAATGTAGGATGGAAGAAAAAGGAGAGATATAGGTGAGCCCACCCCATTCCTTTCTCTTTTCTTGCTACCCTTTTGCTCTCTACCATGCCCTGCTTGGTATCCTTGGCTCCCACTCACCTTCCCCGCCCAATAAGCTGCCAAGGGAGAGACAAATCACTCTTAAAGTGGTTCTACTGATTTCTTGAAGAAGTGCTTGAAATGAAAAAGAGGGCTATGCACTATCAGGATGGGGGTCATAAATGGCCTTAGGACCACAGTGGCCAACTCTGTCCTTCAGGCAGAGCTGCAGAATTCCTGTCAGTTCTGGGTGCAGCACATGGCTGCCATCCAGGACCGAGGTTTACAAAAGTATAAGACCCAAATCAAGGAAAACATCAGCATCACTCTGTTCCATATTAGTCAGATCTCACCTGCAGTACTGTGTGTATAGTTCTCGGTGCTACAGTTTAGGAAGGATATTGACAAGTTTGAATGGGCTGAGAGGAGGATGACAAAGATGGTCCACTTCTCGAAATTCAAGCCTGATGAAGAGTTGGGTATATTTAGCCTGGGGAAGAGTGAGAGATTATATGATGGTCATATTCAGGGAGCCAATGTTCTCCTGGAACATGGAGAAAGTCTGTTTTCTGTGGCTCCTGAAGGTAGCTCCCAAACCAATGGTTTTCAGTTAGGAAGAATTTCCTGACAGTCAAATACCCTGAAAGGGGTTGCCATAAGTCAGAACCGCCTTGATGAGACATTGTTCTCATCAGGGTGGATAAAAATCAATGATTTTAAAAAATTGATGTTTTTTGTTTAAATCAGATTTTTTTATTTAAATCAATTGTTTATATAAATATTTTTTATTTAAATCAGATATCTTAAGATATCTGATTTAAATATCTTAGGTCAAGGACAAATAGACTAAAGAACAGTTTTTATCACAGAGCGGTATCCAGTTTAAATGCGACAGTTTTAGCACCATCTTAATCAGTTTTTAAGTAGTGTTTTAAATTTTGTAAGCAATTTTAAGAGTTTTTAATATTTTGTATGGTGTTTTATGTGTTTTATGTGTTTTGTATGTTTAGAGTGTGTAGTGGAACAGCACTCTAATTTAGTTGTGCATATCTTGTGTATGCATAATGACAATAAAACTCTCTTCTATTCTATTCTATTCTATTCTATTCTAAAATTCAAGTGCTTTTTGATCCAAAGATCATGTTCTAGTTAAGATATATTATAGTCCAAAGGTTATTCATCATGAAATTAGTATTTCATTATGTAGCATAAGGCTGTATTAATCCATTCACAATGTCATGCTCTTCCAGAGGTTCCTGATTATTTGCGGCAATTTTCCTATATAGAAGATATTATCAACAAGGCTTGGTTTTGCTATTTTCAAAACTGTGCATTTGGGTCTGCAACTTTCCTTCATAGCAAAAAATGTTATAAAATAAACATCACAATTGAGAAAAAGATCTTAATCCCATTGGTCCTCTGAAACTATATGTACATAGAATCAACCCCCTTATCTCTTAAGTGCTACATTTCAAGAAGTTCAATGAATAGAAGGTTGTTTCGAATGGAATAGGTCTGCACAAGGAGCAAAGTTTGAGGAGGGAGGGGCAAGCAGTAAAATGAAAGTGAAACCTTTTGAGCACAGCATTCCGCATCTTGAGATCTTTATGTGTATTGCAGCCAGAAGGTTATCATATTATTCTCACACTCTCTCTTGAGGAGAAAAACCTGTAATATTATTGTTTTGGCTAAATAAAACTATTTAAATTATTATTATTAAGATAATGATTACTTTTCTCCTTCCAATAAAGTACAACAGAACAGTACAAGTATAAACTTGTCGTGCAGTGGTTAAATGGCTGCACTGCAGCTAAAACTGTGCTCACGACCTGGGGTTCAATCCCAGGTAGCCGGCTCATGGTTGACTCAGCCTTCCATCCTTCTGGGGTTGATAAAATGAGTACCCAGCTTGCTTGAGGGGGGGATGTGTAGCGTGCATACTGTAATTAAACTGTAAACTCCCCAGAGACTACTTGAAGTGGTATGGGGTGATATAAGCAGAACACTTTGCTTTTTTGCTTTATTAAGCTGGAGATAGTTCACCTTGCAATAATTTCATCATTATCTATCTATATATTTCTAATGGTATATACCCACCAAACCAGTAATTTTCTGATATAACTGTAAAACTAATCTGAAAATTTATTATTCTAAAAATGAAACCTTCATCTGGTTGTAAAATATTAAGATTAAAACAACTCCAGCAAAAATGAGTCTCTATGTAGAAAATCATGATTTAAATCAAGGTGATTGAAATCAAATCCACCATGGTTCTCATTGCTCTTTTTAAGAGCTCTTCAACCTAACGACCAAAGAAGGTGGCGGATTCTCCTTCACTGCAGGTTTTTAACTATAGGTGGATGGTGGTGATCTATCAGTGATGCTTCCGGGTGGATTCTCATTTACTGCACCTGCAGGGGATTAAGCCCACAGTCTCTTCCAACCTGGCAGATCTCAATCTAAGATAGGCACATCTCAGGCACCAAAAAGGAACTCTGATGTGCAAAGACGATTAATGAAAATAAGACATATTTTAAAAGGGGGGGTTCCTCCGTATTGTACATTTTAATGTCCTGCAATATAAATCATGTTCAACTTGAGATTTCCCTTGCATTCTCACTCATATGATGGCATAACTTCCTGTACATTCAGGGCAGCATCAGACTTATAGACCTAATCAGAGCGGGCACAGTGAAATAAATGGTACTTAAATTAGTCATGACTAAATAAATTCCATTGATTTCAATATATCTGCTTTATGTATTGCTGGTATTTTATTCTTCATAGTACCAACTCTACTGTTCTAGTTAGTATGGATCATTACTTATATTCCCTTCTATGCCTTGGCCTTCCAAGCTAGACTGCAAGAGAGAGACCAGTGCTTCTTATTCATATCGAGCCTTCTGCAAGCCTCAATTCGCCACTTGTTTTTGTGCTTCAGGCTGTTTCCAAACCCCCAACAGCATGGAGCTTCTTTTATTGTTATTCATTGAAGCCCATTGAGCTTGGACGCTTGGCTAAGCGCCATCATTTTTATGTGATCATCCTATACAGAAGAAATCATCCACTCAGAGGCAGACACCGGTCTTCTCTCCTTTCTCTTCACGAGTTTTACAAGACTCCAATATGTGATGCAACCAGATCCTGACAAGCTTAGCCAAGACAGCAGTCACCTCTTTTAATAAAGGAAGATAGCTTGTGGTGGCTTCACAAAGTACTGTACTTTCAGAATCAAGCAAAGCATTAATGACGTCAATGAACCTGGATGTCTCTTAAGATCTCTTCTGGGAATCCTGATGGCGTCATATTATTATAAGAATTTCTTTTGGGGGTATGATAGACATATAGTTTCACTCCCCTACCACACCTAATCGAGCTAGTATCTTCTGTATTTTTGTTCTTTTTTAATGCTTGTCCTTGTTACAAAAGATTACATGAGATGTTATTTGGTTGCCCTATTAAAGAAGCAACTTCTCTGTTCCATGGCATAGTTGGTGTACCAACATTCCCATTTTCACATTAACACAATATGAGCTTATGCCTTTTTTTTTTAAAAAAAAAAGTCTCTCATTTCTCTCTTAGAACAACCCTTTTCCTTTGGCTGGGGGAGGGGGGAGGCAGTGATAAGTATGTACAAGAAGTAGTCTCTTTCTACCATTTTCCTGTCAAGAAAGGAAGTTAGTTGTGAAGCAGTAGTCATCAGAGCTCCCTGAATATATATACAACTGGGAAGCTTGGGAGTTCAGGAGCACAGTTATATTGCTCTTTAAAATAAGGTCACCCACAAATTTAAAATATTAAGAGTTAAAGCCTTATCTTTCTTTATCATCCAGCAGTTAGTGATTATTTACTGAGCTTAATTTAGAAAGCTTTTTTTTAATTAAAGCCAAAAATCAGTAATATTCAATTCAATTTTGGTGTGCGTAGAACATTTTCATTTCCCAGTGATCGTATCAGAAGTGAAATTTCCCTCCACTGTGTATGTTAAGGTTCACTGGACACTGGAGAATGGACCAGAGATAACGCATTAACATTTGAGGCCCTCCTTCACCTGGGGAGCTTTCAGTTATGTATCCAGGCTCTATTTCTAGTGGTTTCTATTTTTTGTGTGATGTATGATTCATTAGTGCAAAAACAGTCCTACTATTGTATACCAAGACCAACACCCACAGACAGGAAACAGTGTTCTAACCCAAACAAGCAGCAGCTTTAACTAATACCGTTTAATTTCTCCATGTCAAAAACAACGCAGTGGCTTTGGGTTTAAACAGTGGGGAAAAGATTACAAACACAGGAAGCTCCCTTGCACTGGTCCACACTGCCCATTATTGCCATTTTTGACAGGACAAAGTTCTCCAAGGTTTAAGGTAGGATTCTTTCCTAAAACTACGTAGGTATCTCTGGTATCCCCCTCGTGATGCTCCATCCAAGTGTTAATCAACCCCAAATCTATATACTGTAGCTTCCAAAATTAGAGATGAAATTGGTTTGTGTTTAGGATAGCATGATAGTCTCTTCTAAATCTTATTCTATTGGGTGAGATTTTCCAGAATTGAGTCTTCTAGACTTGGGTAGATGGGACCATCCTCACCTCTTAAGATGGTGTGATGGTCCATTAATTAATAGGTTGCAGCAGTAGTGCAATGGCCATGCCTTGGAAAAGCAAGAAAAAGAGAAAAATAAGGAGAAAGAAGAATTCCAGATTGATGGTTTACCCAGATCTAGTATAAGAGAACAACATCTCCAATAAATTTCCAATCATTAGCTTCTTTCAGGACTTTTGCCTAATAATAATAATAATAATAATAATAATAATAATAATAATAATAATAATAATAATAATAATAATAATAATAATAATAATAATTATTATTATTATTATTATTATTATTATTATTATTATTATTATTATTATTCACTGGGTACTTTAATAAGGCTACATTTTAAGAAGAGAGCAGAGTAATTGTACCTCTGCATACTTGGGAATATATACCCCTGGTTTAATACAGCCTGTTCCTTACTAAGTGGCTTATCAATTAGCCGAAATGCAGTCACATTCTCATATGGTCCTCTATCTGCCACCTCGTTTTTCAAGACCACATCAGCACAACACGTTAAGAACTGCATTTGCTGTTTCTGCTTGAGTAAACCCAAGCTTCTGCATCTTTCAACGGCTTTGCCCCACATTTGTCCAAGGAAGGCACCCAGGCGTAAAGTGAAACAGCTGAAACAGAGGTAGTGGTAGAATGAATAGATGACTTCTGTACAGCAAGAGAGGACATTCCGGTGGGCTTGATAACTGGAAGGTAACTGCATGAATCTGTGATGTCAAAATGACAATGGAGTGTGGCTTCCATTATCTCACTAAATGAATAATAACTTAAAAGATTTCTGTGGCCACTGACAGAACTATCAATCTTTTATGAACGAACTATTAATTCTTTCTGGCAATGATACGTAATGTTTTACATTAATTTTTTTCTTTGGGGAGGGAAAAAATCAGAGTTATTTGTGTCTCATTGCTATTGAACTAAGATTTCCAGAGGTAGCACACTGGGAGAAAACATCTTTTTATCCAATGCCTACTTCTCAGGAAACACATGCCAAGTAGGGTTTCTGGGGTATTCTTATTTGCCAGAAATTCGACAGTGGGAAGATATCAATTACTTCTGCTTGCTGATCTTTCTGTGCCGATGCTCATATTACTTCCTGGAGTTGTGTGTGTGTGGGGGGGGGGAGCGGCCCATGGAAAGCTTGACATTTTGGGGGTGGATAACACCATACAGTATTCAGTATGAATATGTATTTTCTCATTTGAAGAGAGACACTAGAGGTCAAAACATTTGAGATTACTTGGCAGTCTGTTTTGAAGACCTGTCAGGCTTTCCCCATTTTCCGAAAGTCCCCATCTGACATTTTCCAAATGAAACAATGTCAACATGCAGTGCAATTGTTTAATGCTACCGTGTGTGTGGTTGCACATACCCACACCTCTGTCACAGATATTTATTTCCCTCCCTGCCCTCAACCTGATCATCCTTTTCCCCATGCACATCTTTCTCATGCTTTCTTATTCCACCTGTATTCAAAATATTGCAGTGCACATTTTAAAGTAGACATGAGCATAACTCCCTTAAAAGCGGTGACACTGTGGAGCAAGACATTGTACTTCTTCTGTCGCCTCTTAAACCAGGGACGTAACATCTACCAAAGTTCTTTGTGTTGTTTTATGCAATAAACATCGGCGGTGGAACGACTTTAAAGGCCACCCTTTCTTTCTATTTCCTTTGATATGAATTAATGTACAGTATATACATGGAGAGGGGCACCGTGTGGACCCCCTGTTCAAAATGCCATGTTTGGAATGTCAGAGAAGTAATATACTTTGATCTAAACAAACCCTATCTTGGGTTTCACTTAACCTGTGACGACCCATATCAATCTAAATATTTTTTTGGTTAGCTTTTGGGAGGAAGCCAGCCCAAAGAAACCCATACACCTCCCTGGCATAGATCTCTTCCCATCAATTGTGAAATTGAGGATCCACTGCAGGTCAGCGAGACTAGTTGCGGCTTAACTCAGTGTACCCATTCAGACAAACAGAGAGGAAGAGAGCATGTATGATGAGGACAGGCAGGATGTTTTTTCAAGTGTCATTCCTTCATTCACAAAATCCCTGCAGGTCCCCCACCCCACCCCACCCCTTTGCTAGGTTCACCACCACCTGTGATGAGAGGGAATCTGGGTTCTCCACTGCAACCCATAGTCCACCCAACTGTTGCAAGGCTGTGTGACTTATAGAAGCTCCAGGCAGGAAGCAGCTATGGAGAAACAAGGCATGCATGCACCGCACCGCCTTAAACGCACAGATCCGGACCCTCCGGCTCTTCCCACCAATAAATGGGAATTTAAAAAAAAATACAACGAGGTGCCGCGGAAACTGGGGGGAGGGGGAGGCCAAAGGTGGCTCAGGTGGGCAGAAGGGCACAGACCAGCCCCCCCTCTCCCTTCCGTGCCGGGGCGATGCTTACCTTCAAGATCAAGTCGGTGTGGTGTTGATCCAGCATGTTGGCCCTGACGAAGGAGGTGATGATGACCCTGCCGTACCTGCCCGGGGTCTGCAGGTCGGAGTAGAGCCGGTGCTTGGAGCGGTTGACTGGGAAGAGGCTGTTGACCAGGTTCCTCTCAATCTTGGCCAAGCTGTGCTTGGGGGCCAGCAGGTGCTCGACGCTCTCTTCGATCTGGTACCTGCTGAAGCTGGCCCCCAGCAAGATGGAGAGGAGGACGGGCGCGGAGGCGAAGAAGACGGGGTGGCTGGCGATGAAGTGGCCGAGTCTGGCGAACGACGTCCTCAGCCCCCTGTGCAAGACCTGCCGCAACATTCTAGAGCAGAGGCAGCGCAGGAGGAGGGCGAGGCGCGCGCGACGGGCTCTGAAGCTCTCCCAGAGCCGAGGCAAAACCATCGGGGAGCCCTCGAGCAGGCGGGAGCGGGCCCCCCCCCTCCGGGATGGCCAGCAGGACCGAGCGGGCAAGCAGGCACCACCAACCACTCGCCCGCCTCGCCGCCGCCGCCTTTGTGCGCGGTGGGTGCTAAGGCGCTTCGCCGCCGCCGCCGCCCCCCCGGCAGCCGAGGGGAGTTTCCCAGCGCCTCATTGTCTGTGACTTTAAACAGCAACAAAGACTCCCGAGGGAGAACACGCGAGGGCAGGAAGGGGAGAGGAAATCTATGGGGTGGGAGTGGGGTTGGGGGGGGACCCAAAGGCAGCAGGCCGTGCCGTGCGGGGAAGTGGGGTGGGGGAGGGAGGTTAAAAAACCCCCACAACAATCCCAAAACAAAACCCAAGCCCTTATTGGCGTCAACCCGTCTTTCTTTTGTTTCTTTTTATGGTCCTTGCGCTTCCTACCACGCTACGTGGGCGGGTGGCTGGCTTGGAAGGCCGGGGTGTGGGTCGGGTCCTGCCTCCCCCAGTCCAGAAGTACGGGCGGATTGGAGAATCGACGTGGTGGCGGAGGGAGGGTTAGGCACACTTGCTGACTAATGTCAGTTGAGTGCCCGTTCGCCGGTGTGGAACGGCCAGGGTGAGCGAGGGGGGCGTAAAAATGGGAGTGCGTGTGTGTGTGTAGCGGGGAGGGGGGGGGGTGCTGGCGGCTCGGACCCGATCGTCTCCAACCTCGCTCTAGCTCCCGCTGCCTGGCGGCACACAAGCGCTACAATCCTGCTCTTCCGCTGGCGCTGTTGAGCGGAGGGGGGGGGGGAGACGGTGGTTGTAGATCCGCTGGCGGAGATCCCGGGGGAGACCGCCGATTACACACCTGCAGACCTGAATGAATGGACGGGCTTCCTTTCCCCGCCGCTTGTTCCCAGCGATGCCAGCGAAAAAAAAGAGAGAGAGCCCCCCCTCCTCCTCCCGGGAGAGAAACCCGCCGTTTCAAAGCACACGCCGCCGCCGGAGTTGAGGGGCGGCTTTCTTGTCGCCTCTTGTCAGGCCAGTTGTTGAGCTCTACACACAGCCAGTCAATGCCCAGGTGGCTCGGAGTCGGGGCGGCATCTGGCCGGGCTGTTGCGCGCTTCCTCCGGGCTCACGAATGGGGTGCGTCGCATCCAGTCCGACAACCACCGAAAGGGAAGCCGAATTGCGCGGAGCGCCGTGCGGGGCCACTTTGCTGGGAGTCCCGGCGGCTGACTGCAAATTAGCGGTGACTAATCATGGGGATCAAGAAGGGATCGCTCCCGGGCTTCCCCCCCCGGGATTGTGCTTAATTCTTCCTCCCCATTCCGCTTCCAAGACGCGACTCCACACTTAGGGGACTGTGTGACTACGCTTATTATTATTATTATTATTTTTAAAATGTTTATTTTTTTAAAAAAGAGGGCGATGGGGAAGAAGCCAAGACACGCGACCTGTTCCTGCTTCAGTTCAGATCCATGGCAGCGGCGGCCACGGCAGCGCCGCCGGCGTGTGGCATCCAAGCGAAAGAGCTGGCCATCCGTAGCGGAAGATCGCCACCCAGGGAAAAAGGGGGAGCCGGGCACCGAAACGGCACCTGGCGCATGGCAAAGTTTCCAAGCAGCCTCACCTTTTAAGGAGTCCCCGAAGAAGCAGCCGGTTGGAGAGAGGCGGACTCGATCCTCCTCCCGCCGGCGCCCGCGGCTCCCATTGTTTCCCGGCGGAATCGGCGCAGAGATACAGTTTTGTGTATTTCATTGGTGTCAAGCGATTGCCTCCCTTTTGTCAGCGCATTGCGAGGAATCGCGGCTGGTCGCTGAAATGCCACGAGACAGAAACGCCTAGGCGATTCCTCCAGTCCTCCCTTCCCCGCTTCCCACCCCCTTTGCCACTCTCTGGCTTGGTCTGTCTGTCTGTCTGTTTTTCCTCTCTCCGCTGCCCTCCCCGCGACTATATGTCTCTGTAGATCTTCCTTCGTACGATGCTGCTTCAATGGGCTTACTGGTGCGAGAGGAGAAACTGCCCAGTCTGAAGCCTAAATGGGCATGTGCGAATGCTGCGCACATGCCCATTAAGAACGTGAAGCCACGCGGAAGCTGGTGCCCGTAACCCTTTGCCCGGAGATTGCTTTAAACCCCTCCCTTTTCCTCTTCTCTTCTCTTCTCTTCTTGACTTGAAGGGGAGGAAAATGAAAATGATGGAGGGGGTAGTAGTCTTTCTGTGTGATGAGGTGGATTAATAGTTATTTTGTGAGTACATTTGAGTCCTGGGTGTTGAGGGCAGCTGAAGAAAAGTCAGGAGTTTGGGGAGAAATGAAAGAGCAGAAGAGTAGCTCTCTTGAGAAAGTCACAGGGATGCACTCAAAGAAAAGGCAAAAGTAGAGTCGTGCAATATTGGAGTTGGAAGGAGCCTTAATATTTGTTCTGATATGTAGACTTTTGGAAAAGGTGAGTCACTTCTATAAAAATAAACAAAGAAGAATTGGTTATTTCTGTTAATTGGGTGACTTTGGATGAGTGATCCATAGGGCTCTACAATTCGATGATGATGATGATGATGATGATGATGATGATGATGATGATGAAGTTCCATATTGGAAGATGGGCAGTATAAAAATGAAACAAATAAATAAATACAAATAAATGATGATGATGATGATGATGATGATGATGATGATGATGATGATGATGATGATGATGATGATGATGATGATTTTTCTGTTGGGCTGAGGGTGATCATTGGCTGCCTGTGGTCCAGACAGTAAGGCATGAGTACTCATTCCTGTTTTCAGCACAAGGAGTCTATGGAGGGAGGACACCAGGTGCCGCCTGTGTTTGCTTGCTTTTGCTCACCCTCCCTGTGGCACCACAAGGGGAAGATCACCCATTACCTCATCTATGGGCAACAGGAGGAAATGTAGGCAAGGGTGTACATGATGAGGGGAAATTGCTGCTCATGTCAGGAGTTTCTGTCTGCTCCCTTGTAAGGACCAGGCTCAGCAAGCCCAGTTCTTTTTGCTGTACTCTCCGGACAGAATAAGACAGAGGATTAGCAAGCAGAAGTTGTAGTTCCTTCTGTAGGAGCAGTCCTGGAGACTCTGGTCGCTGAATCTGGCTTGGTTTGTCTGGCCCAGTTCTACTCTCATTCCAGCCAGCAGAAGGATGAGTGACTGAAGAGGGAGGATGAATCCTACAGGTAGAGCCTCCTTGACTTGCATGTTGTACATCATCCTGAATGAACCTCCTCCTCCAATCTGCCAAGAGTGACAAAATGAGTCGGGGAAAACAGAAGGCATCCATCTCCTTCTCTTCCTTGCATCCATGTCTTCTCCCTCTGGTCATTGTAGAACCTCTAGCTCTTACTGTTGCACCCAGACTGTACTATTCTTTGTATTTTGCCCACAAGCACATGCCTTGTGCCATTTAAAGATTGACGGTGAGTTGAAATGCCACAGAGGCTGCCACTGCAGACCACTGACACTAGCCCCTGCTGGTGTTAGCGTTTCGGCTCTGCAGGTAGGTTGACCCTTGGCACCATTTTGGGCCACCTGCTTTGCTTCTGGATTTTAATTTAACGAGTGTGCAAGTGAGGGGAGATCACATGAGCAGAAGTCTACCCATATGTAATGATCACAGTTAGACATGGGCATGACCAGAAAAAATGACGGTTCGAGTTTTCGTTTGTTGGAACGGGTCTGTTTTGGGTCGTTTCCGTTTGTCGTGAAATTTTTCAAAAAAATTTCGTTTCGTTTGTCGTTTGTCGTTTCCACCGCGATTTAGCGCGATTTGACTTCCCAGAGCATAGGGGTGTCCCCGTATCAGGGCCGGCGTTGGTGTTTATGCGCCCTATGTGGCGGGCGGGGCGGTGGTGGCAGGGGGCCATGGGCGGGCGGCGACAGCGGCAGGGGGAGGTGCGGGTGGGCAAGCGGCAGCCGCGGGCGGGCAAGTGGGTGGGCGGCGGCACGGGCCGCAGGCGGGTGGCAGTGCGGGTGGGCGGGCGAGTGGGCAGTTAGGATATCACTTAGGATAGAGGTTCTGTTCTTGGCTTGCACCCCAAATGTGTGTGTGTGCAAGCAAATTTAAGTTGGGAAAATAGAAAATAAATGGTAGTATATAATATATTTTTTAAATAAATCCACACCTCCCACTCCCAGTTGAACCTCCCCCTCTATCCAATATCAGAAAAAAATCCTCACAAACTGCCAGAGAAGAAATAAAGAATAAACTGCTATTCCCTTCAGCAGACAAAGCTGCAGGGAATCAAAGAAATTATTTTCTAAATTCAATTCCCTTCCTGCCTCCCTAACTTAAATCCTAAAGCCTCCAGCCTCCCTCCTCAATCTCGATCGGATCACACCAGCACCAGCAGCCAGCCCTCCTCCCTCAACCACATCCATACACCCGACTGCGATTTCTGGAACGTGCCTCGGCTTTTTATGCCCTCCGAGACACCCAGAAGTGTCAGTCAAAAACCTGGCAATGCCATTGGTGGAATGGTTCAAAAAAATTGCATGGTCCCATCCCATGCCCAGCCCAAATGGGCAGGTCTAAAAAAATAAAAAATAAAATAAAATAAAATAAAATCAATATGACGTTTTATTGCTATAAAAAAACCCACTGCTGCTACTATTAAAATTGAGGCATTTAAAATAAATAAATTTCACATGTTTCTGTGGTGATTTGGTGTGTTTTTTGACCACGATTTCAAAAGAAATATTGTGGTCGCCATTTTAGATCCCCCCCACCGCATGGCATGGCGAGACGACGAGGATGACCCCCCCCCAGCCTGGTGCAAGCAGCCCAGGACAGGAGAAGAGGGGGGGAAAGGCCGGGGACCCCCCAGAAACCACCCCTCTGGTAGGTGGCAAAGCCTCAGGCAGGCATATTTTCGCCTGCTTTTTTGGCCAGGAATCGGGGTTTTTTAAAAAAACTTTTAAAAACTTTTTCTGTGCTTCGCATTGCGCGATCGCCACGATGCCACAAACGAAAACGAAAAACACGACCAAATTTTTCTTTTTTCGGTTCGAGTTCGAGTTCTGACGGCTTAATTATCGTTACCGTTTCCGTTACGTAATGGAAACGAAACGGAAACGAAAACGAAAATTTCGCCGAGTCGTGCCCATGTCTAATCACAGTATCAGATAACAGTTTTAAACTAGCCTGTTCCTTCTCTTCATTATATTCAGGAGATATTCATTATTTCCCTCAAATGCCAGTTGCAACTGAGCAAGATCCCACAACTCTGGTTTGGCACTACTGTCTGGACAGATTCAGCAGCTTCCAATGAAGATCTGAATTATTTCTCAACTCATGAACATTAGAGTCAAAAGTGTGTTAATGTGGATTTTGATGAATGCTACAGTGTTGACAGGTGGCACTGAGAAAATGGGTATATCCAGTATGAAAGAGATGGGTGCTTGTTTATTCAGCTTATCTCTATATTAGACTTTGTTAGCAGATATAACTTGAAAAAGTAACTTCTCAGATTACCAGAGTCCAGGCAGCAGAATTAAGCTCTTCAGTTAGTTGGGTTTTGAACACTGAATTTGTGGAAGGGTGCCATCTTGGTTTTTTTTATTGCTCTTGGGCCATCCTGTGTGTGTGTGTGTGTGTGTGTGTGTGTGTGTGTGTGTGTGTGTGTGTGTGTGTGTGTGTGTGTACTGAGAGCTATAATGGATTTCATTAGCCTTCATAGTAAGTGATCTTGAAAAAAACTTTGAAGTTGTATGGGATTTCTCGTTTTATTTAAGAAAATATGAAAATCCTTCATACAGAAAATCATTCAAAACAAATGTTTTAAAGATTTCATTCCGTCTCTCCAGATTGCTTCATAAAGTATCAAAACATGAAGTAAGTAAAATTGTTACACCTAGCCAGAGGAAATCATTTGAAAAAAAATGAAACTTGTCATGTAAACACTTGTGTAAATCTCATGGATTCATTAGGTTTGACTATATGAGCCTAAATCTTAGATTGAGTCTCATGCCTTTACTTTGTACCTCTTGATTTTGCAGATCTTACTTACGACTAGCAAGCTGTGCTGTGATTCGTATAAAAAAGGTGCAGATAAAAATATGATCGATTTGAAACTTAAAAATATAAAAATTGCACAGAAGTAAAACAGTGATAACTTCATTTTCATAGATGAATAAAATAAGACTATTTGAGACATTGTTTATATATTTGTACTAATACATAAAACATTTTATTATAATTGTATATCCAGCTTTGATTAATCTGATGCTTAATTTCCTATATGAGATGCTTGGTTAAATTTCTGTCTATTGTGTAAGATACTTAGGAGAATATTATGGGTCCTGAATTACTTAAATGTATGCAATATAGCCAATAATATTGTTTTGTCTAAATCTCCTTCTCCCCATTTTTCTACCTGACATCAACGTCTCTCCTTTTTATAGCTTTCAGAAAATTCTTGTCTCTGAATATCCATCTTCTATGATTCTTTCACTATTTCAGCAATTGTGCTCTGAAATTTTTAGCAGTAGGGCTGGGGCAAGGTGCAGCTGTTGTTCAACTGCAGCTCCCAACCTTTCCCATTCTGGTCACTCTTAGACTGGACTAATGGGGACTGCAGTCCTACAATGTCTGGAGAGCCTCACGGCCTCATCTTGAGCCAAGCTAACAGAAGTTACCAAATGGCCTAGCGCAGGGATGGCGAACCTATGGCATGCGGAGAGCTTTTGCCTGGCACGCGACAGGCTCCCTGCCCCCCCCCCACTTCTTCCCCCTCCACTGGACCAGTCATGAGGAATTTGCGGAGGGGGGAAGTGGGGGGCAGGGAGCCTGTCGCCTGCCAGGACAACCTACGGCCGCCATCCCCATCGCCGCCCTCGCCCTCGCCCTCGCCCTGCCCCCTGCTGACCCCACTTCCGCCACTGTCCTCATTGCTGCCCTTGGCCCGCCCCTGCCAACCCAGCCTCCGCCTGCCTCCGCCGCCGTCCCTATCGCCGCCCTCGCCGCCTGCCGCTGCTGCCAATGACCCTGAGGCTGCCACCCCCGTTGCCCTGCTGCCTTCGCCCCCGCCCCCGCCAATCCCGACCCCCCCGGCACTGCCACCATCTCCATTACCGAGTTTGGGCACTCAGTGTCAAAAATGTTCGCCATCCCTGGCCTAGCGTGTGTCTACTTATCTTGAATCAGTTCCATCCTTTCCAACCGTTTGGTTCTGTATTCTCCGACACATCTAAAGACCAGTCTGTTGATGGTGATTCAGGTAAGCCTAGGTAAGTCAAAATGGTACTCCTGGCCAGCCCTCTCACCTAACTATGGTTCTTCCTTATCTGAGTACTGTACACCATTACAGCGACACATCAGGCAGAGAAAGTTGCATATGCAATTTACTGGTAACACATTTCCTTTAGATGTTGCTCCCCCTTTTATTTTCCACATTAGTTTGTCCTTTGCAATGTTTTGTTTCATCATTTTTCAGTTGTTCCACTCAGTTGCTGGAGAAAAGCCCCTTGCCTTACCACTGTTTGCCTTCTGACAGGCAAAGAAGACCGTTTCACTCTCGGAGCCTTGGGGTTATTTTGACTGTTGTTGATTTACAAATCGGTTGTAAATTGTTTTCACCTTCTATTTTATCATCAGTTTTATTGTTATTTTTAGGAGTCCTTCATCCTCTTTGGATTATGAGCAATCTTGAAAAGAAAGAAAGATGCAGTAAAAGAATAAAAATAGATTTAGCACCCACAGGCTTAGGTAACTGTTGCTTTCGAACTTCCAAATTGATCACAAACAAATCAAAATGTAAGGAGGTCTTGATTGTTCTCACCCTGATATTATATAAGGCTGTTGAAAACTTAGTATTTTCATTTTTACACCCTTGAGAATGTTTTTGTAAAAGACGTTATTATCTACATAAAATTAAGCATTGACATTTTAGTTACACATTTCACTGCATTTTCCATAATGGCGTGGATTCAAGGGTTTCCTTCCTTTGGTAGAGCAATGCTTTTCTGATTGAAAAAAAAAGGAACCATTTTATTGGTCATCTCATTTTTTTCAAAAATCCTTTAAATAAAGTAACTAACTAAATAAATAAAAACTAACACTTGAGCATTTCTACAATATACATCTGAATACTGTTCCAGCCAGAGGCTGTCCAAATGATGAGTTTCTTATTCCCAATGCTTTCTTTCTGTGTTCGATTTTTCCACATACATAAACTACATGAAAATTTTTGTTCAGGAGATACCCAAACTCTCCTTACCACAGCATTACTAATGCCAGGATGCTGTGTTATGGCTAGAATACATAATGCAGCTTCAGCCATTCTCTTATTGAAGGAACCTTACTGCAGTGCTATTGAGGAGCCTAGAGATCTCTTTTTAACAAAGTTGTAATACATATAGCTGGTCTTTGTGGATGGGAAGATGTAGCCATGCTGAATGCCATGAGTATAAAAACAATAGAAATGACACCTCTTCTATACAGTAGTGGTGCAGAAGAGTTACGCAGGCAGACAGGCATTGGTGATCATAGCAGTGCCAAGGGACAGTTTTGACCCAAGGGCTGCAACTCTAAATGAGTATTTATTTATTTATTTATTTATTTATTTATTTATTTATTTATTTATTTATTTATTTATTTATTTATTTAAGAGTATTTTTTTACCCCACCTTCCTCCTTGGAAAAGGACCCAAGGTGTATGGGGTAAAGGGGGAGGGTCATGACAAAGAGGCTAATTTGCATGTTTATTTAAATATTTATGTTGAAGTTGCAATTTTTGAAGTTATAATTATAACAAAACTTTAAAAAAAGAACTTATCTTTTCCATATTAAACTCCACCCCTAATACTCAAGTCATTCATTTAAAAAGCCACAGATACTTAGAAAGGATTTTCTTTTACTGATAGCAGCCCCATGCCATCTAAAAGGAGAATATTGTAAGTTATTTTGAAGAAAAATGTTTGTTGAGATCTGAGGAGCAAGGTGTTATGGAGTCCCTAAAGTATGGTAAACATTGTCTCTCCTGCCTCCTCAGGAGACAGAGGGATTTTCTGAGCATTTCTCCTGCCCTTTTATATTTGTTGTATGGGTTATGAGAGCCAGGGGAAGCACAGGGCCCTGTGGTTAACAATTTACTCATATCTGATGTAATCAGTAGTCTCTTGATCCTGGATGAATACCATGTTTGGTGGAGTCCTTGGGGGAGTACTTTAGCTCGGGGATGGAGAACATGTGGATCTCAAGATATCTTATTGGCCTTAGCCAGTGGGAGTGATGTAGAGGAATGATTCCCAAGCATATTTACCTAGAAGAAAGTCTTGCTGAGTTCACTCAGGTCTAATCAATGGACCTAAAGCAGTAGCTTAAGATTTGACATTTTCTGCATCTGACAAAAAGGTTTGTAACAAAGATGTGTGGAACATGGGCTGGACAAGAGGATTGGGCAAATGAGGTTTTACAGAAGAAGAAATGATTGGAAAATAAATAAAGTTCTAGCAGAAGATAAGACAGATGATGGCGAGGAAGAAAAACACCAGGTCAGCTCTATAAATGTTCGTACGTAAGTGTTAGTTCCATCTGTCGGTTCTTCAAAAATAAGGCACTGGGACACACTGCTGAAAACAAATGAAACTATCGTGATCACCAAGCATGGCTTGGTCTCACCAAATTAAGATACAACATATTGAATGTCAAATGCAAGGCCCATTAAAGCCATTCACAAAATGGCTGCTGATTTGAATGGCACAGGCTTTGCCCCTTGCACAGGGGAAAGAATGTTTTTCAATAGACCATTCCTTGCAACCCCTCAATCAAGGTCTAATAGCCAATCCGTTTCTGAATTACTAGGATATAATGGTCCGCATTAGGCACCCTTGGTGTATCAATTTCCATAATTAATTCACAGTTACTTCTCATTATCCACTGTATCAATATGCTAATTTATTTCCATAAATTTCCTACTAACATGCATAGGCTTGGATCGGGATAAGCAAGATGTAGAAAAGCGCATCCACAGAAGTCAAGGATATTGCCTTTTCTTTCTGAAGAGTCATCGAAGAACTGCTGTCTTGGGATGCTTTTAACATTAGTTACTTTATGCAATTTATGGGTTGAATTAACATTATACTTTTAAAAGAAAATGACGAAAATTTGTTTCAGTGGGATGCTGTTGGTTTTTATAAAACTGTACCATTCAAGGATAATGGGTTCTTTGTTCTTGTCACATGCTTCCAAATTACTGCAACCCTATATATGAGTGATACCAAAATAGCCTGCCCTCTTTTTTCTTTTTAAGGCAGTCAGTTTATGGCCCAAATCCAATGATGCCACCATGCTAGCACATGCAGTGCTGTCCTTAGGGGTGCCAAATTCTGGCCAGTGTGTGGAGGAAAGCAGTACCATTTCCCACTGTGCGATGCAAATGATAGAGGCTCCACAAGCAATAGCGTGTCTAGAGATCACAAGAACCAATGCATTATCACAAGGGGGGGGGAACCTCCCAAGCACCTCTACTGTAACGAAATTAGGATGATAGGACATAGTATGAAAGGAAATTAGCATGATGAGACATAGTGTGATGTTTAAGGCTCGATATTAACTGTACCTTTTCAGCTTTTGCCAAATGCTTATCTAAGGCATGCAAATTGCCTAGTCAAAACAAGCCAAGTTGGATAGAAATTGGACAGCTACCATTGGACAATTGTTTAACGTAAACTCTGGAAACTGCTCAGAGCTGGGAAAGTATATACTTGAGACTATGAGAGAGAGATTGGCTTAGAATCCGGCTTTAAGATGTAGATAGTTAAAATTTAGGTCCTAACTAGCCTAGGCATTGAAATCTTCATAGTATTAAGCTAGTAAGAATATCATAGGGTTTATTATTTTCAGGTAATATTATAAGATTGCATCTGATAAACATTTTTATATTTCTATTGATTTTTCATTGATTTTTTATAAGTTGTTTTTTTCATTTTTGTAACTTAGAATAGTGAATAAAGAGATTTATTTGAATTGATGCTCTCAGATCATTTTTCTCTTTAAAAGGACCCACAGGGATTCAGGAAATTCTCGGCCAGAGACATTCCTACTCCTGGGTTCCGTTACATAGTCTTGCCTATCACTGATTTTGCACTGGACTTACGGAAGTGCTAGAACTTATTATACACAGTTCTTCATGTAAGTTGTGATCATGCAATAAACTGTCATATGCCTTAAATCAGTGGCTCCCAACCTGGGGGTCGGGACCCCTTTGGGGGGGTTGAATGACCATTTCACGGGGGTCACCATGAGCCAGTGAAGAAAAAGGCACAGCTTTGGTATGGAGGAGGAGGGGGAGGAAGGGTGGGAAAGAGTGAGTTACAGCTTGATAGGTTGGAGGGGATGTCAGTCAATGGCACCAGAGGCTGTGACTGGCTGAGGGTGCCTGTAGAGGGAAGTTCTCTATGGCACCTGCCTGGCAGTGGCCTGCCAAAGGGGGCTTGTGGCCTCTTCCAAGCAGGCCAAGTTGTCACCACAACATGTGGAACTGTATTAAAGGGTTGCGGCATTAGGAAGGTTGAGAACCACTGCCTTAAATGGTCAAAGGAACCTAGTATTATCTACCCTAAGTGGGAGCAACATTTCTATTCATAATCCTAATCAAACAACTTCCCTATCATTTGCTTTGTGAACCAGGGACCTCCTTGCTTTGCGAATCAGAATTTGAACTTGCCTTCTTGAAATCTGTTCCTTCTGTCACTGAGCTATGGTCCATTCCCCCTCCACATTCTTACATGCAAATAAGCTGTTTGCTGTGTCATACCTCGGTGTAATCTGTTGCATTAAGGTTCTGTTTAGCTATTTTGTGAAAAGAAGCTGGTTCTTTTGTAACTGCCCATTGTCCATGGGTAAGGAAATTTGCAAGGTCATTCTATTGATGCACACAGATGTCTTTTATTTCTCTTTTGTTCTCGCTCGCTCTCTCCCACCCACTCCACCAGGCAGGTTGCTTGATCTACTCTTTTCTTTATGTGCCATCTGACCTTCTAAGAGGTTTTATATGAGGAATCTAAGTCACAGATTTGGCCCCTATATTGCATATGGATGAGTCTTGACATACAGGACAGCAACATGTGTATCCCCTTCAGAGTTAATTTATCAATATTATCAGGTAGCATGAAGGCCAAAGGGAGAGAAACTGTTAGGGGAAAAACCATTTGACATTTCATCATGGCATGGGGCTAAAAGAGTATGCGATAAGTGATATGAACTCCAGTTGAAGTGCATGTGTGCCCTGCAGCAGAGATGGGAAGATGTGTCTGTGAAGATTCTCAGTCATCCAGGTGAGTTTACCTGGAGTTGAGTCATGGCAACGGGACTTCTTTTTCTTGAGATAGAAACATTTCTACCTCTCAAGAAAAAGAAGTCCAGTTGCCATGACTCAACTTCCAGACAGAGATGGGAAGATTACCTTTTAGGGTGAAAGTATCTAGAATGCTTTGGACAAGGTAGGCACAGACTATGCTGGATGGTCTGTTCTGAGAGCTGTTGCCCCCAAATGTAATTGTATGTGCATCCAGTGTCAGCCATCCACCAAACTCGTAAGTGCCTTTTCAGAACTTGGCACAGAATGTACAAAGGGCCCATTGACTTCTGTGTGGTGGGGGACATTAGGTCCAAGACTCATGTGAATGACACCCATCCTCCCTGCTCTTGGAGCCCTCCTTGCTTTCAAGATATAATGCCCGAATAAGGTGGTGTCATTAATATGTGGACAAAGGATGATGTGCAAACTAAATGCATCCTTTGGATTGGGGGGCATGAGATAATACCAAGGATTTTCAAATGGTAATTAAAAATGCCACCTGGAACCCCAGAGACCTACTGCTACATGTAATTTGGCTGCTCCAGTGTTCTAACTCAGTACAGTATAAGTATAACCTTTCTATGTGCCTGTGTGTTTTATTAAAGATGGCCCCTCTTCCTAACATCCAATGGAATCTTTTGTTTATCAAATTTTAATGTACCGCAACAGTGGTGATTGCTCCGTATTTTTCACAAAAAGTTGCCAATATTAGACATTCAATTGTATGAATATGAAAATTAAATGGATTCAATTAATCACTTAAGATGGTTAATCAAATGAAAATCTTTAAATGGCAATTGTCCCAGATTTAACTTTGAGAGAGAGGAGATTTCTATTACTTATTCATTGTATTGCTTAACAGCCCGCAATGTTTTACAAAACACATAATGACATCTCCTGTTCCTAGAGACCTTACAAACCTAATTAGGAACACGCAGAGATAGCAGTGTGAGGAGATGAAGGGATCGGAGTGAGGGACGCTGACAATACAAAGCATGTGGAAGATGGTGGATGCAAAGTGGTAAATAAGGCAGTAGAAGGGAATTTATGATGGGACTGTTGATGAAGAGAGAAAATATCAACAGTCTAAAGCAAAAGACTATTAGGAAAAGTATGCCAGATGCCAAAATCATGTTTTGCCAGATAGTGAAAGAGCAGCATTGTGGAGTTAGAGTTCTGTGACATGCATTCAAATAGAGAGATCTGTTCTGTCTTATGTAAAGTGTGTATTATCCAAACTTCTATTCCTGGGGATAAACTAGCCATCCTATGAGAATTGCGAATTCATACGGCTTAAAATGTGTATTTTCCAAACTTCCATTCCTGGGGATAAACTAGCCATCCTATGAGAATTGCAAATTCATACGGCTTTTCTTCCTATTAATTCAGGATGAGCTCCTGCTCTTGTTAAGTTCTGAGTACCAACAACGTAAGCATCCAGAAGGAAGCTGTTGAGGAATAAGATGGAAGATTGGCATCTTCGTGAGAAATTTCCTGTTTGCAGAACAGCACAGAAATCCCTCCACCTCTTTTAAAAGAGAGGATATTTTAGAATAATATAATGAGGATTAAGTGTACTCATTGGCTATGGAATGCTGTGTCTGTTTGGGTCTAAAATCAGAAATTAAGAAGGGCAGATGAAGGGAATGGAAGATTTTGAAAGAGGTGAAAGAGGACTGAACTGTGAATGAGATGGGCACGAAATGAACTTTTGGTTTGTTTCGTTATTCGTTTTTAATTTTCATTACCTAACCCTGCAGGCTGGCAGGATTAAAATAATAATAATAATAATAAATCATGTAAAGTGGGGGAAAAACAAATAATGAATCAAAACAAAACAACAAAACAACTATTTCCATAAAAATTCATTAAAAACAAACTGAAACAAATCTTAAAACGAACCGAAATGAAACGAATAGCCATTTTTTCGCTTCGTGCCCATCTCTAAGTGAACCCCAACGGGAGCACCTGATACTATATCACAGGCAATACCATTGTCTGGGTTCTTTCAAACCTCTAAAAGTGTTATCTGTGTTGAATAAACACATCATAAAACAACAAGAGAAGCACTGCTCAAACTGGATGCTTTAAAAAATATCTTTGAGTTCCATTCACCTGTCTCCTGCCAGAGCAGAATGGGCTTCCGGGGAAAACCAAGTATGCAAATATATCTTTGAAACAAAAAACAGATCAGGAACAAAGTCCCAGGTATCTTTACTGCCCAGGGCAGGAGACCTACAAAAGAAAGAAACAGCTGCGGGTGTAGAGCCTTCAAAGCTTTAAAATAAAAGACAAAACCAGAGACAAATACATAATATCAGCACATGGATTCACCCTTCCAGTGCCCTTCCTGCACAGCATGTTGAATTTATGCTACCTTATACAGTGGTACCTTGTATAAAGGAATTAATTCGTTCCAAATGAAATTCAGTTAAGCAAAATTTTCCTTTATACAAATTTCCTATAGGAATGAATTCAAATTGGAGTAATCCCTAATTGCAACCATTTTTATGTTGTACAGATTCACCCCATAGGCAATTCTGTTAAGCAAATTTCCCCTATCTCCGGAATTTATTTATGTTGTACAGATTTTATGTTATACAAACTGCTTGTTAAATGAGGGCCCACTGTATATCATCCCTCAAGGAAACAATGGATTTTGCCCTCTAAGTCTCTCTCTCTCTCTCCATGCCCTCAAGTGAAATTTTGAATCAGATTTCCCCATGTGCTGTCCTTACCCAAAGACCATATGGATTATGTACATATATAGCTGCATTAACTGGGCATGATATTTTTATTTGTCACTTATAGGGTGGTGAATGGGCTTTAGGAATATTTGTGGCCATAATAGCTAAATGTTAACTGCAGGGGATTCCTTTGCCCAGAGTAGGCTTCAGGCTAGATGGCGCGGTATAGAAATCCAATAAATAAATAAATTTGCCATGGCCTTCCACTTGTTAACTTCCTAAACAAATCTGCTTATTTAATTAGAGCGCTTCTGAAGTGTGCTTCTTAGCAAGGTATCCGTTCAATTTTACATTGACAGAGTGCAGCAACCAAGTATTAATCTTGTTATTAGTTAACAGAAATTTCTGCCCTGGGAACCAAGTTCAGCTAAAGAACAAAACCCCCTACTATTTATTGTTTAAGGAAATCAATTTATGGATATAGCAGGATGACCCATGCTTCTACTTCCTTATGGAGGTTAGGGCTAATTTCCATGTGTGCCAGCCTGTTGGCAGCCATCATCTATCATGTTTTAGCTAGAAGGTAGAAGAAGCAGGAAGTGCCTCAGAGGAGACTGACGAAGGAAGCCTAAAGGGTACCTATCTATATAGAGAGTTGGAAAACACAAAGCTTAAAACATACACCAGCAACCTGCCTATTGATACCTTCTTTCATCAGATCACTTGTTGCACTATTGCTCCATTAAAAAGAATTTCATGTATATTTGCACATCAGGTGCAGTTATACAGAAGATCTTGGCTCCTGCTGTTGTAGCACTATGGAGCAATATTCCACAGTGTTACTCAGAAGAATGAACAAAAGGGCTCCTAGCACAACAGGACTGAATTAGCACATTCTGAAGTCAATGGTTTAATTCACACTGCCATCCAACCCGTGTTCATTTGGCAGTTACCTCACATCCTTCTTTGCATTGGGGGATAATACAAGCCACAATAAAACCCCATAAATGAAAGATATGTGTCCCATATACTGGGTTGGGTGTTACATTCAAAGTGCCCATCTCCACCCCCTTGCCCTCCTCCATTAAATACCAATAAAACAAACCAAACTTCAAAGCCAGGCAAGAGGGACACTTTACAGATAATTAATTAGCAAGCAAAAGGAATAAAGAACAAAGAAAGCCCAAAGGCTATCACCCAGAGCATTCCAATGCGGCCACGTGGAGAAAGCAAAAGCTAGCCAGATGAGCCACAGACCCTTCCCTGCCTGCAAAGATTTTGACTTTTTAGAAGCGAAATATCAAAAAAGAATTTTTAAGACCCCCCCCCCACAAAGGAAACAGGAAGCTAGACAAATTCAGTGTTTGCCATGGTACAAGACCGTGAGGAAACACTTGTCACGAGACAAGTTATGCTGTCACGGTACAAAACTAGTTGCAGAACAAAGAAGGACGTGAAGTAGCCACCTTCGTAACATCACCACCAGTCTTCTAAACAACCAGCTGGATCTTCAAATCCTGTCGGTGTGGCAGATCTGCTTCTTTCTGAGTTAGAATTTCCCCATTCCAAAGGAAGTGTACTTTAATGTCTATCAAGCTTTACAGACCTTTCATTTATGTGGTTTTTGTGTGGCTTGTATTATCCCCCAATGCAAAAAATTCTGTTTATTTTAACTCTAATGCGTTAGTCAATTTCTGTCTTAAATATCCTTGTTGAAGGGTTTTGCATTGAGGTCAACTCATGGGTCCAATTCATGTTAAGACAGACTGTCTGCCAGAGTCCAGAGATTCCTCACAGACATTTATACTAGGAATCTGCAGGAATTGATACATGTGTTCTAGGAGCATATTTTGTAACAGTCATGGTAGATGTAGCTTTTTGTTTGGGAAATATAGAACCGTTACCAAGTCTCCATCAGTAGATACAGTTCTGTGTGCTTTGAAGAGAACCAAAGAGTGGAGCCTGTACTTGCAATATTATTTGTTGGGTAGAAGTGTTGTTCTCTTTATCTTCATCTTTATTGTCAGCATTTTCAGAAAGCAGGGGAAAGAGGTCAGAACTCCAAACCAGACATCTTTTCTCTTTCTCTATACAATTCACTTCCTTTCCAAACAATCCTCTGTGTCTGGCATTTTCTGTTGCTGAGTAGAAAGCATTGTCTGCTCAAACAAAGGTCTATGACTACTTTCCATTTTGTAACCTTGGCACATGTTCAAACCGAACCATGCACTCCAATGGGATTACCGCAAGCTTTTCGTGGAGCTGGTGATGGTTCTGGAGCCAAATCCCAACTTTATTTCAGCTGAAGGAGTGATCTTAAGCAGAGCTGAGTTGTGGCAAGGGGCTTCTGGGTGCTGTAATCCAAAAAATGTAACTTTTCTAAAAACTGTTCTTCATCTTTGTAGAATGTAGATAAAGCCATTAGTTAAGTATACCATGGGAACTGAGTCTTTGAAGGGGAGGTGTGCTGCTACTTTATACTCACAAGTCTTTTGTAGGTGTTTCTTTCAGGCTGGCCTTAGCTCTTCATCTACAGATCTCAAAGGAATATCCATTGCGTTACCTTGTTTTATTCTTTTTTTATCTCATAAGATCACTTAGGCTGAAATATTACCAGGATTCAGTAACTATAGATGCGAGATCTCTACTACTGACATCAGTAAGCAAAGTGAACCTCCTTGAAGGGAGAGGGGCTAGAGTGTAGGACATATTTTAAAAGAATGAATAAACATATAAATTAAAGACATTTTTTAAAATAAGCTTGGTGCCATCTTGAGCCTGGCTTTCCCTACCACTAGCATGTACACACTGAATGTGAATGAGCATAGACATATACTGATGGAGGTGATCCTTTAAGAATGTTGCAGCTAGAGATGGGCACAAAATGAACTTTTGGTTCATTATTCATTATTTGTTTCATTGCTTAATGAAATGAATAATGAATTGTCCTCTCTAAGAGAAACAAAACAAAATTAAACGAAAATTTCTGTTTTGTTTCATTTCATTTTGTTTGCCGGTGTCTCCTACCTGGTGCTGCTGGTCCTTCCTGGTCCAGTCCTCCTGGCTGCAGGGAGGGGTCATCCAGGAAAAAAAAGCTGACCAATCACGCCACAGCTAGTAGGCGGCCACGTGGTCGGCAGTAAAAAAAAAATACAATAAAATACAATAAAATAAAAACAAAAAAAACAAAAAACAAAAAATCCGGCGCACAGGCCCCAGTACCGGCCCGCGAGCATCAGACCCAATCTGTAGGCTGCGGAACCAGCCTGTGGGCTGGCAAAAATAATATATATTAAAACAAAAAACAAAAAAGATCCAGCATGTGGGCCCCGGTACTGGATCACAAGCACCGGACCCAACCTGCGGGTTGCTGAACCAGACCATGGGCCAGGGAACCAGCCTGTGGGCTGGCAAAAGTAAAAAAAGAAAACAAAAGAAAACAAAAGCCGACTGGCCCGCGCTACAGCTGGTAGGCAGGCCACATGGTCGGCACAATAAAATAAATAAAATAAAATAAAATAAAATAAAATAAAATAAAATAAATAAAATAAACCCCGATCCAGGGCGTGGGCCCCAGTACCGGCTTGCAAGCACTGGACCTGACCCGTAGGTTGCCAAACTGACCTGCAGGCTGGCAAAAGTTAAAAAAAAAGCCGACTGGCCCGCACTACAGCTGGTAGGCAGACCACATGGTTGGCAGTAAAAAATAAAAATAAAATAATAAAATAAAATAAAATAAAAATAATCTGGCAGGATTAAAAAATAAAAAAAATACAAATAATAAAAAACCCACCCGTGGAATTCAAAAAAAGAAAGAAAAAACAAACCTGAACTAAATGTATCACGAAATGATTTTTTTTCTAAAAATTTGTTTCGTAATTAACAAACCAAACTGGACTGGAAAACGAACCGAAATGAAACGAATCACCATTTTTCTGGTTCTTGCCCATCTGTAGTTGCAGCACAGCAAGTGTGTCTGTTCTTTTGAGTTCTCAGCGGAACCAGGTTCTTTGTGAAGGTTTCTGTTTGTTTGTTTGTTTCTGGGCCATAGACAAAGCTCCAGGCCAGTGCTGTTTAAAGGCAACTGAGATGCTAAAAGCAAAACCAAAGCGGTAAAGTTAAACACCCATGGATGATGAGTGCAGAGAAATCACACCTTATAGTCTTATTCTGCAGGCAGCTAACACATAAAAATGGAACTTGTACCTTGTGAAAGTGGATTGTGCCTCAAGAGGCAGGTTATCACTCGGTAGTTCCAGGCCTTATTTGTGGTCCCATCCTTAGCGTGAGTGACAATAACAGGTATAAACAAGGATGCACACATAGGGTTGCAGTAAATATTTGTCTCTTGTTTTCACAAAGAGAAGTTGCCCTGATTTCTAGTTTTTACTTTTGAGTTTGCACTTCTATTGTTGCGTGAAGCAGAGACACATGGAGGTCTTGTCAGCTTGTCTCTGACTGTGGTCGCATGAACCAAATGTTGCCTTCTTATCCCACAGAGATGTCTACTTTTGTGATGAGGATCTTTTAGGGGGAAATGTGTTGCATTGCTGTGTGTGAGAACTGATTTATTGCAACTTTTTTGAACGACTGTAACCAAACATGTCATTTTTAATTTTTCTTTTAAAAATTCTATTGTGTTTCGATCGATGCACCAGTTAAACTTACATCAAATAGTGTCAACAAGAAGGTTTTTTTTTTTTTTTTTTATTATTATTATTATTATTATTATTATTTTTTTTTTTGGTTGAAGGTCCCGCCATCTTAATGTCCAAGCGGTTATGCCTATGTGCACTATGTTTGTGCACGCTTGGCTCACACTCTTCGTACTGTGGTTTTAGATGCAATGGGTTTTACTGTTTAATTACTTGCTGTTTTATATATTATTGCTTGTGTTAATTGGCGCTTGTTCGCCGTGTAAGCCGCTTAGAGTTTCGAATGAAAGATAAGCGGGGTATAAATATAAAAATAAATAAATAAATAAATAAGGTTTAGGCACATTGAATTGGAAGGAAATGACTCAGTAACCTCAAAACACATTGGAACGCACATCCTGGAATAAATGCCTGGAATAAATTACAGTAGGACCCCGGTATCCACTGATTCATTATCCACTGATTCAGTTATCCATGGTTGGCCGAGGAAAAAATTAAATAATTCAGCAGCCACAAAGCAAGCTGTAAAGCAAGCTGCTGTCACAAACAGCAGCTGTAACCAAGCTATTGTCACAAATAGCATCTGTAAAGCAAGCTGCTGTCAGGAAACAGCAGTTTGGGGGGGGGCAGGCATTCTCTTTTATCCACAGTTTTCATTATCCACAGGAAGGCCTGGAACCAATCCCCAGTGGATACCGGAGTCCTACTGTACTGCAATGCACAACAGAAACATGATTAAAATCCCATAACCACAGGAGGACATTTTGCTGGTGTGACCGTGGATTCCTTTGACCAGTTAATATCTTGGGATATCTTGATGATAGTTCTAGAAATCACAGTTTGCAGACTTTGTGCAGAAGCAAGGCAGCTATGTGCACAATGAAAGGCCTAGCAGTCGAGGGCAAGGAGATGTAAGTCAGTGCTTTGTTGGGAAAACCAAGTACAAATATTTCCCTTGCACTCTATCTAAATTCTCATACTCCATTGCAATTTCATTCATTCATGCGCATACTAGAAAGGAGAACATTCTTATTCTGAAGTAAGCATGTATGGGTTTCATAAACTTTCATGGACAATGTGTCAAAAAGGTGAATGTGCAGGTGCTTTTGGTATAATGCGCACAGGTCCTCTTATGTATTTAACTAGTTGTTCCACACCCTCGTTTTCTTTTTATACTACTTTGATTACTTCTGAGTGTCAAATTGGCTGTGTCTTGTGGCTGCATGTCTCATTTTAGGAACAAATTATGTTCAAAAGTATTTTGACTGCTCCTCCAAAGGCTCGGTCTGAAAAAAAGAGCATCAGACCTCTGCAGAGCGATGAAACACCCAGCCTGTATGTGTGGTTTTTGGATGTGGAGAAATGATTATAAGCACTGACATACTGTCTTTTATTAATTCATTTGTCTCACGGTTGGGTAAGTGTTCCTGGCACTCCAAACAGCCTGCAAGGCTGATATGTATCACGTAAAGTCTCTTGCATGTTCTAAAATAGGCTTCTGAAATCATGTTAGAAATTATTGGATTTAGACATATAATAAAGTTATATCCCCATTTACTTTGCAACATTTCAGACTCTGTGGCATTACATTTTCATCTTCATACCTGATGTCATAATGGCTGCCGAGTTTTAGGGGAAGGGTGGGCGTGGGTGGAAGAACAGCATCCAGGCACTATAGAAGGTGATATTGGGAGGATGCAAAAAAAAACTGGAAGAAGTTCAGAGGAGGGCAACAAGGATGATCAGGGGCCTGGAAGCCAAGCCCTATAAAGAAAGGCAGAAAGAACGACAGTAGGCATGTTTATCCTTGAAAAAAGAGAACTGAGCAGAGATTTGATAGCTCTTTTTAAATACAGTACTTGAAATATTGTTATACAGAGAAGGGGCAGCATCTCTTCTTGGTTGTCCCTGAATACAGGACACGTCATAATGACCGCAGCTTATATAAAGCCAAGTTTAGGCTGAATATTAGGAAAAAACCCTTAACTGCTAGAACAGAACAACAATGGAACAATTATATTTGGAGGTGGCGAGTGCTCCAAAGCTGGAAGCATTCCGGAGAAAATTGGACAATGATTTGTCGGATTTACTTTGATTTGGATTTCTGCACTGAGCAAGGAGTTGGATTCAGTGACCTTAGAGCTCTTTCCAACTCCATTATTCTATGATTTTGTGAAAAACGTATCCATGCATTTATGGAGCAGGAGGAAAAAGTATTCATAACATTGTATCCTTGTTTAGCCATCTCAGCTAAGGACATCTCCCCATTTCTTGTGACAAATATGATAACTTTGTAATGTGTTTTATACATTCCACCTGCTTCCCGTCACCAGATTTGCCAGCCAAATCTTCTTCATGAGGGGCTTCCTACTATGTGACTTTATATGGATTACCATACATGATTGCATTGACTGATTTCATAAGAACGCCGGTGTTTTCCATGTTACTTTTCACCTCTCGTAATGGATTTTTCTTTTCTTTTTGTGTGCTCCTTTACCTTTTAATGTTCTGAGATACCTCTTTTAATCCCATGTTCTTAACTTGAATATGTCTTAAATGTTCTGGCCTGTATATTGCCCCTCATTATTGTAAGCCACCTTGGGTCCTTTTCCAAGGAGAAAGGTGGGGTAAAAATATTCAAAATAATAAAAAAATAAAAATATTCAAATAAATATAACAATATGAATGAAATGCAGTCATCAAAGAATTCTTGGTTTCAAATTGCACACAATAGCATTCCCAATGTCTTGAGTTGCCATATCTCAAGGCATTGGCTAAGGCCTTGGGGAATTCCTGTGTTTCCCTACAAAGACAAATCTCAGGGCATATCATGGCAGAGAAGGTAAAGTTTTGATTTTATTATGCATGCCTAGGTGCTTATGTCTCTTGTAACAGGACTCACTGGCTCAGCAGTGATTCAAGATGCTTGATATGTGTGTTGTGCACATATTTCTTCAGGAGGTAGGAAGGATATAGACACATTCTCTGCTTTATTCTCCTAAGTAGACACACACACACACACACACACACACACACACACACACACACACACACACACACACACACACACACACACACACACACACATTTTGCAATTGTTACAGCTATCTTCCTATTGCTTTCACAAGGGCTGTCCCCTGGGTTCAGGTTTTAGGCCCAAAAGCTCAAGAGATGGAAAACTGATGACCCGGCAAACCTATGCAGCGCGTGCACATAAGGTCTGCTAAAATAAAATATCAGCACAAAGGGAAAGCCTATGTCATATTAATTACAAGACTGGTAACCACCAAGTCATTCAAAGACAAAATTTATAAATTGCGAAAAAGCAAGAAACAACCTGAAGACTTATTTTTATTAAGCTGCCTGAGAATATTATTTATGGACAACGAATATATAATATCAATCAAATAGGCTCTTCAGAACAAGAAAGGGGGAATATTGGAATAATTAGGGATAAGCCCCAGGATCTGCTATGGTTCTTTTGATGAAGCAGCCACAGCCTTACATATGGGCTCTTGCCTGCAATAGTAGGTCCATCAATCTGAAATGTGCATGAGAGTCAAACTGGAAGGAGCGTCACAACCACTGCATGGTCCAGAGTTCAGCCTTATCTTTTGGCGCAGCAAAGAACAGGCCTGCAAAGAAATATTTGCTGTGAAGTTATCCTGTATTTGTCAATTTGCACAGACACATTTCTTGACTAGAGGCGAATAGCTATAGTTATCTATGATTGATTTTTAGGCTATGAAATCTTTTCTGAGGCGTGATCACATTCTTGGCCCAGTGAATTTTCAATCTTTCTTCAATCCTCTTTGCTTCCAAGACTTGGTTAACATTATTAGAAATATGTTTAAGCTTTTTCAGTTTGAAGGCTCGACCAAATCCCAAGCATCCCTAATATAGTTAGTTTTATGAAATGTGCATCATTACAACATACAGTCACAACTAACATTTGCCGTTCGTCAGCTGTATGTATTCAAAAGGGGGGGGGGAAACTGTACGCCCTCCAGGCTCTGTTATCAAACAAGACAAGGCAGCTGCCTGAGATATCAAATGCTGGCATCTAGGGAGTGGCAGAAGAAAGAGACATGGATGCCCCAAGCTAGTCTTCTTTTCAGCTGGGATTTTTATTTTGGTCACTTGGAATAGCCTAAACGTGAGCCTTGCAGCCTATGGTGACAACAGCCTACTGTCAGTGTTAAAATACGATTCACTGCAGTTCTGTACAGCTAGCTTTCTAGACCTCAGGTCACAAAATGCCTTGGGTTGCCCTCATAAGAACCTAAGAACATAAGAAGAGCCATGCTGGATCAGGCCAAAGACCCATCTAGTCCAGCTTCCTGTATCTCACAGTGGCCCCACCAGATGCGTTTGGGAGCGCATGAGACTAGATATCTGTCTCCTGATACCACTCCCCTGCATCTGGCCCTTGACGTACTCCAGTTTTAAGCCTGGAGTTTACACATCTCCATCATGGTTTGTAACCTGTGATGGACTTTTTCTCCAGGAATCTGTCTAATCCCCTTTTGAAGGCATCCAGGCCAGATGCCATCACCACATCCTGTAGCAGGGAGTTCCACAGACTAATGACGCACTGGTTGAAAAAATATTTTTTTTTGTTTGTTCTCACTCTCCCAGCCTTCAATTTGAGTGTATGTCCCCTAATTCTCAACCTCCCAGTATAGAGACAGAGCCCTCTGGGGTGGTCTTGAATGTCAAAAATAACAATTCTTTCTCCCAGTGGCTACTGTGAGGTTGGTTGTTCTTTAGACATTAAAAATGTATCTTTTATTTTGTGTAAGACAAATTAAGAGTAACACAAATACATTCTTGGGTTAAAATAAGGGGAAAAGGTATATTGAAATAATTAGGGATGGTTCCCAAAGATCTGAGAGGGTTCTTATGGGCCTCACTGGACTGGCCATTTTGCTGCAGGCTGAATCAGGCTGCAAAGGGCTGGCTAAGATTGCAGAGAGTGACAATGTACAATTTGGCAAGAACTCTTCCCATCTGAACAGCATATCAACCTTTGGTTAAATTAATTACTTACTTGATCATTTGCAGAGGGTCATGAGAAGTGAAATTTTTTTTCTGCTAGATTGCTGATGTAATTAGTCACTTTGATTAAATAAATAAATAAATATATTTATCTTTCCCTATCTGTGGTATTACCTGTTGAGAAACTGTACAGAGTCACAGTTTTGACTGGCAATACAGTGACAGGCAAGGAAAAAATATATAATTGAAGTGGTTCATTACATCAGTGATGACCTAACAAATGTAATAATATATAAGTTCACTTCCCCTCATCCTCTGCAGACAATCAGAGGAAGTGGATATTAAGCCACTTCATGACACTAGAAGCTGCAAGGCTCTAGTTTAGGCTATTCCAAGTCATCAAAATGTTGGGAATGATTTAAACTGGTACCAAAATAAAAACCCCTCCAACAATGGCTTATTTAAACACTGCGCCTCGTGGCTTAGTGGTTAAATGCCTGTACTGTAGCTAAAACTGTGCTCACGATCTGGGGTTCAATCCCAGATAGCAGGCTCAAGGTTCACTCGGCCTTCCATCCTTCTGGGGTTGGTAAAATGAGTACCCAGCTTGCTGGGGGGGGGCAATTTATAGCCTGCATGCTGTAATTAAGCTGTAAACTGCCCAAAGACTATTTGAAGTGGTATGGGGTGGTATATAAGCAGAACACTTTGCTTTAAAATGTGCAGGTTGGGGCAAATTAATCCATTCCAGGGATGCCCACATGTGGATGCTGGAAAAAAAGAGTGGACCAACCAGACCCATCAATGAATCAAATGCAAACAAATGTCATGTGACAGTTGCCCCGTTTATTTAAAAATGCATGCCAAACAGATAGAAGTGACAAAGAAATAGTGTGACGGCCAGCACCCGATTTTTTACTGATTGCCCCAACATTCTTCTGCAGCTGTTTAGTGCTTTTTGTCAATTACTAAGAGAAAGCATCTGTGACTTACGTATTATGGGTGATAACATGCTCGCTCTCTCCCTCCCCCCTCCCTTTGTGTGTGGCTGGAAATATGTCTCCAACATCTGCTGTGGAGACAGCCCATTAACTTCCTTTTCTGACGGTTGCCATGCTAAAATTGGATTGGAGATCCTTTGATTGCATCATTAACAAGAACAGATTGAAAAAGCAGACCAAAAAGAAAACAAACACGGTAATGTGACCTTAGTGCACCAGACATAAGTGTTTATATCTACTACTGCACCGGCATAGCAAGCATGCTTGGGCTTCTGGGTGGACTATTTTTTGTTTCCTTTTCCATCTTTCACTATGTCATTATAGAGGAAAGCTGCAGTTATCTTGGTAATTGTGTCACTCAGTCCCACAACTCCAAAAAAAATAAATAAATCAATTTCCTTATGGGAATGTGACCTGTTTCCAGAAAAGAAAGGGATTTTCATGTTTCTTTCCATCTCTCTGTCTGGGCTGGCAGCTGCCCATCTTTCTTCAGCTGTAGCTGCTGAAGGTGGAGGTGGAAAACCTAGGCCTGGTACCAAATACAACTCTCAAGGGATCCAGTGTGGCCCGTTGGCTTTCCTCATATGGCTATCACTCCCTTCCCCATTGTTCCATTGTTTTGATAGTTTCTAGCTTTTGTATAGTTCTCTCCTCACACTCTTGCTAGCTTTTAGTCTGGTATTGAGGAAACAGCCTCATGGCGCAGTGGTTAAATGCCTGTATGGCAACTAAAACTGTGCTCACAACCTGGGGTTCGATGATAGGCAGCAGGCTCATGGTTAGTCAGCCTTCTATCCTTCTGAGGTTGGCAAAATAGGTACCCAGCTTGCAGGGGGACACACACAATGTGTAGCCTGCATAATTAAATTGTAAACCACCCAGAGAGTGCTTGAAGCATTATAGGGAGGTATGTAAAGCAGAATACTTTGCTTTGCTTTGCTTTGCTTTTATTGCTTTAGCACTGTGTCACCCACTATTGAGACTCTGTCAGAAAGTCAGAATAGGTTGAGAAACTCCATATCAGCCATGTTGTTGAACTATAAAACCCATTGGGGCACCTTGGTCAAGATGAAGGGAGGTGTAAAAAGGGGATAACATCTGCATCTTGGGGAAATGCTACCAGCCCGTGTAGAATATTTGATTTAAGATGGACCATTTTGACCCCCCTAACTTAATTTCAGGAATCTCACTTTGTTAAGGTTTTAAAAGAATTGGGGCGTTGCCCTCAGACCCTACTGATAAGACAGTAAACCTGCTGAGCTTAAGGCAAAAGAATGATTTGGGAAGACAGAGATGTCTTGAGAGTTAATTCCTGATTTACATGATTTGGGTAAAAGAGACTCAAAGGACTTTGGGTTTCTGCAAGAAATAGGAATGCAGACTTATCTGGGGTACCCCAGTTTTTGCAAGTGGCAGTTCCTGGGCCAGTACTGAGATGTGGAAGAGACGAGATGTGGTGGCTCTCATGTGACCTCTTTTGACCATGGGGGACACTGGAAGATGATGTGGAGAATCCCACCACCACCACTTTCTTCCCAGGGCTTCCCCCTTCTGCACTTCCCCATCCTTGTTTTATTGGTGGTAGTAAGGCTGGTACAAGTTAATGTTTACTATTTGGGTATTAGAAGTATCAGTTAGTTATTACAAGTACTACAATGTGCCTTGTTGCCTTTGTCAAAATATTGTTGGTTTAGGGCATTGCACCTTAATCTAGATGCTATGAATATAGTAAGCAGGAGCCTGCTCTCCTGGGTTGTCAAAGGAATCCCCTTACAGGGGTCTAGAGTAGGGTTATAGTCTACCCTAGCTCAGGGCCCCAAAGGCCCAACCCTGACTTCTGATGGCAGTGAGTCATGAAATTGTTTATGTCTCTGTGGTCTCCAGAAGATTCTCACTCCTGATGGAACCTTCAGAAGTAGATGAGGGGGTTAGTGGTGGGGACCGGTGGATAGTTGTGTTTCTCAGTGCAGTGGATTCTATTTCCCAGTTCTGGCCAGGGATCAATGCTGCAACCAGTAAAATGTTGCCCCTTTCTTCTCCAAAAGAGATGTGCATTGTTTTATTTGTGAGCAGGTTTAGACAACCTAGGGCAGTGTTGGCGAACCTATGGCATGGGTGCCACAGGTGGCACTCAGAGCCGTTTCTGTGGGCACCCGGCATTGCCACTTCACAGCCACCTGTATTCAGGTTAAATTGCTATATTGGCACTTTGCAAAAAAAAAAGTGGGTTTTTAATCACAGTTTGGGCACTTGGTCTCTAAAAGGTTCACTATCACTGGCCAGGGGTCTACTTAGCCCTAGGCCAACAAACTCTAGCTCTGCAATCTTATTGATACAGAGAACTCACACATTTTTATTGCATATCTTTGCATTTTTACTGTTGCTGTTGATTTTAAGCAATTTGACCTTTTAAATCGTTACAAAGTTAGAAAGCCATGTTAGGTCCTTTTAAAGGAGAAAGGCAAGGTAAAAATAATAATTAGAAATGGATGAACGACCAAACAAACATGCATGTTTACAACACTTAGTTAACAAGATGGTTTCATGAAATGAAGAGAATAGAACAACATTGGTGCCAAACATGAAATGGATTTAAAGTGGAACTACAAATTCAGCTGCGGTTTCATCTGCACAGAATTGCATTGCTGAGTGACATGGACTATGGGATGAGAAGGCAAAGATGAAGAGTACTGTAGAAAAATATGTTACTGTTACTAAAATGCAATACTTACAGGGAAGGGGGGATAGGGATATTATTGAATGAATTCCAGAGTATCAGTGGCAGTTGTATGATTGGTAGGGAGTGTTAGAAGAAAATATTATGTGGAAAATGAGAGATGATGTTTAAAGATGCAGAGGTCATGGTATTTTTAGCTTGACAAGGCAAGAAAATTGTAGGTAATAATTATGAAGAACAAGAGATACTCCAATAGTGACCTTTACCCTATAGTCAATCTTTCCCCTAAATTACAACATCGACTGTTAGCTAGAACTTTGTAAATTGAAGCCAGACAGTGAAAGCCTCTTCCAAATGATTTTCTCATCCATTGAGTTGAAACAAATTGCATCTAGAAGTTATATACACGTCTTCAACATTTGTGAAACTTAAATTCTTGTCTCTTTCTACTCAATGTTGAGTAATAGATTGTTGTTTATGCCTCTTAATGAATCTTGTTGATTAACATCATGCATGAAGTGGTAGTTATGCAGTGATTTTTCCCCCCATTCTGAATTGCTTCTGTAGCTTGTCTGAGTATGCAACTGTGTGCATGACTGTTTCCCTAGTCCAATGAAACAGAGGAGCGAAATGAGCAAATGGCAACATTGCTAGGGTCAGAGGTGTAACTGCCTGCTTACACTGGGCTTTTATTGAACATTAATAATATGTATATTAATGAAACAAATGATAAAAATGTGAAAATTAAAAACAAATGTTTTCTAGTTTCCTCTGTGCAGCTGTAAATAACCATAATAAGTTGAAACATAGTACCTTACTACAGAAAGAACAGAAAATTTGAGAACTTTCATATATTTTGAAAGGCACAAAGCTAGCAGATGAGATAACATACTGATAAGTTGAAATTTGTTTTAAAATGACTCTCTGCCTCATCATCTTGTTCTTGGTGCCAATGCCACACACATAAGGTTTATTAAAGGTTTATTAAAGACAGATAGAGATACAGCACAGGACAGGACAGGACAGAAAGTAGGTTAGTGAGCATCTTAGCTTAAGGGTCTAAGGGTCCCTTAAGGTTCCAAGACAGCACAGACCAATTTGTTTGATTTGCCCTGCTGTCCTGGACAGACTTCAGTGTCTTCCAGTAGCATCTTATATACCCTTCTCTGTGACCACAAACTTACATATCCTACACATGCCATCCCTTGTACGTTTTCTTCGTTCATACTCAGTTGACTTCAAAAGTCAGAATGACCCGACCTTTTACCCAGTTTGTTGATAGCTCAAGTTTGTTTATCAGTCCTAGCTAACCACAAAAATGCTTGCTCTCAGGAAGCTTATCTTCTGGGGTCATGCCTACCTTTAACTGTAGAGAAGATGGGTCAATGAGACCGCCTGTTTTCTCAGAGAAGTGTATCTGATAGTCACAGTCAGGATCTGTTAACATTTTAATAACATAATGCTTATATCAAATGATAATTTGACTTTTCTCAACCTTATCAATACGAAGTTTGCTGGCTAATGTTAATAAAATAGAATTGAATAACAGGGAGCTAAAGGAAAGCGCTTACTAGAAAGTGATAACTGCAAATATTTTGTCAGGGGCATGCATTTGTATCAAGCAGCTGTTCATATATTTAGATAGACTAATTAATCTAAAATAAAGGCATCATGCCTTCAAGAAAAGTACAATTCTCCATAGACAGGAAAATTTGTATAGCAGTAGTGAACCAGATTCCAGAACCATAGTTCACAAGGAGTGTAATCTCTTGGATATGCATGAAAATAGTTGACTAGATCACTTTGTCTAGCTATGTCATTATCGCTCAACTTTTGGACTGAGTAAGTAGCTCCATATTAGCTTTGTGCCTAGTTTCCCTTAGAGGCCCACTCTACCTGCTCTGTGCTACATGACAAAACATTTTTGAGGCTGACAAGATGTTCAGCAGCTGTTCAGCTACCTTTCCACCTGTCCCTGGGATAACTCATTTTGTAATGAGAGTTTGTCCTTCATTTTCATAGACGACATCTTCATCAGATCCATTGTTTAGGGAAAAGAGAGAAATTGTTAATGGTTTAGGTCGAGCAGCAGCACACAGATGAACAGAAAGATGGATAACTAGTTCATTACAAGCCCAGAAGAGACAGAAAGCAGTGGGGAAAGGTTAGCTTGTTTTTGGCTTTTTTAGCTGTTGAGAAGTTTCATCCTGGCCTTCTCATTTCTCTCTTTTGTGTATTCTGGATTCTTTTTATTTGAATTCTTTAGACCCTTATTTCACCGTGTTGCACCAGACATTCAGGTTTTGAGGAACAATAACAACTTCCCAATCAACACAATCAATATTAAATTCTTTCAGGGCTATCTTTGGTGTATCCCAGCATCGTTTCTTTTGTCCACACGCAGTTGTGAACCTGCAACAAGCTCTCCATAAAAATGTTTTGGGAGACTGTCATTTGACATTCTGACAACATGGGCAGCCCACTGAAGTTGTCATTGTTTCAAGATTGTAAAAATACTTGCCACCTGTGTTTACTCCCAGATTTTAGGAACTTGATCCTGCCATTTCAGGTGGTGAATTTCACAAAGTGAGGTAAGTTGAAAGTGACTGAGCATTCTTGCATGGTGGTGATGGGTAATCCAAGTCTTTCCTCCATACAGTTCAGAAGATTAAAAAAACCCAGCTTTGAACATGTGCAGCTCAACAGAGAGATTGATTCCATGCCAGTTCCATGCACAGGACAGCAGTCTTCCGAAGACAGGGCTGGCTTTCCAGATTCACTAGGTTGCTTCATTGTCAATGAGAATATAATGAGAGAAAGTGCTGCCAAGATAAGGGAATTTATTCACTGCAGTAAGAAGTTGTCCATATACCTTCAGAACTGGATCCTTTTTTGACTATTATTTTAAAATGTATCAACTACAACAACCAATAAACATTTAAACATCTAGAATAATTGCTTACTAGAGCTTCCCAAGCTTTTTTGACTTGTGACCTCCTTTTACAATGGCTAAGTAACTTGTGAATCCCTCCTTTGCATTTTAATAGGCTGAAGAAAACATTAAAATAAATTATTCATAATATGATTCTAATTCTAACCTAATATTTGTGTCTGGTTTCTTGCCTATAAACCACCAGTCACTAAAAACAACAACAAAAAGGGTGTGTGTGTGAGCTGTGTGACTAAAAAAAAACCCAATGCAAAACTAGTTTAGGTGACATCTTTATAGGTCACTAATAAACAAAAAGCCATTGCAAGCTGAGCTTTCAATGGCAAGCCATCTTCATCAAAGCATTGTACCAAAAGGGAAGTCATGGCAAGAGATGTGGTGTGCCAGGCCTTAAAATTCTTGGCCAGATGATATCAGCCAGGTACTCTTCTGATGGGAGGCAGGAAGCAGGGCTGGTGTAAAAACTGCATCCAAGTCCAGGACTAGGTTTCAAAACCCAGCTCTCCAAACAAGGGAACATAGGCCAGGCCCATCCAACCTTCCTTCTCTCCATTTGGCTCTTTCGAGACCATAGTCCCTGTTGGTCGGAGGTGGGGAGGGAGGAGAAAGGTAGAAGCAGAAATAAATAAATTAAAATGTATCCCATTTGGAGGTTGGACAAAATTTAGTAACACTCACTAGGTGTAGTCAATCGGGGCCAAAATTAAAAAGAAGAAAAATTACCTAGTGGTTGCAGCCGAAGGCCTCTGGTGTTGACAATGTGCTTCCTTCTTCTTGGTACGTGGGGACGAAGGCTCTTTTTCTTGGTATCTCCATCATTCCATAGAAGTAAAAATGAGGATAAGCCATGTGACCAGAAAACCAATCAAAACTAGGCTAGGTGATACTTTTATAGGTCACTAGTAAACCAAAAAAGATTGCACAACGTAGGCAGGAGTTTATTTTTGAGTAGAAACATGTCAGGCTCCAGCTTTTTGCCACGATGAAGGCACCCCCTTCCACTTTTCTACTGCATCTCCCTAGCAAGCATGTGGCTAGTGGTGGCTTTGGATTTTGCTGTCATTGCATTCTTAAACCATGCTGGGAAACTACTCTTTTGCAGAGCTGGCTAGAGGCTACAGCCATCCTGGTTCATTCAGGAGGAAGAGCCACTGAACTTGACAGTGAAGGTTTGAGAAGTGCAGTTTGGTTGTATACACTAAGTTATAAAAATCACAGTGTATATGTGGGTAGATCATGGTTTCATGGTGATGTTTAAGGCATAAAGTCCACGTGAGAGTTGAAAACAGTTTAGGCAAACACAGCCTACAGACTGCATGCAGCCTTCCATTTTAAAAAGATACACAGTTTGGAGGGTTCGGGAGGGAGATGTTTATTTCTCCTCCCAATGTTACTGGAAATAATAGGGTTTTTAAAATTAGGAACCTGGGTCCTTTTAAGGAGAAAGGCAGGGTAAAAAATAATTTAAATAATAAATAAATTTGCCCCCCCCCAACCCTAAAGAATCAAAACTGGAAGTGCTATACAATCATTTCTAGTTTCGTTCTTTGAGAAACAAAAGTAGTTTTCAACTACAGTGGTACCTTGTGTAAAGGAATTAATTCGTTTCAAATGAGATTCTGTTAAGCAAATTGCCCTTTATACAAATTTCCAATAGGAATGCATTGAAAATTGAGTAATTCCCTAATTGCAACCATTTTATGTTGTACAGATTCGCCCCATTGGTGATTCTGTTAAGCAAATTTTCTCTATCTCCAGATTTTTTTGTGTTGTACAAATTTTATGTGATACAAACTGTTAAACGAGGGCCCACTGTAGTTCCAAGGTTAGAGAAGCATCTAGGGACTTAAATATGGACTCCCAGCCCACTGTAGTTTAAGAACATTGAAAAGACTCATGGGAAAATACTAGGGCATGAAAAGAATGAATATATATGCCCCTGAATCCAGCTGGTAGTTTCAGCCAGATTAGATCCATTGGATAAATGGGATTTACATAAGTTAATGACTCACCCTTCAGCAATTGATTCAACTAGTCTGGACTTAATGGATCCAATAATCAGATTTTGGACATCTACATTTATTTGAATGGTTCTGCATGCCTAGAAGTAGAATGCATTCAAATGAAAATCTGGACTCAATCTATACCCTACAGAGATATCCCTGTATGAAGCAGCAATAAATATTAAATTTTTCTTCTTGTAAATCCCACAAGCTTTTTGGATCTCCTGTAGTTTGCAAATTAATATATTTTCATTTATGATTGGTCATTAGAGTTAAACATGAGGCTAGTTTGTGGTGTTATCACTCAGAAATAACACACAGAGAGAACAGCATGGTTGAAACATTAGTATGTTTTCCTCTACAAAAGACATGGTGACTATAGCATCTCATTTCATTTGTGGTGACCACATAAGCTGAAATAGGGCATTTGAATCCATGGAACTTATGGAGTTTGCTTATAGATGCCCCAGTTTTAATAGGCCTATGCTAGTTGTGACTTAATATGCTAAGCAACAGGATTTCAGTCATTGAGTCAACAGTCCAGAGAGAGTAGGATTTGAATGCATAGAATAAGGGGATTGTGGGTTCATGTCCCATCTGGGTCGCCATTTTAAGTTTCTTTTAATTATTGGAATGTATACTTGTTGGAATGTATACTGTATTTTATCGGGCCTTTGGCTGTAAAATAAAATTGATTGATTGATTGATTGATTGATTGATTGAAATTGATTTAATAAAGGTTTTTTTGCTGTGTTTAGATTTGTATCACTTTTCCTTTCTAAAATTAATTTCATGTTATATCTTATCTGTACAATTAGTTAGTCACTCTGGGAACATATAGTACCATTATATACAGATATAAGCAGGAAAACAAAAGCGGGCTTCACAATGAATTATTGACTCCATGATTTACAGTGTTCTTGTTACCTTCAAAAAGTTTTAAAGTGAATTCTTGACATGTTGGGTATGCCAGCAAGAGCCCAAACACTGGCTTACACCAGAGAGAGCCTCTCAGACAGTTTTACGCCCATTAAGTGCAGTTTAAGTGCAATCACAATTCATGATAACAAATATGAATGTTTCACAACCACTTGCTTTGAGTGGTTTGAAGACCATTTCCCCCCTCTGTAGAGATTTACCTATACCTCTTCAAGTTCCTCAGGCTTGTCAACATGACTTAGTGGAAGTCATTAAGAACTGGCCAGGGGAGATATACTGTAACTCTGTGTGTTTGGGGAGAGGCAGAGGAATAAAGCAAAGCAAAGCAAAGTGTTCTGCTTATATACCGCCCCATACCACTACAAGTAGTCTCTGGGCGGTTTACAATTTTGATTACAGAGTGCAGGCTACACATTGCCCCCCCAGCAAGCTGGGTACTCATTTTACCGACCTCGGAAGGATGGAAGGCTGAGTGAACCTTGAGCCTGCTACCGGGGATTGAACCCAGGTCGTGAGCACAGTTTTACCTGCAGTACAGGCATTTAACCACTGCGCCACGAGGCTCATAATGAGTTTAACACCCGGTAATAAAAGTTGGGAATTAATGCTAACCCATGTGTCCAGCTAACTCTAACTAGCAGCTGTAGACAGCTGTTATAAAATGTGTGGAATCTATATGGCTGTCTTAATATAGTTAATCTTATCTTTGTAGATGTTATTGATGTTCTATGATGAATGTCTCATTTGATGATAATGTATTTGACCTCCTCTGAACAACAACATTGGAAAGATAAGAAGTGAAAGATGACATCCTATATTTGGTACAGGTAAAAAAACAGCATGATCAATTAACTGATGAATATATTACCTGTAAGCAATGACTGACAGTTGCTTTTCTGGCAGAAAAGATTCTTGTACTTCTTTGGCAAACTTTTCTGAGGGCTAAAATATATATTTTCTGGTCACCTATTTTTGGAAGGTGGATTTTTAATAGGGTTGAAAATGTCTGTCATAGCAGAAGCTTTTCATTTCTTATGTAGTCTCCAAATTAGCTTGACTTGCTTTCTGACCAGTTATTAGAGGTTCAATAGAAGTTTTACTTGTGAGCATAATTGAAAGTCTACATGAACCAATGTCCCTGGAACTCTAACAAATTTCAGCTTCTAGTGACAGTTTATCTCTAATGTGGGCTGTCCCATATACATTTACTTGAGAATCAGCCTCATTCAGTGCACAGGTTTTTATGTCCTGAATAAACATGGGAATAATTTTGCCAAACCTTCTAAAACAGGACAGGTTATAGATTTTCCTCCTCCTTAGTTACTGGCATCCAAAGGTGCTGGATTCTAAGTTAGAGTAAATCCATTTTGTTTTAATTTGCACTCATTGTAGCACAGGACAGGATATAAAACTCTGTAGTTTTTCTGGAAGTTGAGTCATGGCTGTTGGACTTCTTTCTGAGACGTTTTCAATCTCTCACAAAAAGAAGTCCAGTTGCCATGACTCAGCTTCCAGATAAACTGACCTGGATGACTGAGAATCTTCACAGACACTCTGTAGTTTTGTAAAATAGTTTGTTCTCATTGTCTTATAGCTAGTTCTGTTACTTCGAGGTGGCATTTTACATAGGTTGAAGTTTTGCTCATTTCTATGTTTCTGTGAATTAATACCTCCTTTATTTTGCCTGATTTTGTGTCTTTTTCTTAAATTATAATAATGATGTGGAATTTTGGAATTTGGTTGATTCCTTTCATTAGTTGAGTATCAAATACAAAAAAAACCCATCCTACACTATAAGGAAAACATGAAGAGAGTATAGCTAAAAATCCAGCGTCAGCCTGGTATATTATAGATCAGCAATACAACTAGCTTAAAGTAGAAAAGAAGGTAAAGGTAAAGGTTACCCCTGCACATGCATGCTAGTCTTGTCTGACTCCAGGGGCAGTGCTCATTTCCGTATTCAAGCCAAAGAGCCAGTGTTGTGCAAGTCTGTCACCATGTGGCCGGCATGGCTGCAGAGAAACACTGTTGTTGTTTTTTTAACTGCAGTACCTATTTATCTACTTGCATTTACATGCTTTCGAACTGCTAGGTTGGCATAGGCTGGAGTTATCAGCAGGAGCTCACTCCGCTGCATGGCACCCAGGATATTTGAACCGCTGAGCTGACGGCTTTGTAGCTGACAGTTTTCAGTGCTCAAGCCTGCCGAGTCACCACGCTTCACCCTGGTACAGTGGTACCTTGTATAAAGGAATTAATATGTTCCAAATGAAATTATGTTAAGCAAATTTTCCTTTATACAAATTTCCCATAGGATTGCATTGAAAACAGAATGATCCAATTTTTATGTTGCACGGATTTGCCCCATAGGTGATTCTGCTAAGCCAATTTTCCCTATCTCCAGAATTTTTTAAGTTGTACAGATTTGATATTATACAAACCGTTTGTTATACAAGGGTCCACTGTATATTATAGATCAACTCTGCAAGTAGCTTAAAGTAGAGGTAATTGGTTCAAGTAATAGTATTCCTATAACAGTTAGGACATTTTCCCTGATATTAACTGAAACCTGGGTTTCTGTAGCTTGAGCCTATTATTACATGTTCTGTACTCTGAGATGATCAAGAACAGATCCTGCCCCTCCTTTGTATGACCACTTTTCAAGTATTTGAAAAGTATTTGAAAGTACTTACAAGTATTTGAAAAGTGCTAACAGATGTCTCCTCAGTCTTCTTTCCTCAAGTCTAAACATGCACCCAGTTCTTTCAGTTTTTCCTCATAGGGCTTTATTTCTAATACTCTGATCTTCCTTGTTGCCCTCTTCTGACCTTGCTAAAGTTTGTTGACCTCCTCTTCACAGTCAGGGCCGGCGCTAGGTTTATTTGCACCCTAGGCAGGGGGTGGGGCAGGCGGCGGTGGGCGGCACGGCGGTGGCGGCGGGCGGTGATGGGGGCTGGGGTGGGTGGCGATGGTCACGGGGGGTGGGCGGCGATGGGGGCGGCGGGCAGATGGCAGCTGGCGACAGGCAGCTGGCGGGCGGTGGGGGCACGGACGGCGGTGGCCAGCGGCAGGGGAGCCTAGTTCGCCTTAATGGATGCGCCGGCCCTGCTCACAGTGCACTGTCTAGAAATGGACACAGCGCTCTAGATGAGGCCTAACCAGTTCTAATAGAGGAGAACTAGTTCTTCATGAGATTTGGAGACTATGTTTCTGTTAATGAAGCTGAAAATAGCATTGTTCTTTGCAGTCCCAGACCCAAAATAAATAGACAACACAAAAGTATTGGGATTTAAATTGGGCCACAACTTTATTAAATCTTTTAAAATATGTAAATAAAAGGGGTCTGCCATAGTGCAAGTAGACATGGCCTGTATCACCTTGATCTTCAGGCTCTGCCTAATTTTTGATGAGTTCCTCTCTGGGAACATGCTGTTGTACTTACTCAGCATATTTTCATGTTTGGGGACTAACTCTCCCTGGGGCAGCCGGGAAGCAATTTAATCACAATCTCTTATCATTTTAACAACTCAACTCGGGCTAACCTGAACTGTTGACCTTATCATTGAAAGGCTGCTCCATTTCCTTAATGGGGCCAATACTATGAACTCACTTAGAACCAAAATTCTTGTACTACCTGCTGTTGTGACCAAGATGCATAACAAGGACCCTGCCAAACCCAGGCAAGAGAATGGGTTGGGCAAAAACGTCATAGAACAAGGCCAATCAGAATGATAGTCAAACATTCCCATCTGGCCCCTAAGTGACCAGCTACTCTCATTCTCGTTGCTTTTAGGGTGGGTGGGAGGAATGCTTGTAAAAACAGCAAAGAGAGTAGGTGCTCTGCAGTGATCCCTTTTAAAGGCTGTTGAGGCCAGGCTTGCCAGGGATCACGTCGGGCACTATTTTCATGCCATTTGCAGGTTGGGGCAGCAAAACATCCCCACCCAGGACAAGCCTCGTGGAGCCTCCTTTTTTGCAGTCTCATTACACTGTTGACCTCAATTTAGTTTGTGAGCCACAACAATCCAAGATCCTTCTTACTCATAGTATTACTGCGCCAGGGATCTCCTGTCTTGTTACTGTATGTTGAGATCATTTTCCTAGGTGTAGAACTTTTCACATATCCCTGTCAAAGTTCAGTTTGTTTTCAGCCCAGTTCTTCAGCCTAGATCATTTCAAAATTCAAGATCATTTTGAATTTTGCTTCTGTCTTCTAATGTATTAGCTATTCTTCCCAATTTTGCATCATCCACAGATTCAGCATTCATGCCACTCCCGCATCCAAGTCATTAATTAAAAATGTTGAAGACCATAGCACTCTGGAGAGAAACTCTCTTCGGGTGGTCTACTACCAAGTTCTGTGAAATGTTGAGAGGTGAGCTGCTAGCCCAACCCTCTCAATTATGAAATTTTCCACAGTGTCGGTATGACGGATAAAAAGACTAGTTGTGTTAGTATGGAAGTTCTACAGGTTATCAGAAGCTCCTATTTTCCAGGATCCCTGTTCATGTGTCGAGTCTACACACAAGCAACAAGGTGTGTTCTTCAAAACTAACACTGTAACTGTGAAGCAAGGCACGCGCGCACGAACACACACACACACACACACACACACACACACACACACACACACACACACACAGCACTTGTTTCTCTTAAGTTTGTTGATTTATTGATTTATTGATGTATTGATGTATTGATTTATTAAATGACACTGGACAGCAGAACACACTAAGGCTAAGATTTAGTCTTCTATTTACTTCGTCTTTTAAACCTGGAATAATATTGTTTCCTTCCCATGCATCTTGGCTGTGCTAGCAGCTTGATTCGTAAATTATTTTACAGTGCCATATTATCACACAATGCAAAAGAGATGATGAATCTAAAGCAGTCTAGTGGTTTAGGTCTCTGGCTGCGGAACCAAAGGTTGGGAGTCTGATTCTTCACTGTGTCTCCCTAACAGGGGCTAGACTTAGGGTCCCTTCCAGCTGTGCAGTTGATGATTCAGATGATGAATCTATGATGATTCTGTACATAGGTTTTATGACATATATATTTCGTGGGTAGTGAAATTAAGTAGAATGCAAGCCTTAATCTTCAGCATCATCTGAGCTAGTAATAAAGAAAACGTCTCTGCTGAGCATATCTGGATGAAATCAAAGCAACAACTGTAAGGGAGCAGCATGGAAAAGCAAAACTTGGTTTTGAATTTGGGAGACAGGACTGCAGCTGAAAGTTCCATTAGGCTGTTCAGATGTAAAACCTTGTCTAGTTTAGTAGAGAATAACTTGGTTTTAGAGAAGGAAGAGGCAACTTTCCCCCGCCCACTGCCTTTTTTTGTTTTTGACAGTGTTCTGTCAGGTGTCACACCGTCAGCAGTGGGTGTGGTCAGAGCCAGAAGTAGGTGGGCAGCCAGAACTGAAGTGGCACAAGTGAACTTCTGGGGCAGCACAAGTTCAACAGAAAAAGAAACAGAATTAGCTAAATCAGATGTAATAGGAAGGAAACATAAAATGTTATTAGCTAGAATCTTGTTGATGACTTACACCTACATATGTTAAACTGAGCACTTCATTGCAGCAAATTGTTGTGAACTAATCAGGTGCTGGTAACATTATGAGATATGTGCTCAATTGTGCAAGAGATATGCATGCAGTCCTGTGACCAGCAAATCATTAGTTTCCAGCAATTCACTACAGTTAACTACATTTTTAAATTTATGTACACATAAATCAACACCAGGATTCTGGCTACCTAAATGATGCATTGACTGTTTGGAAATATGTGGAACAAATTGGTATACAGTTAAGCAAAATTTAAAGTGGATTATTTTATTTTATCACATTGAGGGAAATAAAATTCCAGCTAATAATCATGAGCAGTCCATCTAGATGTGTGTGTGTGTGTGTGTGTGTGTGTGTGTGTGTGTGTGTGTGTGTGTGTGTGTGTGTGTGTGTGTGTGTGTGTGTGTAATCAATCATGAATCAATGAGAGAGGAATCCAGTTTCAAATATGGCAGTTTATGGTCATCATGAAATTTGTAATCTCAGATATTCTGAGCTGTATGAGTGAACTATGCCATTAGGCAGATATCTCTTCAGTGCCATGGAAAAGAGGGCAGCTTTGTCCTTTATTAAATTAGCTATCTTTTTAAAAAAAAATCTCATTAGTGAGACAACAAGAAGGAACTCTGTACAGGTTCTTTCATATCTCCATATGATGTTAATCCAGGTTCTGTTCTAAAACATTGGAAGCTCGTTCCATAATTCAAATTAATGCCACTGAGGAAGACAAAGGGCAGGTAGAGACAACGGTTTATTCTAATCAAATATTTTTAATTAGTGAATGTTGAGAGAGAGAGAGTGGGGGGGGGCTACAAAAACATTGGGATGATGAACTTGTATTTCAATTTCAATAATTTGTCTTTAAGCAAAATGCAAATAATGTATTTAGCATCTTTCTACTCATAAAAAGGACTCTATTTCTATTTTTTTTAAAAAATCTTATACAACACATGTCTTCTCATACATATTTTCACTATATCCAGTGGGGTTTAATTCCAAGACATTGGTGGGAGCTGGAGACATCAGGCACAGAGCAACACACAGGGTCAGGATACCGGTGGGCTTGGTTGAATGTGGCTGTGATGGAAGGCAGCCACTCACCTCACAACATTCAAGAGGCTCTGAGGGAATGCTGCAACAGTGGAGTCTAACTACAGAAAGGCAAGCTCTGTTTTGTCACAGACAATGGGACAAACATGATAGCAGCACTGCAGGTTGCGGAAATGAAAGGGTAGTTCAGGGTCCTTTGCAGAGTATGGGAGACACATGCATACTTACTATAACTGAATAGATTGGAAAGACAGCAGGGCTTTTTCACCACAATGTTCAGGGTGGTGAGCTGTTGCAGCAGAAGCTAGTAACACTGGGATTGCCACTGCATGGCCTGAGCCAGGATGTGGCAACCTGCTGGAACATCCACTTTCTCTACATTCTTGAAAGAGTGCCAGAGCAGCAAAATGCACTCTGTGATTTGGCACTAGAGATCTCAACTGAAGTATCAGCCTGCTCCACTACAGGTTTTCCTCATTGTGGAAGAAGGAGATTATTCTAGCAATCCCCTAGGACCCCAAAATTGACCCCAGGCAACAGATATTAAGCAGCAGCATGTTGGGGCAATGCCAGCCAATTTTCTGTCATATGCAGCAGCAGCTGGTGAAGAAGTTTCAGTTAGCACTGAGGGGTCACACAGAGCAGGAAGAAACTACCCTTGTTCATAACACCCCAAACAGCAGTACCAACAATTATACTTTAGAGTTCTGCTCCAAGATAGATAGATAGATAGATAGATAGATAGATAGATAGATAGATAGAGAGAGAGAGAGAGAGAGAGAGAGAGAGAGAGAGAGAGAGAGAGAGAGAGAGAGAGAGAGAGAGAGAGAGAGAGAGAGAATGTTCACTATCTCATCTCCTCTGTGCCCCATGATGTTGGTACACTTCTAACCCACCACATGCTATCTGCTCTTCCTATGTGCCTGCCAGTGCTGCTAGTCTAACCTGATCTCTGCATCAAATTCTGAATCCAAATTTTGGTGCTCGTGGACATCCCTCTTTTAAACCAATGTGTAACTGAGACATCTTGGAACTAGTTGGCACTTTCATCAATGGGTTTTTTTGTGTTCTGCATTGAACACCATAGATCCATTTTGCTAGTCCCTGAAACTTGTTAGACTCAGTTAGATTGCTGGGATCCACATGGGAATCACTGAATTTGAAAGGATCAGGTTAAGCACTGGAGGATTAAAGAAGCTAGAGAAGGAAAACAAGGATTTTCATGGTGGGATATCAGTCCTTCGAAAATTCACATAGCTGCTTCTTTTCTCCAAAGATTAAAGGCATAAGGAAAGAGAGAGGTAAATAGAGATGATATTTCCCTTTTTTCTTTTCTTATTTCTGGTATGGCTTTATTGTAGTCATGTAACTTACGTTTAAATTGTTTCTTTTAAAAGCTTTTTTGTTTACTCTTTTTCATATTAGTGAATCAAGACCTGCTGGAAGATACAGTATTTTATTTTGGGTCCATCCCCCCTTTCCCCTTGGAAGTTAATAAAGCAACAGTTTTGTCAGTCCTAACAAAGCAGAATTTCAGTAGAGGGGAGAAGAGGCACTTGGGTAGAAATGCATATGCATATGAGATTAAAACATTTGCCTTATTCCAGTGATTAAAATAATAAACGGACAGCATCAAACTGTGGGGATGTGTAAATGGCAAAGGAGATGTTACCTCACCTCATGGAGCGGAGAAATATTTACTTGATAAACTAGATTAATAAATATTGTTTCTTTCTAATCTGGTTATGCTTTGCGTGTTTCAGAGTTGTGTGTGGGGTTTGGGAGGTAGATTTGCACTGTTTTAGTTATAGTTATTTGTTAAAATTATCTGTATGTTTAGAATATTTATAGGCTGCCTTTAAGTACAAAAATCCCCTCAAAACTGTTTCCACTGATCAGTAAAAAACACAAATAACAATAAATGTCAAAACAACCATTAACTATTAATAAAGATCTGTAGTAAGCCTAGCATGTCCAGCTGAGCAAAAATATTAAAATCCAATATAATTACAGTGAAAATTATTTCTACTTTATTGGCAACCCAATAGGAAAGCCCTGTATGAATAAGCTACAGAAAACAAACATGCCTTTGAGTTTTTCTGAAAGTTTACAAATACAGGATCTGATATGTTACAACTGGCAGTGTGCTTCACTAATGTGGGGCCACTGCTCAAATAACTTTCTTCCCTGCACCATCCAAGCTTGTTGTCCTGTGGTGCAGGCATGTAAGTAATACATTGGCAGATAACTTCATGGTAAACCCTGTCTATTGAGGCATATCATCATCATCATCATCATCATCATCATCATCATCATCATCATCATCATCATCATCATCATCATCATCATTTTAGAATGGCAGAGTTGGAAGGGAATTGGTGGATGACTGAGTCCAACCTCTGTCAAGCAGGAACAATGGAGAATTGAACTCCCAACCTCTGGCTTTTTAGCCAGATGTTCTTTTAATGCTTACTCAGTGGTGTGCACAATTATTTATTCTATACACAGAACTAGGAGAAGTCACACTGTTATGAATACAACTACTAGTATGCCCTAGACCAGGCATGTCCAAACTTTGGCCCTCCAGATGTTTTGGACCGCAACTCCCACAGTCCTTTGCCATTGGCAATCTAAACTTAGAATTCTAGGAGTTGTGGTCCAAAACATCAGGAGGGCTGAAGTTTGGACATGCCTGCCCTAGACTCTACAGTGATGGACGATGCTGCCTGATGGATTCTGAGAGTGTAATCCATAAAGTAGTTTTGGTGCTAATATCTGTTAGGCCAACCCAACCGGCTCAGATAGTTTAGTGAGATTTTGAGATCTTCAGATCTCTTCAGTGGGCAAAATGTTGCCAATATAAAGCTGTGGGAAGTTGCGGGGCAGGAGAAAGGGTTACTTCCTTGCATACTGTTCAGTGCAGATGCACAAAAGAGGCTCATTAAGTGATGCCATGGTATTTAAGGCTACTCCTAGCTAGGAGTAAAAAATGAAACAAATCTTCATTTAGATTCATATACATTATTTGTTTGCAGCAGGCAAAGGTCTGTGCCAACCCAACTCTTGCTGCAAATGATACAGTATCAACCATGACTTGAAATGTCTGGAGGGAGCAATGGGGCCTCACGCAGGAAGACAGGGAGTAAAAGCGGCTACTAGAGATGGGCACGACCAGGAAAAATTACGTTTCGAGTTGTCGTGTGTCGGAGCCAGCCCGTTTCGGCTCGTTTCCGTTTTTTTGCGAAATTTTCCAAAAACTTGTCGTTTCGTTTGTCGGTTTTTCGTCTGTCGTTAGTACTGGTTTTGGGGGGGGCGGGCTCCTGGAGGCACCTCTCTGGGGTGGGTGCCTCCTCTGGCCCGCCATGAAGGGAAAGCGGGCTCCTGGAGGCACCTCGTGGGTGCCTCCTCTCCTCACCCGCTACAAAATGGCATGCATAGCCAATTGGATATGCATACCATTAAGTTGCAGTTGCAGCAGGCAGAGGCACCTCTCTTTCGGGTGCCTCTGTGACTCACTGCCTGCAGTGCACTTGGGCTGGAAAGTGAAGTGACAGAGGACCCCTACGGGCGCCCGCTGTGACTCACTAAGAAGGGAAGTGTACTTGCTGTAGTGCAATGCGAGTACACAGATCTGGCTTGGGGTTAGGGGTTAGCGCAAGGGCTAGGCTTAGGGTTACTGGTAAGGTTAGGGTGAGTTACTGGGGTGCACCTCTGGGTGCCTCTCTGACCCACTAAGAAGGACAGTGTACTGGCGTATGGGTTAGGGTTAGGGTTAGGGTTCGGGTTCGGGCTAGGGATAGTAGCTTTTTATGCCCGACTGGCACATCCCAGAAGTCTCGGTCAAAACCTGGCCAAGTGGCCATGCAGTTGGTGGAATGGCTCCAAAAATTTGCATGGTCCACTCCCATGGACAGGTGTAAAAAAATAAAAATAAAAATAAAATAAAATAAAATCAATGGAGACGTTTTGTTGCAAGAAAAACCCACTGCTGCTACTGAAAAAATTCAGGCAGTTTTAAAATAGCTATTTTCGCATGTTTCTGTGGTGCTTTGGTGTGTTTTTGGACCACGATTTCAAAATAAATATTGCGGTCGCCCCATTTTGGATCCCCTGCCCGCACCGCATGGCATGATGAGTTGGCGAGACGATGAGGATGCGCAGCCCAGGAGAGGAGAGGGGGGGAGTTCGGGGTACCCCCCCCGAAACCACCCTTCTGGTAGGTGCCCTCACTGAGGCAGGCCGCAGGCATATTTTCGCCTGCTTTTTTGGCCGGGATCGGTTTTTTTTATTTTTAAAACTTTTTTTCTGTGCCGCGCCGCTTGGCGAGTTGGCAACTTGACGAGGATGCGCACTTTGCGCAGCCCAGGAGAGGGGGGGAGGCCAGGGACCCCCCCCCAGAAACCACCCCTCTGGTAGGTGCCCTCACTGAGGGAGGCATATTTTCGCCTGCCTTTTTGGCCGGGAATCGGTTTTTTTAAATTATTTTTAAAACTTTTTTTCTGTGCCGCACCGCTTGGCGAGTTGGCGACTCGACGAGGATGCGCACTTTGTGCAGCCCAGGAGAGGAGGGGGGAGGCCAGGGACTCCCCCCAGAAACCACCCCTCTGGTAAGTGCCCTCACTCAGGCAGGCATATTTTTGCCTGCTTTTTTGGCCGAGATCGGTTTTTTTTTAATTTTTAAAACTTTTTTTCTGTGCCGCGCCGCTTGGCGAGTTGGCAACTCGATGAGGATGCGCACTTTGCACAGCCCAGGAGAGGAGGGGGGGAGGCCGGGGACCCCACCCCCCAGAAACCACCCCTCTGGTAGGTGCCCTCACTGAGGCAGGCATATTTTTGCCTGCTTTTTTGGCCGGGAATCGGGTTTTTTTATTATTATTTTTAAAACTTTTTTTCTGTGCCGCGCCGCTTGGCGAGTTGCCGACTCGACGAGGATGCACACTTTGCGCAGCCCAGGAGAGGAGGGGGGAGGCCGGGGACCCCCCCCCCAGAAACCACCCCTCTGGTAGGTGCCCTCACTCAGGCAGGCATATTTTTGCCTGCTTTTTTGGCCGGGAATCGGGGTTTTTTTAATTTTTAAAACTTTTTTCCTGTGCCGCTCGGCATCGCGCGATCGCTGCGATGCCAGGAACGACAACGACAAATCAGACCCAATTTTTCTTTAGTCGGTTCGAGTTCGAGTTCTGGCGGAGTAATTGTCGTTACCGTTTCCGTTACGTAACCGAAACGAGAAACGGAAACGGAAACGAGAATTTCGCCAAGTCGTGCCCATGTCTAGCGGCTACAGCTAGGAGCAAATGCCACAGCATTTGGTTAACAGACAATATAATGTCTGTGACTCCCCCCCTTTTGTGGGGGGACACACCAAATGCTTGATTTAGACAGTGTAGTGGTGCATTGAGAGAGCACACAAAGTTTGTCCCCCCCCCCTCTCTCTCTCTCTCTCTCTCTCTCTCTCTCTCTCTCTCTCTCTGTGTGTGTGTGTGTGTGTGTGTGTGTGTGTGTGTGTGTGTGTGTGTGTTTAGAGAAGAGGCATTGGTTTGTATCTGATGAGAGAAAGAGGGGACCAGGGAGATAGGGAGAAACCACAATTTCTGTGGCATAGCTGTGGGATGTCCAGCAACATTTCTCTCTAGCTGTTCCTTGTTTTCTGGGGCTCTGCAGTGCATACCTTTTGAAATGTTTATTTTACTTGTAGTATTCTGCATGGGTGGGGCCAAGCGTGTCATGTTTTCCTTGGGATATCGGCCAGCTAACCGTCCACACAGTATTAGAATGCATCGTATCAAAGTTAAGTTGCTGAATGAGACGATATTGTCTACAAAGGACTGCAAGAATGAAGAAATGCATACCCTCAGGGTGGTACTTCTGTACACTGAACCAAAATGCACACTCAAAAGCTCTATTTTTTCAGTACACTCGTGTGCTTAATCAGAGTACTGATCAGAGTGTTTCATGGCATTATTATTGTACAGAGCCTTTGCTCCAAGATTCATGAAGTACCAGGTATTTTAAACTAACTGCAGTTTGTAGATTTTATGCTAATTCATTTGGGATGGTAACTGAAACTTGGAAATGACAGTGGGTCGTCTTTAGCCTAACATACTTAATGTACAATATATAACCCACTGTCCATTCATGCTCTCTAATGATCCAGCACCCACATTACATTGATTAACTTAGGCACTAACCAAGAGTAAGGGTCCTTTGGCCTGCAAGGTCTTTTGGACTCTAATTCTAGCAAACCTTTACCATGGTCGTGCTAGTATGGCACCTGGGAAATCTAGACAGCCAAAGGTCCACTCTCCCTGTTTGATCGGTGCACATGTCACATTGTTATGCACAGATGCTCTAATCCAGAAAGGCATTTCGTGAAAAGCAGAAAAAGCAGAAACATGAGTAACTTGGGCTTCTCCTTGATGCATTTCTAACACAGCTTGCAGAGTAAGGAATGGATACATCTTGCCCACAGGAAGATCCATTAATTCCACATTAGCTTTTAGGCAATAACTTTCAGAAGATCAAACAAGAACAAGTGGATCGTGGAAGCATTTGGTGAGAAAATTTGGGTCAAGGATAGTTTGTGAAACTGGCTTTCTCACGAAACCCTTGCACAATCATCCCCCCCCAGATTTTCGTTATCTAACTCTTCCCCTAAACAGATGAGGAATTCGGTCCATCCCTGTGGGGAATATTTGGTGAAATAATATAAGCAGTTTTATTCTTTGTGAAGAAGGCGCTGAATTTCAGCTACACCTGTGAATACAGTTGCAACACTGCCTAATATTATTTTTAATATTTAGGGAAATAAGGGCCTGATACCTGCCCTTTCCAATAGTCCTCTCTGCTTCCTACATGCCCCAATCAGATCTAGCAACAATGTTCTTCCAGGGAAAATTAAAGCTATCATTCAGAAACTAAGAACAGAGGTAATCTGAATGTGTAAGTAAGGGAGGGTACTAGCTCCTATTCTTCCAATATCATTGCTCTCTGATTTTTTTTTGGGGGGGGGGGGTCTTCAAGCTTGCAGAGACTCCAAGCATGGCAGAGGATGTCACCCCAGTTATTCTTCTTCTTCACAGTAAAGGAAATGATAGAATTAGTACTCATTCTTTCCTAGCCACACTATTTAGATTAACTCTTTTCTGAGTCAGACAAAATTTCTCAAATATTTCCTGAAAGTATGACTAAAAAGGTCTTTTTTTGGGGGGGGGGGGATTTCACATCGTTGGAGAATGTCACGCCAACAACAATTTTCAATGAAATCCCCCTCACTGCCTCAAAACAGAATGGAAATTTTGGGAAATTCTCTCTCTCTTATGTGTGTTTCTCTGTGGAAGTGATCAATGCTTGGATTACAGTACTCAAAATCCCCCAGCTAAGGAGGAAGAGTGGAGAGAGTCTTAGGAGCTGCAGAATGAAGCAGCTCAATTTTTCCAAGTTCTGGATAGGATGTATCTTTGAATGCCAGGCGTTTGTGCTCTCACAGACCCTGCTGCTGATAAAAAACAGCCCCATGTCAAATTCTGCTCCATAATGTTTGCCCATGTTGCATGGTATCACAACAGCTAGCATTGCCCTGCCAGTGGGAGCCCATGATGTGGAGCAAGGGGACAGATCTGCCTGACATGATGACTGCTAGGCCAGCAGAATTTCCTTGACAAGCCTCAACAGATGTGCAAGTCGATGAAGAGGGGAGAGCAGCTTTTGTTAGATTCCCTGCCTGCTGTATGCTTGCTAGCTATGCCACCACCTAGCAATTGCTTAGAAATGATTCTGGTGTAGACACAGCTGCCACCACTGCCACGTTGTCCTCCTCCTCCTCCTCCTCCTTAGAAATCAGCAGATCCTTCTATTAGCAAAATTGAGCTCATCTCAGTTTGAGAGATCAGTTTCACTCTTTTACCACTTCATTGTCTCAGCATCACTAAAAAGGATGTCTTACATCTGTGAAAACAAAGATATTATGTGTGCCATAGACATTCTGTGTCTTCCACTTATGGAAATGGATACAAGAGCCTTCAGCATGGTATGGGCAGGGCCGGTGCGTCCATTAAGGCGAAACTAGGCAGTTGCCTAGGGCGCCAAAATGGAGAGGGGGCGCTGGCCAGCCTGATGCCCCCCCGCCGCCCGTCGCCCCCCCGCGCCCATCGCCCCCCCCCACGCCCATCGCCGCCCACCACCCGTGCCCGTCGCCATACCTCACCATCCGCCGCCTGCCCCACCCCATCCCCATCCCCCACCCCACCACCACCCACCCCACCCCCACCCCTCGCCTAGGGTGCAAAAAAACCTAGCGCGGCCCTGGGTATGGGGTAGAGGAACAGATCATACAATGCAAACAGAAAAAAAGTACTACAGATGCCTTCCTGATTATTCTTTTGGAGGGGCCAAAGTTGTTGTAATGTGGGAGAGTTCTTACTTTCTATTACCAAAGGGCGTCTCAGTTGACTGGAGGTGGTCGAGTTATCTCGTACTAATCAATGACATTTTACAATATTCAATTGAAAACCAACAACAATGTTTATCTTTGATCTTTTCCTGTCTGAAATGAACAGAAGCTGAAAGTGGCTTAAATATCCAAACATGTTTGGATGCAGTGTGCCTTTTCCCTCTCCTTCCTATGAAATGAAGTTTGATATTTCATTACAGTACGTTGCATGGAACATAGTCAAATTATTCTAACATTATATGATAGGTGTTAAATGATGTAGTGCAAGGAGATGATAATTTTATCTCTTCTGCACAGAATGGCAGTGGAAAGATTTCTGTGGAAATGAGGTTGTTGGTAGCATTTTAGCTATCGTCACTAAACAAGAAGAAAAGAGCTGGTTCACCTGCTCTAGAGATATAGACACCTGCTTAGCTTGTTCTCATAGGTGAAAACTTGGGACCTTTATTTTTCCTTCCTTTTTCTTCATCAGTAACAGATATTATGTCCCAGTCTTGGCTGATGTTTTCCAGTTTTCTAGAACATTTTTTGTGAAAGCAATTCAAATGACACAAATTGCTTGCAACAAAATGGCTGCCAATAGCTGTGAAACAGCTGTTGCATAAACTTTTAAAAATAAATTTTAACAAGTGTCACAATTGTTTTTTCTTTCTTTTGTGCAATCCCTGTATTCTTCTGTGTTTTTCTCTCTCTCTTTAGATATGTTCAGATTGACATGGGGAAAAGACAAGTTTTTCACAGAGGCATGTAAATTGCAGGAAACATGAGTGGGGAAAAAGCACTCATAGGCTGAACGGTGCCAAAGTTAAAACTTTGGCACCGTTTCCTGCATGTAAATTGCAGGAAACATGAGTGGGTAAAAGCACTCATAGGCTGAACGGTGCCAAAGTTAAAACTTTCAAACTACAAAAGAAACCAAATAAAGAGAAAAGCAGAGCTGCTTAGGAGTGTGGGTGCTTCCACACCCTATCTACCAGAACTGGAAAACCCAAGAAATTTACAACATAGTACTAGTAAAATCCAGAACGGAACAAAACTGGCCAGAATGGGGACGTCTTAATGAAAATTGATGCCAAAAAACCAAACCAAAACAACAGGGAGATGTGCTGGACAAGCATCAAGACTATATTTTAGATCTAAAACCTTATTAATATTACTATTTCATTAACCCTTTATTCCACCAGAACAAAACACAACGCCCCAGGATGGCAAATTCCAAGTAGGATAAAAAGGTAAAGGTTCCTCCCGCACATGCATGCAAGTTGTGTCTGATTCTAGGGGTGGTGCTCATCTCTGTATTCAAGCCGAAGCGCCAGTGTTGTGCAAGTCCATGGCTATGTGGCCGGCATAGCTGCACAGAAACACTGTTTTACCTTTCCGCTTTTTTATGGAGGTACCTATTTACCTATTTGCATTTACACGCTTTCAAACTGCTAGGTTAGCAGGAGCTGGGGTGAACAGCGGGAGTTCACTCCACTGCATGGCACTCGGGATTCGAACCGCCAAGCTGCCAACTTTGCAGCCAACAGTTTTCAGAGCCTTAGTCTGCTGAGCCACCATGCCAACCAAATTCACAACACACATTCAACTAGATGAGATAGATGAAGCAAGCCATGACACATAGGAAAGAACAACATTCTGGTACCCATTCTGAACTGAAAATTAATATTGCAAAAAACAGTTTAGAGCAGCAATTTCCAAGTAGGACAGTTCGACCAAATTCACCAAAACCATCCAACTAGAGGCGACCGATGGAACCAGCCACAAAATGTGCTCCGGAACATCACTCTAGCGCCTAGTTGAAATCAATATTGTAGTTAAGAAAGAGTTCTGCCCAGAAGATAAGCGGGATATAAATACAACAATAAATAAATAAATAAATAAATAAAAATGAAGCAGGCCATCTTTTTAAAATGGCCATACCATGCTGGCAAGGAAGTATCTTAAATGATGGGTAATTTTTTAAAAGCTGTGTGGAGTCAATGTTAGATGAGATTAGAAGCACTGTGAAGCTAAGCCTGCTGGAGACATATTCTTTGGGCTTGACAGCCAAAATCTTGTGTGCTGGCAGAGGAAAATGGTGCAACGTGCAGTGGTAAATTGTGTGCCACTTGAGGGGCTTGGTATGCAAGTAAGAACTCAAGCAGGGGCTCACTAATTAGGGGCAATTTGCTGCTGAGCATTCCTGCATCTCCCTTCTACTCCTATAACTAGGCAACAGGATCTGAGCTAGTATTTTTCTCATGACCAGCATGGATCTACTTGACACACACACACACCTGACTTTCTCTTTTAATTTGTGTATTTTATAGGTTGCACTATTGCTTCGTTAATGGGTTTTTGTTTTGTTTTTGCTTTGGCTCAGGTGATATTTCTATGTTTGCTGAATCAGATTGTAATGCACTTTTACATTTTTTGAATCTTTAAAGTTTCATAATAAATTGTGACTCATATCCTATAGTTTTTCACTTCTGATGACTGAAACGTCTGACCAGTGTAGCAATATGAAGCTGGATAACCATCCTTCGATACACCTCTGAAACTGAACCACATGCATAGCCTAAGCAATAGACATGATCTCTGGTTTAAGTGGAGACTAATGGCTTTCCATAGGTTGGACTTGAATTCCCATCAGTTGTAATTCCTATCCCTTAGTGATTGGTGAGATATGTTGGGAGCTGTAGCATAGCATCATCTGGAAGACTGAAGATTCCCCATCCAAAGTCTTTTAATGGAAACTGGACCTTTAACGGGTAAAATAACAATTTGAAGCTATTATTACATCACTTTTACATAGCTATATTTTCCTTAGACTTATGCTTTCCTTCCGCAAGCAGTCAAAGAGCTTTCTTTTCAGGCAGACTTTTCCTTAGCAACTGACTGTCCAGGAGACAATAAATGGGATAGTTTATATTTTGTGGCTTCTAAATCTATGTTTAGTAATGCTTCTCTTAATATTTTTAATATAATATTATTAATTCTTCATTATATTTCCATAATTACAGTTTTAAACTTTTAATATAGTGCTTTTAATGAAGTCAGCTGCCTTGAGTCCTTTTTTTTAGGCAGGGTAAAATATTTTAAATAAATAAATAATTGATATTACCTGTACTGAGAAATGTTGTTGCCTACCAATAACACAAACCATGAAAATTTAAGCCATCCATAGGCATCTGTTTTACAAATTTTGGGTAGACTCTATGGTCACTGAGAGTAGACAACAACAAATGTGAGAAATATAATTATGTTCTCTCTGTCATTGTAAACTGAATGCACATATGTAACATTCATTATCAACAGATGCATAAATTATAGACCAACAAGAAGGAGATAAATTGCAGGGGAAATCTAGTTTTATGAGCATATAAAGCAGAAGGGCATGTATTTCTTAAATCCAGACTTATACTTAAGTTTGAAACTCTTTGTTGAAGCAAACAATTAATCCTTTAAAAAGCACTATATGTTTAATGTTCAAGGAGGAGACATAAGAGTAGCAGTAGGTTTAATGTGCTACAACCATATAATATGTTCCTTGCACTTACATTATGTTGACAGAGTAGGATGTGTGCTTAATAAGGAGTAACAGGGTGAATCCCGTATCGTGTCAGATGCAACTAGAATAACAGGGTAGCATAAGATTATTTAGGTTGCATTTGAAAGAGATATGTGGAAAAGAAACCAATAACATGAAGAGATGTTTATATGTCAAGACTGGCTTGAACCTAATGTGAGAAGGAAGGTGCACCCTCCTCTCCAGAGGAAATGCCCAGGCAAGAAAACATGAAGGTCCAACCCAGACAAGAGGAAGGGGAAGGTGAAGCCACAGAGGTGGTAGACACAGGGGACAAAACACAAGAGGTGGCCTTAGGAGGATGGGCAGATGAAGAAAGGAAGGAGAAGGAAGAATTGGTGGAGGTTGTGAAAGAGGATCCCTGGATGGGGGAGTGGGTAACCCATGGAGCCGAGAAGGAGAAGAGCTCGGGTGGGAAGACGAGCTAGAGGAGCCTGTTGAGGTGGCAGCGGAAGTTGTGGGTGAGAGCCCTTCCATGTTGAAAGGTTTAGCTGGACTTAGTATGGACCTGGGCCGTCCAACAATCTGGGACCCCCCCCCCACTTCCCATTTAGAGGTGGACTGTGGAACCTGGTTTAACACCCGGGGAAGTTGCTGAAATTTGGTCTGAGGCTGAGCCTCTAATCCCAGAGAAGGGAGAGTGTGCCGGTGAAGACCAAGCCTTATAAATAAAGGTTGGAAACTTGCAAAAGGGCCTGCGTCATCTTTAACGATGTCCGGTGGGCAACGAGGGGCGGGAGAAGAAGGGGGCGACCCTCACACCTAATTTCAGGAAATAAAACTTGGAAAAACACATGATAGCTGAATAAGTAACACTTTCTTGCAATCTGGAAATGTGGTCCACCTGCAGCTGTTTTACGGGATCCTGTGTGTCTTCAAAAGGACAGAGGCCATAAAAACACATACTTTCCTTTCAGTTTTGCAGCTGAATATGCCTTTACAAACTGCTTGGCTTGACAAAAATAAGCATGAGGAGCATTCATCTCGCTTAGAAGCTGCCTAGCATTTCTGAAAGTCTCTGAGGAGTGATAATTCCCATTTAAAACAAGGGGCAATGAAGTAATTTTAAGGGGGAAGTGAAAATGCACAAACCAGGGGCAGGTTACATAAGAATGGGTAACCGTGTGAGACAAGGTAGTGACAACATTTTATATGACTTGAACTCAATCTAATTATTCCCTCTGAACAGAAATAATTCCACGTTTGTTCCCCATGTTCTATCCCCCTTTCACTCCTGTTATTGAAGTCTGAATATAAGGCTTATCTGTGTTCCAGATTTTAATCACCCCAACTATCATACCTCTACTACATGAACATGTGTATACATGAGCTTCTCAGAAACCTGTCAGCATTCCAGAGTGCTAAGGAGGTCAAAATGTGAATTCTCAGCACTCAAAGGATACAGTTCACGTGATTGTTCTGGAAGAATCCACCAAGCACACTATGAACCTGGGTTAAACACACTTGATTGTGCATTCCAGTCTCTATTTTGGTTACAGAGGCTTCCACAAGCAAAATCTTAGTTAGTGAACGACAACAAAAGATACACGACCTTATTCTTTGAATAAGGTCCCTATTCATCCTGTTTGCCTTGTGTGGGAAAGTGGTCTTCATGTTTTTTGAATGGGACAATAATGCCATCTTGTTCCAACAGGCTAGTGGAAAGTTGGCCACTCGTGTGAAACAGCTGCCTACTGAAGCCTCAGACCTCTATAGCCCAGATAATTACAAGTTTGGATACATCAGTCCAAAGGTCATAAAAACATAAGAACATAAGTAGAGCTATCAGGCCAAAGGCCCATCTAGTCCAGCTTCCTGTATCTCACAGTGGCCCCGCCAAATGCCTCTGGGAGTGCACGAGACTAGGTATCTGTTTCCCGATACCACTCCCCTGCATCTGGCCCTTGAAGTACCCTGGTTTTAAGCCTGGAGATGATACATCACTACCATAGTTTGTAACCTGTGATGGACTTTTCCTCTAGGAATCTGTCCAATCTTCTTTTGAAGGCATCCAGGCCAGATGCCATCCACCACCACAACCTGTAGTTGTAAGCCATATGATCAGAGTTTAGAAAAATTAAGTTTTGGATGATAAGTTCCAGCCAGTGGCCTTGTAGAATCTGTGAATTTTAGTCCACAACAGTACTCTTTTAAAGCTCTGCATACGATATATTATTTTCTTTTCAGGTCATGATATGTCCCCGACACCTTACCAAAATACACATTGTTATTTTTTGCCAAATGTGGCTTCTGCCGCTTTGTTAATAGCAGGCTGGGCAGCTCCTGTGCTAGCAGACACATTGATTTTCAAATGTGTGATACAGATTGCCTCTGAAATATTTCCATTTAATCTTCCATGTTCACTGCCTTGCTTTTCACTTTGCCTCCTATAAAAAGTGGCTGTGATTTTCAGTAGAAAAGACAGTTGACACTTAGCAAAGTGAACGTCACTGTCTGTTGATTCCTCTCACCCTTGGAAGGTCCACTGACTCAGATCATTCTCCTAATGCAAAATCATATCTGTGGGAAATGAGATTTCAGCTGCAATCTCTCATCCATTTTGCCTAATATGTAGTTTTCATTAAAGGCATTACAATGGATAGATAGCTTAACAAAATAGTGCATTATCTTTGCCAAGTCTTTGCCCCCTCCCCTTTTCATTTTAAACTGTTAACCAAAATACAGTGGGATCCATTCTTCAGGCTTAAAAGTGTTCATTTTCATACTGAGGCACACTGCAGGAGTCCAGCCTGCTCTCTACGATGCTGACAGATTGTATTGCCCCATGCATCTTTCTATCTTAGAGAAAGCATGGCTGATTTTTATTTGGCCATGCATCTTGCTCCAGTCAGTTTAGCATCAGGCACACTTTGTCTGGTGCACTTTTAGCTGACCCATTAACCAGAACCCTCTGGATAGTATCCAACAGATGAAAAATATGAAATACAAACAATGGAGGGAAATGACTGAAGGCAGCCTATCTTCAAATCAAGAGAAAGCTGGCCGCAAAGGTAGAAAGCATCATGGTGTATAAAAGCAGCAGCAAGGGGTGGGTGGGAATGCTATAATCTGATTACCTTAAAATAATAGCTCTTAAAATATTTTAGGAGAATGAAAATGGCTTCAACTGAAGATAGCTGGGAAGTCTCTCTGCAGAGAGCAACTCAATCATGCTGGCAATCTGTTACTGATAGCAAAAGCTATATCTGTGCTAAGAATCCCTCGGCAGCTACAGCTGAGGAATGGCACACCTTTTTCTTTAAAGCATTCAGCTACACACCATTTAACATTGCTGCACCTCCAGAGCTGAAAAATAAACAAAGTGTGTGCCATCTTTGTGTGGCTTTGCTAATGCTGTGGTACCTCAGATAAATATATATTTTTATAGAATACATGAGCAGGAACAGGATGTAGCTAAGTAAGAAATGTGAAATGCACTTTTAGCTGTATTCCTAGGTCTTTTGTCACTATATACAAGGTCTCTCAGCCAACATTTTAACATAGTGGGATTTTGGAGCTAGAAGTGGCATCCTGCAGAGAACTGAAACTACTTGCTTAGGCTTTCTACAGGAATGCATCCATAAACCTGACAGCAATTGCCACCCAGAGACCTCTCAGACTACTGTCTACAGTCTTTAAAGTTTTCAGCCAAAGTACAGAGGAAATGTTTTTCTCTCTCTTGTGCAGTGTCTTAACCAGAAAGGATAATTGGTGCTGCTGTTTCTTAGTCACCATGCCACTACTAAAGCCACAGTTTTAATGGGTAAATGGTATGGGATACTCCCTTTCATGCAGCATATAGCACCCAAAGAGCCAACCTCAAGAATGTGATTATGAGGGACCATTTCCTTGGAAGGCCTCTGCTCGTTAGGCCCACACACAGGATGCTCACTTGCAATGATGAGCTATACGTCTATGCCAAAAAGACCTCAAGACAGCTTCAGACTTTTGCTAGACACGTACAATGCACAACTGCATATCCTCTGAGGAAACACAAGTGAGGAGGTTCCATTGAAATGCACAATGTTGAGGCCTTAGTCCAAACCCACTTTTATCACCAACGAAGATGGGAGAGGAAAAGGCTGTTTCTATAGGTGTTTTCTAGAGAGGGCAGGAGCGCAGCAAGGCTACTACTATATCTGAGCTCTGGTTGTACTACTGATAATGGGCTTCTCTCTTATTAGAGGTCTACTAGCTACTATAGAATCACCATCACCTTATGCTTTTTTAAAAAAGCCACTTTATGTTAGTGGTAGGGGATCAGTACCATCACACCAGGGCCCATATACCAGCTGCGGGGTGTCCCTATCCACTTGGGATACAGCCCTGTCCACTGACGGCACAGCTTCCAAAATGTTTGCTTGAAACAGCTTGGTTTTGGGGCCAGCAAAGATTCCTTACTTCTGCTTTATAGGCTCTGCATTATTAAAGCTGAGAAGAAATACTAATGGACATTTTAAAATAAGTAACCAACTATGTAAGGAACATGAAAGAAGAGGCACTGTCTTAAGGTTATTTATGTATTTATTTTTGAACTTGTTAACTGCCCAATTTTCCCTCTGGTACTCTGGGCAGTGTACAACAAATTGAAAACAACAACGTGTCCAAACAAAAACAGAACAAGCCCTGTTCACTGGTATGGTCCTTTCATTGGGCAAAGTGAAGCAACTACCTCAAGGAGAAGATGGTTGCAATCAATAGTTGTACCTCTCCCAGCCAATCATCCTCTTAGCAGTTCTCGGTGTTGAAAGATGGAACTATATTATGTGCCTTTCATCCGCTGTCATCTATTAAACCAGTGGTTCTCAATCTGTGGGTCCCCAGATATTCCTGGACTGCAACTCCCAGAAGCTTCTACCACTTACTGTGCTGGAAGGGATTTCTGGGAGTTGCAGTCCAGGAACATCTGGGGACATACAGGCTGTGAACCACTGTATTAAAATGATCTATTTATTATTATTATTTTGAATATTTTACCCCGCTTTTCTTCTTGAAAAAGGACTGAAGGTGGCTGACAATAAGGGACAATATACAGTCCAGAACAAATATTTCCAACCTCGGGTACTGAAATGTGGTTCAACTGGCAGCCCTGTCTGTCTGTCTGTCTGTCTGTCTGTCTGTCTGTTTAGAATATTTTTACCCCACCTTTCTCCTTGGAAATGGCTAGAGAAAGGGGGCACAACCCTGTCCTTTACTTCAGGCACTAAAATATCTCAGGTCAGCCTTGTTTCTTTCTGCATTCACTTACTGCTTTTCATCCTCTGAGCTCTTATGAGCCCTTATGATTTTCTGTTGAGGAGAAACTCTGACACCAGCTTCATAAAAACTGCCCCAGTTATTGCATGGGAGAAACCAGAAATGCATTGCTCTGTGTGATGAGTTAGAACAGAGCAGACACCAAAAAAAGGCAACAGGAAGAAGAGACAATGCTCCCTGTACCCTCCAAACTTTACAGAACAGCACAATGTATTTGAGCATCTGAAAAGGGCAGTGCTCTTTTTGAAGGGTTGGGCATTCCACCTCAAGCACAGCTTTGCTTTATAAGAACAATAACCTTGTAAATGCAGAGCTAAAAGGGATTCTATGGATCACTGAGTTCAGCCTCTCTCAAGGAGGGGCAGTGGGGAATTGAACTCCCAACCTCTGGCTCCCCAGCTAGAGACCTAAACCACTGAGTATAGATGTGTAAGCGTGTTGCGTCGTTACAGTCATGACCAACCCTTCCTGATTCCACGTCCATGGAGTTTTCTTGGCAGGAATACTGGAGTGGTTTTGTCAGTTCCTACTCCAGTCACCTACAGCACCTGGTATTCCCTGGGGGTCACCCATCCAAGTACTGTACTAACCAGGGCCGACCCTGCTTAGCTTCTGAAATCAGGCGACATCGGATGTGTAACTATAATAAGGAGGAGCAAGGCTTTCGAAAGTACTTATTAATACAACTGGACAACAGAAGTCCCCTTGCTGTTCCCGCTATGCTAAGGTGCACTGCATTTCTTTGTAAACACCAGTGATTGTTTTTATATTTGGACCCTTGCCCTTAAATCAGAATATGATTTGTTAAGGAAAACCTCTGCCCTCTTCTCATCCGGTTTCTTAGGGAGAATGATACCTAGTGTCTTTTGTATATATGTGGGGTTGTTTGGTTCCTTTGATGATTCTTTTCCTTTCTTTTGGTGATACATAAGTTGGGCTATCCTATTCCTACACCAGGCGCTTGTAGGTGTCTGGAGTAGGAACTGACAAACCACTCCAGTATTCCTGCCAAGAAAACTCCATGGACATGGGGTTACGAAGAGTCGGTCACGACTAACGACACAACACACACACACACACACACACACACACATTCCTACACCAGTTGGTGCAGGACCAAAACACTGCCTGACAAAGCCCCTTGCTTTGTTTAACAAGCCTAATTGAAGCTACAAATCACAGATCTTGGGGTTTCATGCTTGTTGAATTTTGCTCGCTTCGTTTCAAGGCAGATTAGAATTAGGGAGTCATCAGAAGAAAAGGTGAATCCTCTTGGCATTTAGAGATGGGGCTCTCATTTGAATTGCACATCGCCTCTGTATCTTTTGGAATCTTCCACCCAAAGAGTGAATGGCTTATTTTTGCAGAGCCATTCAAGACATTTCTCTCCCTATCCCTAGCTTTAAATGTCAGTTAATTTGTCATGTTTATGGCAGATGGCGGAAATGATGTCACCCTCTGGATTTTGCCCTGACAGTTTTTTTCTGCAAAGAATGGTTCTTCTGTCCTGTTTACCCTCCATCCCTGGCTTAGCCAAAACTGCCTTTTACTAATAGCAGCAATTAAGAAGTCATCAGAGACCCTGTGAATTCCTTAGCCAATTAGTTTGAGCTCAGTCTAATTACATTGTTTCTGTTATTTTAATTACTCAAATTTAGTTTATTCAAAGAGGGATCTGTCTGGGTTTATTCCAAATCTAGCTTTTTAGAAGTTTCGGTGTGTGTGTGTGTGGGGGGGGGGGGAGCTTTTCCAACTGTTGAAAATTTGGCTTCCTAGGAATTTATATGCTTATAGCTCCCTGGTTCGTTTTAATGCCACTCTCTCTCAATCAAAACCCATTGAATAAATAAGAGAAGGCGGGAGAACTATGGAGTTCTTCAATGGGAGTTTGCACTTCTCGGTGGGTTATAACGGGAGGTTTCTACCTTTATATATAATGTATTGATTGTCCTTTTGTTTTCTGGCTATAATTATACTAGTTTTCATTTATGTTTAGCATGGGTCATATGGGACTAGAGAGAAGAGAATCACCTTTTGTCCTAAAAATTTTAGAGAGAGAGAGAGAGATCAGCACGAATTAGAAAAGTGATTCATTTCGAACTGCATGCGATTCATCATGTTTGACAAATCATGAATGACAAATGCATGATTTTTTCTTATAAATCAACACATTGATTTGTTGATTCACTTATACTTTAAAACCTGATAAAATGCATCCCCAAGGCACCCAAAGGTGCCAATCCTGCAGGAAGGCTCCCCTGATTTCCCCCCAATGAGTCCTGAAAGTTCACTTGCATTTGGCTTCTGGATGTTCGAGCTATGGACTCCCAAGTAAGGTCTCAGCAGGAAAGTGTCCCAGGAATGTACAGTAGCTGCACCAACCCCTTGCTTAATGTAGGGATCTTAATCAAGGCAGAGTAGACCCATGGTTCTCCAGTTTTCTTTTGAATGTCTCCGGCATTTGGAGTGCTCACTGCCTCCTGAGGTCATTGTCATACTGCTTCAACAGGTAAGAATTTTCCCCCCTGATATTCAGCTAAAATCTGGCTGTGCTGAGTCCATTATTAGGGGTCCTGCATTCTGGGGATGATTGAGGACAGAGCCGTATGACAATCTTTCAAGTATTTGTTGTGTATCATGGAGTGGGGAGAAATGGTACAGACTGAGCTTGATAAGTTCTCTTGCCTCTTGCGCCTTCCATGGTTATTCTACTTCAAAGTGGAAAAGGGAAGATGAGTAAAGAGATTATCTGAAGACTGGACAGGGAAGGGGCAGCACTACAGCCATGCTTTGATAACTGGTCTAATAAAGGCAGCACGTGCCCTAGTCTTGCCTTCATTAGACCAGCCATGCATACAGCTCTCCTTCCCAGTTTTTCTTGTTTTTTTAATATATAGATCCAAGGACTGTGGACAGATTGTACGATCAAATTTGAAGGCCAGTTTGGTTTTGGAATATATCCTAGTTTGTTCCTGAACAATTTATGCCCTGTCTGATTGGATCTGTACCCCAGATCTGAGTGGATGTGTAAACCTCCCATAGACTCCTATTGGAAAACCAAAACACTTTTTAAAAAATACACAGATGTCCATGACATCTGTGACATGGCAGACTCGAAGCAGGGGAATAAACCTTGCTAAAGTTCAGATAAAGACTTCAATGATTTGCATTCCAGCCAAACCTTTAAAGTTTGCTTGAAAAAGAAAAAGAGAAAGGCTGAAACAAGATTTGCTCCCCATCTGCTTCAGTATCTTCCTCATCTACAAATTGATGCGTCATTTCAAGTGACGTTGCCTGGTTCTTGAGTTCAGAGTTTGGCGTTTGTCAGAATCAGGCACACAGACCTAATAAAGAAAAGTTTGGAAGGTTTGGGGAATTCAAGGTCTACTAAGTACTTTTCCAGGCTTTTAAATAGGTAACAGTCCTGGGAAACTGGGATCAAAATGACTCATGGGTCCACTTGAGGGTGATTGAGTGGATGTAGCCCAGAGAGCTGTACTGTCTTGCATGTGTCTCATTCCCTGATTGTGTACTGGGCATAGTTTTAGGAGAAGGCCATTAGCAACCCCCATATACAGAAGCAGTCCTTAAAGCTGGGAAGCCGAGTAATCTGGGAAAGCATGTCTGTACTGGAAGGTCATTGCCAAATGTGATCGATTGAGTGCCCCTGTTCCCCTTTGGTAACTCATAGTGATGAAGCCCTAAAACCAAATGACAGCCAATGATTGCCAAAAATATAGGGTTGTAGTGTTCAGTCCGACAGGAACTCTGTTGCCCACTGTTGCTGATTTTGCTCCCATAATCCCATAGTATTTAAGGGAAGCAGGGGCCCTGCATTTGACCTTCCTTCTTGGTCTATGACCCAACCTCTGGACACTCCCTAACCCACAGCAGCTTTTTGTCCTATGTAAAAAACAAAAAACAAACAAACAAACAAACAAAACCACTAGTAGCACAGCAGCCCATTAGGCATGAACATAACTGTTTATCATTGTTAGGTGCTATCAAATGACCCACAACTTACAGAGCCCCATAAATAAGCAAACTCTAAAATGTTCTTGTCCTCAACAGCCCTAGTCAGCTTTGCAAACTCAGGGCTGAGGTTTCCTTTAGAGTCAGTCCATCTTGTACATGGTCTTTCTCATTCCTTACTACTAGAGATGGGCACGACTTAGCGGTATTCCCGTTTCCGTTTCCGTTACTCGGTTCCGTTACTCTACGGAAACGGTAACGGGAATTACTCCGCCAGACTTCGAGCTCGAACCGACGAACGAACAATTTTGGTCTGATTTGTCGTGCTCGTTACTTGCATCGCGGGATTGCGCGATGCCACGCGGCACAGAAAAAAAGTTTTTAAAAGTTAAAAAAACCCGGTTCCCGGCCAAAAAGCAGGCGGAAAAATGCCTGCCGTGCCTCAGGGCACCTACCAGAGGGGTTGTTTCTGGAGGTCCCCGGCCTCCCCCCTCATCCCCCGTCCTGGGCTGCTCTGGTGGGACTTGCCGCAGGCTCGCAGCCAGCAAAAAGCCCAGTCTCGCTGCCGGCCGCCCGCAATTAAAGCGCAAGCAAGCGGCACGGATGGCACAGGAAAAAACTTTTAAACTCTCCCCCCACCCATTCCCGGGCCAAAAAAGCAGGCGGAAAAATGCCTGCTTGACTAAGGGCGCAGGGCACCTACCGGAGGGGTGGTTTCTGGAGGGGGGGTCCCGCCTCCCCCCCGTCCTGGGCAGCCGGACTCGAGTTGCCATTTCGCCATGCCATGCGGTGCGGGCGGGGGATCCAAAATGGGGCGGCGAACGCAATATTGTTTTTGAAACCGTGGTCCAAAAACACACAAGCACAACAGAAACACGCGAAAATTTATAAACTGCCAGATTTTTCACAGTAGCAGTGGGTTTTTTCTTGCAACAAAATCTCTCTCCTCTCCTCCTCTGTCCTCCATTGATTTTATTTTATTTATTTATTTTTTACACCTGCGCAGTGCGCAATGATGGGCTGGCCGAGTGGCCAGCCATGTGGGAGTGGACAACCATGCAAATTTTTGGAGCCATCCCACCAGTCGCATGGCCACTTGGCCATGGAGACTTCTGGGATGTGCCAAAAAGCCCCCTAAAACCTGCCCTAGCCCTAACCCTAACCCTTGACTCCGTACCCATACGTCACAGACTGTCTTCTTAGTGGGTCAGAGAGGCACCCAGAGGTGCAACCCACTAGCCCACCGTAACCTTACCCGTCACTAGCCTAACCCTAGCCATTGCACTAAGCCACCTTAAAGCCAGATCTACTTGCTTGCATTGCACTACACGCAGCAAGTACAATTCCCTTCTGTGTGAGACATGGTGGTGCGAGAGCCTTGTGAAGGGCGGGCATGACGCTATCACTCTCACTGGTCTCACTGTCTGCACATTCTGTTATGCAATATCCATATGGCTATTGCATAGCATTTTGCAGCAGCAGCAGGTGAGGAGGGGAGACCCCCCCAGTAGAGGGGTCTCTCTTGGAGCCTGCTTCCCCTTCCTAGTGGCAGGAAGCACCCACGGGTGCCTCCAGGAGCCCACTTTTCCTTTATAGCGGGCCAGAGGAGGCACCCACCCCACAGAGGTGCCTCCAGGAGCCCGCTCCCCCCCCCAAACCAGTACTAACAACAACGAAAAAACGAAAAAACGAACCGACTAATTTTTGCGAATTTTCACGAAAACCGGAAACGAGCCGAAACGGGACCGGCCCGACTAACGACAACTCGAAAAAATTTTTTTTCAAGTCATGCCCATCTCTACTTACTACCTTTCCTAGCATTATTGTCTTTTCCAGAGAATTCTGCTTTCTCATTATGTGCCCAAAGTGAGACAGCTTCAGTTTCAACATTTTTAAAAAAATCTCCAATGAAATGTGCTCATGCTTGATCTTTTCTAGTTCCTTCATTGCTGCCCTTCCAAGAATCGGTCTTCTTCTAATGTCTACTGATTTCTTAACTGAAGTCTCCTCTTGGATTGATGCATGGACTATCATTGCTGCTTTCTAAAATGAAATGATCAGCATTTCTTAAATTATTGGCATTTCCTCCACCAATTTTCACTCCTTCATCTGAATCTCCTATGGCTTTCTCTATGATATGTTCTGCATACAGACTGAATGGATAAGGCGATAAAAATGCACTGTTGTCCCACTCCTTAGCCTATAACAGGCCTGTCCAACAGGTAGACCGGGGGCTACCAGGAGCCCGTGAAGGGTTCAAAAGTAGGCCGCCGGCCATCAATAACAAAAGTGAGGGGATAAGTTCTCCACCTCTACCTCCCCCACCCCAAGGACCACCACTGCCACAGAAAAGCTCTGGGTCTGCCAGCCCACTGTCTCAGCTGAGCAGAGCTGTTCAAGGGCTGCTCTACTTAATGAGCATATGGTCGGAACAGATAACATTCATAAGTAGAGGTTTTCGTGTAGTAGCCCTCAGGCACTTTCATCTGGCAAAAGTAGACCTTGGCCTATTCAAAGTTGGACAGCCCTGGCCTATACGAAACCACTCTCAATAGTCTATCCTAGTGGTAACCTCTTGTCCACAATACAAGTTACATGTCATTGTAGCTGCTCAAGTATGTTTTATTTTCTACAGTAAACTTGTTTTCTAGTCAATGTGTTCAGTGCTTGTTTCCAAGTCTTGTTTCCTAGTCAATGATTTCAGCGCTTCTTTCCAAGTCTTGTTTCGTAGTCAGTGTGTTCAGCACAAGACAGTGGAAGCAAGCTCTATTTTATCATATGACTTTATAATGAGTTTAAAATTTGAAACTGCTCATGAAACCATTTTCTTTTTTCTTTCTTTCTTTCTTTCTTTCTTTCTTTTAAAAAGGGTTGTCAAATATGTATATTTTCTCCTTTTATTGTGAACTATGGGTCATGTATAAGTAGTTGTAAAGTTATTGGTTGTGATGCTAGGCTGGGCAGGGAAAATGTAAGAGGCATTAGAACACTTTGCTATCTAACAAAGAAGAAATTAATATTAATTTTGTAATTGGTGTGTTTCACACCTGAAGTAATACATATGCCCATCAAGCACAAGTATACAATTACCCCAGGTAAAAAAAATAATTTCACTGTACCAATGTCAAGTGGATTCACTTCAGCTACAGCATGGTGTCATCCATGCCATTTTGTATGTAATCACCCCATAACACCATTCCATTTCTACATGAATGTATTCCCCCTTCCATTCTGACGTGCAAAGTGTAAAATGCTCTAAGATGCACTGGGGTTTAGTGGTATTAAAGGATCCACCTTTAGTGGATATTTAAATTTTAGTTTGCACATTAGTCCAACAGATGGGTTCATTTTAGGCAAGAATTTGCAAAGGCTGAATTCTACACGCATACTTCAGCACAGCTGAAATGACTTAAGCATCATCCATCAACACACAGTGAGAATGAGGCTGTGCTTTGTTTTCCAAAGAGCATCTCATTGTTTCCTCAAATATGGGAAAAATGAGCAGAGCTACTGCCAGTTCATGACTAGGTAATTTAACTATCATTCTGAATGGACAGGGGCACATGCTGTCAATTTGGCTGTCTTGGAATAACCAGAAGCACTGACAACAAGAGAAATAATCCCTATAGACAGGTGACATGTGACTGGATAGGTTACATTCAGTGAATTCCAATGTTGATTTTTTACTTCTTTCTGAGGTATTTTCTGTGAGCCATTTCACTGTTCCGACGAGTGTAGTGTGCTTTGGATCTTGATCAGTCTAGATGATGGAGCAGTACATTTAGGAAGGAAATCTGGACAATTAACTTGACAAATTTCCCATGCCAACTTTCTTAAAAAATGTATATGAAGTATTACCTGTCCAGTCATGAGTAATTTCCGCAGATGACAAATCAGCTCAAGACAAGCAGCTTGTGTTTAACACTTTGGTTTATGATTTTGAAGACTCTGACATGACTGATTATGCTAAGGCCTGCAGCAATTTACTGAATTAATGAATTAATTACTAATACATGAGAGTGATTAATTGAGATGCTTCTTAGGATCTTACTCAGTGTAATGGAGCTTGAGCAATGACAGGTGCGTAGTTATGGGACGGATTCTGCAGCCTGCACTGTTACAACCACCTGGTAAAGGCAATTAGTTTCAATGTGGTAGTCATTGCTGAATCAGGACTCACATGATTAAATACAAGTAAATGCTTGGGGCATATTTCTAAGCTCAGTGGAATCAGTCAGTTACTTGCCATTTGGTTAATGAAGGTAAGGTTTTGCCCTCAGGTGGATTAATAAATACTGCTATGGCAGAATCTTATGATTGTTTTTTTCCTCCCTTCAGTAGCTGACCTTTATGGGGTCATTTCACACATTACCATTTCTGACATGGAATTAATCTCTTTGTAGGAAAAAAACAGCCACACATCCCAAGGTGCAGAGTTTGACAAAGTTATGCATTTTGGAGTACAACTCTCCGAATCATAAAGCCTTGCAATTAGCCACACTGGCTAGAAACTTCTGGAAGTCAAAGTTAAGTAACTTTTGCAGGCTCTGCCCTGAAACACATAACTTTTCATAGTGGTCTAGTATTCCCTTTGGAAAGTCAGGCACACTGTCAACACCTCATCCTTCTACTTGACAACAACAAGCTTTTCCTATTCCACAAAAGTCCCTAAATCTATATTGAGAGATATACGTAGAAACCAGAGCTCATTTCATGGAGCATCCTAAATGTAAATTGCCCTCTGGTATTCAGATATCTGACATGGGCAGGGGTCTTCTATTTATACTTTTCTAGAAAAACTAATCATTTGAGCAGGTGCTTTGGAGAGGCAGTTGTTTGAGGAGTTGCACCACAAGCAACTGTTCATTTTCCTTCATTTTCTTCCCTTTATTTGGGTCAAATTACCTGTTAAGTGTCCTTCCTATGATGATGTTTTTCCTATAGTTATCTGGTAGTTGAGACTTCTTTTCTTGTGGGATCAAAACATTTCACTATTCATCCAAGTAGCTCAGGCATGTCCAAACTTCAGCCTTGCTGATGTTTTGGACCACAACTCCCAAAATTCTAAGCTTATATTGCCAATGACAAAGGACTGTGGGAGTTGTGGTCCAAAACATCTGGAGGGCTGAAGTTTGGACATACCTGAAGTAGCTTCTTCAGTCTGAGGAAGGCTGGTAGGAGACCTTGGTTTCACTCCACTCTGGTCTGAATAGGCTCATTAGATGGGCAATGGCCTGGAGAGAGTAAAAGTCACACCGATGCAGCCCTTTCCCAACACGCATTAAGTATGATTCATTAGTACTGGCCTTCCTAGTGGAGGTGTGAAGTGGTTCTGATTTATCTGGGGGTGGATGAAAGGGTAGTATGATAAACAGGAGACAGATTGTGCCCAAGTCCCCCATCCCTGTTGAGAGTGGAAGTTTCTATATACACATGAATTACTTCCCTGAATCTTCTTTTGAACCACCTTCCTTCTTTGTATAACATGTGTACATCTTTGTCTTTGAATGAGTGTCCTTTGTCCTAAGTAAAATATATGTCTCTTATGTCTTAACAGGGATTCCACTTCTAATGATGAGGTGACTATATTGCTTAATTTGAACCTTCGGCAAAGGAAAAATATATATATAAAAATCAGCCTGTCCTCAAAGCCTGATCGGCCTGGAGCCTGAACATAATTTGTTCACAAATCAACAATTTGAAATGTCTGTTTGTTTCATTTAATGCCAGCGATGCTATTTTTTTTTAAAAAAAGAATTAATTAGGGTTTCACATTAATTCCACATGCTACTTTTGGGGGTATTTGGGGGCTGGCTATTTTGAATACTTTACATTATTTTAAGGAATTTTCAATGTAAGGTGTCAATACATTAATAACAGGCAACTAGGGATTGGCATGAAACTGAAAAATAGGGATCGTTTGTTCCATTTCATTCCCCCATATTTTGTTTCATTTCATATGAATTTTAACAACCAAAAAAGCCCGTACAAAATTAAATGTTAAATGAAATGCTTCATTACCTTTTGGGGGTCCGGTAATGGCAGAGATGGGCCTGGGGTGGCCTGCCGGGCGCACTCTCGCCCTCTCCTCTCCAGTGGTGGCAATGGCAGTGCGTCAGCAAGGCCTCCTGCCGGGACCACTTGTCCTCTCCTCTTTGGCTGTACTTGTGGCGGAGTGATGGCAAGAAGGCCTCCCGCAGGCCGTGCTTGCCCTCTGGTCTTTGTCCACCACGGCAGCAACTCTGGCAGTGGTGGCGGCAGGGAGCCTAGGCCGGCCTGCTGGGCCTGCTCGCCAGCTGGCTGGTGGGGTGGCAGTGGTGGTGGCAGCGGGCCTAGGCTGGCCTGACAGGCCCACTCACCAGCTGGGTGGCAGGCTCCGGCAGTGGCAGTGGCGGTGGCGGTGGCTCCAGCAGCAGCGGTGGTGGCAGAGGAGGACAGACACAACCAAGCAGGTACAGGAGCTTTTACAAAGAAACAAAATGGTTTGTTTTAACATGCACCACCTGTACCCCCCTTCCTTCCGTTTGTTTTCTTAAAAGCAACTTGAAGGTCAGATGCGCCCTCTCTACGATAGCTTGCCCTGTAGAATTAAAGGGAATCCCATGAACAAGTTTTACACCCCATTGGGAACAAAATCGAGAGAAGGATTGGGATACATATGCTGGGCCATTGTCAGTTTTCATCACCTCAGGCCGTCCCATTACTGCAAAGGTCCGAAGGCAATGTTGAATTGCATGACGGGTAGTCTCTCCCTTCATTGGTGTAGCCCAAATGTAGCCAGAATAGGTGTCAACTGTTACGTGAAGTTTACTAAATGGGGACAAGGCAGGTACCTGCGTAACGTCCATTTGCCAGATCTGATTTGATTTGGTACCTCTAGGGTTCACAGCATCATAGGGCACATTCAAAGGTGAAACTGAACATGAGGCACAAGTCGACACAATATCCCTAGCCTGGGACAAGGGAATACCAAATTGCCTATGAAGAACTTTAGCGGGCTGATGAAATGTGCCATGGCTTTGAATAGGGTCATCAAATAGGGAAAAACAACAGGCAGTATCAGTATGATTCAGACGCAGGGACGCATCTGCCCTACGGTTTCCTTCCATGAGCGCCCCAGGCATGTTACTATGGGACCTAAGATGACTGATAAAACATGGCAAAGTTCTATGCAAGACAAGAGTCTTTAAGTCCAAAAACAGGGAAAAGAGATCTCCATCAAGAACCGGTGACAGGTAAGCATGCTGCAAATTGCATAAAAGACGGTATACATACTGTGTGTCTACAATAAGATTGAACTGCTCATGAGAAAAGGTATGGAACGCCAGTATTACCGCAGCCAGCTCGGACCTTTGAGCTGAAAGTTGCAATTCCGTGAATTTACATTTCCATTCCCCTGAAATATCCATCCATGTGAGCACCCCACGGCGCTTAGAACCATCAGTGAACAAAGTAACCGCCTCTGAGAGGGGCTTATCTGAGAAACAAGAGTGTAAACTGTATGGGAAAGAAGACAAAAATGTTAGCCTTGGATCTTTAGGAGGATTGAACACAAATTTTCCTGCAAAGTCAGCACACGCGATCTGAAACGGCATCGAAACCTGCAACAAGTGTTCTGCTTGATCCTGCTTAAAAGGCAAATAGATTGTTAATACATCATATCCAGTCAACGTTACAGCTCGAAGCCGGGCTTTGCTAATGACATCCGCCACTGCATCTGGAACAGGATACACACTACGAGGTGGTGTATGAGGGAGATGCAACCATTCTAAGATATAAACGTGACCCTTTTGTCCTGAACAATACAAAATTCCTGTAGGCAACTGATTAGTACAAAATACAGCACAATGCAATCCCAGTAACCCCCCCAATGGAATTCTATCTACTGCTACAGTTGCAAACTTCTTGTTGATGAGTTGCAAAACTTCCTTCATTCGGGGAGTTAAAGGAATAACATCCGCTGGAGAAGTGTGTCCAGCGAGTGCAGAGAACAAGGGTGACAGCTCTTCAGTGGTAAGAGGCAAAAATGGTCGAGCCCAATTCAAATGTCCTAACATCTGTTGAAGCTCCACTAAAGTAAAGGAGGATGGGATTCGAAGCTCAGGGATTACCGGTGCTGACGAAGATTGAAGAAGACGGTGTCCCAAATAAGTGTAAGGAGACGTTTTTTGAACCTTCTCCGGTGCGATGATCAGTCCCCGTTGCTGTAGCATTTTTTCCAGGGATAGTAGATGTTCCTTAGTGATTTTTTGTGCTGCCACAAGAATATCATCCATGTAATGGAAAACAGTCACTTCTGGAAAGGTGTCTCGAAAGGGCTGCAGCGCTGTGTCCACAAAATATTGACACAACATCGGGGAGTTCTTCATTCCTTGTGGAAGAACGGCCCATTGGAATCTGGCTGCTGGTCTCTCGTTATTATATACTGGTAAGGTAAATGCAAACATAGGCCTGTCCTTGGGATCCAGTGGGATGGAAAAGAAACAGTCCTTTAGGTCTATCACGGCCACTTCATATTCTCTGGGGATTAAATTAGGGTTTGGCATTCCTTGCTGTAGTGACCCCATGGTGCCCATCCTTTCATTAATTTTTCTTAGGTCCTGCAGGAGGCGCCATTTCCCTGATTTCTTCTTGATGACAAATATGGGAGTATTCCAAGGGCTAGTGCTGGGCTCTATGTGGCCTAAAGTTAATTGCTCCTTTATGAGGGCCTCCGCTGCTCGGAGCTTTTCTTTGGGCAGCGGCCATTGGTTCACCCAGACAGGCGGCCCGGGTAACCATGAAAGTGGCAAAGCGCATGCTGGCGCTGCAGGGGAGGCCCTTAGCATAAATTTGTCTGAATGGTTGTTTTGCACTGCGAAAGCAGGTCACGCCCCCATAAGGTAACAGGAATGTCCATGATCAAGGGATGTATTGATATTGGCCCCTCTGGTGTTTCAAAAATTATGGGAGGGACAGATACCTCGGCTGCAGTAAAACCACCAATCCCGAAGACCTCTGCTGCTTTCCGAGTGGGCCATTCCTTGGGCCAGTCCTTTCGGGCTATCACCGTGGAGTCAGCCCCTGTATCCAGTAGTCCCTCAGTTGGGATGGATCGCATCACCACGGTCAACTTCGGCCACCCAAATGTAATGGACAACAAAGCATTTATGTGTGTTCCAGAGGGATTTTCAGAAAATCCATTGAAGTCAAAGGCCACAGGCAAAAGCAGAAGTTGTGCAATGCACGCACCCTTTTGCACAGGGTAATGTCCCGTTGTCCAGCAGTACACAAAAAGCGGCAAATTTGTATCACTAGTGATGACCCCAGGAGCTACCATAAGACCATCAGTCATGCTTGCTTTGTGTGACAGAATCAAACCTACTGTTCCGTTAGGGATGCCAGTATCGTATGTTGTGGGTATGCCAACGGGCATAAAGGGAACAGTCAAAGGCACTTTTTCTGCTGCATAGAGATAAACTATGTTGGACGAATCAGTCCGTTCAGGGGCTTGACTCTTATAATGCAGCATGTTGTCCAAGTCCCGGACATGACTCCCCTCTACTTGCCCTATTGTTTGGCCGGGGCCTGGGCCAGGCCCGCTGGTCAGTTTCCCGACGGCTGTTGGCGCAAACCCTGGGGATTATGTCCTTGGTTATTCGGATTAGACCTGCATTGGGAAGCCCAATGATACCCCTTTTGACAGTGGGGGCATTTTGTTGATGGGCGCTTTGCCAGAGACGCCGCTGACCGGCATTGACTACGGTAATGTCCTTCCTGGCCACACCTGAAACATTTCTTTCCAGCTGCTGGGTTCATTATAGGGTTTGCCGGAGGTCTAACATTCATGACAGCAGCGGCCATTAGTGCTGCCTTGTGAGAAGCAGAACCCACATTCTGACATGCTTTAAGGAAATCGACAATCCCAGTCCCGGGCTGACTGTAAATGCTTGCAAGAACCTGGCGGCAGTCCTGATTCGCATTTTCAAAGGCTAGTTGTCGTACCAACATATCCCTAGCAGGTTGACTGTCCACCTGCCTCTGTAAGGCCACCACCAAGCGGTTAACAAACTCATGATAATCCTCCTTGGGCCCTTGATGAATGGTGGCGAAGGTAGCTCCCAGTTGGCCTGTAGCACTAGAGGGGATACGTCTCCAAGCCTTTATAAATAATTCTGCCACCTGCACAAGGGCTGCATCCGTAAGTGCCGCTTGTTGAGCAGCTGTCGCCCAGTTTTGGCCATCTCCCACCAACATTTCATAAGTAATATTAACCACTGGATTAGCATTCAGATTGACCCGTGCCCGACTCCGGGCTAGATCCATCCATTCCTGCCTAACAAGCATAGCATCTGCAGGATTCAAAATAGTTCGGAGGATCAATTTCCAGTCTGCTGGAACCAGTCTCATAGTAGATAAAGATTCAAGGATCCCAAAGCAATAGGGAGCAGTGGGGCCATATTCTGTTACTGCCTTTTTGAGGTCTTTAACATACTTAAAGTTCAGAGCCTCATATCTATCAGGGATTGCAGGATTGCCACCAGCTGCTGGGGCCCCTCGTATGACAGGAAATGCACCTACATCTTCCAAGGACAGTTCCTGGATGGCTTTGGCTGTGGGTGTATCCTCTGGTGGCAATTTTTGTTGTAAATCAGGAGGATCAGAAGTTTTTTTCAGCTCCATTGGTTTATTATACTCTTGGTAAGTAGGTGGAGGAGCCGTAGGAACTACAATATTAGCAGTTAGCAATGGAGATGGTGGCATTAAGTATGGCAGATTCGGGGTTACTTGAGATTGGCTTATTAATATATTTTGTGGGGTCATTTTTGTTAAACAACTTCTGACTTTGCACCATGTATATAACATAGCCACAGAAACCTTTGGGTGACCATGGAAACAGGAGCCAATTTTGTCCCACAAAGCCAAGTCATAACTGCCTTGTTCTGGATACCATGGGCAAAAATAACCAATGTCCTTTATTAATTGAGAGATCTCCTCAGTGAGTACTTTATGCCCATTTTTAGTAAGGAGGTAGTGGAGATCATTAGCAAATTTCTGTTGGGGTGCTGACAAAGACGAGCCCATTTTAGATGCAAGGTACGGGGTCACTCACCCGGGGATCTGAAAAACAGATGATCGGCGCGCCTGGGACCCGAAATGGGTGCAGATGAGTGACGAACAATTCAGCTTTCTGATTTGCCTCACACGGGGCACCACTTGTCAGAACCAGGGAGGTCCAGCTCCAGGTCCAGTTCGACAATCAGGATGTGGTGCGAAGGGAGTGCACTGGAATAAACAGGACTGCAGTCTGAGGTTATGGTGCATAGAAAGGAACTTGCCAGCCGCACCTAACACTGGCTCTTTTATTCTTTTAGAACACAAACTGTTACATTAACATGGCAGGCATATATTAGCCAATCAAAGCAGTACATTTTCCCGCCTAGTTTTCTTACTGTGCTGGGTGCATAGCTAGCGTGCTGTGTGCACACCCTTAAGAGTCGTGTGCATATTCCCTGCGTGTCGGGTGCATACGCCTTGCATAAGATATGCGTGCCGTGTGCAACTCCAGCTACACATCACCTATCCTATATCAAACTCTTTACAAGCCAGCACCCCATCCCCACAAACCCCATTTTGTTTCATCTGTAACGAAATACCGCTTCTTTGTTTCATTTCATTTCGTTTTGTTTCGTTATGTAACGAACCAATGAATCAGCATTTTCTTTTTCATTTTGTGCCCATCCCTACAGGCAACTAGTTAATTTCTATTTCCCTAAATGCTTTAATTTTAACAAATTAATACTTCTTTATGATTTAATTTGATGTATAAATGTTAACATTAATGTTTTCAACCTCTTGCTGCACCTAATAGCTAGCACAAATGCTGATATTATTTATTTATTTATTTATTTATTTATTTATTTATTTATTTATTTATTGCATTTTCTTCCCATGCATCTTGCCCAAAGGCTACTCTGGGTGGCTAAAAATCAATAAAACATAAAATAGTAATTCTAGAATAAACATAAAACATAAAAACATACATCTAGAATAACATTAAAATCAACAAACAACACATATAAACCATCTATCATCAAAATAAAGATGGAAGCCCCTTTCTTTTTTTAGAATTATGAGACTTAAATACTGTCTGTAGCGTCACATTTTGGCTAGGTAAGATTGTTCAGTAAATTGTGCCTCTTGTTGGGGATCTCAGCCTGGACACAGTGGAGAGAAAGCCTTCAATACAGGTGAGGATGAGAAGGATAACCAGGCCCATCTGACAATATACCCTGCTGTTGTCCCACATGGATTACTTTAAATACAACATTGCTTTACATATTAGGAGGCAATTGTTTGACACATCTGGTATAATACATTCATATGCCTATCAGGGCAGACCATGCACTGACCCAGAGTGTGTTTTCCTCACCTGAAAATTTGAGGGGAGGGGTTTCCCCATGACCTCAGCCATGAGTTGCTGGTGTGCTTTTAAAAAAAAAAATACGCTTCACAAAAGCCTTGTCTTTCAGAGTGGATGTTGTTTCACAATGATTTCAAAAGAAATCAATGCCATATGCGATTCCAGATGCTGGAGAGGCTTTCAGGGAAAGCTATGCTGCAAATTGCTAGTGCCTTGCTCCTTCTTACATTGTGTTCTCTTCAATGTCACCCACTTGGTTGCTTATCAGTGAACAGTACTTTATAACAATCTACCTTCAACACCAAGCACAGCTTTGACTAAATTGGATGTCCTTTTAAAAGACACATAATTCAATAAGACACTGCCCTCTCCAATCTGAGTGATTGAAAAGGAAGTCTACAAGTTTGTTGAGTATACTGACAAGATTATTACAGTAAACACTGACTTTCATTTATATGTTGGTTAAGCTTAACAGAGCGCTGGCTAATGAACACAGTTATGCATGCCTCAGGATGGGCTTTGGCACAATGGATACCAGTTCACTTAATAGATATGGCAAAGTAACTTCAAAACTTTTGAAGGTCAGCAGAACATTAGTGAAAGGAGAGAAGCAAAGCTTCCTGCTGAGGCATCCAATTTTCACCATTTTCTCATGCTTACTGCAATTCATGTTCTGGATGGTCCCCCAATACCTTGCAGCATCTTTTTGACTTCAAATGTGAGGTCCGTCTGGATATCTGAAAAAGGAAACTGTTGGTACATGATGTCAAGTTGTCTCCAACATACGGTAGATATATGAATGAGTGTTGCTCAGCTCTTGTAAACTCAAGCCCACAACTTCCTTTAGGGCAGGCATGTCCAAAGTCAGGCCCGGGGGCCAAATGTGGCCTGTTTTCAAATTTTGAGTGGCCCACAGCCTCTTCTCCCTGCCAGCTGGCCCCTAACCATACTGGATGGAGATGTCAGCTTGCAGTTTTATGGTTTGCCTGCCCTCCCTGCCTCCGTCCATTCCCCCAGCCCCCTGCCCAGCCTACCTACCTACCGGTTCCATTGCGGCAGTGTCCACCTGCCTCCTTGCATGTCCTAATTTGGCTGAATGGTCGGCCTCCATACATTTTTACCTCACTTAATTTGACCCTCCTTACAAAAAGTTTGGACACCCCTGCTTTAGGGAGTCAATGTATCTCATATTTGGTCTTCCCATTTTCCTGCTGTCTTCAATGTATCCTAACATAGTTGTGTTTATGAGACAATCTTGCCTTCTAACAATGTGCCCAAAGGATGACTGTCATCACATAGATAGTTCCTGCTTGCTTTGATCTAGGATCCACTTATTCCTCTTCCTGTCAGTCAAGGGGATCTGCAAAGCTGTTCCCCAGCACCATATTTCCAATGAATCAGTTTTGCTCCTGCCAGCTTTTACATCTGTATATAGTGATTGGGTGTAGAAACATGAGTATGGTCTTGCTCCTGCTGTCCAGTAACCCGTGCTTACACTCGATGACCTTTTCCTTCATTGCTGCCTCACTGTGTCTCAGTCTTCTTCTGACTAATATGCAGTCTCTACTTGGATTGATGGATGAACCAAGGAGTACGAAATCTCTATCTCAGTTTCTTCATTGACAACATCAAAGCTGTGTAGTTCTGCAGCTATGATTCTTGCCTTCTTAATTCTCAATTGCAGGTCTGTTTTTGACACATTCCTCTTTCACTTCTGTCAGAAGTTGTTTCATATCATTTCTGCTTCCTTCTCAGAAGAGAGTGTTGTCTGCAGATCTTAAAGTACTGATGTTTTGTGCACCCATTTTCACTCGTCTTTCATCTGAATCTGTCCTCCTGGCTTTCTCTATGATATGTTCTGCATACAGATTGAATGGGGCGAGGATAAAATGCACTCTTGTCAGACACCTTAGATATAGGAAACCATTTCACCTCTCCATATCTTGTCCTAACAGTAGTTTCTTGCCTACAATGCAGGTTATACATCAGGACAATCCAATACTGAGACACATCTTTTCTTTAACAATCCATAGCTTCTCATGATCAGTGGACCCCACACCTGGGGGGAAATACTAGGAAGAAAAAGAATTTTCTCATGATCCTTGTGGTCAAAGGGTTTGACTCATATAGATCTGTAAAGCCAATAATCTGTTTATTGCAAGCACAGGGGTACCTTGTATAAAGGAATTAATTCTTTCCAAATAAAATTATGTTAAGCAAATTTTGCTTTATACAAATTTCCCATAGGAATGCATTGAAAACAGAGTAATCCCTAATCACAACCATTTTTATGTTGTACAGATTCACCCCATAGACGGTTCTGTTAAGCAAATTTCCCCTATCTCCGGAATTTTTTATGTTGTACAGATTTTATGTTATACAAACCATTTGTTGTACAAGGGTCCACTGTATATGCTTCAAGCAATCAAACAGATGACTGTAAATATGAGAGGAAATACTTTCCCCTAAAGGAAATTCATCGCTGAATATAACTCATCCCTGGTTATTTATGACCAATTATATTCCCAATGTAGGATACAAACGATTTTTAAAAAAATCCTCTTCACAAGTATGGAATTCTCCTCCAGTGCACGTTCCTCACATTTTATATCCATGATCCATAAGTAAACTCTTGGGGACTGCTTCTGTTTCAGAAATCTGCTTACCAACGAAACTGGAGTCTGGACATTTTCCATGAATTAATTAAATGATCAGCCTTGAAATTCACTGTAGAAATACAAGGAAACAAGGACCAAGAAGTTTTTCAAAGAGAGTACTATTTGTGCTTTTCTTACAAATTCCAAGCAAAATGATGCCTTTCAATATGTACCAGAGTTTACCAGAATTGATTTAGCTAGCCTGTGAAACGATCTTGCTATTGACTATTGGAGCAATAGTTATTTCATATGAAAGCAATGACAGTTTCATTTCTACAGTATGAAACTCACTGTGATTTGAATATCTATCCTGTGGTGTAGACAAGTGGGCTACTTTATATTGAAATGCTGAGATCCTTTCAAGGGTTTTTTATTTTTAAACTTTTTTATTCGAGGCAAGAAAGACTGAGATATCCAGAATGAAAGTTAGAATTGAGACTCCACGGGTGTTTAGGGATTTCTGGATATCCTACACAGCAAGTTATTTTCTCACATACTTTTTAATGTGTCTGCAGCTGTCTGCTGCATTTTCAAATCTATCACACTTGTCCTCAGATTCCTGCTAATGTAAGAGGCTCAACTTTTAGCTGTCAGACTGTGCATCATTAAAAAGAGAAAAACCAGATATAAATTAAAACAGATATTTCAGTAATTTTGCTGATTTATTGGTCATGCTAATTGCATTTCAGGCCATCCTAACTTATAATTCTATACACATATCTCTTGTGCAGCCAAAGAACGAATCTAGTACCAGTTCTTCACAGAGAATTCTGCATAAATGTCCTCTAAAAATGCTCTACCTTGTTTACTATAAAAAGTAGCTTCTTCCAAATGTTGCTAGTTCATAACCCCTCCTTCCTTTCAATAAATAATTGAGGAAATTAAAATACTACACAGTATGATTTTAAAATATGTCCTGGCTGCAGTATATATTTTATAATTAGCCAAAATAATCCGTTGTAATTCACAGCAGCTAATCAAGGGCACCTGGTAAATCAATAATCTATAACCACCAATTAGAAAAGTTACTATTTGGATACAGCCCCCAGAATCATACAGCTGGCCATGTTGGTTCAATTTAAAAAGTTGCCTTTTCCTACAAGATGATAAACCAATATCACAGTCTTCCAGTTTACTTGGACTCAATGTAAACCAGTCAAATTTACTTAAACTAGGTGAGGTTTGTAGGGTTGAGAAATATGTCATCACAGAGTTTTCATATTAGGAAAGCCCAGATGCATGACACTTTAGGATGTAGTTTGAATGGTTTTGAATGAGTGGCTGTTTAATACCTGGAATATGTTTAATTACATTTCAATACAGTAATTTATTCTGATTTTAGCTGTATATTATGTTAGCCATTTGTAGCAATTTGTCTTGGGTTTCTTTTTGGGAGAAAGACAAGACTGGGGGGGAAGCAAGTACATAAAATAAATAATAACATGTAAACATGGATCACAGTAAAAGATTGCAGACAGAAGCCTGGAAGAGTTCTTTATGCCTTGTGTCCTGATAAATGATGAGTACTTTTTTGTTTGGACATGAAAACAGGAATCGTATCATTGTGGAAAAGTGCAAAGACAATCACCTAGGAAAGGCTGATTGAACTGAAACCATCCAGTTTTCATTGTATTCATTTAAAAAGAGGGAGAAAGAACTGCAACCAAGGATTGCATTACAACAGAGCCAGGAAGTGATTTAAGAGCACCTATTTCAGAGATTAAGAGGTATATAAAAAGAAAATGATTCTGTTCATATTTTCCCAGCTTACATTAAATGTCCACAACACACTATGTAATAGGAGGCTATTTTCTTGCCTAGAATGACTCTATCCAGCTATTTACTAGAGCTGAAACAAAACTATTGCATCCACTTGAAGTTTAGCAGCATTTGGCAAAAATACATGGCCAAATTTTTGTGCTTTTTTAAAGGATTTTGTTTTTTTTGCCAAAGGTCAAAAATAATTGTTGTCTATTATTGGTTCAGCTTTCCAGAACAGATACTGAAATCTGTTATAATTGAGCTTTGAAGGCCAATCCATATTATTCAGAGCCAAAATTTGTAGAACATCTGTAATGACAGCTGGTTCCCTAGTGTGTGTGCGTGTTGTGTCATTACAGTCGTGACCGACTCTTTGTGACCCCATGTCCATGTAGTTTTCTTGGCAGGAATACTGGAGTCGTTTGCCAGTTCTTACTCCAGGTGCCTACAGCACCTGGTATTCCCTGGTGGTTGCCCATCCAAGCACTGACCAGGCCAGACCCCGCTTAGCTTCCAAAATCAGGCAAGATTTGATGTGCTTATGCCTTAGGGCATCTAGGTAGCTGGGTCCCTAGTAGGGATAAGCAAATCTGTTAAGAATGTATCTGATATGCACAAATATAACCATTTCATAGAATCATAGAGGTGGAAGAGACCATTTGATACTACTTCAACTATCTTGGCTTCATCCAATGGAATCTTGGGATTTGTAGTTTGTGAAAGTCCTTAAAACAGGGATGGGGAACCTTCGGCCCTCCAGATGTTTTGTACTGCAACTCTCAGAATTATGAGCCCATGTTGCCAATGATAAAGGACTGTGGGAGTTTTGGTATAAAAATCTGGAGGGATGAAGGTTCCCCACCTCTATCTTAAAATCTCTGCAGTAGTTCAAGGGAGTGGTCTGGAACTCTAAAGCATAGACCTCACCACACTACACACCTTAGAATGCCATTGGAATCAGATCAGTGAAAGTGCCACAATTATGTTGTGTAGAAAGTGCAACTTTCAGTTGCATTTTCTCCTCCATTAGATGTTGTAAGAAGTGTTAAAGTTTTATCTCAGATTTTTCCTTTTGTATTCCTCATCAGTAATGGTTCTGTTTCAAAATGGTGTCCTTCAAATCTTCCATGGAGCGACCTGTTAGTCACTGTGTATTGTGGTTCCTGATGTCAGATTTGTGACAACTGATTCATTTCCATAGAGATAAAATTCATATGCATGATGGATACCCATAAAAATGGGCTAAACTTAAGCCAAGGTTTTTTGAGTCACTATCAATTGTAATATCTATGCATTGCCACTGTTATTTTCTTCACTACGACCTTACCCATCTTCAACCACAAGACTCTAAGGTAAAAACTGCCTATGATACCTCTACATAGTTATCTTACCCCAATGGCTCCTGTCTTCTCCTTTCCCCTCTCTTCCCCCTCCATTGCTCATCCACTCCCAGATCTGCTTTCTGTCTCTACAAAAACAAAAACAAAAACAAAACTGACCAAAAAAACCCCCAAAAAACCCTATTCTCTCACCTAATGACCTCTGTCTTCACCTTTCCCCCACCTCTTCCCCCTCCCTGGCCTCTGTTTTCAGTCTCTTTAGCAACAAAGACCTAAACAATACAGCCAAATTATTGCTTAAAAATTCCTTTCTCTTGAGGTATTTCCACAAGACCTAAACAATGCAGCCTAATCAAATGCACTGTCTCATCCAACAGCCAATGAACATTTGGTATGTAACTTATATTCCATTGTATATTAAATGTACAACAGCCAATGAACATTTGGTGCGTAACTTATACTCCTTTATATATTAATTGTACACCTCATTCTGCTACTATATGTCTGAAGAAGTGGACGTGTCCATGAAAGCTTACATTTAAATATAATAGTCTTTAAGGTGCCACATGTTTTTATCTTTTATTTTGTATTGTTTGGATTTTTGCCTGGAATTCTTGCACAGACCAACATGGCTACCTCTCGCAAATCTATGACTATGTTCTCACTTCCTGACAGTGAGTCCAGCTTATCTCAGTAGGGCATACTTCTGAGAAGCAGTGCAAATTTCCTATTTTTTTTCCTCACAAGAGGGAATGAAAAATATATAGGAGAGTTATAAATTATGATTTACAGTAACCCTTGTCTGGGTTTTCCAGGCCAAGGCTACTCAGATGTGGTTTACTATTCCTTTCTTCTTTTTTGGGGGGAGGGGGCAATACCGGGACTGTGCAGCTTGTTCAAGGCCATCAGGCTGGTTCTTTTGGGATTCACAGTGGGGAGCTGAGGTCTCAACCTCTGGCTCCACAGCCAGATGTCTAACCCACTGAGCTATCCAGCTAGCTATATCTATATAAGGCGGGGTAAAAATACTCTAAAATAAATAAATAAATAAATAAATATCTCTATCTATCTATCTATCTATCTATCTATCTATCTATCTATCTATCTATCTATCTATCTATCTATCTATCTATCTATCTATCTATTAGTGTAACAACGAATAAAATATTTATTGAGTGCACACCTAGTTGAAGAATGCAGAGCTCCTTTTGTTGAGGAATAGACAACTGGGACAACTTCAGCTGAGGGCATTGGCACACCTTCATATGAACCAGCAATATAAATGTGTGACTCTTTTTCACATGCACACTTCTAAGTACGCAGATGTGTAGAGGCCGGGACCATTAGGGCGGGAAGCTCATTTGGGAAGCTTTGGTGGTGGGGAAGCATAGAAATAATGGATTGACTTTCATTCAGCCTGGATTTTTGCCACTCTAAACTGCCATCAGGATCAACCCTCCGTCTTTTCAGATGTCTCTTTTATCCTTCTGACATTCTCAATCTTACAGCATATTTGTTTCCTTGTTGACCTTGAAAACGATATAGAGCAGGAAGTGCGATTAAGTCACCACAAACTTGGTCATGTCCTTTGTGCTGCATTCTTTGCCTAGAACCATTCTCAAGTGTTACATCTCTACCTAGTTATAAATGCATATATTTGAGGAAAGGTCACTGATCTTGCTTCTTGAAGCAAGTTTAAATGAGTAAATAGCCTTTTGAATAAGGAAGGCTTTGTAGAAATGTAGTGAATGATGCATGATGCATGAGTTACCAACAAAATAATTCACATCTAGCTCAGCACTCTCCAAAGGATTTGGTGACTTAATACATCGCACAGAGTGTAGAATGAGAGAGAGAGAGAGAGAGAGAGAGAGAGAGAGACTTAGTTACAAAACTTAGATTTTACATAGGGGGCAAGTCTCCATTGTGTTGTTCTATTGCAGCTACAGTATTATGAAAACATCAGGGATTGAGGTAAGTATGTGAGAGAGGTGGGCCTAATGGTGTTCTCTGCTGGCTGCTTGGAATTTGAAACAAGAGGGGTTCCTGTTCCTGCTAAAGCAAACATTGACTGATGGACTTCTACTATGGAATCAGCAGTCAAACACCCAGTGCCATTGTACATCTCTTATAAAAGGGAAAGGATTGTATGCTCTGACTTCTTTGAGAGGAAAAAGAAACTATTTGGATTGACTCTCTTGATGTTTTTTTCTTGCCTTCTGACCTGAAGTACAGCAGGACACAGACAGTAGGACAGGTGGTGGTGGTGGTGGTGGTGGTGGTGGTTGCAGGATCACGGGAGTGTCTGTGCTGCCCCATGCCAGAGAACTATTAACCCTGGTCAAAGTAATCCTTTACCACTGCCACATCAAGTGGCCCAAACTTGGGCAGCAAAATTAGAGAGCCATCACTAGTGGAGCATGGGTGTTAAGAATTTGATGTGACTAGAAAACAGCAGAATTTGAGAGTTTGAGTAGTCAAAATTCACTGAAGACATGTAAGTAAACATGTAAGCAAAATGGAAAACTCCCTCCCACTAGAGGCCAGGACTGCCTCATCTCTGTTGTCCTTCCGGAAGCGGGCAAAGGCCTTTCTCTTCAGGCAAGCTTTCCCTGAATGATGGACTACCATGTGTAATTTATATGAATCTATGGGTTTACATAGACTTTGTGTTTATGACTACTTATAACCAGGTTGCTTTAATGTAATGTCTATTAATGCTGTAATATGTCCCTCAATTCCTTGTTCTCAAATACTTGAACATGTCTTAATTGTACTGGACTGTATATTATCCCTCATTACTGTAAGCCGCCTTGGGTCTTTTTCTAAGGAGAAAGGCGGGGTAAAAATACTCTCTCTCTCTCTCTCTATCTATCTACACACACAGAGACCACCAGAAAATTGGGCAGCATAGCAATGCATCTGAACATAACATTACAGAATGTACTACAGAGAGAAATGATCTGACTTACAGCAGATACTATTTCCAGATACATATATTTATACTTCCCATGACCAATCAAGATCCAGATTTTATCACATAGCGCTAATTGCGACATGTTATATCTTACAGACACTCAAATACACATTCTGCATGTCTCAGCACAATTCAACCAATTTGTACAACAGGACTGAGGGCTTTACATCCATTGTATACAACACATTAAATTAATTCAGTATATATTAATACAGTACATTAATTAATACAGTATTATAATACATTAAATGAATATTGTACCTATTAATTTTTCAATTAATTAATATATACAGATTAAAAGCTCAACAATGGGGTCCAGATTTCTTCGTGAGACTGAGACTTCTGAAGAATAGAAATGGTGAACATATAGGATCAAACAGTTATATTTGTTTTGCCATGTATACCAGTGGTTACAAACTTTGGATTGTCAAATATTTTTGGATTAAAACTCCCATAAACCTTCACTGCTAGCTGTGCTGGCCAGGATTTTTGGGAGTTCTAGTCCAAGAGTATCTGGTGACCCAATATTAGGAAGCCTTGATGTATACTTTGCTGACTGTGTAGCCAAAGGTTAATGTGAAACTGGTAGGGGTGGGACCATGGGGTGAGACTGCCATGACTTTTGTGATAAATGCAGCACGTACCATCAAGGTTCACAGTTTTCTATAAATGGCAAATTTTAGTTGCTTTCAATCAAGCTAAAATCTGTTTGTTTTTTCTTGATGAATAACAAGGGGAAAAGATGTCAACTCATTAACACCATACACATTCCCGTTAAGCATTAAAAGTGGAGTTGTGGTAAGTGCTCCAATAAATTTAATGAGGAGTATCCAATGTTTTTTTACCAAACAGATTGGCAATTATCAACTGCACCTGACAGGTTGACTAAATGGACTATTTCATTACAAAGAAGACTCTCAGTGGACAACATACTTCTGTTGTGATCTACTTGTACAAAGTATGGAGTAGACATGGGCACGGAGCGGCGAAAATCTCGTTTCCGTTTTCGGTTCTCATTATCGTTACGTAACGGGTAACGGTAACGAGAATTACTCCGCTCCAACTCAAACTCGAACCGAAAAAGAAAAACTGGGTCTGATTTTTCGTTGTCGTTCATGGCATCGCGGCGATCGCGCGATGCCAAGCAGCACAGAAAAAAAGTTTTAAAAATAAAAAACCCCAATTCCCGGCCCAAAAAGCAGGCAAAAATATGCCTGCCTCAGTGAGGGCACCTACCAGAGAGGGGTGGTTTCTGGGGGGGTCCCTGGCCTTCCCCCCTCTCCTGTCCTGGGCTGCTGGTACCAGGCTGGGGGGGCCATCCTCGTCATCTCCATTTGCCATGCAGTGGGGGGGGAATCCAAAATGGCGACCACAATATTTATTTTTAAATTGTGGTCCAAAAACCCACCAAAGCACCACAGAAACATTTGAAAATTAGGTACTTTAAATGCCTGATTTTTATAGTAGCAGCAGTGGGCTTTTCTTGCAATAAAATGTCTCCACTGATTTTATTTTATTTTATTTTTATTTTTATTTTTTATACCTGTGCAATGATGGGCTGGCCATGGGATGGGACCATGCAATTTTTTGGACCCATTCCACCAATCGCATGGCCAGGTTTTGACTGAGACTTCTGGATGTGCCAGAGGGCATAAAAAGCCCACTAACCCGAACCCGAAACCTAACCCTAACCCATACGCCAGTACACTGTCCTTCTTAGTGGGTCAGAGGCACCCAGAGGTGCAGCCCATTAACCCACCCTAACCTTAACCGTAACCCTAACCCAAGCCCTTACCCTAACCCCAACCCTAACCCAGATCCGTACGCAAGTACACTTTCCTTCTTAGTGGGTTACAGGCACCCAGAGAGGTGCCTCCCACAGCCCACTATCCCCTACCCCTATCCCATTCCCTAACCTGTACGTCAGTACGCTAGTACGCTCCCCTTCTTAGTGAGTCAGAGGCACCCAGAGAGAGAGGAGTCTCTGCCACTTACCCCCCACCCTAACATAATGTATGGTACGCGGCGGCTTCGCGTTACGCTTCCCTTCCCTTCCCTTCTTAGTGGGTCAGACGTCAGAGGCACCCAGAGAGGTGCCTCCCAGAGCCCACTTACTCCAACCCTAACCCTAAACCCAACCCAAACGACAAACGGAAACGACAAATTTTTGAAAATTATCGTGACAAATGGAAACGAGCCAAAACGGACGCATCCCGACAATCGAAAACTCGACACGTCATTTTTTTCTGGTTGTGCCCATCCCTAGTATGGAGTTTATTTCAGTTCAGAAACAGTTTGCCTGAGCTCATTTATAGTCTAATTCATAAGCAGGTGCACATTGAAATGTTAGTACTGCATGTGAATTCGGACCTTAGATCTGGAAGGCATCAGGGAAGAGGAAGAGGAAGATAAAATATGAGATGGAATGACTCCCTAAAGGGAAGCTACAGGCTTGAGTTTACAAGAGCTGAGCAGAGCAGTGGAGAACAAATTGCTTTGGAGATTGCTTGTTCATGGGGTTGCCATGAGTCGGAAGTGACTTGAGGATGCATAATGAAAATAACAACATAAATACAGTATTGTGCTTCGTTATATGGGGAAGAATGTAATTCTTTTCTTCTGTTTTGTTTTTCCCCAACATTTCTTCATAAATGTGAGGCTATGGAACCCATTGGCTGCTGATGCACACCAGGTTCCCTTCTGTCAGACCTTCAGGAAACATGAGAAGGCTGGGCTTTTCAAAGAGGCTTTTAGTGGCATCTTCCCCTTTTGATACTCTTGTGGATCCATGAGTCTTGAGTTCTGTTTGCTGTTGGCTCAGGATTTCCTTTTGGTGGTTTTTGTTATTTGCTGGTTTATGTTGTGGGTAGGTCGTTACTTCCATTTTCTTTATTGCTCTTAGCTTCCCAGAGTAGTGGGTGGGATACAAATCCAGTTAGTTCGTTAGTTGGTTAATTGTTAAACAAGCAAACAAATTGCTTGAGAATTGGGGAGGGGGAGAAGCAAAGAAGGCAGAATGTTTATTGAAAACTACAGTGGTACATTGACTTACAAATTTAATCCGTTCCGACAGCATGCTCTTAAGTTGAACTACTCTTAAGTCAGGGTACCTATCTAAAAAATTGAAAAAATAAGTTAAAAATGAAAAAATATTTGTAAGTCGAGCAGACCATATCTAAAATTTGTAAGGCGGCAGTTAAAACGCCAACAAGTTTCTGCTCTTAAGTCGAATTGCTCTTAAGTCGAGCTGCTCTTAAGTCTGGGTACCAATGTATTTTTAAAACTGTATTGTGGTGATGATTAAGATTGTCACTTCATTTTTTTCTGGACAGTTTCCTCATGTTTAACAACTACATACCAGGCAGATACAACATGGTGCTTTCTATACTGGGAATAATTTGACTCACTGAATTTACTTTTATTTATTTATTTATTTATTTATTTATTTATTTATTTATTTATTTATTTATTTATTTATTCATCCACTACCCAAAGGTCTCTGGGTAGCTTACAAATCAAAAGAATTAAAACAGTTTAAAATAGTTAAAAATAGAATACAAGAAATAATCAAATTAATAATAAAACCTTACACTAAAATCATTACACTAAAATTGTGAGATAGATGAACATTCGTCTGGCTTCAGTTTTGTAGGGGGCTAGAGACATTTGCTAATTCCTTCATAAATGTGTGAGAAAAAAGTTTTAAAAAATCAGTATGGGATAAAGCAAACCTGCCAGATGTTTTCTTTCCTAATAACTGGGGGTCCTTTGCAAATGTTGAGATGCATTGAAACAGCTAGGAGCTTCTCTCTCATAATTTTATCCCTAATGGCTGAGAATCTGAGATGTCTCTGTTAGGTCCAGAACCTTGGAAACTGCTGATGTTTTCACTCCTTTGAGAAGCCAGTATTGACTGCTGACCACCGACTGCTACTGTACTGAGGAATCTCATCATAATCACTGCTTGTTATCTCCCGGCAGCAGTAAGCCTTGGAAGTCTTAGAGAAAAAAGGACTCATGCAGTGGAAGCTCCCGTCCACCGCTATCTGAAGTTGCTTCTCTTCAGTTCTTCACACAGAGAGATCAGGCTATTGTTGCAGATGGTGTTGTTGTTACCACTGACTGTTCACTTAAATGCATGAGTGGTAACAGTGGTTGAAAACAGCGGCTATCACCTCCTCGGTCCCTCCATCTTTCTGTGCAGTAGATGAGCCTATTGGGGTGGCCCAGTAGGAGGCTTCATGCTTCTATCCTCATGTAAAGTTGGCCCCATATGGGAGAGACAGTGACTACAGAATAACAGGGATCCACACAACTGACTATTCACATATACATTTAAACTATTAAGGATAGCGCCGTGAGGCTTACAGTACAATTATATGTAAGCACTATGTCCTGTGCTATGGTCTGTGTTTTGTGATCTTCACTAAGACTTTTTTTTTTTGCTGTTGGAGGCAGAATAGGAAATGGTGCCACATCGGAGGCTGTTAATGGATTAAGAGGGGTGCATGCCTCACCCCATCATTTGATGGGTGCTATCTGCTTCCCTGGGCTCCAGCCACTGATGGACCCCACTCAAGTCAAAGTGATAAATACCCAGAACCAGCCAAATTGTTTTGACATCTGAATTAGAAAACCCCACCAAAACCGCTCCTTATCCCTGGCCATGAAAATACAATGACAATCAATTCAGTCCTCTCCAGTTTCTGCCCTTTCATGACACCTCAAGTCTGCTATGTGAAGCAGCAGCCTCACTTCTTGTAAAGTTGTAATAGTAAAGCCAGCCCTGAAACCTGATACTACTCAGTATGGGGGTTTGTGATACTTTTAATGCAGGGCTATATCCTTTTCATGGAGGTGGACAGCAGGAAGACATTCAGAATGCCACCTGCATTAGCATACTGATAAAAGTTTTTCAGCTGAACGTCTGGGTAGATCTGTTTCTGCAAGACAGGTCCCACGGTTGCTTTCAATTTATTTTATTTAGAAAACTCTTTTTTATTTTATTTTTAGCAGTACACAGTGATTACAGCTAGGACTAAAAATAAATAGCATCTGAAATTAGAATTTTAATTAAGGCTGCAATCATAAACATTCTCACTTGGACATAAATCTTGAAATCAGTGCAACATATTACTTATCAACTGTGGTTTGAATTGAAGCATATAGATTCTATTTGTTAGTGGGAAAGTTTAGACACATCTGATCCTTTCCTTTGCTGGCTGGCTGTTCTTTCCACCCCTGTCTCTAGCATTACCAATAGACATGTAGGTAGAGGCAGGGTGAGTGGAATACCACCTAGGACTGGAGTGAGGACCTTTTCCAAAGATGATCATAAAAAGATTGCTTGCTATTGTACTGAAGGTAGATTGGTGTTCCATATATTTTCTTGGGGCTACCTATGATATTTTGCTGTTGGAGGATAAACAAAATTCCCCTCCTGAAAAGTTCTACCTATAGAAGTTAACCAAACTCAGGATTGACTTGGCTTTCAAAACAGCTGATGGGACTGCATCTCACCTGAGCATAGCAGGTAAGTTGTTTAGCTCCCCAACAGACAGAATCAGAAAAGACGGCATCTGTTGCCCGAGGTGGCCACTTAAAGGTAGGGAAAGTCCTGGGTTTTCAATAATTTTTACTTAATCAGTTACTAGTTCCTTGGTTCTTTTTTTTTCTGCAGTTGGTATGAACAACTGTCAACCATATTGGAAACAACAGGTTATTAACTTGTACACTATTTATGGCCAATGCCATATTAACTTGTACACTAAATGATGTTTAAAAAGCATTTCAAAACACAGTCAGCTCTCCCATATGTCCTCCTGGTGACATGTTCTCACCCATTTAAAACATTTCTGGGGTTCCTGGTTGAAGGAATAGACGGCCGCAATTTGGCATCTGTGTGTAGGTATCTGAGGGAGAAAAGATTTTTCTCCCAGGAGGTCAATGATGAGGAATAATTTCAGCTACAGAATGGGAAAGATAAAAGAAACCTTGCAGAATTCAGGTTTGGGTTGAGGTGGTTACAAATGTATGAGTCATGAACCTGGAATTGTTTCTGCCTGCTTCCAGTGTAGTTATATTCTCTCAGTCTGGCTCCATTGCAAGTGCTTCACGTCAAGAACTGGGGCAGTTGCAGTAGGAGAGAGCCTTGAGACACCAGCCTGATGACACACTTCTTTTTGTTACTTGCACAAAACCAAAAGCATCAGGGTTAAGTGCGTGTTCCCTCCTGCGGCTGAAGATCCCTGTAGCTTTGGCTGCAAATTCCCTTGAATGCTGAATAACATTGACAGTGACAGACATTCTGAAACAAACGGAGTGTTGATTTTTATTCCAATCAGGCTCTCTGCACAGAGCAGGAGAGCCACAATGGAGATTGGAGAATTATTAGGTTGAACAGCCATAGTGTAAATAAAAGCATTATGATCTATGCCCTTTCATGCTGGCAGACTGTATCACTTCTCTTCTTTTCTTAACTGTCTCTTGTTTCAGAGCAGCATATACTTGTGACTCATTAGCAGGGACTAAGGGATTGAGAAGCCACAGAGCTTGGGGAAATCTGAAGATGCTTTAGAAGAACCGTACATTGCCTCACAGCATGGGCCCATCTAGCCCAATACTGTCAATGCTGAGTGGCAGCAGCTCTCAAGGGTTTCCAGGGGGAGTTTTTCCCAACCCAACTGAAGATGCCACAGACTGAAGTGGGCATCTTCTGCATATGAAGTGAGCAACTGATCTCCAAGTGATTGGTCTTTTCCTTGGAGAACATAGACACTGGCAGTGGATTTTTTCTAGTTCAAATGTTTGCTCTGTATAGAATGCATTGCAATTCATTGCTCTTACGTGGAGGTGGAGACAGAGCACTGACATTTTATTTTATTTTATTTTATTTTTGTACTATAATCAGATCAGGAGACATGCTTTGGGATGGGGGGAGGATAATAATCTCAGTGGTACTGAGGACACATGAGGATCTTTGGGTGGCCAGAGCAGCATATTGCAGGCCTGCACAATCTGTCGACCACGGGTGACCGGTAGCCCATGGGGCCATCAGAACTTGCCTGCCAGACCCCCACCTGCCTCCCGACCTGCCGCCACTGGCGGCATGTTTGGGGGGGGGGTGATTTTGCCCACCCAGCCACCCGCCCAGACATTTGATCTTGATTTCTACTCTTCCCTTACCTTCCACTGGTGCCGTGCCATGCCACTCACTCAGCTTCTTGGTAGGAAACTAAGCCCTCCTACTCAGGAGCACTGGCAAAGTGTATGCACTTACATGCTTCTTAAAGTAACCCACAGGGTGGTGCAGCAGTTTTGAAAGTAGCCCACAGGAACATGTGGTGGCTGAAAGGAATCTGCGGGTTGTTCAAATTGTACAGGCCTGGTATATTGCCGGGCCTCTTAAATAATCACAAGCAAAACAGATCTACTTCCACTGTCCCAACCCCATCCCATCAATCAATCTCAAAGAACAATTTCTCTTTCTTGAATGATCTTCTGGTAGAATTCCTGAAGGCAACATGGGGATGCCTTAATAAATAAGAACCGTGTGCTGTCAAGTCAGTTCTGAATTATGGTGACCCTTTTCCGGGTTTTCCAGACAGAGAATATTCAGAAGTAATTTGCCATTTCCTTCTCCCCGGAGCACCTCGAGACGGTGCAGTTTGCCCAGGGACACACAGGCTGGCTCTATTCTCAAGAGGCACAGCAGGGAACTGAATCCCAGTCTCTGATTCTGCATCCAGATACCTAAATCAACCTGCAGTAGTGTCTTAGGAACATAGAAACTAAGTAATGGTGCAAGCTGCCCCTTTTCTGGGGCTAAAAAAGGACCGTGTCTGGAAAAAGGGAAGTGCATGGCCCTTAGTGGTAGTTAGGGTGAGGAGGGGGCAGTAATAATAGGCAAGAGAGAAACTCTCTGGGCAAGTGCAATGTAGGGATTTGCTAACAGAACCAATGGTGTCGTCGACATTTGAAAATGCAGCTATGTAGAGATTGTTCTGCACAGCAAGTTATTTTTAGGAGGATTCCCTGAGTGGGTAATGAACAACTGGGAGCACTTGGAGATGCCATCTGGATGCCCCCCCCCGCTTTTATTTTTTAGAGTGATAAAAGCAGTTTGCACTCAGCCCTAATGCCAGAAAAGCTAGGGAACAGGAGGTGGGATAAACAAAAGCCGTACAGTTATTTGTGGCTGTGTTTAATTCTTCCTGCGCAGCCTCAGGCACACTAATTAACTTTTTCCTGCTGATGCTCCTTCATTCTTTAATGCTCAACTAATGACATATTCCCTTCCTTGCAGGACTGTTGTGAGAGTGCATTTCATTAATATTTTCGTACTGCATATGGAGAAGTTAAAGAAGGTGTTTCAAAATTGGTCGAACAGCTTTAAGGAACAGAAGCATCCATTCAGCGAGGCCAGTGCTGGGGGTAATTCCGAGAGTTGTATATGAATAATAAAGGAAAAAAATCTATACATAAGTGGAGCAAATGGACAAAGGTAACCACGCTTTGTTGTTGGGAAAGGTGGCTACCCATGAATACAGAGAAGAGATGGGCACGAAATGAAAAAAAAATCATTCCGTTATTCGTTATTTGTTTCATTTTGTAACAAAATGAATAAGGAAAATTGTGATGAAATTGGAACGAACCGAACAGAACCACGAAAATTAGGTTCGTTACGTTTCATTTTCGTTAATGGTGACGCGCAATGAAATGAGCTGTTTTTAAATGTTAAAAAAAGTCCTGAATATCCATCAAAACCCAGCGATAATTATTTATTCTGCCTGATAATACCTACCGGGGGGGGGGTTCCTTAAAACGTGCATTTATGTCTTTTCTCAGATCGCTGTATTTTTTTTTCCTTTAAGGGGATTTAGGGGACATTGACCCAAAATGGCTCCCAGATGCCTAATATTGATTTCTTGGGTATTAAAATGCCCTGGACATTCGTAAAAATGCAGTGATAATTATTTGAAATTATTACCTACCAGGGGCTTGGGGGGCTTAAAATGTTTGTTTTTGCCTTTCTCCCATCGCGATGTATTTTTTCTTTTCCCTTTAAGGATGACACAAAATGGATTCCAGCCACAAGATGGATGCAAGCCATGTGATGGGATCATGTAAATTCTTGGACAATTTCAACCAATAGAATGCCTAGGTTGCAGACTGGGTAGGTGTGGCAGCCACAGAGGGCATAAAAAGCTTTGGCAGCCCCCGTCCTCCTTGCAGTCTCCGGTGGGAGTTAGGGTGGGATTGCTGTCTCTGCAACTCATTACTTTAGGCCAGCCAGGCAGGTGTGTGTCTCTGTGTTCCTGCTGGCTGCAGCCTGGCTCTTAGGGGAGAGAAAGAAGAGGTTTCTCTTGCAGCCTCCCTGTGTGTGTGCATACTTCTCAGTGAGTACCCTCCCCTGCCCCACAGTGCAGTCACTCTGCAGCTGCCTTATGCCTTGGGCAATGCCCGCCGCTGTCTTTGCAGCCTCCCTGCATACCTCGTCTATACTGTGTCTCTGCCAGCATCATTTTTTTAGTGTTTTCCCTCTGGTCTGGGGCATTGAGGGATGTCCGCGCGTGGAAATGCTTTAAGTTGCGCAAAAAGTGGGGGAAAAACAAAAAATGAAAAACGAAAAAACAAAATGAATTTTTTTCAAAAGAATTACGAAAAATGAAAATGAACCTAAACAGACCCACAATGAAAAATGAAAAACCACAATATCATTTTTTCGATTCATGCCCATCTCCAATACAGAGTTAATAAGACGGAGTGAGCAACCCTGATCCACGTTACAGAGGCTTACATAGAGGACGTTTGAACATCTGGACAGAAGCATGCACTGTGTCTTCCCTGTTAGTTAGACCCTGATCCAAGGTATGTCCATACAAATGTTTATGGCCATAATTGACAGGGCAGAAGGGAAAATGGCAGTCATGGGAAGGAGGCCCTGCATTAACATTAGAAGTTCCAGAACTTCAGGTACAGAATATGTCAAGACCTGCCTTGTTCTTCAGTGCCCTTCCTATCAAACTGAGCACCATTCATTAACATAAATACTAATAGCTAAGTAAGTATGAGATTTATTTATTTATTTATTTATTTATTTGTAGGCTTATATCCCGCCCATCTTCCCAGGCAGGAACACTGGGCGGCTAGTATCCAGCTCTGGGCGGCTTTAAGTATCCAGCTTTGGTTGCTAAAAGCAACACTCTGATACCGGATGCTTCTATTTCTAGAACTGAATAACTGGACCAGTAACTGTACCTGAAAAAACGGGAGCAAAGCTGAAGGTGTTTTATCGTTAGGATGGCCAGATAAAAAGCATCATATTTCCTGGGAATATGAGCGCCAACACCTCAGCCCAGGTGTCAGCTGAGTATGTCTAAGGATGGGTGTCTGGGCTTTCATGACACCTCACACCCCAAAATTAGGCCTTCTGTTCCTCCAGTGCTGCTTGCTATGTCCATTCTGCTTGGATTAGCAGTTTCCTAAGACATTGGTGAGTGTCTGAAGACCTGAAAACTCTGTTTGTCATACTGAGCAGCCCCTGCCTTTTCCCTCCCCGCTTAATTACAAAGCTCTAATAACATATAGCAATATTAGAATATGTGAAGGAGATGGTTTTGATCCAAACATGCAGCAGTTGTTGAACATGTGATAATTAATAACTAAACTGGCATTAAATTGATCTTGGATTGATCTATTTAGAAGACAATCATACAACTTTGAATTAAATTCCTGGTGAAGTAGCAGTCCTATCACACCTTCTTGAGAGGTAAACCGCAAATGGTGATCTATTTTGGAATAATCATGAACTGCAAAGGTGTTTACAATTGCTCCCTTAGTTACTATGAAATTATCTGTGGCTTGTATTTTTACATACTGAAAAATTACAATATGGTTGCAAACATCTTACCATCTCTAACAAGCTTTTATGTTTGTGCACTGAGTCACAAGATGGAGAAGACATTTTTCAAGGGTATATGGGGATACTGGTTTATAAAAACTCAAGGAACATCCATTGTTATGAACCCAGCACAGTATTCTGGCTTTGATGAGAGTGGGAATCCTTGGAAAGATAAAGTAAGAAGCAAGATCTATTTTCTTGTAGCTTCACCTTTCCAGTTATTGATCTAAAGAGAATGAGTATCAAAAGGTATTTTCTTATCCCAGGCAGCAATCAGGAGGCAGGGGAGAACCTTCATCCAGACTTTGCTGTCTTTGCAAGACACTGAAGGAAGGCTTGATTAATATTGAGCCAAGGTATCAGTCTTGATGAGTCTGTGGCACATCTTTGATTACTCACCCCTTCTTTCTGCCAAGTCCTTGCAAGACATGGACTGAATGTCCAGTGCCAAAAAGTCTCTTGAAATATTAATCACCAAGCCGAGTGCATAAATTCGGCACCTGAAAAGTCAGACAGACGACTGGGAGCAGGTGGCAGGGAAGTGACTGTGGGAGGTGAACTTTGCTATGTGGCAGGAATTGTGAAAGGTGGCCAAGGGCCCCCGAACAATACTTTTGGGCAAGAATTTGGTAGCAACTACAGAGTAAACCAAGCCAGGGAGACAAATGAGTTTGAGTTTGAGGTAGAAACTGGGGATTTGATTCCCTGCTAGGCCTCCCAAGAAAAGAACCAGCCTATACAGCTTTGGGCAAGCTGGAGTGGCAAAAGAGACATTAAAAACAATCTCCAGAGACAAAAATATATACATCTTAAAAGGAAGTAGACAAATTCATGAAGCATGCCAACTGCGGTATCCAAGGAGCTGTAATCGAAAAAGGGGATATTCACCAACTACTGGATAGGATACCCTGCAGCTATTAGCAGCAGTAGATATACAGGCATCTTAGGGCTCGGTCCCACATCCCTTTAAAAGCAGTTTAAATTACTAGAAAAACCTGTGTTAAAAATGCCATCCCCACGGCCACCGGGCTTTTTGAAAATAAAGAAAAAAGAAAACCAGGTAATGCCCGTTTAAGCAAGGTTTCTGTGACTCACCCAGGAGGTAAGGAATTTTTTGCCTCGCTTTGATAATCCAGTTTTTAGGGAAGCAGATGCCGTGGGACCACACAGATGATCCGGGTTTCTTCTTTTTTTTAACTCATAGCACCGGCTGTTCCTGGGGCCGATCGGCACTGTTTTTTTTAAATTGCTTTTCACCTTCAGAGAAACAGGAAGCTCCATGTGGTGTCCTAAGCCTTAATTTCCTCCAGCCAAGTGGTCCGGTTTTTTTCAAATGCTAGTGCCCCCTGCTGGCCAAGGGGGCTGAACTACACTTTTAAATTAAAAACCAGCTTTGGATGTGTGAACTCCGGTCCCCCTTATTCAATCACGTGATGGGACAAAGAGGAAAAGCCGGATCTTCAGAAGATCAGGATCAAAACCCAGGTGAGATAGCAGCCTTAACAGACGTTGCAGGGAAGCACACCTCTTTCTCTCTCTCTCCCCCACCCTAATCCTCCACAAACCTTCCTCAACAATAGATTTGCAACCACACCATGTTGAACCACAATGTTGAACCACAATGTTGAGTTTTGACACTGTTTGGGGAGGTATTTTGGGGAGGACATAGGATTGTTTGAACTAATATGCTTCTCTTGTGGCAAAAAAAAGTTTTTAAAGGGAAGGGGAAAGATGGAGGAAAAAGAACTCTTGTTTGCTGCTGCCAATTTTCTGGGTGACTTCACTGTCCCTGCACTACTGTCCCCATTTTTCTCTGCCTGGAGTGATGGACCTCCACTGCAGCTCATAGGACTCAAAGTTCTGCAGAAAAGTTTTCAGTAGAACTTTGAGCCGCAGTCTAAGGCACTTATATTAAAGTCTGGGAAATGATTATTACTCTTAAGGATAACAATGGGGGCAGCCAGAATAAGTCAGCACAATACCAATATAGTTTCATTGACATCTTAGGCAGTCCCAAGCTAGCAGAAAATCAAGTTTAGCAAATATTGAAGTAACCCCAGTAGCTGTTCCCCATCTTTTGTCTGATATTTGAAGGTAAATTAATGAATAAATAAAAAATAAATCAAGAAGGAAAAAAAGGGGAGAGGAAAGGAAGACATTTAAGCTAGCATAAGTCTTGATCGTTTCAGCTTGTGCAAAAACAGAAATAGTATTTCCATCTTTTTTTACCTCTGCCTTGCTTGAAATTTTCCCTTGATGGGGTTGAATGGTTCCTTCTTTGCAGTCCCACTGCAAATGGGCAAAGACCCTTTTCTTCACTAAGACTGCAATTGCCCAGTGGTTAAATGCCTGTACTGCAGCTAAAACTGTGCTCGCAACCTGGGGTTCAATCCCAGGTAGCCGGCTCATGGCTGACTCAGCCTTCTATCCTACCAAAGTTGGTAAAATGAGTACCCAGCTGACTGGGAGAATGCAGACAATGTGTAGCCTGCATAATTAAATTGTAAACCACCCAGAGAGCACTTTAAGCACTATGGGGAAGTATATAAGCATAACACTTTCTTTTTTTGCTTTGCTTTGCTTTCTTAACAATGCTTTTACCTAAGATTTTTAATATAATATTAATTCTTCTTAAAATAATGAACTGTTTTTAGCTTTTAATGCTGTGTTTTTAATGATATGTTGTCTTGGATCCTTTTTTAAGAGAAAGGGAGGGTAAAATATTTTAAAATAATTAATGAATAAAAATAGTGATGATGATGATGATGATGATGATGATGATGATGATGATGATGATGGGACATATGTTTCACTTGCTAGATATGCACCACTAATTAGAGTAGATATCATGTACATATAAGGCCAGCTAGTAAGGCCAAGGCACTGATTGTTCATTAACGGAAGGGAAGGCCAAAGCCAGTGCCTTATGTAGTTCCTTGAGGAAAGAAAAGATAAGGGAAGACTCCTTCAGAAGAAGTAGGATGTGGTACATTTTCCAACACACTGTATTACCTTTATGTCCCCTCTCAGATCTCTGACAGAATTTTTCCCGCCCATGCTAGCAACAGGAGTTCAGGGGGTACAGAGAAATACAGACAGATCTGAAGATGTGTGGGACGTTACAGAAGACTAATACATCTGTAAGAATAAACATTTTTCTGAGAATAGCAGGCATGCCAAGATCATTGCAATGCTCCATTTTCTCCAGATTGCTTATCCACTTCACTTATGCTCTGGTTTTGATACAATCGATGCTAGTGTCCCATCTTGTTATAAATGGACTTGCTGTGAATATAATCTGCAGCAAATTGCTGCATTCCAATAAAATGTTTAACAATTCAGTTTATTTCATTTTCTACTGGTGCACAATAATACTTTCTTTGTAGAGTAACAGTGGCAGGAGGTGAAGGCAGGAAGAAGATATCTCTCATCATTAAGACTAAATGTTTGGCTGCAAAAAGCTCCATATTTGACTCCTCATGTCCTCAGGTAATGCTTTGAAAGACTCCTCCATGATGCCTCAGGAAACTGTTACAAGTCAGCAAAGATCAGGACCAGATTTTTTTTGGACTATATCTCTCATCAGCCCTAGTCACCGTAGCTCCAACAGTATCTTGGGGGCAAGGTACCTCTAAGGTGTACCTGGGAAGATGGGCGGTATAAAATAAATAAATAAATAAATAAATAAATTGTGATCTTGACAGTGTGTCTTTATATAAGACAGTTTCATGGATGCTTCTAATACCCAGAATGAAACAAAACTCTGAACTGTTATAGGCATTAGCCATTTGTATGCTTTGTATGGGAGACATCAAACTCACCACAAGTCCTTGCCTGACTCTCCTCCCCACCACTTCCAAGTTTGGGAAAGATTGGATTTAGCATGTACATGTTTCAACCCCTCAAAGCACATGAATGTGCTCTTTAGCAAGCTGCAAAACCACAACGAACCACAAACCATCATGAACCACCATTTTCCTGCTTCCTGCCCATTTTTACTCCCTATCCTTGATAGAAAGTGCACTACCTCCTTTTTTCCATTAAGTGGGCCTAATATTTCAGATCTGATATTATTTGCTTACTCAGTACTTTTCAAAGAGGGTTTGTTATGAAGAAGAAAAAACCGTGGTCACCAACAGCTACAGTAAACGAGACTGTACACTATAATAGAATCGTAAATTTGGAAGGGGTCTACAAGGCCATTGAGTCCAACCCTCTGCTCAAGGCAGGGATACAAAGCTGCTAGGTGGTTGTCTAAATTTCTTTTGAATGCCTTCAGCACTGGAACACTCACTACCTCTCAAGATCAATGTTTCCAATTGCCATAGTGCTCTAACAGTTGGGACCTTTTAGCTGATATTCAAATGAAATATCTGGTAACTTAAGCCCATTGTTGCCTGTCCTGTATTGCTCTAGAACAGAGCCTGCCCCTCTATGATAGCACTTTGCCTTCCAATGTGCTGTCATATCTCCCTTCAGTTTTTTCCCTCGAGGTTAAAAATGCCCAGTCCTTTTGGTCCTCATAAAACTTGGTTTGCAGCCCCCTAACCATTCTTGTTGCTCTCCTCTGAACTTGTTTCAGTTTGTCAGCATCCTTCTTGAAGGGTGGCATCCAGAAGTGGACACAGTTCACAAGATGATGCTGGTCCTTCAGCTCCACCCTCTTCCTTTTCACAGGTAAATATAACTTAGCCTTTGCTGCCAGAGGTAGCACACCTGGCATGCACAAAGTGTGGCACTAAGTGTCCACTAGGCACCACAGGAAGCACCGCAGATTGTTGTGCAACTACCTGGGGAAGATGTCATTTTATGGAGAAGAGACTTTGTGAGGCAATGAAAGGAAACCTATTTCTACTGTTCTTGGTAGAGGAAGACATGGTAATCATAAGGTCCACCAATGCTTTATAAGCTAAGTGAACTGATTACATGGGTGGTATTGGAATCCCCCGGGCTCATCGTGCTGGTGGACTTTAACATCCATGCTGAGGCATCTCTGTCAGGGTTTCCAAAGGCTTCATGACCTCCATGACAACCATGGGCCTATCTCAAATGGTGTGTGCCCCTACTCATTCTGCAGGCTACACTTTAGACCTGGTATTCTTCCCTGGTATGGATATTGGGAACCTTGGGGTAAAAGAACTTTCTGTAGTCCCATCATCATGGACAGACCCTTATCTGGTGTACTTTAGGTTCATTGGAATTCATAGCCTGGGCAGGGGTGGAAGTCGGACAAAGGCAATTTGTCCAAGAAGGTTGATGGATCCAGATGGTTTTGTAGCTGCCCTAGGGGAGTTTCCAACCTCTTTGAGGGATGATTACATTAAATCCTTAGTTGATCTCTGGAATGGGGAAATGAGCAAAGCCATTGATCTGATTGCCCCTAAACATCTCCTTTCTCAAATTACAACCAAACAGGCTGCTTAGTTTACTGGGGAACTGGTAAATATGAAAAGGGTGGTATATAGAGCTGAAAGGTGTTGATGGAAAACCCAGACTGAAACAGACAAAGAAACAGTGAAAGGCTGTTGGAAAGCTTATTCTAAGGCAGTGGAAGCAGCAAAGAAAGCATCTTTCTCTACCACCATTGCTTTGGCACAGAATCGCCCAGCGGAGCTTTTCCGACGAATCAAGAGTCTCCTACATGCTGATCCATGGGTAGATAGCACAGATCACTCTGTAACACACCGTGAAGAATTTGCACAATACTTTACAGCCAAAATTGTAGAGATCTGGGTTGACCTGGATACTGCTATTGATCTGGAGCCTATAAATAAAACTGTCCCCCTTGCTGGCCCTCTATTAATGGTTGAATTTCAGCTCCTGCAGCCTGAGGATGTGGTAAGGACACTTGGAGAGATGAGGGCCACCAATGTCTGCTGGACCCTTTCCCTTCCAGGCTCATAAAAGCTGCCAAAAAGGGTGTGGCAGATTGGTTAGGAAGAGTAGTGAATGCCTCCTTGCAGCAGGGCAGCAAAAAAAAGTGTTCTGCTTTTCAGAAGCATTCCAGGATGCTTGAAGGAGGCAATAGTAAAACCACTGTTAAAAAAAGCCCTTTTTAGATCCAACAATATTGAACAACTACCGACTGGTATCTAACATCCCATTTCTGGGTAAAGTACTAGAGCGGGTTGTGGCCTCGCAGCTCCAGAGGTTTCTGGATGAGATAAACTACCTGGATCCAGCTCAGTCTGGCTTCAGGCCTGGTTATGGGACTGAGACAGCACTGGTTGCCTTGGTAGGTTACCTACGCAGGGAAATGGATAGGGGATCTGTGTCCCTCTTGATCTTACTGGACCTCTCAGCTGCTTTTGACACTATTGACCATGGCATCCTCCTGACTTGTCTCCCTGAAATGGGACTTGTAGGCACTGTCTACTGTGGCTTCAGTCCTTCCTGCAGGAGAGAATGCAGAGAGTGGTGTTAGAGGCCTCATGTTCAACACCACGGCCATTGACTTGCAGGGTACCTCAGGGTTCTGTTCTGTCTCCTATGTTATTTAACATTTATATGAAACCACTGGGGGAAATTATTCAGAATTTTGGGGTTAAGTGTCACCAGTATGCCGATGACACTCAACTCTACCTCTCATCACCTTCAGATTCCAAGGAAGCTATTTCAAATTTAGATCAGTGCTTAGCTTCGGTAGTGAACTGGATGAGGAAGAACAAATTGAAACTAAATCCAGACAAGGCAGAGATGCTTCTGGTAAGTAAAAAAGCAGATCAAGGGATAGGGATGCAACCTGTCCTATATGGGATTACTCCACCAATTGAAAAAAGAGGTATGTAGCTTGGGGGTGCTCCTGAACTCATCCTTGAGCCTAGATGCCCAGGTCACAGCTGTAGTCAGGAGTGCATTTGCAAAATTAATATTGGTACACCAGTTACACCCACTTCTTGAGAAATCTGCTCTGGCCACTGTGACACATGCCCTAGTGACATCCCGGCGGGACTATTGTAAATATGCACTCTAAATGGGGCTACCAATGGAAAGTCTCAGGAAACTTGAATGGATTCAAAATGCAGCAGCCAAATTGCTGACTGGGGTGGGTTACAGAGATCACATTACCCCTGTACTAAAGCAGCTCCACTGGTTGCCAATCAGCTGTTGGGCACAATTCAAGGTGCTGACCTTAACCTAGAAAGCGCAAAACAGCCTGGGTCCAAGCTACCTCAAAGATTGACTCTTGCAGTATGAACTGGCTTGGGTGCTAAGGTCATCAGGAGAGGCCTTTCTCTCCAACCTCCCACCTTCACAGGTGCGCCTCAGAAGAACACATGAAAGAGCCTTCTCTGTTGCTGCTCCCAAACTTTGGAACTCCCTCCCGCTGGAGGCCAGGACTACACTGTCTTTGCTATCTTTCTGGAAGCAGGCAAGGATCTTCCTCTTTGGACAAGTTTTCTCTGAATGAGGGACTTCCTACTATGTAACTTTAGTTTATATGGATTACCATACATGATTGCATTGACTGATTTCATAAGAACACCAGTGTTTTCCATGTTACTTTCCACACCTCATAATGGATTTTGTTGCTCTACTGTTACCTTTTAATGTTCTAAGACGCCTCTTCTAACTCTCTGTTCTTAACTTGGATATGTCTTAAATATTCTGGACTGTATATTGTTTTTCATTATTGTAAGGCACCTTGGGTCCTTCTCCAAGGAGAAAGGTGGGGTAAAAATATTCAAAATAAAATAAATAACTAGTACCCTGCGATATTTTGTGATGGTACTTCTAGTGATGAAGCCTAAAATAGCAATTGCCTTTTTTGTAGCCACATCACACTGTTGGCTCATATTCAGCTTCTGGAGCCTCGTGGCGCAGTGGCTAAATGCCTGTACTGCAGGTAAAACTGTGCTCACGACCTGGAGTTCAATCCCAGGTAGCAGGCTCATGGTTGACTCAGCCTTCCATCCTTCAGAGGTTAGTAAAATGCTGAAGGGGGCATGTATACCCTGCACACTGTAATTAAAACTGTAAACTGCTCAGAGACTACTTGAAGTAGTATGGGGCAGTATATAAGCAGAACACTTTCCTTTGCTTTGATCTATGATCATTCCTTCTCGCTAATAGTACTGCTGAGCCAGGTATTCACCATCTTGTAACTGTGAATTTGGTATTGTTTTCCTAGATGCAGAACTTTGCATTTATCCCTGTTGGATTTCATTCTGTTGTTTTCAGCCCATTGCTTAAGCCTATCTAGATTCTTTCAAATGTTGTTTCTGTTTTCCAGGATATTAGCCATTCTACCCAATTTTGTGTCAACTGCAAATTTGATTAGCATTCCCTGAACCCCTTGATCAAGGTACTTAATAAAAATGTTGAAGAGCACTGGGGCAGAAATGAGCCCGCGGTTACCCCCCTTGTTATCTCCTCTGATTTAGAGAAGGAGACATTAATCATGAGTATGATTTTGAAGCCAGCTGAGTAACTATCTGACAGTTGCTCCATGCATTCCACACCTAGTTAGTTTGTTAATCAGAATATCATGGGGCACTTTGTCAACAGCTTTGCTAAGTCAAGATATACTATGTCTACAACATTCCCTCTGTCTGTCAGGGAGGTTACCTGAACAAGTATGAGATCAATTGGAAAACTCTGCAAGATGGCAACAATGCTGCAAGGGTACAAATAGATTACACCTGGCTTTATCGGATGTGCCAGAACAATACAAAGTAATTGAAAATGTATTCCAGGGTTGAGGGAAATTCAAAAGATATTCCCATTTATTTTATTTGAGACAAATTACAGAAACACTTAAAAACAAGAAAAATATATAAATTGACCTGTAATCCAGGTTGGATTATCTTCAAAAGGCCTAAAACCAGGCTGGATCCAAAGTCTATGTGCCTTTATCAGGTATGAGCTGAGTAGGTGGGTAGCGTACCTGTCTGCTTAAGATACTTACAAAAGAGAGAATTTTCTGAGAATGTAGAACAAACAAGCAGACGAATGAACAAACAAACACACAGTGGGAATTTTTTGGAAAAAGACATAAAGATTGTATCAGGTCTGATTATTAGCCCAATTGTGGCAGTTTCTTCAAGTGGCAAAATGCTGGTAGAGGGCACCAGGACGGCTACCTGCTTTCTGCAGCCTGAGTTAGCTGCTAATATGACCAGCCTCTTTTCTCCCTACTAGCATGGCCTACTTTTGTCCCCTGAGAAACTCTGCACAGTGCACAAGTACTGTAATTATTTTTGGCCATATCCTCCCATAATGTCTTGCCCCAAGGACCCTCTAAGGCAGGCATTATTCATATGGATAACCAGGGGAAGCAGTCAAGCTATGACAACAAGAAAGGTGCCAATGCCTTTCTCTTCCTTTCCCTCGTTCTCTAGGGGTGGTCCATGGTAGACACCAGCAGTACTTCTTGCCTTAGGTGGTAGGAGAGTTTGCACTTATAATGTGTAAGATGGATAGGAACTCTATAAAGGTAATCAAGAATGGCGTTCCTAATATTAATAAGAAAAGAGGTCTGATATATGGATGACAGGAGTAGACAATATGAAAAGTGCTCGCACACACAGGGTTGGCAGAACAAGGGCCTATGGTAGATAAGATCAAGTCAACAGTAGGTGCAATTAGGCACAAGTAATTATATTCATGTCCCTATCAGTTTTCTAATAACAGTACAACATGAAGTATTACATACAATTCTTCAGCATCTAATTAAACTTGAAAATGGTCTAACTGATAGACATCCCCCTAAAAATTTTAGGCCATAAAATTTCAAGTTATTTCAAAGTCTCTCTCTACTTTTGTCAGCTCACCTCATTTGGAGTGGTCTGGATCAGGCTTAATAGGGTTGCTTAAGACTGGGTAGAGGTCTGATATTTGGTGCAAAGCTTGCATCCACAACACATTTTAAATGTACAAAAGTAGTTTGTAATATGATGTGCGCTGCATATATACTGCCCCATAGCACTTCAAGCCCTCTCTGGGTGGTTAATTATGCAAGCTACACATTGCTGCCCCAATGAGCTGGGTAAAGTACTCATTTTATTAACCTTGGAAGGATGGAAGACTGAGTCATCCTCAAGCCAACTACCTGGGATTAAACATCAGGTTATGAGCACAGGTTTTGGCTGTAGTACAGCAGTTTAACTACTGCACCAGGCTGTTCTTTCCTATTACAGTGGAACCTTGACTTAATCTGTTCCGGAGGTCTAGACATAAGTCAAACATGCCTTAAGTCAAATGAACGTTTCCCATAGAAAGTAATAGGAAAGTGGATTAACCCGTTCCAGATGATGAAAAAGACCCCCGAAAACAGCAGTTTAACACAAATTTGACTGGGATAGGAGATTCCTTCCAGGGATGTAAATGAAATATCTCTTCAAAGAGAGGAGGAGGCAGTGGAATCATAGTCCACAAGTTATACGCCTCCACTTTTTAATGTTCATAGCAACAATGTCTAACATTTGAGTTTACTGATTTTTAACCTGACGCTCCAAGTTCTGAACAACTCTATGCTTACCATTAGAATCCCACAACTGTACAGCTCCCCAACTAAAATGCTTCCATTGTGGACCAGAATTCTGCAGCCAGATTTTTTACAAGACTGAGCCGACTGTCTAACCAGCGAGGCCAGCCCCGAGCTCCCGGGCCTTCTTCTCCTCCGGCGGCAGCGGCAGCTTCGGCGAGTCCGAGGACCAGCTCCAGGTGCTCTGAGCTGGCCTTGCCGAAGCCACCACTGCCAATGGAGATGAAGAAGGCAGGAGCAGTTTGGAGGCGGCAGCCGCGATGCTGGGTCGTGGCTCCCACCCGATTCCGGGGCCTTGCACCGGGGCTCCGAGCTGTAAGTCAAAGCCTGCGGCGCAAGTCAAACAGGCCCCTTCTTGCTGCAAGTCAAATATGCTGCAAGTCAAGCAGTATGTAAGTCAAGGTTCCACTGTATATAGATAACAGGAAGGGGCAGTATGCAAAGTGGTAGCAGCATTAACTGCAGATCCCACGGAGCAATTTGTGTCTTCCTTTGATTGACTGACAACAATGAAGATAGGGAACTATGGCAAAAGTATGGTGTGCTGCTGATGTGAAAATAAAGCTATGTTGTTCTGTTGATGATGGAGTCAGCCATAAACAGTAAAAGACAGCACACTAAACTGATAACTTTCCTATCTCAGGAAGACTAGAAAGATTTGTGTTTTGAAAAGTGTGTTGATTTTGCTGATTTAAAACATGTTTTTTTATTCTATGTTCAGACTGAAATAATTTTGTGTGTGTGTAAATCTAAAAAAGCAATTGTAGCTTCCGCATTTCTTAACTGAGAGTTTAATATATTCCAGGGACATGAAGAAACTTTTTAAAAATTGTGGTGATGTAGTTAGCTACAAATTATAGTTTAGCTGCAAGGCATTTGAATTCTCTTTAGATATGGCTTTAGAATATATAGAATGTAGATCTACAAATCTGTTTCCCTATCAGAATCCATTATAGCCAAGTGGTTGTATAAGGTAGTATAAGACGTTAGATCAGTAATTGTAAAAGCCCTGCTGATTTTAATGGGCAACATTCTTCACTTAAGCCTGTATAGTAACACTTGTTCCATTTAAAGTAACTAAAAGCAATCTCTTTCCCACTGGTGAAAGAATGACTTCAAGCCACATTTGCTTAGAAACATTACAGGAAACTTGTTGAGAGTAGATTATTGTCACATGATAGGCAACAGACTGAACAATATATAAGATTCAAACACCTGAAAATACTGACATCTTTGATGTGCTTATCGTTCATTTGGATTAAATATTCCATGAATTTGATTGCACTGTGGTGGAAACTGTGAAAGTGAAACAGATGGAAATTCCTGTTACAACAGGCTTGTGAAATGATACCTTGGCTGCCTTCTTGTTCTAGCTTCATAAAAGTCAGAGTGTTAACCACTAACTTGAAAAAGAGGGCCATGGGACAATGTAAATAAAATATGCCCATCATGACCACTAACCATTGATAGCTTTCTCCTTCATGAATTTATCTAAAGTATCCTTTAAAGCCATCTAAACAAGAAGTCAATATCATTATACAGTATCTTGTTGCAAAACCCCCCACACATAAATTACTCTCTCCATAGAAAGCATTCATTTTGCCTGTCTTGAATTTCCTATCACAGTTTTACCAGATGAGCCTGAACAGAAATGTGATGAGAAAAAGCAAAACAAATTCTCTGTCCTCATTCTTCCCATAAAATCTGTGCTATCTAGTAGTTCTATTATTTCTGGTTGACAGAACACACAAAGGTCTAGGCTTGAATGAGACACATTTTGGACATTGGACATGTAATTTATAGGGCAAAGAATTCAACCTGAAACATGTCCTTTGGACCTTCAGAATCCCGCAAAGTAAATAGTTTATGTAAATCTAATTTAATTCCTTGTCTCAGTGGCATATTCAGCTTGCAACCAATTTCTATCAGGGTGATGGAATCAATATAAAAATAAAAATAACCAATGGCACTTCCCACTTTGCATTTTCTTAAGAGAGTGGAAAAAGTTCATGAAAGTTGAAGGACTAGAATTGGATGGAGACATAATGTATAATTGCAAATCCGAGCTGCAAAATAATTTGGAAATGGTTTTCCTCCACACGTTTACCAATGGTTACTCCCCTTTGAATTAATTGTCCAGCTCCTGAACTCGTGAACAACATGCATCTGCAATCTTGGAAACATTGCTGTCATTCTATTCCCCCCCTTCATTTAATTGCAAAGTAGTCTTTTGATAGCAAAACAATTATTTACTAGACTGTACAATGATCTCTCGAGAATTTCAAAAACAATTTTGAGAAATACCTGCTACTGTTTCAATTATCTCAATTCAGTGAGTAGTGCTGCTTCCTCTCAGTGGGTTGTGAAACATTAATGATATTTCCCAGCAGGGACTTCGTTGGATGAAGCAAAGGAGCGGAATATTTCCCTTCAGAAAGCACTGTTTTTTTAAGCTTACTCTAAGTTTTATAATCTTAGCAAGTAAAGTAACAACTGGTTTGTCTTCAAGCCAATTTGATTTTAGCCAGTTTTGTATCCCCTATTCCCCTTAGGTAGGCTGGATTAACCTTTTAATATTTATCATTATTATTATTATTATTATTTTTCTAAACGTATGTCCTCACCAACCTATTTCCACGTGCTTTGTTTTAGTTCCTTCCTTCCTTCCTTCCTTCCTTCCTTCCTTCCTTCCTTCCTTCCTTCCTTCCTTCCTTTGAGTCACTGGTGCTCATTCAATGGAACTCTATACAACAACAGGCATTGCTCCTGTGCACTGGGTGCTGTGGAATCACTCTCCCATCTGGTTCTGTACTATCCAGTTTATGATCACTTTCGTAAAAAAGACTCCTTGATCCTCTCCTTCTGAATAAGAGGCTTTGTTCAGATACTGACAATTTGAGGTTTCTTCTGTCTTCAAGAGAGTCTATTGCGATAGAAAATGTGACAACTTTTAGCCCATTTGGTCAGGACCTGCAGGCAGAGATGAACTGAGCTGTTACTTTTGTAATGCAATTATTTTTAAATTTGTATTTGTTTTGTAATTACCTTTTAAATCTGCACTGAAACTGAGATGTTTACTCTTTTTGTATGCCAATAAAGGCTGATTGATTGATTGATTGAGTCACAGAATCATAGAACTGTAGAGCTGGAAATGACCTGAAGGGTCATATTGTCCAACCTGCTACCAATGCAGCAACAACAGCTAGGATGCTCTTGACAGATGGCTATAGAGAGATTCTGTTAAAAAGCTTCAGTGAATGAGACCCCAACCCGCTCACATTCTGTTCCATGACTGAACATCTCTTACCCTCAGGAAGTTGTTCCTAATGTTCAGTTGAAATTTCCTTTTCTGTACTGTACTTTGAATCTGCTGCTTTAAATCATGCTCTCTGGAGCACTAGGAGACAAGAGAGTTCTATTTCCTCTTGCAGGCAAAAACAAAAGAAAAGTATATATATAATAGAACAGATAACATTACAAACATATTGTGGCACATTAAAGACTAGCTGTTACAGTTTAATGTGGGCTTTTGTGGACAAAACCACTTCCTCAGATATAAGGCAGATATATAACATAGCAGATTTTTATACATATAGCCATGGCATCAAAATAAAGAGATCATGAGTGGTTAGAAACTTGAAAAAATATGAATTAACACTGAGGTGTTAGCTTCTGTTGGTGTTCAGATCCATTCCATTGAAGTTTATATTATAAAGGGGCATGAGAATCCATTTGTTTTTGCCTGGAATGCTAACACAGACAAATTGGCCATGATCACAGAAGTCAAATGTTGCCTTCCTATCTCCCATTGAGTTTATATTACAAATTTGCAGTCATGGCGATTAGCAAATCATTTACCCAGCAAGTGTACTAGTGGATCATCTTTTGCTTGGCCAGAGGCTTCTACATTTTTGTTGCAGTTTTTTGTCAGTCAGTCAGTCAGACACCTTTATTGGCATAAATAAATAAATAAATAAAATAGACAATGAACAATAGAGAATAAAACACAGTTGAGAGAGTGTACATATCCAAACCAGTATCACTTAAAAACAGGGAAGGGTGGAGGAAATATAGGAACATTGTAACAGGACGAGAGCAAGAGGGTGTTTCTATGTACAGTATCATTATATTTGTTCAGCCATAATTGACCGCAGACCATCCAGAATGAACAGACTATATTTGGAGGTGTGGAACAAAAGGCCCGTTGAGTAACTGTGGCCTGCGTCGCTGGATTAACAAATTGATAAATGTGGCAATCTGCCTAGTGTGGGTTTTGTCTAAGCCTGACAAAAGATTATGCAAAATGACCTTGTCCTGGTGACCAGAGAGTCTAGCAAGATGTGGCTCTAGGTGGGAAGCATGGATGTCCTTGTATAGAGGACAATATAGGATCATATGCACCAGAGACTCAATGGTCCCTGAGTTACAGGGACATAACCGAGTCTCCAGTGGTAGAGAGCCAAATCTCCCATATAGGACATTAGAGGGGAGCACATTACATCTAGCTAAAGCACGTCGTTCCTGTGGATTCTCTAAAAGATGTAGGAAGCTGGCCGGCTTGCCAACAAGTAGCAGGAGTTGGAGACTGAGAGGACAACATGCTTTAGAGGCTGCTGCAAAGAGGTATTGCCTTTCAATGTCTAGCAATCTAAGCTTTAACAGCCTATAAGCCTGCATGAAAGGTAGTGCCAACAGTTGATCAGGTGAAATGCCCAGGGCCGTAATTCTTTGGAGAAACCGTTTAAGGCCGGGAGAGTAAAGATGGTCAGAGAGAATGCCCTCTATCAGAGGGTCTTTGTGTGAGATAAAACAAATTCTCAGCCAGTATTTGAATTGTCTTAGTTGTGCCTGAGTGTTCAATCTGCTGAGTCCAGCCTCCAGACAGAGGGCTGCATAAGGTACACAGTGTGGAACTGCCAATATTTTATAAAGAAAAGCAGATTGAAGCCTTTCAACCAGTGGATTGATGGTGTCCAGCCAAACTGGTACCCTATATAGCAGTTGGGAGATTACCTTGGCTTTGAAGACCTGCAGAGCACTGGGGATATGTTGATTACCCCATATATAAAAGAACCGGTAGATAGCTTGGATGGTCAGTCTGGCTGAGTTGATAGTGATATGCCTGTGTCTGGCCCAGGTGTTACGGTAGAAAAAATTTAAACCTAAGTACTTAAATTCTTTGACTTGTATTGCTCTCCCGTGAAAAGTCCAAAAGTGGAGTTTCCAAGTCTTACTGAAAACAACTATTTTGGACTTACTATAATTGAGGGACAGTTTGTTGCAAGAAAGATAGTTAATACATTCTAAAATTAATTGTCTTAAACCTATCTTGGTGCTGGAAAGTAGTACCATGTCATCTGCATACAGAAGAATGGGCACTGACAAATGGCCCAATCTTGGGCAGTGGCTGTTTACTCCTAGCAATAGAGGAGCAAGGTCATTGATGTACAAATTGAATAGGGTGGGGGCAAGAACACAGCCCTGTTTAACTCCTCTGTTAATGGGAACGCTGTTGGAAAGCGCTCAGCATCACTGGATAATCGAATGCAGCAAGTGTTCTCTGTATGTAACCTTTGGATTAAAAAAAGCAGTCTTCTGTCTAAACCGGCAGCCCGTAACTTGGCCCATAAAAGTTCCTGGTCTACAGAGTCAAATGCAGCTTTAAGATCTAAAAAGGCAGCATATAGATGACTCTTCATGTGGGCAGTTTGCTTGGCTATAAGATGAGATAATATTAAACAATGATCCACTGTGGATTTATTCTCACAAAATCCTGCTTGCTCTGGCCCAAGTATGTTATTATCTTTTATCCAGAAGTTGAGTCGAATCAGGAGGTGGTTAGAATATACCTTGCCCATGACTGACAGCAGGCTGATTGGTCTATAATTACCCGGCATTTTTCTATCCCCCTTTTTGAAAATGGGTAAAATTATCCCAGATCTATCCACAAAAGTAAAAAGCTCTGTCAGAATAGGTGCCCACCAGTCAGCATATGTTTTTAATAGATGAGGTGGAAGTTGATCAGGACCAGGGGCCTTTCCTGATTTCAGCTTGTTTAGTAGCTGCTTAATTTCTGAGATGGCGACTGGGGGCCAATCAGGTAAATCATTAGGATTAACCATATTTGAAGGAAGGTCGGACATGCAGTCATAAAAAAAGAGAGACTGAAAATGGTCTTCCCAGGTGGAGGAGGAGATTACAGGGATTGGGTAAGTTTTAGAATGGAAAAAGCCGGAAATCACTTCCCAAAAGTTCTTTGGGTTCCTACTTTTAATGGCTTTGCTTAACCTGTCCCAACAGGCTACTGAGCGGTGTTTATGGCTAGATTTGATGGCCTCTGCAAGTTGATGCTTGACAATAAAGTATCTGTGGGGTAGAGAAAAACTATTAGATTTTTGAAAGGTATGAAAAATTTGGCGTAATTCTTTCTTTAGATTGAGACAGGCCATATTGAGTCCCTTGGGAATGACCCTTAATTGATGGGAAGCTGAGGTAGAAGGTGGCGGGCCAATACAGGCTGTTAGAGTTTCTACAAACTGCTCGTATCTGTCTATGCAGGCCAAAGGGCTATCAGTGACAGAGACTGTAGAGACATCTAATGGTGGGTTGCTCTGGAGGAACTTTTCAAAAAGAGTTTTGGTGGCAAGGTCCCATTTTACTTTAACTGCATGAGATGTTGTGGAAAGGGAGTGTGGGAGCATTGTATTAGATTCAGGAGGTGCGGTTTGAACGGTGAGAGTGTAGAGGATAGGGAGATGGTCACTAGGGTCAAGAGATATGACCTTAAAACCAAGGACAGTGGATAGTAGTGGAGCAGGTATCAGTATATAATCAATCATACTTGTTCCATGTGGTGAAATGTAGGTGAACTTTCCATCAAAATTTAGGTCGGCTAAGCCATTTAGCCAGAGGAGGCTTCTTGAAATGCTGAAATTGGCGAGTAGATGACCAGCATGATTAATTGATTTGTCCTTGGAGACTCTCATCCAGGAAAAGTAGTCAGGACAGGAGTCACATACAGTTAAGACATCTGCTGTCTTGAATACCTCAAGGACAGACCCCACCCTGGCATTAAAGTCACCTGCCACCAAGCACCATGCTTTAGGAAACCTAATTTCGGTGTTTTCCAATGCTTGAGATAAGTAGCTCCATTGCAGTTCTCTATCAGCTTTCTTCTCGGTAGGGGGAATATACCCATTTGCTATTAATAAGTCTTGGGTCGGAGTGCTTTTTAAAAAGTTGCATTGCTGCATATGCAAAGAGTAGGGATGGGCATGAAATGGAAAAATTGTGTTTCATTTCATTTTGTTTTCATTTCCCCGTGGTTCGTTAGAAACTTTTTTTAAAAAATGAAATGAAACAGTAATGAACTGATTCATTACTCTATAAAATGGGTTTCCTGGGTCCCAGAGGTACCAAATTTGATGGGTGCCTTCCTTGGACTCTCCCCTTTAAACCCTCCAAATTTGGAGACTTTGGGTTTCAGGGTGCCAAGTTATTCAACTTCAAAATGGGTGCCCCAGAAAAAACATTTCTAATTGCAATGTTATGTGCTTGAAAATAGTGATCCCAGGCAGCTAGCAGCATGGAAATTACAGTGGACCTTCCTCAAGCTCTCCCCTTGAGGCACCCTCAATTTGGGGAGGTTTGGGGTACAGGGGGACAAGTTATTCAACTCCAAAGGGGTGCCCCAGGGAAAAATGTAATTTAAAGGTATTTGAAAATGCTGATCCCAGGCATCTAGCAGCATGGAAATTGCAGTGGAGCTTCCTCAAGCTCTTCCCTTAAAGAACCTCAAATTGGAGAGGTTTGGGATACAGGGGGGCAAGTTATTCAACTCCAAATGGGTTGCTCATAGAAAAAACATTTGTAATTTAAACTGTTTGAAAATACTGATCCAAGGCATCTAGCAGCATGGACATTAGAGTGGAGCTTCCTCAAGCTGTTCCCTTTAAACCCAGCAAGGCACATTGGGCTCTATAAGAATTGCATTGCAATTCGGCAGGCACGTAGGCATATTCCAAGGAAGGTTCACACTGAATTTGCTGTCATGCGGCAAACAAATCAGTTTGTTTTAAATGAAAAAACCACCATTTTGTTTCATTACTAACAAAATGCTGTTTTCCAATTTTGTTTCTTTTCATTTCATTAGCTAACCAAATGACTAGGTTCCCATCCCTAGTAAACAGTGTTACTGTAATGTTTTTGAACTATTGTCACTGTCCATGTCCTTTCAAAATGTTTTTTTTTTAAATTCTGTGGCATTTCTGTTGTTGGCTAGCATATGTCAAATGGTGTCAATGAGAAGATCTAGGCACTTTTTGAATTGGAAGGAAATAACTTGGTAACTCCAAAACATTTTGGGGTGCATATCCTGAAATGAACTCCGTGTGAAGCACTACAGGAACATGATTAAAAGTCGCATAACCACAGGGGGACATTTCATTGAAGTGACTGTCAGCCTAACCTGGCTACCTCTTCTAAAACTACATCTATTTTCCCATGTAATCGTTTTTCAGAGATCTGAAAATGGCTGCCCTATCTTCTCTATTCCAGGCTAAACATGCACATTAGGGATAGCACATTCATACTTAAACGAACTATACGTGCATAAGTCAGCAAGAATCCACCAGGAAAAATTATAAAAATCAAAGTCATGAAACTGGTAGGAAGTACAGAAACCCTCTCACATGACTTTCAAAATTAGGCTTTTAAAAACATACAATATGCTTGGCAATTGTGAGGTTGTCTGCTTGTGTGTGAAGTAATAACTCACTTGTTGTTGTGCCGTTACAGTCGTGACTGGCTCTTCATGACCCCATGTCCCTAGGAGGGCCTGAAAGAGATGTCCAAATCAGGTAGAGTGATATTCTCCAGTCTCTTCAGAAAAAAAGTATGATAAGACCATGTATGTCTGAACATTCCAACACCCTCAGTACTGCAGGAGCAGCATCTTCAGGCAGCATAAACCCCTTCCCTAGCAATACTAACTGACCAGAAGGAGAGGAAAAGACTGGGCAGCAGTTTATATAACCAGAGAGACTGCATGAGTAGGTGCTGAAAATTCTGATGTTAACTTTGACTAAATGTCTCCACTGCTTCTCCTCTTTCTACCTTTTCACTATTTAGAAACTTCAATTGTGCAAAGTGTGCTGGCTCAGATAGCTTCAGGTTGCACACTCAAGTCACTTTGGTGCACTGCAGATAAGTTATCTTTCCTTCTCATTCCCCCCCCGCCCCCGCTGTATGTTGGAGCACTGCTGATGCAGTACTTGCTGTCTGCATATAATAGGCAGCAGGGAATCTAGTCGAAGTAGTTGCTGTACTGCAGCCAAACTCTTAGAAAGCCAGACTGGAAGCAGATGAGGCCAGGCAAACTTCACATTACTACTCCCTCTTCCCAGCATCTTATAAACAGAACTCCACAAAACATCTCCAACTAGTTGGACTTCCAGTCCTATGGACACGTCTAGTCTAGTTGTCATTTCTATGTCCGGGACTTGGAGTACGTAATTGATAGAAGGGAGTCTGAATGGACAATCCCACCACTTTGCTGTGGCAAAAAGCCAGGAATACATATTTGCCCATTCTGAGAGGCTTCTTTAACAGGTTTAGGGCAGAGTGTTTACAATACGGTCCTCTTTATTTTGGGAACAGGGAGACCTTCAGGGATTTGGCTAGTTCATTTGGAAAAGAACAAATTTCAGTCCATTTTTAATGGCTCAGTGGTTTGGGTATCTGGCTGTGGAACCAGAGGTTGGGAGTCCATTTTCCATCTGTCCCTCTTTTGTGGCCTTGGGCAAGGTATACAATCCAAGGGCACACGAAGAAGGGAATGGTACACCCCTTCTGAGTATTCTTCCTGTGGAAAAAACTGAAAAGGGTCACCATAAATCTGAATTGTCTTCATGGCATATTATTATTATTAACAATTTGCAAATCTCTTCATAAATCAGATGGAAAGAGTTTAAGATTAAGGCAGTTTAGAAGCACTGTATAAAATTAAACTACGATTCTGCTATCTTTACAGTAGTGGGCAACCAGATGTGCCCACAGATTTAAGAAAGAAACGGTGTGTGTGTGGTTTTCCATATGTTTTTGAATTGCACTGCTCACAAATTTGCGATGGCATAGATAAAATTAAGGGATTAGGGAAGCTGCGGTTCGACAACATATGGACAGTCCCACATGATCAGCCCCCTGTGCAATGGTAAAACTGCAATACTGTAATCAAACTTCTGCTCACAACCTGAGTTTGATCCTGGCAGTTTCAGGTACCTGGTTGAAGTTCAACTCAGCCTTCTATCCTTCTGAGGTCAGCAAAATGAGTACCTAGCTCAATGGGGCATAAATTGCTTTTTCTTATTTATGTTAAAACTATCAAGAGAGTGCTCTAGTGGTGTGGTATATAAGTTGAAACAAACCAGTAACAACATTTCTTGTCCCGTTGAAAGCCTGCAGTATTAAAAATGACTTATGTTATGTGCTTTGCATTCCATGCTAATATTATAATCTTCATAGAGTCAAAGGATACAAAATACAAATAATCTCATATTCCTTTGCCCATCATAGGGTCAACAGATGGTCAATTCTTCAAAACACATATTGTAATGAATGGGGGATATTGAGCTTTTTTGTTACCCATGATTGAAAAAGCCAGGAACTAGACTGATGCTGCTGCACAATATCACGCCCACACTGCTAACAGGAAAAACAATGTCAAACTTGGCATTACAAAAGGCAACTGGAATGTTGCCAACAGCAATGGCAGCAGCCAAGATGGTCTACCTTCTTCTGCACACACCCATTCACAAAGTTATAACACACAAGGTCCGCTCCAGAGCTGACACTGTTTGGGGGTGGGGCATCTTTGCCCGCTCGCTCCGGACATTTGGCATAAAGGCTTCACGCTAGAGATGGGCACGACTTAGCGGTATTCCTGTTTCCATTTACGTTACTCGTATCCGTTACTCTACGGAAACGGTAACGGGAATTACTCCACCAGAATTCGAGCTCGAACCGACGAACGAACAATTTGGTCTGATTTGTCGTGCTCGTTACTTGCATCGCGGCAATTGCGCAATGCCAAGCGGCACAGAAAAAAAGTTTTTAAAAGTTAAAAAAAACCCGATTCCCGGCCCTAAAAGTAGGCGAAAACTGTCTGAGGGCACCTACCAGGCCAGAAGGGTGTTTTATTTGTGGGGGTGGGGGTGGGGTTCCCCGCCCCCTTTTCCTTGGCTATTGCTACTGCTGCGCTGCTGGTACCAGGCTGGGAGGGCGCATCCATTTGCCATGCAGTGCGGGGGATCCAAAATGGCGACAGCAATATTTTTTTTGAAATCGTTGCCCAAAACCCCACCAAAGCACCACAGAAACATGCGAAAATTAGATATTTTAAATGCTAGAATTTTTACAGTAGCAGCAGTGGGTTTTTCTTGCAAAAAAAAAGTCTCCGTTGATTTTATTTTATTTTATTTTTTTACACCTCCACATTTGCAATGATGGGCTCGCCCATGGGAGTAGACCATGCAAATTTTCCACCAATCGCATGGCCACTTGGCCAGGTTGACCACAGAGACTTCTGGGATGTGCCAATCGGGCATAAACAGCCCACTAATCGTAGCCCAAACCCGAACCCTAAGCCTAACCCATACGCCAGTACACTGTCCTTCTAAGTGGGTCAGAGAGGCACCCAGAGGTGCACCCCAATACTCACCCTAACCTCACCCGTAACTAGCCTAACCCTAGCCCTTCCGCTAACCCATCTTAACCCTAAGCCAGATCTACTTGCATTGCACTACATGCAAGTATGTGAGACACAGCGGGTGCAAAGAGTCTGCCAGTCCGTCACTTGTGGCTCTGGCTGACTCCTGCAGCGCCCTCCAGGAGCCCGCTACCCCCCCAAACCAGTACTAACGACAACGAAAAAACGAAAAAACGAACAGACTAATTTTTGCGAAATTTTGCGAAAAACGGAAACGAGCCGAAACGGACTGCCTCCGACACATGACAACTCGAAAACGTCATTTTCCCTAGTCGTGCCCCTCTCTACTTCACGCCCATCCGGAGACTTTTGCCCAGGGCTGGGAGCCTTCATAAGGCAGCTCCCACGCTGCCCCAGGCTCTTCCCCGGCAAGATCACCAGCCCCATCCTCCCACCCTAACAAAAGAGAATGAGATTAGCTGGTTGCCACGGGGCCGGATGGGGATTTTTGGTAGCCTTTCCAATTGGCACTGGAGCGGTCACACGTTTTTGCCCATTCCATTCTCTTTTTTGCATGAGTTGGGTATTCCTTTCCTCCCTAATGGTCACAAGTCTTGTAGGCGTGTAGTGCAAGAGGTAATGGTATTCAGGTAGGCCCGAGTAAATTGCCCTTAAGGCGCTAGACAGCCCTTGAATAATGTCCACAACCATCGGTAGACCAGGAGTTAAACAAAGTGAATTTTTAGGCCAAATCGAGGGCTGTGGTGGGCTAGCAGGTTCACCCAAGCTGGTACAATGCTGAAAGGGTGGGCAGATTCTTCCCAGCGATGAATCTCCCTGAATACAGAAGGGGCGAAAAAGGAATTATGCATGCCCATTAACTGCTTGCACTACGGTGGCAGGTCCCCTTAACAGGTCTGAGAAATGTTAGCTGAAAATAAGTTAATGTGTTATCAATAAAATTGTGGCCCAATTTCCCCAAACCTGAAGTTTTCTCGTCTGTTTCTGTCCAAGAGCACCAGGCATCCAGACATTAGGAGCCAAACCAGGAGGAGAGACAATCTGTCTTTGTTGGATCCTCCTCCTCCTGCAATGGCGTGTCTGACCCCTACTGCCATATCTTCCTTGGCCCATCACCTTCTGAATAGTGGCACCTCTACTTCCCTCCTCAGTGCTCCCCCCTGGCACAAGGCACATAATAAGGCAAGCCGTCAAGCCAAAACTAACTGCTGTACATGGGTTTTTGGAGACTGGCAAGTTGGATGATGATGATGATGATGATGATGATGATGATGATGATGATGATGATGATGATGATGATGATGATGATGATGATGAAAAAATCTATAACAGTTTTACAGTAGTCTGGCAGAGGTCCTCTTGGCTTGATAGAACTTATCAAATATGAAGTTTACCTCAGTTTGAGATACGATAGCATTTTGTATTTAACACAGAAATCCACTGACCTTGCAATAGGTAATTTACTACATGCAAATGCTAAAATTAATCTGGAATGTTAAGAACAAAATTGTCAGAAATCATTTATCACAAGATGAGCTGAACAGAAGGGTAATATTTAATACATTATCCTCATATAGGTCATCAGAATACAACATTTCTGTCTGGGTGATGTGTCTGAAATATCAAGTTGAAAAATATGTGAAGTCAAAATGGAAATGTAATGAAATTATAGAAATAGAGGTGAGACAGATACAGCTGTATGTGCAGACATTGATGTGTAGAAGACATTTGAAAGGACAATATACTTAGTGTAATTAAAAATAGCCTTTGTCAAGAAACATGTTCGACTTGAGGATGTCCTAACTGAGGAAGCCATCTCTAAGAATGACTTTAACTGCCCCAGCTTCTTGATCTTCATGCAAAATTAGCTATACCTCATCAACATTTCATGGCCTATAAACCAAGCAACTTCAGCTTTGTACCACCCAGCTGAAACACTGAAGTGTGACTGTGGCATTTAGCAATAAACCACAGTGGGGAAAATTAGATGAAACATGCAGAGGCCGAAGGAGGGAGGAATTGAATGGAACACTAGCTATAATATGGAGAAGAAAAACAATTACATATAATGTGTAAAACGGAATCAACATTCCAAAGAATTAGAGAAAGCCATGACAAATAACTCAAAGCAGACATATTGTGGTGTTGTTCTTCTGTGGTGTCTTGTTGAAATGACTAATAGTGACCCTAATAAGGCTTTCAAGGCAATTGAGATATTTAAGGAGTGGTTTTATCAGTTTCATGCCCCCAGTGAATTTCCATGGGCAACTGTGGATTTGAACCCTGTTTTCAAGAGTCCTAGTACACTACATTTGGAATCTTGGAATCTTTGTAAATAGTCATCAATGGTTCATTAAGATCTAGGTCTTAGGAAGCACTTAAATCTTTTATATTAATATGGGAAATGTCTTCTCTGGTCATATAACATTGGTGACTATGACCATAATCTTGGGCATCCAAGATTTTCAGACAAGATTTTTCTTCTCTTCCATCCTGAGGCTCCCAAAGGCTTCCCCAAGTTGAACAGAATTCCTAGTGAACTTTGCATTGGTGTGTAGAAGTGAACAGGAAACTTTAGTTAAAAAAATTAAAGTGTGTGGTTGATGACATCATCAGCCTTGTGTGCAAAGAGTGGTGGAAACAGGATCCTGGCCTATAACTGAAATGAAGAAACAGTTGAGTTCTTTAAGAAAGACCGATGTCTAAACCTTTGGTCCATTTCTCACATCTAGACTGAGAAAGTGCTCAGACTTTAGGTAGACACCACAGGGGTAAGGAGGTGACCTCCCAGCAGGATATGCAAATTCATGAGTAGGGTCACGGAACAATAAGCACTGGCCCTTGTTCTTTTCATGCTTTCAGTTTAGTTGTGACTTTGTCTCAGATGCCCAGACCTTGCCAATCAACACGGACTTGTTGAAATTGAGGGGTAAAGCAGTAATATGCTGGGATGTGACCCTCCCATACCTCTTTATTTGTGTACTGTTAATATCCTGTTTAATGCCAGAAGAATGAGAATGTGGTTTCTTGCTTGTGTCTCATCAAATTCAAAGATGAAGACTGGCAAAATAACTCTACAGAGTTATTAAGGTCAGGGGCTATGAGGAGGATGTGCACTTCATAGCATATGTGGCACCAGTACACATAACCCCGCACATCTTATCTTGGGAAGAAGCTGGCTAAGATAAGTCGATGCTTTCTAAGGTTATGATTGTGTTCCCTTTTCAGAAAGCCTAAGAGAATAATGTCCTACACTTTACTTAGAAACTTTGCTTTATTTATTTATTAATCTGCTTGTAAAACAAACAAACAAAATAAAACATGGCTATTGATATTGGTAAATGTCGTCTCCTTCCATCCTCAAAGATCAACTCAAGGTGTAGAAATCATGAAGATGTAGAAATCATGCTAGCTTTCTTAAAACACAGATGTATGAGGACCTTTGCTATGAATTTTTCATTTTCAATATTCTGTCTCTGAGTTTCAGTCTAGCTGTCAAACTTACCACTGGCTTTCCATCTATGTCACTTAACTTAAATGGGGGAGAAGGAGAAATAATCCACGGAAGGATAAATTGCAGATCCATGGCACCGTGTAGCACTGACAACATTTGTGTATGTAAATCATACAGAATCCACAATCATCCATAAAACAGCAAACGAGCATGTCTCTATGGTGAAAAAAGGAAGAGTATTGACTACCACAGCAAATTAACAACTTGAAAATGGATGTATGTCCTCGGAGTGCTGAAAGCTATGAACTGGAACAGTCAAATATTACACCCCACTCTCGGGAGATTTAAAAGCAATTGGAGTACAAGAATAGCTGCTTATAAGGATATTAGGAGAGCTTTTAAAAATGATGTTAATGGTCTATACTCCAGGGCTAAAACAATTACCAAGCTGTGATATAACTAATAGTTTTTTATTAATTAAGATCCCTGAGAAAAATTGTATGACTATGCCCTTCCTTATCTTGCCAAACAAAATGTTGTGGTGGACAGGGATTTCTAATACAATGAAAACTAAGTGTCTTTGGCTCTAAGCATATTCCAAATACTGGCTTACAGAATGAATTCGGACTCTGCATAACAAATAACTTTAGAGTTAGGTAAACACTGAAGTGAAAACACATCAGGTGACTCTTTTCCATGGTTAAAGTCTGCTTTTAGTTTGTCCACATTAGGGATGGGCATCTTATGAAAAACAACACAGTGTCTTCATTTTGTAAGCTTACAAAACCTTATGAAACAAAGCAGCAAACAGCGTGTTGTCAAGAAATGAATTGAAACACCATTTTTTTGTTTTTCGGAAATGAAATGATTAATCCTAGCCTCTTGATCCAGCTGTCTTGAAAATAGGAGGTTTATTTGTTTAAACTGATTGATTTGTTTTCACTTTTTTCTGTGCCTCAGCTGTTGAGATAGCTTATCTCTGATCTTGATCTGCCTGAAGGTAGCCAACCCAGGAGCTGAGGTGTTCCCTTCACTGGCTGTGTCTGCAAGTTGATTTAAACTGATTGTTTTCCTTTCCTTTTTAAGTAGGACGGTGGAAGTTATTAATTTTTAAAAATATTTTCTTTACTCCCCTCACTGCACTGATTAGCTGTTGAGTATATCTCCTGATCTCTCCGTGGAGCAGCTAGCTATTAGGTTTCTAACTTGTTTATAGAGGGTTTTTTGACTGAAAGCAAATTGATTGGAAGATTTGAGGGTCTTTGATTTAGGGCAATGGGCTCCCTGTTAAATAAAAAAAGCTAAGCTCCCCATTTTTTTAGCCTTACGAAGTGTTTCGTTTCATGATGAAAATTCTTTTAAAATCTGTTATTTGACACAAAAGAAAATTAAGACTGAAATGAAACAAAATGAAATTAAACACTATATTTTTGTTTCGTGCCCATCTCTAGTCCACATGCATATCCCTAAGTCATGTGTGAACCAGGAAGAGCAGGAATGTCAAGATGGCTGCTTAATAATACATTAATTTAAACAATCATTTCAGAAATTGGAATTTTTAAGGAGGTAGACTTGGTAGTCTCTTTCCACAACTGTGAAAACAATGAAACAAAAATAGATAACATTGTAGCGCCTTAAAGACAAATAGATTTTGTGTGTTATAATCCATTTCCTCAGACATATTCTGAGGAAATGGGTTGCAGTCCTCTAAAGATAATATTTTAGAATAAATTATCTAGACTAAAGCAGTGCCTGCCTCAGCTGTACTACCTGGACTGTGTTTGCTTGATGGTTTATTTATTTATTTATTTATTTATTTGATTTATATAACATCTAGCCAAAAGTTACTCTGGGAGGTTTACAATATTGGTGATTGTTCATGGATATATCTTACAGGGAATTCCTCATTGGCAGTTGAGGGCAGTTGAACAACATACAAATGATTATCCAGCTACTTTTAAAAGTTGAAATATGACATGTTATGTTCCTGTATCTTAAATAGTCAAAGATGCAGTTGCTTCAATGTGAAGTCCAGTGTTTGGACCAGTGGAACATGCGGTTCATTCCTCCTCTAGTAAAATAAAAATAGAAGTGATTCAATAGATTTAAAGAAAAAACACTTATACCTAGTGGACAAGGCACTAATCTGGGGCAGTCTCCAACAAAGAAACATAACTTTACAGACATAATTGAAATAATATGCATACAAAAGCAAAACCCATTCTACCCCATCCCCTCGTTTAGCAAAAATACAGAACACAACATGGGTTGTACCACCAAACTGTGCCAAATGTGCTGAATGTGAGAATCAGGAATGGTTCTTGGTAGTGCTTTAAAGTGATCACCAGGGATCCTCAAGTGTAGATGGCAAGAATTCAGCCTGAAACCCTAAAAACCCGCTTCCAATCTGAGCTGCCAATTTTGGCTAGACAGACCAGTGGCTTGATTCAATATAAGCTAGTTTCTTAGGGGTTGGAGAGCCTGTGTGAACATAATGGAGAATCTGTGTGTTCAGGATAGATTGTTGGAAATATGCAACCATATGATACCCCAAAAATGCTCAGAGCTGTTGATTAAATCTTGCATTTGGTTTCCATAAACTAGTGACAATACAGTAAAGTTCATAACTCCGTGTGGAATTAACAATTAAAAGCAAGAATATATTGCTCAGAATGCTGCACAGAAAGAAAACTACAGAATCTGATAAGGTGCGGGCCATAGGCTAAAATAAATTTGATATTTTAAATAGGTCTTTATTTCAGTCACTGACCAGATAAAATACAAAATACATTCGACATAAAACCAAAATAAAAGCGTAAAAAAACAATAAAAACATGCATACAAGAACAAGCATAATACAATGGCATACCCTTTGTATAAAAGCCAGAACAGGTAAAATCTTCCCAGCCCAGTAGGCCCAATAACATAGGCTAGTGCAGCACAAAGCAATATGATTCTGGTCTATTAAACAAGAAGTGACATCATATCTGTACAAGGCCTCCCCGTCCATATAATAAAAATGTTTCTTGGAACATGCAAGCCTCCCAATTTCAAAACTCAGTTATTGCATAACAGAATATGCTTCAAGATGCTTCAAATCACTGAATATATATTTGCTGTTGTAATACAAAGATATCAGTGCTAAGCCATCTGTTCATATATTTAATTAAATGGATTGACTAAAGTTTTATAATGTTTCCTTTTTTATACTTAAGCCTTTGAAGCCTTGTGAGGTGAAGTTCTTGTGGGAATCTAGGCAATAAGTCTAATTGGTTTGAACTAGGTAGACTAGATCTGCTGGTTGAAATCCTATGATACAATGACTCACTGCTACAGTAGGTCTACTGAATCACTGGGGATTTAATGAGTCAACCCCTTCCTAAATTCCACTGATTCAATGGTATAACTCTAGCTGCAAATTAATAGCCGAAGCAACAGAATTTCAATCAACGTTGATGACCAAAATCTGATTCATTAATTCATTGGGTCTATTCTCATTGGGATATGTCTATGAAGATTCTCAGTCATCCAGGTGAGTTTATCTGGAAGTTGAATCATGGCAACTGGACTTCTTATCTTGAGAGACTGAAACGTTTCACTGTTGTTTATCTGGAAGTTGAGTCATGGCAACTGGACTTCTTCTCTTGCAGAGACTGAAAGTTTCACTTTGTCAGTCTGAAGCTGTTTGGATGAACAGCAAAAAGTTTCAATCTCTCAAGAAAAGAAGTCCAGTTGCCATGACTCAACTTCCCGATTATAATTGGGACTAACAATTCAGTGAGTCTGTTCTAACTGGGGCTAACTCTCTTTCTCTCTTCTCTTCCTTCCTATTTATTGTTAGGGATTGGTAAATTTTGAGGTTGGTATCTCCATATAAGCAAACTTTCTTGTGAAACCCAGTGATCATGAACTCTTTTCAAAAATGATATTCAAATTATACATAAATTCCAGAAATACAGATTACTTGGTGCATGTGTTTGGAATGGCATAACAAAATGGCATAATAAAAACTAGGTGACTGTAACATAGTGAGAGATTAAAAAATGCTTCCTTGTTGTCACATTGAATTGTGATCTACATTTTTAAAAATCGGACGAAGTACAAAACATTTACTGAGCCAATTAATATTAGAAAACTCTAGCAGAGTTTCTGGTCAAGCTACTTCAGCAGCATTTGTTTCATTCAGTTACCGGTATTTTAAATTATATATCAGTATAATTAAATGCAACTCTAGACCCATCAGTTGCAATAATTAATGAATCATGAACTCCTCGAGTATGGAGTTTTGGCCTAATGTATTTATTAAAAGCCTGTTACCAACATAAAACAGCTCACCCATTCTTCCCAGATCCATAACATTTCCATTGGCTTGAATAAGAGAAGAAATTGGGTAATGATATTGTGTTATTCCATCATTTCAAAAAGGCGAATTTTTTTAAAAAAGGAATGAAAGAAGAAAAAAGAGAAGACATAGGAAGTAAGTTGGACCAAGTTTTTACTATTTGCTACACTAAGAAAAGGATTATGAACAGATCAATTCAGCAGGAGTACTTTTTTATACTGGAGTTTGATTTAAAATGGCAATTTAAGTGAGAGAGTGAGTTTGGAGCAGTAATATTCACATTCATGTGAGCTCCAGGGGAAAAAATTGGTTTTGGCAGGGTAAGAACCTTATTTCACTTTCCAAATGCAATCCAGTACTAAAGTGGGGCAAAATACTATTAGCCTGATGCTTGAAATACACCCTCATATGCATGATGGTACTGTGTGTGTAGAATGAGCAATTGAGAAAGAGGCCATAGTCTGGTCACTCTTGTCAGCAAAATGACTCTTCCTTGGGAAGCTGTGCTGTGTTGGGAATCATTCAGGGTTTAAAATAAGAAACTCCATGACCTACGTATACAATTACCATTTTAATTGCTGCCCTAAACTGCCATCCTTTTGGATTAATTTAGTCCCGTGAGCCATGTTAGAAAAATAAAAGGTTTTAACCCATGTCTTCATGTTTGTCCATCTCTTGTATACCATGCAGATCAATGATATTTGTATTAGTGTTGATGGCTGAATCAGCTCCCCACCCACAGTCAGCCTTATTCAGTATTGTTAATAGTGAGGAATGCCGAAGACGGCAATTCAACAGCACGAGAACTGGGCTTCAGTTTGCCTGAAACAAGGCTAAATCCCATGTAACCCTCCTACTTACAGGAGTCCCATAGAAATGAATTTCAGGCAAAAATCAAAGAAAAACAAAACGAAATGAAACAAAAGACACAGACATGTGGCACCTTAAAGACTAACTTTCATATTTTAATGTAACATTTCGTGGACATGCCCACTTCTTCAGACATATAGCTGCAGAATGAGGTGTGAAATATAATATGAGATGGGATATACATTTCATACCGATATTCATTAGCTGTAGTCTGGAATGGGATCTCTTAGTTACAACGTACTTCAATTCAGGGGGTATCTGCTAGATAGGCTTAATGTTTTTTGGCTGATAGTTGCTCAACATAATAATGCTGAAAGTACTTTTCAATTTTTTTCCAATAGTCCAGTTTAAAATTATGATTGGAATTTAAAGTGAACAATTTGGTAAGGACTCTTAGTTCTCTTTGATTATCAGTAATTGTGCGTTGTCAAGTCAATTTTGACTTCTGGCCAAGCTTCCCGGGGTTTTCTCGGTGTACAGTACTCACAAGTGTTTCCCCTTTCCCTTCTTCTATGGACAACACCTGGGGCTGTGTTGCCTGCCCAAGGCTACCCAGGCTGGCTTTACTCACAGGAGGCATAATGGGGAATCAAACTCCTAACCGCTGGATCCAAAGCCAGGTACCTAATTCACTGAATTATCTATCTAGCTCTTTTTGATTAAACTTAATTATTTAGTATAGTTTAATTTGATTATCAAGGCAATGCTATCATTTTGAAATGCATCCAGAATATAGGATGCAGACGCTGACTTGTATAGATTATACCAAACCTAAATTCCCGACTCCCCTTACTACACACATGAATATTGTAATTATAGTAAAGAAACTGAATGCTCTCATCACATTTTGCTGAAACAGAAAACCTCTTTTGAAATACTTAAAGAATTAGAGGACTGCCCCACAGGGGAGAGCCTTGCAAGTTAAATTGCACTCTGATGCATGGTGCAGATAGACCATAAGATCTTGGATCAAAGGGATCTGAATAGAGAAGAGCATAAATAAAACAACCTGTATTACAACATTATTTCATAAATAGCTAATTCATCAGTTCTTATTCATATGAGTCATCAGTACCTCCAACAAAAACAAATCCATAAATTTTTACAGTTTTTCACTTTTCAATTCATTGGCCTATAAAATGGCCCCAGGGCACCTAGAGACTCCAAACTTACAGAGAAGCTTCCTCTGACACCCAACTACATTCCATGTTTGATGAAGACTGTCTGTTTTCCAAGCCAGTTGCTAAAGGATTATGACACCCAATCTTCAGCAAAGTAACAATTGTAGAGGATTATTAGGGAAAGCTTCTCTGCAATTTTGATATCTCTAGGTTCCAGGAGGGCACTTTTCTATGGGGTGCTCTGTGGATATATAAATCAGATGCTTGAAATATGTCTTCACCTGCTTATGATTCCCTGAAAATGGTATTGAGAGATATCCTGCCTATCTCTCCAAGCTGGAGCTTGTCCATAATGATAGCCATTAATACCCTTGTTCTCCATGAACTTGACCAATCTTTTCTTAAAGCTGTCAAAGCTGACAGCTGTCACCACTTCTTCTGGCAGGGAGTTTCACAGACCAGTGATCCTCTGGGTGAAAAAGTACTCTCTCTTATTTGTTTGAGATCTATCACCCAAAAGTTTCATGGAGTGCCCCTTAGTTCTAGTGTTGTGCAATAGGGAAAACAGTTTTTCCTTATCTATTTTGTCTACACCGTGTATGAGCTTATAAACTTCAATCAGGTCACCTCTTAGGCACTGTTGTTCAAGAGTGAAGAGGCCCAGCCGTTGCAGCCTCAGATGGTACAGTCCCCTAATCATTCTGGTTGCCCTCATCTGTACTCTTTCCATTTCCATAATATCTTTCTGGAGGTATGGTGACCAGAACTGTACACAATACTTCAAATGGGGCCTCCTCACCATAGTTTGCTTTTTTCACTGCTGCGGCATACTGGTCTCATACCTTCATTGAGCGGTCCACCAGGACACCAAGGTCCCTTTCCTGGTTTGTTGTATAGAGTTCTGACCCCATCAGTTTATAAATGTAGCTGGGTTGTTGTTGTTGTTGTTGTTGTTGTTTGCCTCAACATGCATCACACTGCACTTGCTAATGTTGAAGCTCATTTGCCACTGGTTTGCCCACTCCCCAAGTGTCAAGATATCCATCTGGAGCTCTTGACACTTTTAAATTAATGTACTGCTGAGTTGAGATCTTTAATAATAATAATAATAATAATAATAATAATAATAATAATAATAATAATAATAATAATAATAATAATAATAATAATAATAATAATTTATTGTCATTGTGTGTATAAACATAGTATACACATACAACGAAATTCAGACACCCAGAGACCAGATTCAACACACACACACACACACACACACACACACACATTAAAAAAATCCCCTCAACATACACACAAAAAATCCCCGAACACTCCCCCACCCACCAACTCCCCCTAAAAACACAAGCATCTACACAACAGGCTAGGTAATACTGTCCAAGTGCTCACTGCTGGTGGTCCTTAAATTCATTATTAAGTGCAATTATAGCTCTGGGATAAAAACTGTTCAGAAGATGTGTGGTCCAAGTTTTAATTGTTCTGTATCTTCTGCCAGAAGAGTAGAGTCTTTCAGAATGTTGTGTGACTTCCTCAAACAGCGAGATGTGAAGATGTCATCCAGGATTGGTAGCTGGAGCCTGGTCACATTCTGGGCAATTTTAATTATTCTCTGTAGAGCTTTTTTGTCCGCTACAGAGCAGCTCCCATACCACGAAAGCATGCCATAAGTTAGGACACTCTCAATGGTGCTGTGATAGTAGGACAGAAGTAGATGCTGAGATAAATTCATCTTCCTGAACATTCTCAGGAAATACAGCCTCTTCTGTGCCTTCTTCACAACCATGTTGGTGTTTGCAGTCCCTGAGAGGTCCTCTGAGATGTAAGTGCCCAGATATTTAAAGCTACCCACCCTCTCCACCTCCTCACCATTTATGTATAATGGTAGATGTACATCTTTCTTCCTCCTAAAATCAATTATAAGTTCTTTAGGTTTTTTTGTTTTACTTTGCACTGAAGCAAATTTTCTGTTATGATCTGTATGGTCATGGCAGTTGATGTGGCTATATGGAAAACAGGGTTTATTCCACAGGTCAAAAGTCCCTTCTGGCTGCTGGCTCACTTTGGACAGGCCATCTAGCTGGCAAAAATCAGTGTTTGCATTATTTATGTTTGCATTTCTAACAGAGCTGCTAAGAATAAGATAAAGAGGCTGCAAACACTGATCGATTCCCACCTCTATTCCTTCCTTTCCAATTGGAATGGAAGTGCATCACTCAGCAGTGTAGCTGCAGCCAAAGCCTAGGACAGTGATGTGATGTCAACCATGAGTAGTACTGAGTTGTAGAACTATTCAGAATGCCTTCTCAATATACTGAAATGTACTTTGCTCATACATTGCCATTGATTACCAAGGTTTTTCACCTAGGTGGCAGTGTGAAAAAACATGACCCAAGTGCCATACTTAGGACTTGCACATATTTTTGAAAGGCTTAAAACAAATAGTTGTGGATCACCAGTCACATCTTTAAATCACAATACTTGAAATACCCACTGCTGTATAAAGTACTAGAGTACTAGATTACACCTTCTGTCTGATACTTTCAGCCTCCCATTTGTGCAACCATATTTAAAGGAATGGATCCACATTTAGGTACATGCAGTGGGTATTGCAGAAGAGGACCTTCTTGCTTCACTTTTCCCATGGTAGAACCTCCACTCTCTAGGTGGAGAAGGTGTGAGAATTCTGCTGGATGGGATAGGCTGTGGTGTATTGAGAAGGATAGAGGGTTTTCCAATATTAGCAGCTTTTTCATCTGTGAAAGGCATGCTCTGAATCCAACCCACTGTGGTTAGCTTTGATAGTTTTCTAAAACACAGATTGTGAGCTTCTTCTTAGCTGAACATTAAAAAAAGTTACATGTGTGCTAGTTGTGTCCGACTCTAGAGGCGGTGCTCATCTCCATTTTCAAGCCAAAGAGCCAGTGTTGTGCAAGTCCGCAGCCATGTGGCCAGCATGGCTGAACACATTCCTGTGCACAGAACACTGTTTACCTTCCTGCTTTTTACGGCGGCACCTATTTATCTACTTTCCTTTACATTCTCTCAAACTGCTAGGTTGGCAGTGGCTGGAGTTAACAGCAGAAGCTCACTCTACTGTGTGGCAGCCGGGATTCAAACTACTGAGCTGCCGACTTTGCAGCTGACAGTTTCAGAGATCTAGCCTGCTGAGCCACCACGTCCCAGCTGAACATTGGGTGCTGTGTTAATAACTTTTTTTAAAAAAATGTTGTTTGATTAGATGCTGGGAATGGTCCATGTTTGATTGTACCAGAAAGGGTCACTTGGCAGGGAATGATGTCTCTTAAAACAACACTTCTGTCTCTCTGGGAATTGCTCCAGTCCAGACCTCCCAAAGTAGTAACCCTACAGCTGAAACAAAGAGGTCAAGCTGGACTGTCATTTGTTGTATGTCATGTGATAGTGGGGGAACCGATTGCACCAGATTGTTCCACAAACTGTCCAAAATGTGATTTATTTTTCCATGTGATCACATGTTATGCTGCATCAATACTATGAAACAGATGCAAATTTCATTTTACTTAGAATATGTTTTAGTTTCTTTATATCGAATGAAAAGTGTGGAAATTTTAATCCCACTATTTCTAATGTCACCACCACGTAAGTCATATTAAGCAAGTTCTTTCCCATTCTATTTTTTTTCTTTTGCACTAACTTATGGGCCTCTGATTACATTGTGCCAATGAAAACCCCTTGCCTCTGAATCTTTTTTTGGGGGGGGGGTGAGCACCCTTTCTTCTAGCAAACAGTAACAGCCCCTCACTTAAGAGTGGGTCTATATTTGACATCCAGAGGGGACAGTGCACTCGGTGCTGCCAGGTTATTGGCCGCCAGCTGCTTCCTTCCCAGGAGGCAGTGTGGCTTTGTAGGCTTTGTAAAGCATGAGGATGGATCAGGAGAAATGGGAATTAGGATCAGGAAGAGCTTGACCCCCCTGGAGATTCCCCTTCAAGGGGTGTGGTGGAGAGCCATGGAGGGTCTTAGCTTAAGAAACTACAAGCTCTCCACTTTATGGGTGCCAGATGGGGCTACACAGAGGCAAATGCCTAGGTGGTTGACTCCTGGTTCCAGTTACCTTGATTTTAGCATCCTTCAGCAGTTGAGTTGACAGATGCAGGTCCATCTCCTTTCCCAGTGCCAGTACTATTGGCAGCTGTTACCAATAAAATTGTGGTCTGTTTTGCTTCAAATGCTTTGTGCGTTGTGTGTTTCTTTCATGCCTGACTAGGGCCATTGCCTTGCAGTTTGGACCACAATGATAACTTAAAGGGGACCATATAATATTGGGATGATGACTGTGATGCCATAGTCATAGGAAGACTTTAATGAGTAAGTAAGTAAGTAAATAAGAAAGGAAGGAAGGAAGGAAGGAAGGAAGGAAGGAAGGAAGGAAGGAAGGAGACTTAATGCAATGTGTAGCTTGACCTTGAAAGTGTTACAACACAGTGGAATCTTGAATACATTATTTGACTGTCACAGTAATTTTCAGGGGCCAGTTGTGGACTCAGCAGGTGCCAGGAGCTTTGCCACTGATTTTACCACATCAGACAAGTCTCTTACTGCATAGCATCCTGTGGCTTAACAAAAATGCCTTCATGGGATGTTAATGTGTTTGCTGATTAGGTCACAGTAGTTAGAATAACAGATTGGAACAGGAGCATTCTCAGAAGGCTGTGGGCAATGTAATGTCTTTCCTTACAGGCAGAGCACGACTCATCTGTTTGTCTTTTAAAGTCCCTTGCAGAGATCCAAATGTTGCTGGTACAGCCCAGCCTTCCTTCTGTGGGAGATCCAGCAAGAAAACAATGAAGAGAATCAAATGTGACTCAGTGCATTTGTATGCCCCGTTAGCTGGATACTCAAACTGTGGAGTTCATTTGGATTATGTAAAACCAGGGCTTCCCAGCTGTTTTACTGGCTGCACCTCCCACACAGATGTCTTCAGATATAGGGCACCATAGAAATATTTTATACCAACATACATAAGAAATTCCTCCATTCTGATACAATACCCTTACAGCATATGGCAAAATATATCTTAAGTTAACACATTGTTTCTCATCTCTTGCTTGGGTATCCAGCAATGTATAACACCCACACTAGCCTTGTCTCTCCATCATTACTCCTTCTGTGTGAAGAGCAACAGTTTGAAGAAGACTGGATCCTCTAAATGTGCGTCTGCAACATTTTTTTTAGAGAGAGGCTGTTTATCTGGACACGCTCTATATGCAACAGAGGCTTCCCTCTTCACACCTTTGCCCCTCGTGTGGAGAGAACTGATTCAGGACATAGGGCTGCTGTGCTTCACTCCTCAAACATTGCTGCTTACTTTTTCACTGAATGTGTATATAGGACTGAGCCTATCAGGAGAAAAATGGGAAGAATATGTCAGAGGGACAGTATCAGCTGATGTCTGGCAACAGATTTGAGAGAACGCTCAAAAGAATCTATGTATCTACAGTGTGTATTTAATGTAAAATCTATGTAAGACACAGCATCAAAGGTACTTAACACTAGAGATGGGCACGACTTAGCGGTATTCCCGTTTCCGTTACTCGTATCCGTTACTCTACGGAAACGGAAACGGGAATTACTCCGCCAGACTTCGAGCTCGAACCGACGAACGAACAATTTGGTCTGATTTGTCGTGCTCGTTACTTGCATCGCGCAATGCCAAGCGGCACAGAAAAAAAGTTTTTAAAAGTTAAAAAAAAAACCGATTCCCGGCCCTAAAAGTAGGCGAAAACTGTCTGAGGGCACCTACCAGGCCAGAAGGGTGTTTTATTTTGGGGGGGGGTGGTTCCCCGCCCCCCTCTCCTTGGCTATTGCTACTGCTGCGCTGCTGGTACCAGGCTGGGAGGGCGCATCCATTTGCCATGCAGTGCGGGGGATCCAAAATGGCGACCGCAATATTTTTTTTTGAAATCGTTGCCCAAAACCCCACCAAAGCACCAGAGAAACATGCGGAAATTAGCTATTTTAAATGCTTGAATTTTTACAGTAGCAGCAGTGGGTTTTTCTTGCAAAAAAAGTCTCCGTTGATTTTATTTTATTTTATTTTATTTTATTTTTTTACACCTGCGCATTCGCAATGATGGGCTCGCCCATGGGAGTGGACCATGCAAAGTTTTGGAGCCATTCCACCAATCGCATGGCCAGGTTTTGCTGACTGTACCAGGCTGGGAGGGCGCATCCATTTGCCATGCGGTGGGGGGGGATCCAAAATGGCGACCGCAATATTTTTTTTTTTGAAATTGTTGCCCAAAACCCCACCAAAGCACCACAGAAACATGCGAAAATTAGCTATTTTAAATGCTTGAATTTTTACAGTAGCAGCAGTGGGTTTTTCTTGCAAAAAAAAGTCTCCGTTGATTTTATTTTATTTTATTTTATTTTATTTTTTTACACCTGCACATTTGCAATGATGGGCTCTCCCATGGGAGTAGACCATGCAAATTTTCCACCAATCGCATGGCCACTTGGCCAGGTTGACCACAGAGACTTCTGGGATGTGCCAATCGGGCATAAACAGCCCACTAATCGTAGCCCAAACCCGAACCCTAAGCCTAACCCATACGCCAGTACACTGTCCTTCTAAGTGGGTCAGAGAGGCACCCAGATGCACCCCAATACTCACCGTAACCTCACCCGTAACTAGCCTAACCCTAGCCGTTGCGCTAAGCCGTCTTAACCCTAAGCCAGATCTACTTGCATTGCACTACATGCAAGTACGTGAGACACAGCGGGTGCAAAGAGTCTGCCAGTCCGTCACTTGTGGCTCTGGCTGACTCCTGCAGCTCCCTCCAGGAGCCCGCTACCCCCTCCCCAAACCAGTACTAACGACAACGAAAAAACGAAAAAACGAACCGACTAATTTTTGCAAATTTTCGCGAAAAACGGAAACGAGCCGAAACGGAACCGGCCCGACTAACGACAACTCGAAAAATTTTTTTTTCAAGTCGTGCCCATCTCTACTTAACACCTTATAAGATTTTTAAGACAAGGAACAAAGCATGATGCTGAAGGTGTGGACATTCAAGGGCAGATATTTTAGTATGGTTTGAAAATTAAATATTGCTGATAGTGTTTTCACATTGCTGAACAACCTCCTTCATCTGAATCTCAGAGCCTTTGTAAACGACCCCTAAACGCCGTAGCAAATGGCTGCAAGCTCCGGAGCTTACAATGGTTTCCCCACCAGCTCCGGAGTTTGCAGGAAATTAAGTGCGACCACGCCCACCTAAGTGCGTCCCAGCGCACTTTTCTTGTACCTGCTCGAGGAGGGTGAAAATCGCCAGGTCCGGATTTAATCTGGTCAGTGCGGGGCTCTCCTGGCTTCTGTTTGTTTGTTTTTTGCCTCCCGCCCCTTTAAGAGAAGGGGCAGGAGGAAAAAAAAGCAAACAAAAGAGAAGGAATCAGCACAACGGAGCTCCGGCAGCTTCTCCGAGGTGAGTCTGCATTTCCCCCCCACTTTCTTCCTCCCTCCCCTCAGCAGACAGGTGCGGAGTGGTGGGGAGGAAGGAAGAGCAACGAACCCCTAAGATCTCTGGTCCGAATTTAAGTGGCCAGCAGATCTTAGGGGGTCGTGTGAAAAAGCCCTAATTCCTTTGCCCATATGATATGTTTTGTATACATAATGAAATGCTGGAAGATAAAATGCTCCATTGCTTGACACTTTTTGCTATGTGAAACAATTCTGTTTCTTCATATTATAACCTAAAAGACTAGAGGTTATGCAATTAGGATAATGAAGTGTCCTAAATGCACACACATTTCTTTTAGAATAACTCATAACTTCTCATGATCCACTCGTATAACAGCTTTGCTATAGTCTATAGAGCATAGAGTCTATAGAACCTCTTAAAACATTGGGCATATATTGCAGGAGTCTTTGTAGCAACACCTTGAACTACATTTTGTATGAAAACTCAGTGCAGCTGTCCTACCATTACTTTACTCCTTAGCATTTCCTTTTTTGGGGAATGGAATGCATAAGGAACGTTTCTAGCCTTTAATCTAATCCTAGGACTGCAGAGCTCAAAGGTAACTTATGGATCATCGAGTCCAGCCTCTATGAAGGAGACACAGTGGGGAACTGAACTTCCAATGTCTGTCTCAATAGCTAGATGCCTAAACCACTGAACTATCCACCAGTTCAGTATGTGGTCATTATTTTGCTTTCCATATTTGTTGGTAGATTCTTGCTTGGTTTTTGACAGATCCAGTCTCTGAGCCAATCCTGGTGATTTATTTCTTCCATGTGGTTTTAGAGCAGCTTTCACTGCCTAAATGTCAAGTTCTTTACTATGGAATTCTTTTTCAAAGGAATCTGTCATGCTACGTGCTACCGCACACGCTTAATGTCAAAGCCTGGCAGGCTGATGAAATACAGTCAATGGCCACAATCAGCACCCTATTTAAATTGGCATAATGACAATTAACTCATCCCTTGGCAATGCAAACACCAGACCTCCCATTAATATGGAGTATAAGCATTCCAGCTAAGTTTATTCATGCATAGTGTTTTATTCATACGACCTCTCAATGTAAGCAAAATGATGCCACTTTTATCCTTTATAATGAAATGTCATATGTGAACAATTCAAGGCAGAGGGTATTGAATGGCCTGATTTTTTTCCAGTTACAGAAATCATGCATTTCATGAGATTCTTTAAAGAACACTTCTAAAAACCAACAAAATATGTTTTCTGCATATTCACATTTATTCACACCAGCTGTTGGCTTTATCTGGGTTTATAGCACTATGTCTACAGCCATGGTCTCCTTCTAGACTGTAGGAGTCATTTATCCATGACCAGTTCCCTTAGAGCTGAACGATGACTCAACCCTCCCAGTCTGAGCCAATAGCATCAGTTTTTCCTTAGCTTAGAACCAAACACTATTTTGTGTAAAAGCAAAAGCAAAGTGTTCTGCTTATATACCGCCCCATACCACTACAAGTAGTCTCTGGGCGGTTTACAATTTTGATTACAGTGTGCAGGCTACACATTGCCCCCCCCAGCAAGCTGGGTACTCATTTTACCGACCTCGGAAGGATGGAAGGCTGAGTGAACCTTGAGCCTGCTACCGGGGATTGAACCCAGGTCGTGAGCACAGTTTTACCTGCAGTACAGGCATTTAACCACTGCGCTACGAGGCTGTAAGTCTTTTTCTCTCTTCCTATTCTTTTTTTTTTACATATAATAAAAATCAACGAGTGACAGCTAAAAATTGAACCACATCTTTTAAAAAAGATATTGGTAAATTATCAATTACTCTTAGGTGAATATTTTATTAGGCCTTCAGCTGTTTGGTTAAATATGCTTGTGTACAAGGTTGAATAAACCTGAGCGGCTTTCTCCAGCTATCTTGGCAAAAGTATTACCTTTGGAAGCCAACAAAATATTTATTATGCATTCCTATTACTGTGCCCACAGCGAGACCTCTTAAAATGTGGTTGAGGAGAGATTAAGGATATACTTATTAAATTAGGCTGCTGTGGTATTATTATAAATGAAATTATATTGTGCTAAATGGTGTGGGATTTTTTTTTAAAAAAATGGTTACTCTAAAAATAAAAAAACCACAGGATACCAGCCGTTTGCATTTTTCATTGCTTGTTTAAAATGAAAAGGATTTGTTACAAAAGAAGCTTATGGGATTTGGATGAAGTTTGAAGCCTGGGTTGAATCATGCAGCTTCTGGTTGGTTCTGATGCCTTCCCAATCGAATAGCTCTCTCTCAGGAAGCTAGCCGAAACAAAGACCATGGTACAGGCTTGGGATTGAATTGGTGTATGGTGGTGCAGATGCATGTGTGCTGGGGTTGTGAAAATACTCCGGGTGACAGAAAGGGAGAATTGGGAGAGTTCGGTTGACAAATTCTGGCATGTTTTGTCAGGGATTCTACCACAGTATACTATGTCATGCTGTGTCGTGCAGCGGGCTGTCCTATGCTATAGTACCACCCAACAGTGAACAGCCACCGTGCCATTACTTGCTGTGTTGTGACTAGAGATGGGCATGAACCGGCAAACTGGCAGTTTGTGTTGATTCATGGAAGTCCATGAATAACAAATGTATAGATTTTTTCCAAGCAAACCACAAATTGGTTCATTGGTTCATTCAGGGCTTTTATAAGATGGCCTAGTGACCATTCTAGCAACATTTGTAGTTTCTATTATTTTACAAGGGATGGAGGATATACCAATGAGTCTGTATCGTGTTTGTTTGTTTATTTATTTATTTATTTATTTATTTATTTATTTATTTATTTATTTATACTTGTATTTGTTAATTTCCTGAACATCATCCTGGATTAGTCCCTCCACAAATGTAGTATTATATTTATATTTGGCATACTGTAGTCTATTCTTCTTGCACAAGACTAAATTTTGTGTGAAAATGGTACATTTTCATTCAAAAGTCATGTTTCAAAGTTTTAAAAGAACCCTCTGTTAAATTCATCTGATCCCACTGACTTGTTACCATTCAATTTAAATAAGCTTCCTAAAATTCATCATTTGTTACCTCAGCTTGACATAGTTTTCAGGTGTACACCTTGGAGAAGGGGAAGAGGAATCCTGAGACAATTTATTTTTTCAGACATGCCTAATGCAAATAATGCAATTTATGTATCTTTTTCTCTGTCACATTTATTCTCTGTCAATACATATTCTTCTTTGGCTGGTGTGTTCTTATTTGAACTTCATATGTATTTGTTTATAAAATTATTTTAAAAAATCAAAAATATTTATATCAGCACACCCTCCATTTTACTCAAGAACAGAATGTATAATTGCCATACATAGAATTACAGAGTAGAGCCCACTGCCACGTAAACAAGCACGGAATTACAGGTTCAGCTTTCCATTCAAAATTCATTATAATTATATAAAGTTAAAGAAACACATTCCACAGTCAAATTATAGGAAACACCTCTAAGTTTCAAAATAATAATATATTGGTTGGTTTATGTTCTATGGAAATGTAAACTTTATGAAATTTAGCAAAAAAAAAAATGCATAAAAACTTCCCTTTCCCACCCAGCCCTTCTCTACCATTTTTGAATATTGCTTAAAGGGATATGTTTCATCACAGAATCAGCTACCCTTTGGAAGAACTCCAAGAATTATCTAAACAATTGCCAGAAATCCCTGGAAAAAAACCAATGGCACAATATAGTTGAAGACCTATGGATGTCAAAGTTGGTTCATTTCTGTGTTGATACATGGGATCCAGATAGAATATGTATGTATGTATGTATGTATGTATGTATGTATGTATGTATGTATGTATGTATGTATGTATGTATGTATGTATGTATGTATGTATGGTAGGCTTATGCTGATAGGCTTTACTTGACAACTGATTGCTAGTATTTGGTTAGATTTTCATTATCTTCCTGAACTCCTTGTGCTGCGTCTTACGTAGGGATGAACACAATTAAATATTTTTATTTATTTAATTTTGTGTTCTTTCATGAGTGCCTTTTATGTTTCTTGTTTTTCTTGAGTATTGGATCTTTGTTGGGCATGGATTTTTATTTTGGCACTCAAAAAGGCCTATTTATCCCTTAAAAACTTCACCAAAAAGCAGAGGCAAGGCAACAAAGAATCAATTTATTCCAAAATCATTCACCAGTATATGAGAAAGAAAACATAATAATCAAGCCTATTCAGTTTATAAAGAAAACATCTGACAATGCCCACCCACATTTGATAAGCTCTGCCAGTCAAGCTGCAGCAGCATCATAAATTCTGCACACACAGAAAAATAATTGCTCAGCAAATAATCAATCCAAAAGGCAGGAAAGCAACAAAATTTAGAAAAGATAAAACAATGAATTTAGTCATACTCATCAAAACACTACAGACCCTCAAGGTCTGGGTAGCACCAATAAATAAATAAATAAATAAATAAATAAATAAATAAATAAATAAAGTCAAGGAAGCAGCCAGCTACTCAGGCACGCGCCAAAGAATACAAGAACAACAGTCCCAGAAAAATCCACCAAAATCAACCCTTTTAGTAAAATAAATAACAGTAAATTAACCAAATAATATATGTTTTTTAAAAATCAGTTGAACAATGAAAGTGCATGCATGTTCATGTACACATATAAGGAAAAGAGCATTTTTTTTTTAAAAAAAAGTCCTCTTCAAATTAAGCAGGTAAAAGGAAAAATATATAGCGAAATTTCCCCCAACTCAAGCAACTAGAATATGGGGATAGAGATGGGCACGACTTGAATTTTTTTTTTCGAGTTGTCGTTAGTCGGGCCGGTCCCGTTTCGGGTCGTCTCCGTTTTTCGTGAAAATTCGCAAAAATTAGTCGGTTCGTTTTTTTCGTTTTTTTGTTTCCGTTAGTGCTGGTTTTTTTTTTGGGGGGGGAGCGGGCTCCTGGAGGCACCTCTCTGGGGTGGGTGCCTCCTCTGGCCCGCTATAAGGGAAAGTGGGCTCCTGGAGGCACCCGTGGGTGCCTCCTATCCTCACCCACTAGGAAGGGGAATCAGGCTCCAAGAGACCCCTCAACATGGGGGTCTCCCCTCCTCACCTGCTGCTGCTGCAAAATGCTATGCAATAGCCATATGGATATTGCATAACATAATGTGCAGACAGTGACTGTGAAGACTAGTGGATGGCACTGAACCCAGAGCCATAGTGAGATGCCTAACTAAGGCTCTCGCACCACCATGTCTCACACAGAAGGGAATTGTACTTGCTGCGTGTAGTGCAATGCAAGCAAGTAGATCTGGCTTTAAGGTGGGTTAGTGCAAGGGCTAGGGTTAGGCTAGTGACGGGTAAGGTTATGGTGGGCTAGTGGGTTGCACCTCTGGGTGCCTCTCTGACCCACTAAGAAGACAGTCTGTGATGTATGGGTACGGAGTCAAGGGTTAGGGTTAGGGTTAGGGGGGCTAGGGCAGGTTTATAGGGGGCTTTTTGGCACATCCCAGAAGTCTCCATGGCCAAGTGGCCATGCGATTGGTGGGATGGCTCCAAAAATTTGCATGGTCGTCCACTCCCACATGGCTGGCCACTCGGCCAGCCCATCATTGCGCAGGTGTAAAAAAAATCAATGGAGGACAGAGGAGGAGAGGAGAGACATTATGTTGCAAGAAAAAACGCACTGCTACTGTGAAAAATCTGGCAGTTTATAAATTTTCGCGTGTTTCTGTTGTGCTTGTGTGTTTTTGGACCATGATTTCAAAAACAATATTGCGTTCGCCGCCCCATTTTGGATCCCCCGCCCGCACCGCATGGCATGGCGATGGCGACTCGCGAGTCTGGCTGCCCAGGACGGGGGGGAGGCGGGACCCCCCCTCCAGAAACCCCCCCTCCGGTAGGTGCCCTGCGCCCTTAGTCAAGCAGGCATTTTTCCGCCTGCTTTTTTGGCCCGGGAATGGGTGGGGGGAGAGTTTAAAAGTTTTTTCCTGTGCCGTCCGTGCCGCTTGCTTGCGCTTTAATTGCGGCGGCCGGCGGCCGGCGAGACTGGGCTTTTTGCTGGCTGGCTGTGAGCCTGCAGCGAGTCCCACAGAGCAGCCCACAAGGACGGGGGATGGGGGGGAGCCGGGGACCTCCAGAAACAACCCATCTGGTAGGTGCCCTGAGGCACGGCAGGCATTTTCCGCCTGCTTTTCGGCCAGGAACCGGTTTTTTTTTAACTTTTAAAAACTTTTTTTCTGTGCCGCGTGGCATCGCGTGATCACGCGATGCAAGTAACGAGCACGACAAATCAGACCAAAATTGTTCGTTCATCGGTTCGAGCTCGAAGTCTGGCGGAGTAATTCCCGTTACCGTTTCCGTAGAGTAATGGAAACGAGTAATGGAAACGGAAACGGGAATACCGCTAAGTCGTGCCCATCTCTATATGGGGATATTTCATTCCTTCTTTCCACTTGATGTCTTTTCCTTCCTTTTCCTCTTTGACTCCAGCAGATGAAGCAGGGGCAGCAGAAATAACAATGAAAAGAAATGGGAAACACAACACACACAAACTCCAGAAAGGCAAAAAAAAAAAAAGGCAAATAAGAAAAGATCCAAGAAGACACAGGAGACAGATCACAATGCAAGATGGAGGGCACCAGTAAACAACAAGAATACTGTACAGTAATTTTACCCACATGAAGAACTGGAAAATTTCAGTTATCCCCATACCTGTTGAGAGATACATTCTGCCAAACACAATATGGGCCTTCCAAGAAATTCCTACAATACGTGAAGGAACAAACCAGAGGAGTAGCTATCTTGGACTTGATCCTAACCAATAGAGATGACTTAGTGGTAGAGGAACTCTGGCTGAAATTGACCACTGAGTACGCGAGTTCATGATTTCAAAAGAAGCAAAAGCAAAGTGTAGCCACACATATACACTGCACTTTAGGAAAGCAAATTTTAATATACTCAGAACAATTGTTGGTAAGGTCAGATGGTAGGAAATCCTAAAAGGAAAAAGACATTATAAAGGTGCAGCTACAAACAATAAAAAAGATGGAAGACAGCAAAAAAGACAAATGCAGCTCCAGAAAAAGCTCAGGAAGACCTGAAAACAAAACAAAAGCACAAAAAAGTGTACAGAGATATAGCAAAAAATTGCAGGGGTGGCATTATGAAGGCAAAGCTGGGTAGAAGAAAGGACAGGTGATTACAGCTGGTTACAGAATGATGTCCACTTCTGAACACCACACTTTACAAATGATTCCCACAAACTGGAACAAGTTTGGAAGAGGGCAACAAGGATGACCAGGGTACTGGAAACCAAGCCGTATAAGGAAATACTGAAAAAACTGTGGATGTTTAGCCTTGAGAAAAGAAGGCTGAGGGCCACCTTGGGTGGCACTTCTAGAAATCTAGACTCGTGATTAGAGATGGGCATGAAGTGGAATAATGACTAATCAGGGTGGTTCTTGGCTACCCATACACCAATTAACCCTGGAAATATGAACTGGTTCATGGTTCATTTTTTTAATGGTTCATGCCTTGGGGGGACCTAATGCCTCCACCCCGTCCACCACTTGCTCACCCCCTTCTCACTGCCTCCACCACCTCCCTGCTTGGTCCTGCTACCTCTTCCTCTTTGTCCTCCACTGCTGCCATCTTTAGAGACAATGGCCCGGCTTTACTTCCAGGAGCCAGCTTAGCTGCTGAGGGCATATGTCTCTATTATCTGAACTCTCACTAAAAGCTAAATTGCCTGAAATGAGGCATACTTCTGATACTTCATGAGAACACAAGATTTGCTGGAAATAGCAACAATGTTAAGAAAAGTAGAGGACAATAGACTAAGAGGGAGACCTAAAAGGAAATGGATTATCCTTGGCCTTGAGTTTTTCAAATCCATAAAATTCTGTTAGCCACCCAGAATAGTGCTTGGGCACTAAAAGGGCAGGATATAAATGTAATGCATAAAATAAACAAAGAGATAATGCAGAGGGCAAACTTAGTAGATTAGTAGGAGGAGTGGTGTGAGTGTCAAAGGAGAGCAAAATACAGTAGGAATACTTTCATTTCTTGTAGATAATTCATACCCCTGATGATGGTACAGTATTAAGCCCTGAAAAGAGATCACATACAAGCAAACATGTATTTGCATCTATTGTGTCCCACTTCCAATCTCCTCCCCTTTTTGCCTCTTCTTGCCATATCAGAGGACAGAAATGTAACTAACTCAATCACCAGTTATTCAGAGCTCCTTGGATATATAAAAGCATAAAAAGCCAAAGTACATGGATGTCACACATCAAAATGTTCATCATCAATCATGTGCTTCTCTGAATCATATTCTAAAGGAACCATGTAGGAGGAAGAAATGTGAACATTGCAGCTGATGATGAAAAGCCAATCTTGCAAATCTTCTTTATAGGTGCCAATAATCTGTAGTGGGACTATGACATCTGTAAGAACTTGGAAATATTATTTTATTGGTCTATAAAACAGGACATGCAGGGGGGGAGGTGGAATTCAGCAGTTAAAATTGAGAAAAGTAACCTTTCCAAATGTCAAAAGTTTGACTCCTGAACCTTAGAGTTACCCATCACTGCCACCATAAGGGGTAGTTACCTATTTTGTTGAAAAATCATTTTACATAATCATAGATTCATAGAATAATTAAGTTGCAAGGGGACTATAAGGCCGTTGAGCCCCGCCCCCCTGCTCAATGCAGGAATCCAAATCAAAGAAGATCTGATAGATGGCTGTCCAATTTTCTTTTGAGTGCCTCATTTGAATAAATTAATGTTGAGGGAGGGGGATGATGAAGTGGAAGGAGACAAAACCAGGGAAATGGACAGCTAAATTTATCAAGATACTCTATCTGATAGGTAATACATGAGCTGTCAAGAAGTATGAGAGAAGATACAAAGTTCACTGATTGGACCCCTGCCATTGTCAGGAAGTCAAGGAATAATAATAGTTTTTTTTTAAAAAAAACAGTGGAAGAAACTGCCAATAAATTATTTATTGAATACTAGAGTCATTAGCTGAATAATTTACTCGATGAGCAATATCTAACTAGCTACAGAGAAGGAAATGGATCAGGAATAAAAGGATAAGAATCAGACTTCCCTTGAAGAAAAAGATCAAATCATCATCTGTCAGCTCAAATCAAATCTTATGCAGAGCTAATATCAATCAAAAGAATAGTGGACTGAGATTTCTGTGTGGACTCCGTATCAGGAGTAAACCATACATGCCAGTATCCTGATCTGTATGCATGCAGGTTTCCAACTGTAGAACCAGCCATGGTGGTCTGTTGAGGTCCCACATGACCAAGCAGATAATGGGCAGTTTGTCGGACACCACTGCAGAGTCTGCTGTTGGAGTTCCCCAGTGTAAATTGTGAACAGGCCACAGAATCTGCAGACATTTTTCTGCGACATCCTGTAGAGTTGGTTTGAGGGCCACCTCATTCTTCTGTGTTTGTGGCCTTTGAGTCATGCACTAAAGGAGCAATAGAGAAGGATTAGGCAACTACAACAAATCCAAACATGCGATTTTGATACAGAGGTTAATGTGTGTGTTGTGTCGTTATAGTCGTGATCGACTCTTCGTGACTCTATGTCCATGGAGTTTTCGTGGCAGGACTACTGGAGTGGCTTGCCAGTTCCTACACTCCAGGCGCCCACAGCACCTGGTATTCCCTGTGGTCTCCCATCCAAGTACTAACCAGGGCCGACCCTGCTTAGCTTCCGAAATCAAGCGAGATCGGATGTGCTTAGGGCATCTAGGCAGCTAGAGAGGTTAATAGGAAAATACTGATCCCAGAAGGATCCTTTGTAGATAATAATGATTCAACCTTGTCCAAGATCACAAGGAAACCAAACAAGGAGGTCTGATACAAATTGCAGAACATGGCCCTTTCTAGAAGGAAAGCACCTAAGTGCCCTGAAAACATCGAAGAATGAGCTAGGAACAAACATTTGTAGTCTCACAGCAGATTTAAAACTCGCTCCCAGTGAGGGGGAACTGGAGAAGAGCCACTGTCAACAACTTTATTTTTCAAAGGAACAGAATAATGTCTGGTAAATAATAGGAGACACTTTATTAAATCCGGAGTAACATTAATAAACACTGTTTCTCAGATCTTAATACCACACACATGCTTTTAAGCTTGCTATTTTTCTTCTCATCTCCTGTCACCAGAAAATCTTGTCTCTGGGCCACACTGCATAAACCCATGGAGAAGGCTTATCTTTAATATTTTTACAAAGACAAGCTGGAGAAGGAGTGGATGCAGACTGGGATCTTGGTGCAAGCTGAGGGGGAAAGCCTTAAATATTTCTCTTGCACTATTTTAATGGAAAGTGTGGAATCCCACTGAAAGCTGCTTTGCTTTTCATTTTAGTAGCTATAGGACACACAACTGCAGGTACTGTATCTGCAAGTTGAGTCATGGCAACTGGATTTTTTTTTCTTGTGAGATTGGAACATTTCACTACTCATCTAAGCAGCTTCATCAGTCTGAGTAGTGAAATGTTTTGATCTCACAAGAAAAGAAGTCCAGTTGCTATGATTCATCTTCCAGATACCCTCACCTGGTTGACTGAGAATCTTCACAGAAACAGACACAGACCGCATTTCCCTACCCTACCCCACCCCACCCACAATCTCTCTCTCTCTCTCTCTCTCTCTCTCTCTCTCTCTCTCTCTCTCTCTCTCTCTCTCTCTCTCTCTCTCTCTCTCTCTCTCTCTCTGTGTGTGTGTGTGTGTGTGTGTGTAGATTTTTCATTTGGTACCAAAGAGTTAACCCAGACTCCTCACACTGAACTTCTGCACTGGATGCTGCTGCCGCAGCTGCATTAAAAAGATGGACTTGTTCTCATGCCCCTTGTTTGGTATGTTTAGCTTTTGCCTTCTTTGTCCAATTCCTGTATCTTTGGCACCATTTTTATTTTCTTAGGGATTGGGTTCAACAAGGTCACATCAACAGCTCTGCCTTGCACAAGCAACTAATACATACCACTGTGGGCTTTTTAAAATAGTTGTTTTTCAAAAAACCTTCAGCAAGAAATCATGTTACATTTTTTCCCTTCTGGAAAAAAAAGGCAGTGGTGGGGCTGTTTCTGTTCCATGACATCTTTAGGGGCAATGGCATTTGACTTCACCAAATCCCAAACACTGCCCCAAATACCTGTATTTTTCCTTTGTGGAGCAGCAAGAAAGGGAAAGAAATGGAGGAAGATATTTTGATAGAAGAACATCTGGAAAAGGAAGTGTTAAGAACTTGCTAGCCTTCCTCCACTAAAAATCAAACTTTCCATGGCAGTTTTTGTTTGACAAACAAACAAATCAGTTCTTTTCAAGGTTACCTTGAACTTTAGAGGGCCTTTGATTCCAATGTTACATATGTGGTAAAATGCTTTTACTCATTTACTGAACATTATCTGTTGAACTGCTTTTGCTTGATGTAGGTCAACACAGGATTGCACATCATCACACTCATTCAAACATAGTCAGAATGTTCCTTTTTCTGCTGACTGTCCAGATAAGGCTGATGCTCAACTATAGCATAAGTACTGTTAATACAGATTTAGCTACTACGTCACAAGCATGTCCTTGTTTGCAACTGGTTGATCTGGCATGCTTTTGTAGCTGACTGTACCCTCTTTGTGTGATTGGCAGAGTCTGTTTGATGGATTGCGGGCATTAATGAGATGTATAATTAAAAGGATGTTCTCTTGATGTACAAAGGAATGGCGGATTATGAATGCAGCTAAACGTGGGAACTGGTTCTTCCATTTTTAACATCAAAAGCAAAACAGTCATTTTATCATTAGATGTAAAAATAGCAAAACCGGGATCGTCTCTGTATTGTACCTGCTGTGATTTTGTGCAAAATGGGGGGGGGGGTGTTGAAGAAATGTAAATAGGATGAGTTCCTCGAATAGCCCTGCTGTTATATTACATATAACAATCTGCAAGAAAAGAAAGAAATATTACAGGACCAATTGTGTTAAGACATTTCAACATGCTTTTGAGGATTTAATGAAGAAGTATATGTGTCCCATCCTAGGCATCCAGCTCTATAATTATAAAAGTCAACAAGAACATTGAATCACTGAACAATCTTATCTCATAAAAGAAGAGATCAACCCAGCCTGGAGATTCATTTTTCTGTGTAATTGGACAACTTCTCTGCTGGTGGTTCATTTGCCTCTCTCCTAGTTTCTGCTCTGCTTCCTTATCTTATAAAAAACAAGGAAGTATCAGCGAAAAGTCTGGCATCTTCCATGTCTTTGTTGTGTCATTGGGCTTTTGTGTCTGTTGGCTGAACATTGCTTTTGACACCTTTCAGACACAAGAACGTAAGCAACACAGCGCGGTGTTCCTGTTAAATATGTTTATCCTCCTGTCTCAATTGCTTCCACTAAGATGTTAAGCTACTCAGATGTATTGGCAAAGCTTTCCCAGTTTCTCTGGACCCTCTGAAAGCTGAACAGCTTTTGAGCCTCAAGATCAATAAATGAGTAGAAACGGTCGGCTGGCTCAACCATTTTCTTTCCTCTCCTTAGTTAGTGAAAAACAGTGTCTCCAAATGTGATTATTATCATTCCATAGCACCTGAAAGGCCACCTTTCCAGAGACTCCTGCCATAGGATCTATAAACAATGGTATACTTTTTGGGTTTCCTACTTGCTTTAATGTCTTTCATGCTTCTTCATTCTGTAATAATAAAAGCCGTGTGCATTCATCTCAGCTCTCACCTATGGCAAACCTTAATCAGAAGTGGTTTGCTAGTCCCTTCTTCTGGGGGCAACCCAGAGCTGTGCAGCTTGCCCATGGCCACACAGGCTGGCTCATCTTCTAAGGGGCTTAGTGGGTCATTGAAATTGCAACCTCTGTCTCCACAGCCAGATCTGCCTGAGCTATCCAGCCAGCTTCTTTGTTCTGTTTTTTCTTAATTAATTTCAGTGTACACATTGAACATGCTCTGTGTCTTATTCAGGGCTTCCCAGTGTGAGACTTGTTCCCAGTTACAGATTATCCTCTGGAAATTCAGCACTTCCATGTCTGTTCCCGCCCTCTCCCTTTGATTTGTATACGACATGGCAGCTGCAACATCTGCCGCTCTGTATGCCTGTGGCCACAGCCTGACCTCGCTTCGACAACTGTTCCTCTAGAGCAGTGATGGCAAACCGTTTAGAGACCGAGTACTCAAACTGCGATTCAGAACCCACTAATTTTTCGCAAAGTGCCAATACAGCAATTCAACCTGAATACAGGTGGCTGTGGAGGGGCGATGTTGGGTGCCCACAGAAAGGGCTCCGAGTGCCAGCTTTGGCACCCATGCCATAGGTTTGCCAACACTGCTCTAGACACTTTGTGGTGGGGTTTGCAGTGGCAGGAATGGAGAAGTCATTCTGTTTCACTTTGCCCTTTCCACTTTCATTCTCAAGTCCTTTACATTCTATTCAAGAAGAAATTTACATTTTCAACAATCTACAAACAAAAACATCTCACTGTAACTCTTGGCCTTTATCACTGGCATGATTTATCCTTCTTGGGAATGTAAAGGAATTTCATTAAATTTGCATTAATGATGGGAGGGAATCATTGCCCCTCCCTGCCAAATTGTACCCTGCCTCCAATATTTTGTTGCTTAGTGAGCATGCGGAATGAGGGCTCCAACCAACCCTGTGCTGGGAGGGGCATTTTTGTCGACCTGCACAAAGAATATGCGCTGGCCACTAGCTGGGCTAGCCAATGGGGCTCGGCCAACACACCTGGGTGATTGGTCAGCTACTAACCGCTGGGTTACCTGACCTCCCAGCAAAGCCCCACATAAAGGCTAGCAAAGAGATCAACAGCCTCTTTGTTTCCCAGCTGTTCACCCACCATTCCTTCCCTTGAGGAGAATGAGATTAGCTGGTTGTGTAAGAGCCGGATGGGAATTTTTGGCCGCTGCTCTGATTGGCCTTGAGCGGTGGTGTGTTTTCGCCCATCCCATTCTCTTCATCATGGGGCTCCACCACATACCTCAGATCACAATTGGTGGTAAGGGCAAGTGGCACAAAGCCCCTTAGGGTAAGAGTAGGAAATAGTACCTTGGACAAGGGCAGCCCTTAAATCCCCTAATTAGGCATAGAAATAGATGTGGCAGGACAGGGTGATTTATGACCCTAGCCATAAAGAGCTAGGAGAGGGCTGCCCACAAACCTTAATCGCTGGGGGGGCCCTTTACATCATTTGTAAATAATAGAGAGCCACTTGCCCATTCATGTCCCCCTTCTAGGATAACAATAGGATAAATAGCTTGATATAATGCTAAAAAACTTTCTTCCCCACCCCATAGTGGAGAGTAATTTTTTTTGGCATTAACCTCTTGCTTCTACCCCACCTCTGGCCAACCAGGAGCTCTATGCTTTGAAGAGCCAATAGAGAGATGATGGTTGTACGCAAGAGGGAGGTGCCCATACTATGTCACTCTTTGTTTGAACTGGCCTGGAAAGTCCAGCCCCATCAGATCGTGCTGCCCTGTGCCTTCCAGGAAGAAGCCTGGCATCCATCTTGCCAAGTTAACTTTTAAGAACTCTCTCATGGCAAGTTACATCCCTTGCCATGTTTGGACTTCTCTAAATGCTTTGAAAAACAGAGCTTGCTCTCGAAAGCTCAGCAACTTTTTAAAAATTTTCTTCAAGCAGCCTATGAAGGTATCATCCATAGTCTAGTTTTGCTTTTGCTAATAAATTGGGGCCCATATTAATCCCAGAAACGTGTCTCGTCTCTTTATATCAGGCTGGGTGGACAAAGCTTGATCCCCTGTCCCGGCTAGGGAGAAAAGGTCGCTAGATGTATGAATATGAATGCTTTATTCCTTCACAGCTGGTCAGGAGGTATGCATGAAAAGAAAGTAAATTACCCTTGAAAAATAGTATTTGAGATTTAAAATAACTGCACATAAAGAATAAGAAAATAGAGATGGGCACAAAATGAACTTTTAGTTTGTTTCGTTATTTGTTTCATTAGGTAATGAAATGAATAACAAACCCCAGAGTGATTTTAGAATGAACTGAACCAAACTAAAAAAAAAAATTGTTCGGTTCTGTTTGTTTCGTTACGTGGCCAATGACAGCGGCCACACGCTGTCATCGGTCACAGGGAAAACTGTCTAAAGAGACCCCTCTTCTCGCCTCTGTATGTGGAGGTGGGAACAGGGATCTCTTTAAGGGGATCTTCCCTGTGGCCGATGACAGCAGCAGGGTGCCGTCATCGGCTGCGGGGGGGGGACTGTCTAAAGAGACTCCTTTTCTCACCTCTGCATGCAGACGCGGGAACAGGGGTCTCTTTAAAGGGGTTTTTCCCCATGGCCAATGACAGCGTTGAGCCACCGCCACCGGTAAGAACCCAAACTGGTTCAGATCGGTTCGGGTTCGTACGATTTTTTAAAAAAATTGTATGAACTTGAACCCGAACTGAACCAAGGGTAGGCCCAAACCAGATGAACCCAGACCATGGGTTTTCTGGTTTGTGCCCACCTCCATAAGAAAAGCATAAAATCATATAATAAAAATAAACTGAGTCTTGTGGTACCCCACTTGTCACCTCCTCCAAGTTATCTCTTGATATCACTACCCTGCATCTGGTCCATGAAGTTCCATTGATAAGCACTCTCTCAGTATTTGTTCAACTCTGCATCAGCTTGACAGTTGTTTTATCCAGTCCACACCTAGTTAGTGTGCTAATTAGAACACCATGCGGAGGAGGAGGAGGAGGAGGAGGAGGAGAAGAAGAAGAAGAAGAAGAAGAAGAAGAAGAAGAAGAAGAAGAAGAAGAAGAAGAAGAAGAAGAAGAAGTATCCTGATGTTGTAGCTTGATAAACCTGCATTGTTCTGCATACTGGAATGAGAAATATTGTTTAATCAACAGAGATGTTCCTAATGGGATTGTTGCAAAACTTGCATCTGATGTTGCCAATCAGTGAATTGCAATGTTGTAGTTCAGGAAGAAGATTTGTTCGTTAAGCTCTGATGAAGTGCATTTTGAATGCCTATTTGTGTATCATTTCACAAGCTGTGGCTGCTGAGTTGTCTCCATGAATGGCAGGCTTTGAGAGATTAGTCTTTCTCCTTTCCTATGTTGCTACAATTCATCGTTTGCAAATCTGCTGTTGCCCAAAATTAAGGATTGACAGCCAACACAGTGGAACTGTTTGTGCTATGCTTTATTTACCAAGAATAAATAATCTCTGCAAGATACCAATGACTCAAGACCTCTTACACAAAATCCACCCTAAAAATAGATTTTCGTGTCTAATATATTCAACAAACTGGGATTGTTTACAAATCAGAACATCCACTAACTCTGTCTCTTTAGTTGGAGCCTTGCAATTGCTTTGTGTTCCAAGATGGAGTTGGGATAGGCAGGTTACAGTTACTGCAATGTAATGCAAATGACCCTTGTTCCTATGGCTCTTCAAGGCTAATCTGCATTTTGTGGCATAATATTTCTTGGGAATAATGCTCATACTCAGAAGCATGAAATGTGATCTTCCATGTTTGTCACTGAGGGTAATGTTTCAGAGCTCTGATGAAGCGGGCTCAGAACCAGGATAGATGATGCCTCAACAAACCAATTTGTTTTTAAAAATGCCTTTAGAACTCTTGGTTTTGTTGATTTGTTTGTTTGCTTGCTGGCATTTTGTAGTCACTCCTGGATACAAAGTCTGTGTTTGATTAGCATTTCTAAACAATGTTGCTGGCACTTGAGATAAGCAAGGTAAAGTCGTAAGCAACAGAGCTATTAGAGCAAGGTAAAATTGACAATTTCCTCCACGCTGTTTGCAAAAGGTCATCTGCAGAGGAAGGCAAAATATATAAATGCTGCAAGAAATAGGTTCGCAATTTACAAGAAAAATGACCCCTCCAAATATGCATGCTAAGGTCTGAGTCTTAAAATAGTTGTGCGTTCATTTTCTTCCCATAATAGGCTATGCAGAGGTGATGAAGAAGAGAAATGTGGTGCTGAAAAGAAGCACCGCCGACTGTACTGATGCAACAGCTATTGGCACTGCATAGCCTTCAAGAGGTAAAAATGCCCACTGCAACAGTTGAGTTACCTCAAAAGCTTGTGGACTCTCCTGCACTGGAGGGTTCAAAACAGATGTTAAATGGCCATTGGCCATCTGTCAGCAAGGAATTGGACTTGTTATCTTGATCAGTACTACAATTCTATAACCGTATGGGCTGTCCCAAATCATTTACTGTTAGCAGTAGGGAACAAGATAACACTCCTTGGCCCACCTCTATGTAAGGAATAAGCTAGACCAGTAGCTGACATGTGCTTCAATTTTAGAGTGACATTGTGTTGAACTTGAGGGCAGCAGTGTGGCTTGTGCAGCATGGAATATGTCATGTGACACATACAGATCCCTCTGCTAACAGTAGGACATCACTAAGGTCTTTAGAAAGAATGGCTGAGCGACCACTGCTATTGATCCCAGCATTTGCCAGGTCAGGCAATTGCCTTGTCTCCTCAATGGTTGGGCTCCATAACAGTAAAAAAGCATTGCACAGAGGATTTGGGGTGTGGGGTGGGTGAAAAATGTGAAAATATGACTGGGCAGATACCTCATAATGGTCAATGATAGTGCTTTTGTTGTAGTATAGAGTTGCGTCAGTGAAATTATTGGTTAATAGGGACAGACTGCATATGCATGACAGCTGTTGTATGGTCTGTGCATCTTACTCCACCAATTCAGCGTTCTATTCTAGGGCTAGTTCCCTTTTGTTTTGGAGGTTTGCCTGCATTTGGGTACCCTTTAAGGATGACACAAAATGGATTCCAGCCACTAGATGGATGCAAGCCATGTGATGGGATCATGTAAATTCTTGGACAATTTCAACCAATAGCATGCCCAGGTTGCAGACTGGGTAGGTGTGGCAGCCACAGAGGGCATAAAAAGCTTTGGCAGCCCCCGTCCTCCTTGCAGTCTGCGGTGGGAGTTAGGGTGGGACTGCTGTCTCTGCAACGAGTTGTTACTTTAGGCCAGCCAGGCAGGCATGTGTCTCTGTGTTCCTGCTGGCTGCAGCCTGGCTCTTAGGGGAGAGGAAGAAGAGATTTCTCTTGCAGCCTCCCTGTGTGCGTGGGTACCTCTTGGTGAGTACCCCCCTGCCCCGTAGTGCAGTCACTCCGTGGTTGCCTTACGCCCTGGCCAACACCCGCCACTGCCTTTGCAGCCTCCCTGCATACCTAGTCTATACTGTGTCTCTATCTTTTTTTAGTGTTTTCCCTCTGGTCTGGGGTGTTGGGGAATGTCCACGCGCGTAAATGCTTTAAATCGCGCAAAAAGCAAGTAAAACAAACAAACACCCCCCCCCCGATGTTTTGGCCTTCCACAATCCTTTATTATTGCCAGTTTTAGGTGATGATGATGGATGATGCTCATCAGTGCAGATGAGGGTAACCAGAATTATTGGGGAACTGGAACACCTTCCTCACCATCTGAGGCTGGAACGGCTGGGCCTCTTCACTCTTGAATGATGGCGTCTAAGCGGTGACCTGATTCAAGTTTATAAAATCATACGCAGTGTGGACAAAGTAGATAAGGAAAAACTGTTTCCCCTATCACACAACACTAGAACTAGGGGGCACTACATGAAACTTTTGGGTGCTAGATCTCAAACAAATAAGAGAAGGTACTTTTTCAGCCAGAGGATCACTGTTCTGTAGAACTCCCTGCCAGAAGAAATGGTGACAGCTGTCAGCCTTGACAGCTTTAAGAAAGGATTGGACAAGTTCATGAAGAACAAGGGCATCAATGGCTATCATTGTGGATGCCTAAAGACAACCTCCGGGTTGGAGAGAGAGGCAGGATATCTCTCAATGCCATTGGCGGGGAAGCATAAGCAGGTGAAAACGTCTGCTTGGGAATACCCGGAAGCAAATTGTGAGCCACTGTGTGAGACAGAATGCTGGATAGGATGGGCAGTGGCCTGTTCCAGCAAGACTGTTCTTATGTTCTTATGATGTCAGCCAAAACATTTGCAGTCTAACAGTTCCCTAGCACTGCTCTGAAGCCCTAACTATAAGCACACGTATCTAGAAGTAAACACCATTGTGCTTAATGAGTCTTGCTTTTGAGCAGAACTCTGTAGAATTGAATTGTAAATGACTTTTCAAATCACTGACAGAGCAATCCTCACATGTCTACACAGAAGTCTCACTGAGTTAAATGGAACACTCCCTTACAAACAGCCATCTAACCCACCAGCAGTTAAGCCCTTAACGATCGCCTCAGCCACACAGCAGATCACAAAAGAACAAACGAACCTACAATCAGCAACAGAGCAAGCAAACCACACACCCCCAGCAGTATTTATAGAAGGACTTCAACTGAGATCACGCTTTGCTTCAAGAAGAAAGAAGCCAGAACACCAGCCTGAAGATGACGAGTGAGACCTCGTCGAAACGTCGCCAAAACAACCAGATTTCTACACGGGAAGAAACCCGAATCCACCCTAACATGCATACCTATACCCGTGAAAATCTACGAAAACAAATATCCGACCTCTACGGGGAGGAAACCTTCCAGCTGACCAGAACCTACGAGAAACTAGAAGTCCGAAGAGCCACCATCTTATGTGACATTGCATTCCTACGCAACTGCTGAGATAAAAATGTGATCCCCACAAGCTTCCAACTGAAATTCCACTCAAAAACCCCATCCAGCGAAAGGATCCTGAAAAGAACAGAACTAGCCCTAATCAGAAACGAACTACACAAGAAAAGATACCTACTAGATCAAACCAACAGAGACCTACTCACTCTCCACCTCAAACTCAGCAACAAAATCCACCCAACACTCTGGAACAAATCCAAGCAACTCGCCGCCTGGAGAGCTGAAACAGAGACCTCCCACAAGACAGACATACACACCAACAAACTCCACAAACTGGAAAAACGCCAGAAGCCCAACCCCCCACAGCAGCCCATGAAACAAACAGTTCACAACATATCAGACAGGACACTCACCATCGCAGAGACCAAAGTCCTGTCCAAAGGATTCAACTTTGCAGTCTCCCCCAGATACATCCCCACTGAAAACATCATATGCGGAGTGGAAGCCAGCCTAACCAAAATCAACCCAGATGAAGCCAACAAAATCAGACTCGAAGTCACCAATATCCTCTGCTCCAGCAAACCACCCAGAAGCAATTTACACAAAGAAAGAACAAAAAGCCCTCACCAACCTGAGGAAAGACAACAACATAATCATTCTCCCAGCAGACAAAGGCAATGCCACAGTGGTGATGAACACATCTGACTACCAAGCCAAACTATCCAACCTACTACAAGACCCTGCTTACATACCTTTGAACACAGACCCCACCACCTACCTGGAAAAAACCACCAAAGCCAAAATAAAAGCCTCACCCTTAAGTGAAGAAATCAAGCCAAGCATCATCCCCAGAGAGAAATCATCCAGATGCCCCAAGCTCTATGGCCTCCCCAAGATTCACAAAAAAGGAACACCTCTCAGACCCATAGTCAGCTCCATAGGCTCACCCCTACAAAACCTCGCCAAATTTCTTGCCAAACAACTCCAGCCCTATGCAGAATCCATCTCTTCATACGTACAAAACTCGTTCCACTTCATAGAAATTATAAAGAAACAAGACCTACAACCCAATGACCTACTCGTGAGCTTCGATGTTGTTTCGCTCTTCACACAAGTGCCCATTCAAGAAGCCTTGACAGCTATCCACAACAAATACAACCCCCCCAAGCACATCCTAGATCTGACCAACCACTGCCTAACCAACACATACTTCATCCACAATGGACAAAGATACAAACAGATAGAAGGAGCACCCATGGGATCACCCCTCTCACCGGTCATCGCAAACCTATATATGGAACACTTTGAAACCAACGCGTTACAGAAGTCCGAACATAAACCCAAACTCTGGCTCAGATATGTTGACGACACCTGTGTTATCTGGCCACACGGGAAAGACAAACTGAACAACTTCCTCACACATCTCAACAGCCTACACCCCAAAATACAATTCACTATGGAAATAGAAGCCAACAACCAACTTCCCTTCCTGGACGTCCTAATCTACAAAAAACCCGACGGCTCCTTAGGACATACCATCTACCGGAAAAAAACACATACAAACCGCTACTTAAATGCACAATCACACCACCACCCTGCACAGATCAACTCCGTAGCAAAAACCCTCATCTCCAGAACCAAACGCCTCGCTGACAAAGACCACCTAAAAACTGAATTACACACTCTCTCGAATGCTCTAATTGCGAACGGATTCCAAAAAAACACCATCACCAAACTAATCCAAAAAGAAACACCCCCCAAGAACCAAGAAACAGAAGAGAACAACGGCACTGCCCTCCTCCCTTACATCAAAGGCACCACAGACAAAATAAGCAAAATTCTCCACAAACACAATATCAAGACAGCCTTTGGCACCGAACAAAAAATAGCCAACATTTTAAGAAACCCCAAAGACAAGATTGAGCTAGAAAACCAAGGAGTCTACGAAATACCATGCAAAGTCTGCCCAGCCACATACATCGGACAGACAATCAGGAGAATAAGCGCACGCACCGCAGAACACAAGAACGCAGTCAAAAAAGAAGAAAAATCTTCCTCTCTCTTCCAGCACATAAAAACAACAGGTCATGAAATTGATTTTAAAAGAACCAAACTCATCTCCAAAACTGAACACTTCAACAGTCGAATAATCATGGAAGCCATTGAAATAGAGAAACACCCAAACAACATGAATAAACGTGATGACACCTCCCGCTTGCCTGACATCTGGAAACTAGCCCTGGTCAACAGACGAGCCTCTGTCACAAAGACTGACACCAGGTCCAAAAGGACACAAGATGCCACCACCTTCCATCCACACCAAACACAAACCCAGACCCTTCCCACAGATGAAACGAAACCACCATCCAATAACAAAACCACGACTGCACCATCTACCGCTACTCCCTACTCCAGCCACCACATGGAGCACACTTACACACGCCAAAAAAACATTGGGAGACCACAGACACGCAGCCAGACCAAAATGAATTCACAAGACACAGGACCCCACTCCACCAAAGCCCAGGATGCTGCCAGAACACCCATCACCAAGGTCGTTAAGAAACAAAAGGCTAATAGACACACATCCAGCACCTCACCCACACATGATGTCTCTAAACAGCCATCTAACCCACCAGCAGTTAAGCCCTTAACGATCGCCTCAGCCACACAGCAGATCACAAAAGAACAAACGAACCTACAATCAGCAACAGAGCAAGCAAACCACACCCCCCCAGCAGTATTTATAGAAGGACTTCAACTGAGATCACGCTCTGCTTCAAGAAGAAAGAAGCCAGAACACCAGCCTGAAGATGACGAGTGAGACCTCGTCGAAACGTCGCCAAAACAACCAGATTTCTACACGGGAAGAAACCCGAATCCACCCTAACATGCATACCTATACCCGTGAAAATCTACGAAAACATATATATGTATATATATATACATATATATATAAAACCCAAAGATGCAAAACTTTGCTTTTTCGGACTATAATTCATAGTCCATGCTGGCTAAAGTGTCATGGGATTTGTAATTTAAAAAAATGGCATCTGGATTATTGTATATACTACCTGTCCCAACTCCTTTAGAAAGTGCAGAGATTTTCATAGTTCACTGTGCTTGTAAGCTGGATGCCCCTAACCATTCACTAGGTATCAAATAGTGAGGGTAGTGGTTGCATGCCCTAATATACAGAGGGAGTATGAAAGATATGTGTAAGGAGATTATAAAAATACAGCTCTTAGGAGGTATATTCATTGCATTATTGTATGCTGCTGTCATGGAATATTATCAAGAACTAATGAGTTGAGGATAGAGGGACAACTCCACCCTCTGCTGGAACAACACACATCCTCTGTTGAAATCTGTGTAGTTTTATGCGCTTGCCATTAACAAGGAAACTGAGCTCTACCTAAATACCAGTTTTCATGAGCAGCTGTTGGGGCATCCAGGGAGAACACCAGAAGGTCAAACAGTGAATTACTAGTATTTAATTTACATTTTGTTAACTGAAACCTTCACAGGGGACTCTCTCTCTGACAATTCCCACTCTAGCGGTAAAAGAACTCATCTCCAAAGTTTAAGGGGAGAAAGGTCTCGCTGCTGCTGAATCTGATTTCTCCTCATGTATGGTGCTAAAAATGTTTCAGTTTTGGCACAGTACCAGCATGGCAAGTTGGGATATTATATGGCACATCTTTCAGAGCTCAGAGCATTTTAGACTCCAAAACAGGGCTCAGATTCAAAAGCGTTTCCACTATGAGGAAGTTTTTCAAATGATCACCAGTCCTGTGGTGCTATAGTTAAATTGCAATACTGCAGTCAAGCCTCTGCTCATAATCTGAGTTTGATCCCAATGGGTTCAGGTAGCTGGCTCAGACTGACTCAGCCTTCCATTCTTCTCAGGTTGATAAACTGAACAGTCAAATCAGCATGGGTTAGAAGACGTAAGATAACTGTGTTCTGCTCTTAACCTCTTCTGAAAACAGCAGCAATTTGTTTCAGTATATTAAAATATCTTAGGCAGTTTGCTAGACTCACATGCCTGTATTGAGTCACATTCAACTCACTACAGCTTATCTATAAGCAAAGCTTGGAAAAATGACTTTTGTGGGATGATGCAGCCAATGGGCATCTGGGCTCATAGGACTTGAAACGAACACTGCCATAAGATGGCCATAGAGATGCATTAGACATTAGCAGAGGTACTCTTCAGCCAAGAGAGGAGTAGATATTTTGCTGGCAGCCAGATGGAGAACCATAATCTTGTTCGATTCTGACAGCTAAGCAATGTCCGGCATGCTTGGTGCTGAGATGAGGTGGACCCAAATATAAAGTAGGCCTGGATTGCCAGTCAGGATTGCAAAACTTGACTCAAAGGACCCATGCTCTCACTCAGTTGAAGACAGCTTCCTATGTTCATATATACCCTGGGCCTCAGAAATATCCTCTGTGCAGTTCAAGAGGCATGATCAGCCTCCAGGTTCAGTGTTCTGCTGAAGGTATGATTAGGCCCCAAATGTGCCATTCTGGTGATTGGTGGCTTTAGATCTGCTAGAGACAGATCACTTCCCCTGTGAAAATCAGACTGGTGTACGTATTAAATTCTCATTGATTTCAATGGAAGGGAAAATAAAATTTAAAGATGAGAAAGGGAAACTCTCAGGGTAATAACAGCCACCATCTCTTGCCACTTTTTTCTGTTTTTAAATTAAATGTGGGAGAAAATGAAACCAGCAGTTTCCAATCTCCACATAATACAACCCATGACATCTGTTGTTGTTTTTCACTCAGACTCACTGTCTGAGTTATGCAGCCTACATACATTTGTTCCATATTTTTAGTCTGAATTAATTAGAATTGACACTTTTTTATTGCATTGAGAATTAAAGAACAGTTTCATTAACATGCCGGCTGTGTTCTTGCCACTAAAAAGGTATGTAGGGGTCAGACATAGGGAGGGAGCAAAAATGTTACCTAAGCCTAAATATATACAAGTTCTTGCCCAGAAATTTGTCCCTCTCATGAGCTGGTGATGTGTTGCTCAGAATTCGCCCATCAAAAGGCCTATGGACAGGGCCAGGAATCTGGGCGTGGTCCTGGATTCAGCCCTCTCCCTGGAAGCCCAGGTGACGGCGGTCTCCAGGGCCGTTTTCATCCATTTCTGCAGGATCGCCCAGATCCGCCAGTACCTTGATGAGTCCTCCCTGAGGACAGTCGTGCAGGCCCTTGTGATATCAAGGATCGACTACTGCAATGCCTTCTACGTGGGGTTGCCCTTGCCCCTTGTCCGGAGGCTCCAGCGGGTGCAGAATGCAGTGGCTAGACTGGTGGTGGGTGCTCGTAGATTCGAGCACATCACCCCAGTTCTGGCTCGCCTGCATTGGCTACCCGTTGTCCTCCGGATAAGGTTCAAGGTCCTGGTTTTGATTTTCACAACCCTCCATGGCTTGGGACCAGAGTACCTGTCGGAGCGTATCTCCCAAAGGTCAACTGGGGTCAGGCCCACGAGAATGGCGCAGGCGTGCTCACTTAGGGTGGCCACACCCAGGGAGGCACGGAAATCGTTCACGCGCAACCGCGCCTTCTCTGTGGTGGGCCCTACACTTTGGAATAATCTCCCTAGTGAGCTGCGCCTAGTACAGTCACTACCCGCCTTTAAAAAGGCTCTGAAAACCTTCCTTTTTAGAGAGGCATATGGCGACCTTCTTATTTAATTTCATTTATTTCCCCCCCTGCTCGCACCATCCTTTGTGGAGAGAATTGTTCCTCCTCCTTATTATTATTTTTAATTAGTACCGTTCCCTTTATATATATTTTTTCTCCATTGTCTTTGTTGTATCATTTTAATTGTAAACCACCCAGAGTTCCGTCTGGAAGATGGGCAGTCTAGAAATATAACAAATAAATAAATAAATAAATAAATAAATAAATCATTTTATGTCCCAAGAAGAGGTTACACTGTTCACTCTCAGTAATTCCCCCAATTAACTTACAATAGGGTTAATAGTGTGGTTCTGACTCACTAGTGATCTATGTGATTACAATGTTATAATAGTTACTTCCATACAAGATCAATGGCTTTGGCTTAATTGCATTTCTTTTGTTTGTTGAGTTATGATTATATTGACCTCATAAGGGGGTGTAAGCAGATATTTCACTGTCTAGGAGACCTGTAGCATAATGACATTAATCCCAAAGTGATGAACCTAAACTGATGAAGACTATGTTACTGAAAAGAAAATAATACAGTGGATAGTTTCTTTCTATGTATTCTCTCTAACATTTTAAAACCTGCATAATTATATTAGACATTAATGCTTCAGGAAGCAAGAAGACCTTAAGTAAAGATTTAGAAATGCCATTTGTCAGCTACAAATAACCACTGTGAAATTATTGTAATAATAAATTGAATTTATGTTACCATTGTGTAGGGTGCATCTAGTAAAGCATATGTAAACTGAAATGCTTCCTATAAAAAGCCAAAAGCTCCAGTTATGAAAAACTAAGGATTTGTTTGCAGATAATCTTGAATAGTCTTGAATCCATAGCTATTTCCTGTGAATACCTGTAGCATCTTTAGAAATTCATATAATACTAGGTAGAACAGTCGAAGAAATTGAGATTGCTGAATTGTAAGTCAAACTAACCTAAAAAGTAATTTCCCCAACATATGTGGTATCTCATGTGAGGAAGTAGTCTAGATATCTGTTGTTCTTCTATCTGAAGGAATAGGAATAGGAATAGGTCTTTATTTTGGTCACTGACCAGACAAAATACAAAATACATTCCACATAAAACAAAAATAAAAGTGTATAAAAACAATAAAAGCATGCACACAAGAACAAGCATAACACAATGGCATAACCTTTACATAAAATCCAGACCAAGTAAAATCTTCCCAACCCAGTAGGCCCAATAACAGAATGGTCAACTCAATAGGTCTAGAATTGTCTCCAGCCTGGGACCATGCCCATGCTCTAGACCACCTCCAACCAACATCATAAGAAGACTATCTGAAGGCAAAGCTCTACATTTGAGGACCTTTGTACAGTTAAAGACTGTCAATATCCATTATTAATTGGCTGAGAGAGGGAGCAGGCATCTAAATTCCAGTCCCTTTGCTCAGCCTCCCTCACTACTGAGGTTATCATTATCAAGATTCCTCTTCATGCACAGTTCTGGGTTGGTGACAAACTCTTTCGTATAACTGAAATCAATTTAGAAACTGAGTAGAGTGATATACAGAGTCCTAACCTTGAGCTGAACTGACTGGGAATTTGGATACTTTGTTTGATGCTCCTCTAGTTGCCTACACTGGTCCACTACTACTTCAGAGATGAAGCATTTCAAGACAGAGAGGGGCAAAGCATAGGTTACCATAGGACGCTGGCACTAGTTGTGAGGCTGAGGCTGATATTACAGTATTTTTCCATGTATAAGTGTATATTTTTTATCAAAAATTGTTATACTGTACACAGATGTAAGCCAAGGAGAGAACCACATGGTTGTGAAACTGCAATTTTGGATTGGAAAAGTGGGGGTCATCTTATACAAGGGGATATCTTATAGATGGGGAAATGCAACATTTCCTTCCAAAGTATTTCTTTCATTAACACTATATCTGTCTATGTTCACTACACTACTAACTCTAATCCTACTGTTGCACCTTAAAGTAAGAGCTTGGAAGCAACCACTTGCAGGGAATTTGTGAGTCGTGAGTTTACAAGAGAAGAACAGGTCATCTGAGGGCAGAACATTCTGGAGATCACTCATTCATAGGGTTGGTATTAGTCAGAGGTAACTGGACAGCATATAAGAACAGCCAATATCATAGAGTATGAAAGTCCACTTGAAGCATTGACCTTGCAATGCTAGAGCTTTCCTAAAGACTGCTAAGGATTTTGGCAGGGTTTTGTTTATTGATTCTATTTCCAGAAGGAGATCATTGTGGGGCGGGTACAAATATCTGCTTTGAATTTGTTTGTTTGTGTTTGCTTGCTTCCTTCCTTATATTTCTTTACCACTTATCTGGTAACAAGACCACTCAGGGCATCCATATGTAAGCAAAGCAACTGTGTATGTGCACGAATCTGCTGAGGGTAGGTGGACAATTCTAAGATGTCCTGAAACCTGCACGGCCAGGAAATCGGATAACTTCAGACAGCTGTGAACAGTGAAATGCCACACAAGCAAATGTTAGGCAGCCTCTGAGCAGTTCCCTTTCTGCTCAGTTGGAAAGCTGATCTCAGTGACACAAGCTGGTTTTACTGCTTCATTTCATTCTGGAGCACGTGTCTGCCCAGGGTTCCTCTTCTGGAGAGGCACTCCACAATGGAAGCCTGCTGTCAGACAGCCATTGGGCATTTTAATTTGGGCTCTGGCTCTCACTTATTCCCAAATCTTCTCCCAGGTTTTTCATAGAAATCATATGGGATCTGAAGCTGGATGTGTGGGTCATTAGGCATCAGATATCCTGAAATTATAGGTCCCTCCATAGTACATATTATTTGGTAAATTAGAGAGTGGTCTTGTGAGGGGGCAGCCAATGCCTGCTGCATGCTCCAGAAGTCCCAGAACCATGGGGCATTTGTCTTCCAACAAAGCTTCATCCAGCTGGTCTCTGTGGAATCAAAGTAGCTCCATTGTACAGTATCTGCTTTGCATGCTGGTTTAATCCTTGACATCTCCAGCTTGAGAGTCATGGAAGGATCTTTCCCTGAGACGCTAGTAAGAATTAGCTTATTTTCCTATGAAAGGTGGTAGGAAAAGATACCTAACCCTAACCCTAACCCTAACCCTAACCTTAACCCTAACCCTAACCCAAACGGAGCTGTGTAGTCATTACAAAATACAAATACAAGCATACACATTATAGACCACTGAAACATCATAATACAATCCACAAGCATTCATGAATCAGGTCCATCTGCTTCATCAGACATGCACTAGTGTAAAGAACTTAAGTCAAAAAGTTAATGGCAAGGTGGATTTTTACCAGGCATATCTTTCTTAGATTTAAATCAGGGAAGATGCAGGCAGCATTAGAGTTGATATTTGGGAAGGTGTGGATGTGCATGGCCTGTTCCTCTTTGTCTGCACAACTGGGGTGTGATACTCAGTCCACAGCTGGCTAAGCTGTAACTTTAAAACAACAGTTCTAATACAGTCTGTATCTTTGCTGTCTTACATCAAAGAAAGACATGCATGGCAAAATGCATTTTACCAAGAAATATTGGATTTGACATTTAAGAGTCACTTTCCTTGTAAAATCTATCTTGCCATGAACTTTTGGACTTTGAATTGTTCATACTGGTACATGCCTGGCAGAGTGGATGGTCCTGATCAATGAAATCTTGAAGATGATATGATGATGACTTTTTAAAGTGTCCTATAAAGGTATCACCTACTCTTGCACTTATATAAATGGTGTGATAATAATCAAACTACGGTACAAGATTGCCAGGATGTGACATTGAATATTATGGACCCATCAGCTATTTGTTTCAATTAGGCTTTTGCAAGATAATTTCCCGGTGCATAATCCTCGAGATTATCAAAATGCAAATTTATGTGTAAAAAAATACTTTAAAGCTGCTCTGGATGTCATTTTTTGGAAGAAAGGTGCGGTATACATCTCATACACATCTACAGACAGAGTGCACCTGAAATATTCATTATCTGCTGCTGATTTATTTTCCTATCAAGCTCTCACTTCCTTTGAAATAGTGCCCCTTTTCTTAAGATAAAAAGGCAAGTTGTAGCCTTTAATGGAATGTCATATTTCTTGCAATAAAATCTTTGAAAAAATAGCTGAAGATAGTTGGGCTACCATGACAGCCACGCACCATTATTGAAGAATGCCAAAAGGAATCAAGTTCTCCCCTTTGGTTCCACAACATATTTTTTCCCTAGTGTTGTGAAAGGATTGGGAAGGGATTCTGAATATTTACAAAGGAATTGGTCTCTTTAAAGACTTTGCCATGGACTTGAGCATTTTGTTTCCGAGCGCAGTCATGGCTGAGGGAATGCCACTGTGCCACCAATTGTGTAGCTGCATGTAGACACCAAGGGGAAGTGATTTGTAAACATGGGTTCTCATACCCTGTTGGACTCCAAGTAGAAATGCCCAGCATTGCAAATGACATCTGGGGCACCTACAGATGGCAAAACATTGCTAAAGGATAACTTGCTGGGAATTTAACCCATGCCCTTTGTTTCCTCTTGTTTTGCTAGTACCTCCTTGTCATACATAGATTTGGCTGGTCATGACTCCCAATGATGTGTGGCTGATTTACTCAGGTGTCATCTATGCACTTACATCTGTTGTCATTCTTCTCTCCTTAACAGAATTATAATAACAATGGTACACTGTCAAGTCAATTCAAGATGGAAGGTTTACCTTTTCCTTCTTCTGGGAGCAACCTGGAACTTGCAGCTTGCCACACAGGGATGCACAGTGGAGACTTGAACTCCTCCCAGTCTCTAGCTCTGAAAACAGAGGCCTAACTCACTAATTGAAAGCAGGTGAAGATGCAGTCACAGAAAGTTGCTTTATACTTAAACAGCCTTATTCCCCATGTAGGTCACTACTACCAACTGGCAGGCAATAGATCTCCTGGACTCAGGCAGAAGCTTTTCTAGTCCTACCTGGAGATCCTGGCACACCCTGGTGGTTCTTTCATGCAGGTACTAACCAGGTCCAAACCTCTTTGGCTTCCAAAAAATCATGGGATTTGTGGTTCCCAGGAGAGTGGCATAGTGTTTCTGCTCTAAGTTGAGAATTAAAGACAGCACTACTGAAGAAGCTGGTCAAGTTTATTATACCCTGCATAATCTAATATAGCAGTCATTTACAGGGAGAATTCAGGAGGTCCTCTTAAATGAAGCTTCTGTAAGCAGAAGGCTTGATATCTGACAAAAATGTAGGAGGGGCTTGCTTATGGAGCCTTCTGGTGGACTATGAATCAAATGCCTGTGAAAAAGCTGCCTGCAAAATATGAAAAAAGTTTAGGGGGGGGGTTAGCTTTCACAGAGACAACAGCTGTCTACTCTCCAGATTGTCACTTTTGCATGTTCAGAGTGACAAGGTACGGGGGTGGAAGTAATGCACATCACTGATTGTGTGATGCTCTCAATTTGTTTCTACTCATCCCTTTTGGCTTCTTCCTGGCTTCTTGCCTTGCTGAATTCTCCTTCTCTGACTACTTCTTGGAGAGACATACTTTAAAATTCCCATCTCAATTTTCTAGGCCTGATGAAGAGCACGTCTGATGGGGACACCTACTGCACAAGTACTCCATCATGCTGATGCAAGAGAGTCTCTCTCTCTGTCTGAGGAGCACAGCATATAAGGACTCAAACAATGCTCTTCCCTCTTTTTATGACTCCAGTGAAGTGTAGAATTAGTTATGAGAGGAAGCATTTTTCTGCGTTCCCATTGTTGCAGAAGGGATTTTTCTATACAATATCTTTAGCTTCTGGTGCCTTTCCTGCCCCAGGTATGTGTGGTACCCAAACAGCTACAGAGACCCTGCGGGATGGCATTGTGTTCAGGCACTTGTTCTACTCAAGTCACAGTGACTGAATCCATTAAGATGTATTGTAGGTAATGCCATGTGGTAAAAGCAGCTTTTGGAAAGTTGACACGGTGCACATACTGTAAATTGCAATGGAACTGATGGCTAATCAATAAGTCCTGCTCTTTTTTTCCCCTGAATTTGATATTCACTCCTGTTGGATACCATTTTATCTAGAAATGACTGAAGGAAATGTTTCTAAGACCAGAAAAAACATACTATAAAATTTACGTTTAAATCCATAAATGGCTAGAAAGTGTGGCTACAAATGTGTTATTTTTCTTGTCTAGATGCCGGAGCTTTAATTGAAAGAGATATACCAAAACACTATAGAATAGAATGTTTGAGTAAGGATTGCTTAACTGAGGATTGTCCATACATTATATGCCTATGAATTATATACAATGGACCCTCATATAACAAACGGTTTGTATAACATAAAATCTGCACAACATAAAAAATTCCAGAGATAGGGGAAATTTGCTTAACAGAATTGCCTATGGGGAAAATCCGTCCAACATAAAAATGGTCATGATTAGGGATTACTCTGTTTTCAATGCATTCCTACGGGAATTTTGTTTAAAGGAAAATTTGCTTAAATTTCATTTGGAACGAATTAATTCCTTTATACAAGGTACCACTGTACATGTACCATATATAATGCACAGAACTTGGGACATTAGAACAAAAGGCCTAAGTGGTTAAAATTTCATTATTGAATATCTCTACCCTGGTTTTGATTATTTTGTTTAAAGAGAAAATTTGGGGAAAGGGAGACTCTTAATATTTCATTTGGAAGAAGTTGAATTAATTCCTTTATACAAGGTTTTTCCACTGTACATGTACCCCTTATAATGCACAGAACACCTCTGGTATCCTGTCACTAGAGATGGGCACGACTTGAGAACAAAAGGCCTAAGTGGTTAAAATTTCATTATAGAATATCTCAAACCCTGAATTAGTTTTGATTAATATTAGTGGGTTAAGTAAATTAAACAGAGAGAAGCAAGGGGGAAAGGGAGACTCTTACATCTCTTATATTAGCATGCCTCTGTTTGTAGAAGTTGAGTGGTAACTTCTTTAAAGCCCTCACCTTTGTTTTTCTCATTGAGCCTCTGCTTTTCCGTGCCCCTTGGAACCTCTCTGTAAAGTAAGGCACCTCTGGTATGGCCAAGTGGCCATGCACTGGTGGGATGGCAAAAATTTGCATGGTTGCACTCCCACATGGCTGGCCACTCGGCCAGCCCATCATTGCACACTGCGCAGGTGTAAAAAAAAATAAAATAAAATAAAATCAATGGAGGACAGACGAGGAGAGGAGAGACATTTTGTTGCAAGGAAAAACCCACTGCTACTGTGAAAAATCTGGCAGTTTATAAATCTGCAAGGTTTACATAAATTTTCGCGTGTTTCTGTTGTGCTGTGTGTTTTTGGACCACGATTTCAAAAACAATATTGCGTTTGCCGCCCCATTTTGGATTCCCCGCCCGCACCGCATGGCATGGCGACTCGAGTCTGGCTGCCCAGGACGGGGGGGAGGCGGGAGCCCCCCTCCAGAAACCACCCCTCCGGTAGGTGCCCTGCGCCCTTAGTCAAGCAGTGCTTTTTTGGCCCGGGAATGGGTGGGGGGAGAGTTTAAAAGTTTTTTCCTGTGCCGTCCGTGCCGCTTGCTTGCGCTTTAATATTTTTTGCCTGCGATGCAGCAGATTCAGGTCCTCCGAAGACAGGATACTGATTCTGTTTCTAAAAGCAGAGCACCCCTAAGAGGTAAAGATGGTCTGTTTATTCTAACACAACGCTGCTTCAACATGCAGTTGGCAAATTAGCCTGTCTTTGTTTTGTAACGGGTCAACTGGAAGATAATGTGGTTTTGATTGTACATCTGATGCAGGTAGCACTGAAAGATTTGCATGTCTGGAGGATAGGTTTGTAAGAGGAGGAAATAAACATTCACCTTAACTTATGACCTGAGCCTTGGTTTCATACTGTAGACAAAGAATTTAAACCAAAACAATCTCACCCCCAGTCCCACTGTTCTCACTGCCATGGTCAGTTCTCTTTCCCCTTCTCCTGGCTGTGGCTCTGAGTTTTGCCATATCTTTATTAATATTTACAGTCCTGATTAAAAAGATCAGAAACATAAATCAATGAATTAGCCATTTTTGATTAATTTTGCAATTTTTAAATATAACATATACACATCTCTAGTTGTGGGTAAATGTTAAGTCACTATATTTGAGCATGCACAGGTGTGAATTGCTTTTAGGACTGAGTGAAGATAATTTCCAAATAATTCTGCTTGCTGTTTGTGAGCAGCAAAACTGAAGGTATTTTTAAAAATGGTGAGAAAGGGAAGGAGGGAGATGTAATTCCCCAAATTTATGCACAGGTAAAAACAAACAAGAAAACTCTTAGAAGTCTCTTCTGAGAAATTTCAGCTCACTGCATATTGAACAATCTTCTGTTATTCTTATTGATGAAGAGAGAGCCAAGAGAAATGACTGGAAGGTATTAAGACTAAGCTCTCTGCTTCCTTAAGTGACATCAAAATAATTCAAATCTATAGCCCTATTTATTGTTAGTAAATAATGCACATTTGCCACAGGGCATAGGGAATACTCCAGCTCTTCTCCCTCTGTTTCTGGTTTCATTGTTCTCCTAATATGAGAAGGGCAATGAGTCTGCTCCACCCTTTGTATGTCTGATATTTCTAGAGTTCTGACTCAGGGGAAGAGCCCTGAGAGATCATGGAGGCTTTCATGTTTTGCTTCATCCCTCTCCATGAAAGCAGAGAGCAATGGAACCTGAAACAGGCAAGGGTGGGCTTGAGTTCTCCCCTCTAGCTTTTATGAAAGCACATGTTTTGCAAATGAATGGATAGAACAAATAATGAAACCCAGATCCCCAGTTCTACCTGAAATTCTCAGTATTGTTTGAAGACAGAAAAATTGGGAAGGCTGTTTCAATGAATATTTACCAAGGGAAGATTAAAACTCTCCAACTATTCAGGAAGAGGACAGCAAGCATATTTTAAAAACATATTTTCAGAATAATCATACAAATCTTAAAACCATTATATTTTATTCTTTTTGAAAACTGCTGTATCACCATCAAGGCATAGGCAACCACTGCAGTTTCTGCCATTCTCTGGTAAACTCCTTCAAATGTGTAGTTAAAAGGCACCAAGCATGCAGAGTCACCTGAATGACCTATCAAGGTTGCCTCCATCCATAATGCAACAACAATCAAATTCCAGCCCAACCATTTACAATCCTTCCATCAGGTGAGAGTTTCTTCTCTTTACCTTATCAGACATTCAGCTGCACTGATACTAGTGATAATCAAATTATACACTACGTGTAGCTTGTCATTAGAAGCTGAAATCTTAGTGTTCCAAAGACACGACCGAGGCATATCAGGCAAGAAAAGAGAGAGAGGGAAAATAAGAAAATAAGACAAATGTTGTGGCACCTGAATGATGAACTGTTATATTTTACTGTGAGCTTTCATCTATGACTCAACAATCATATTTGTAAACAAACTCCAACTAAAGAGAGAATCGATATTCTTCTAGTCTGTATAATTTGCTTTTCCAAACTGCAGATCTGGTCAATTTTAGGCTCTGGAAGCCCTGGGAAGAATTGGTTGCCTAGAATTTCTAAGTCCTGGCAAGTCCATATTTTTCCCTCTCATGAAGTCTTGGCTTTTTTTAAAAAAAAAAACTTTTTGGGACCTTTGGAAAGCTGTGCCTCCTCTGATCAGCCACCCCAGTTCTACCTGTTAGCTCCCAAGCTAGGACCCACTGGGCTGTTTTAGTTCATAGGGCTGATGAGCAGGGCAGCAAATAGAACAATAGTTCATCTCATCCCATCTGCTGACGTCTCTTCCTCCTCTTTCTTGCTGTTTCTGTCCCTTCCACTTCTCTGGTGCTTTCTCATTCCTACTCCTGCCTCTGTTCTATATATCCATCCCCCCTCTTTCCTCTCCCTGCAAGCAACCTCTTACACAAAGTAATGGAAAACGCTTGCTTCGCACACTAGCCAAATACCTTGCATGGGTGAAATTACTGACTCTCTTGTTGTGACTCTCTAAAAACATTTTGACACAGCCAAAGGCTTGTCTCATAATCTTACAGATGATCCCTAAAGCATGTCCTCTTATAATACTAGTTGTAGACCTAATTTGGTGATTGTGATATAAAGGTATGCATGATAGCTGCCAGGAAGGACATGGTAGCTAGCTATGGGCACATTTTCATTATCTGATGTCAGATTTCCTTTCTTCTCCTTTCCCCACCCCTACAGCACTATTATGATAAAGCATTGCCTCATACTTATTGTATACCCTTTTTAGGAAACAAAACCACTTCTTTGTCTAGCTAGAAACAGAGAAGATGGGAAGGCGGGGGAAGGGAATCAAAAGGTGGTTTTGATGGCTCTTGGGAAGCTAAGCCAGAGAAAACCTTGAACTAAAAGGAGTTAGAGAAGACATTTCCTCCATAGCAAATGCTCCTAACAGAGATACTGTCCTGAGGTGTATTTTAAAATATCTGTGTACCTCTCTCTCTCTCTCTCTCTCTCTCTCTCTCTCTCTCTCTCTCTCTCTCTCTCTCTCTCTCTCTCTCTCTCTCTCTCTCTCTCTCTCTCTCTGAGATTTTATGGGTGTTTTCACAGCAGAAACAAAAGAATGAGGGTAAAATATGACTTATTTTTCTGCAAGTAGTTTTTCAACATCGGAATTAAAGTACTTTTCACTGTAGTTTATTTCAATGTAATGGACAAATTGCAACTACCAAGAAACACAGTGTAACCCACCCACAAATTGGCACTAAAACAGTGGGGCCTTAGGATGTTCACACACAACACAATACTTTTGAACCCTTTTGCACAACTTGTGTGCACCTATGCATGCTGTTAAGTAGAAAAGAACCAGTGAAAGGGCCTTTAGTGAAAGCTATGTTAGTGTTGGCAGGAAATGCAAAAGGTGTGTTTCATGCCATGCTTAAAATAACCACAATTACATTGAAAAACACGGAATAATGTGTCTATAATACTTCTTTTAGTTCCTTGTTTTGGAATTATTGGGAACGTTTTCAACAGGAATAGGGCCTTAGCCTAAATGTCCTATGCAGCGTTCAAGATTAAACGTGCACAATACTAAAACAATCCAGATCTAGTTACTCCATATATCCAATGATGGATAAAAACAACAATGAAATATGTAGCTTTGTGGCTGGTATGATCCAGTCATGCCCACAAAAGATGAATTGCAGGGGTGGAAGTGCACCACCAAATTGATATGTTCAGGGCTCTAAATCTACCAATCTGGAATGAAATAAGGGATGGAGAGTGTCTTTCTGGTCAGATAGCATTTTTATTTTAAACAAATAATATCCAAAGGCTCAAGCTTTGATTTCTCCTTTTTGTAAATTAAACCTGACACTTGATGTTGCCCTTCAGTTTTCCCAAAGAGCCGATCTCCTTAGGAAGCACAACAGTCTAAATTGCTTCCAATTTTACTTGCAGAATCCATATACCCTTTTCGCTCCCATTCCAAAATACAGACACCCTCCCCCTCTCCAGCACACCTGTGTGTGACAGGATTGCTTTCATGGCTGGCATTGAGTGGTTTTGAATAATAGGAACAAGCCCTCTCTTGGCAGCTTGGGTACTCTGAATTTGATCCAAATTTTAACTTGATGAACAGGGTGGAAATCAGGCAGCTGGGTCTGTATCAGTGAAACAAACAACAGCTACTCTCCTGGCTCTGTATCCTTGTTTACAAAAAGCATTAAAATGATTTCCCCCTAAAGGCAGGAAATCTCTTGGGCAATCACACTAGATAATCACTGGATGCTGCTGCCTTTGTTGCTGGGATCTAAGGCAACAACAGCAACCCCATTAATCAAAATGATTTTGTCTTAAAATTCAGTATTTTATTTATTTATTTATTTATTATTTACACTTGTATCCTGCCCATCTTCCGGATCGGAACTCTGGGCGGCTCAAAAGTTACCAAGTAATAGAGATGGGCACGACTTGAAAAAAAAAAATTCGAGTTGTCGTTAGTCGGGCCGGTTCCGTTTCGGGTCGTTTCCGTTTTTCGCAAAAATTCGCAAAAATTAGTCGGTTTGTTTTTTTGTTTTTTCGTTGTCGTTAGTACTGTTTTTTTTGGGGGGGAGCGGGCTCCTGGAGGCACCTCTGTGGGGTGGGTGCCTCCTCTGGCCCGCTATAAAGGGAAAGTGGGCTCCTGGAGGCACCCGTGGGTGCCTCCTATCCTCACCCACTAGGAAGGAGAAGCAGGCTCCAAGAGACCCCTCAACATGGGGGTCTCCCCTCCTCACCTGCTGCTGCTGCAAAATGGTATGCAATAGCCATATGGATATTGCATAACAGTTGTGCAGACAGTGACTGTGAAGACTAGTGGATGGCACTGAACCCAGAGCCATAGTGAGATGCCTAACTAAGGCTCTCGCACCACCATGTCTCACACAGAAGGGAATTGTACTTGCGTGTAGTGCAATGCAAGTACATCTGGCTTAGGGTTAAGGTGGGTTAGGGTTAGGGCTAGGGTTAGGCTAGTGACGGGTAAGGTTAGGGTGGGGTAGTGGGTTGCACCTCTGGGTGCCTCTCTGACCCACTAAGAAGACAGTCTGTGACGTATGGGTACGGAGTCAAGGGTTAGGGTTAGGGTTAGGGGGCTAGGGCAGGTTTTAGGGGGCTTTTTGGCACATCCCAGAAGTCTCCATGGCCAAGTGGCCATGCGATTGGTCAGATGGCTCCAAAAATTTGCATGGTCGTCCACTCCCACATGGCTGGCCACTCGGCCAGCCCATCATTGCGCAGGTGTAAATAAAATAAAATAAAATAAAATCAATGGAGGACAGAGGAGGAGAGGAGAGACATTTTGTTGCAAGAAAAAACCCACTGCTACTGTGAAAAATCTGGCAGTTTATAAATTTTCGCGTGTTTCTGTTGTGCTTGTGTGTTTTTGGACCACGATTTCAAAAACAATATTGCGTTTGCTGCCCCATTTTGGATTCCCCGCCCGCACCGCATGGCATGGCGACTCGAGTCCGGCTGCCCAGGACGGGGGGGAGGCGGGAGCCCCCCTCCAGAAACCACCCCTCCGGTAGGTGCCCTGCGCCCTTAGTCAAGCAGGCATTTTTCCGCCTGCTTTTTTGGCCCGGGAATGGGTGGGGGGAGAGTTTAAAAGTGTTTTCCTGTGCCGTCCGTGCCGCTTGCTTGCGCTTTAATTGCGGCAGCCGGCGGACGGCGAGACTGGGCTTTTTGCTGGCCGGCTGCGAGCCTGCAGCGAGTCCCACCAGAGTAGCCCAGGACGGTGGATGGGGGGGAGGCTGGGGACCTCCAGAAACAACCTCTCTGGTAGGTGCCCTGAGGCACGGCAGGCATTTTTCCGCCTGCTTTTCAGCCGGGAACCGGGTTTTTTTAACTTTTAAAAACTTTTTTTCTGTGCCGCGTGGCATCGCGCAATCGCGCGATGCAAGGAACGAGCACGACAAATCAGACTAAAATTGTTCGTTCGTCGGTTCGAGCTCGAAGTCTGGCGGAGTAATTTCCGTTACCGTTTCCGTAGAGTAACGGAAACGAGTAACGGAAACGGAAACGGGAATACCGCTAAGTCGTGCCCATCTCTACCAAGTAATATTAACCGGAAAATAAGACTAGTAGGTTTAATGTCAGAACCTTTGTTAGCCTTGTTGCCACTAGTAGTATTTTAGGACTCCCAATACACAACATTATCAGAGAAGTACAGTAAATGTAAAACATGGGGTGGAAAGAGTAAACAATTGCTGAAATCCAGCAGTAAATCACAATTAGAGTAAGCACATTGAAACAGTGGACCTTACAGAGAAGCTCACTTACGAAATCTCAACTGATTAAATGGCCCTGCTACTAGATTTGAGTCTACAACATAGCCCACACATACCAAAACACAAGAAAGGAATAACAGCAAAGGGTCAAAACAATATGACAGGTACAACAAAAGTGAAAATTTCAGTGAAATGGTACAGTGCAAAGAATTAAAAGCTGTAAAACTGGGTCTTAAAATATCAAAGGGGCAAAGCAGATGTTAATGTGAATATGTATTCCTACCATTAGTGGTATGATCCTTGCAGCATCAGAGTTTTCTCAAAACTGCATGCCTCAGCAATCAGACTTGCAAACTAACTAATGTTTACATCCAGTGGCAGCGATTAATCCCAAAACAAACTATACAATGCAAAATATAGGGCCCAGAAAAGACATGTTATAACAAACGTACATATTTTATGTGATAAGTGATAATTAGTATGTGATAAGTACATTGTCTATTTTGACTCTGATGGACTAAAAAGTATTCAAGGAACAAGAAAAATCCGATAGTGGACATCAACTCAATGGGATAGGTGTCTGGCTACTGAGTCATAGGTTAAGAATTCAATTCCACAATATGCCTTCTTGAATGGAGTTGGACACAATGATCTATTCTATAGCAGTGATGGCGATCCTTTTAGAGACCAAGTGCTCAAACTGTGGTTCAAAACCCACTAATTTTTTGCAAACTGCCAAAACAGCAATTTAATCTGGATACAGGTGGCTGTGAACAGGCTATATCAGGAGCCCATAGAAAGGGCTCTGAGTGCCACCTTTGGCACCGGTGCCATAGGTTTGCCAACACTGATCTATAGGGTTTCTTCCAGCTCTGCAGTTCAAAGCAGATGATGAAGAAGAAGAAGAAGAAGAAGAAGAAGAAGAAGAAGAAGAAGAAGAAGAAGAAGAAGAAGAAGAAGAAGAAGAAGAAGAAGAAGAAGACATTCTAGCACCTTAAAGACTAACTCTTCAGAGGGACTACATGGCAAATATTTATTCATGGGACAATTGCCAGAAGCAACTATTTTTAAGAAAGAGACTGCTTATTTCTGGGGACCAGTTGTTAAGAGTGGGGCATTTGAAATCTGACAACAACCTTTAAGAATCCTGTTGATATTCAGTTCCCTTCCCACGAAGCATAATTCTGTAAATGATAATGATGGCTAAGTTAATTCCAGGGTATAGATAACAAGCAGATAGAATATGAATCTCTGTAATCAACAATGGTACTTAATGAGGTGTCATCGGTAGATACTAAGGAAGTATACAATAGCTGGAAATTTAAGGAGCTATAAACAAATATCTTACCTTAGATAATGACCTAAGAAACCTTGGCTTTATATTATTATCATTATTATTTGAGGATGCAATCAGACAGCCATTTTGCCTGCTGCTTGGACCACTGTGGTTAGCTGTTTTTGAAAGTGATTACATGACATAACAGCTGGTCTGAAAAAAAAATCATTCCCAGAATATTTCTACCATACAGTTTTCTTGACCCATCAGGGCCCCTACCTATTTTAATGCAACTAGAATTGTTCTGGTTTGTTCACCTTGCACAATGATCAGGGTTAGACTGTAGCACAATTCCCCATATGTTTTGTGCTTGCTGGGAATTAGATTGCACCAGACTGCTTCACACTTTCAAAATTATTTATTTATTTCTTAGATTTATACCTCACCCATCTGGCCACTCTGGGTAGCTTACAACTATATGAGGAAGTTAGGGAATGGGATTTTTGAAAAGTAAATATAGTCCTGACAACACTGGCGTAACTAGGGAGGGGTGGAAGATTGAATTTGCCCTGGGACGTGCAGCAATCTGGAGGCACCTGGAGTGGGAGCAGGAGGAGGAAGCCATGTGCCATCCCACCAGCAGTCCTCCTTTTGCCCCGCTAAGGTTTGGTGATCCTTAGAGGAAAGGAGGAGAGGGAAGCAGCCGGGTTTTCCCCCCCAAGCAGCATCTCCGTTGATTGCTCCCCCTCATCCTTCCCCCCACCCCCGCTAAGTCCAGGGAAAGAAGGAGGGGGGAGCGTACTACAAAGGTGATGCTTGAAACTATATGCCTGCTTGGCACTATCTGCACACTGTGCTTGCACAAGAGAGCCTTAACTGGAAAGGAAACCCACAAAGAGGACATGAGAAGGAGAGACTCTTCTCTTCCTCCCCCTCAGTTCCCCCAGGATCTTCCCCCACTTGCTGGGCGGGTGACATGCAGTTGGGGGGAGGAGAGGGCGCAAAAGCTGACTTTGTCTCCGGGCGCTCCAAACTCTAGCTACGCCACTGCTGACAGAGTACAATCCTTGACCATGAACATGCAGAGTCTTCAAGGATAGCCTGGTGCCTCTACACTTACTGTTTACTAGATCTAAGAAATATTACTGTGAATCACAAACCGAGATTAAGATTGCCAGAAGAAATATCAACAACCTCAGATACCCAGATGAAACTACTCTGATAGCAGAAGGTGAGGAGGAATTAAAGAACCTCTTAATGAGGGTGAAAGAGGAAAGTGAAAAAAAAATGGCCTGAAGCTGAACATCAAAGAAACTCAGATCATGGCCACCAGTCACATCACCTCCTGGCAAATAGAAGGGGAAGAAATGGAGACAATGACAGAGTTTATTTTCTTGGGCTCCTTGATCACTGCAGATAGTGACTGCAGCAACGAAATAAAAAGACGCCTGCTTCTTGGGAGGAACGTAATGGCAAACCTAGATAGCATCCTAAAGAGCAGAGACATCACTTTGCCAACTATGGTCAGGATAGTCAAAGCTATGGTTTTTCCATTAGTGATGTATGGAAGTGAAAGCTGGACTATAAAGAAGGCTGATCGCCACAGAATCGATGCTTTTGAGCTGTGGTGCGTGCATTAGTGCAGATGCGCCTTACCTTTCCCACACGTGGCAACTGGACTCGGAGATGGCAGGCGGGGGTGGGTGGTGGTAGGCAATTTGGCGTCCCCTAATTACTGCACCTGGGGCACCCCACCACCTTGCCCTCCCCATACCATTTCCCTGAAAAAATCAACCCTGAATGATCACTGGAAGGACAAATTTTGAAGCTGAGGCTCCAGTACTTTGGCCACCTTATGAGGAGAGAGGAGTCCTTGGAAAAGTCCCTGATGTTTGGGAAAATTAAAGGCAAAAGGAAAGGGGGATGGCAGAGAATGAGATGGTTGGGCTGTGTCATTGATGCGACCAATATGCCTTTGACCAAACTGCAAGAGGCAGTGGAAGACAGGAAGGCCTGGCGAGCTCTGGTCCATGGGGTCACGAACAGTCAGACACACTGAACAACTGAACAACAACAACAGAAATATTACTTATATTTTCTATAAGGAAGTCCAGCAACATATTTGAGCAATAAATTTGAGGAGCTTATGCCCAAACCATGTTTCCAATCTCTGCTGTTTATTTGTCAAAGGAAGTCTATTTCTCCAGCTGCAGATGAATGTAAGGGGAGAGGAAATCCAAATGTCTTGTGAAAAGAGTAACATGATTGGTTCAGCATAACTCAGCGTTTTACTTGGATGATGATGATAGTCAGCTTTCCGTGTAAATGACCTCATTTGACTAATCTGGTGCCTGAAAATACCTTCAGGTTTGTATACTGCATTATAAGGTAGATGGGCGACCATTTTTCTCCTTCCCTACCTAATGGTCTGTTCTAGGGGAGAGACTGGCCACTCTTGTCAGGTCACTTGTAGAGAAGTTTGGGGCGTTAGCCCAAGAATGTCCTGTGATCAGATAGCAACAGGCTGCTCATGCCTGAGATACTGACTCAAACTATCTAAGTGCAAGAGGATAGCATGACCGAAACAAAATTTCATACCTCATTCTTAAGCATAAAACAGTTATTCAAAGTATGGACCACAGACTTTTATTTATGCCAGTAATTTGCAACACTTAGTTCACTTAAATCTCCACACTCTCCTGCCCATTGCCAGAACCGTTTTGTAGCAGTTATCTGTGGTAGTGATTGGACAGTTGCCATGGTTTCCCATGGAAGAAGCATGTAATTATTGCATACAGCTGGTCTGACAAAATTCTACATGGTACTTTGCAGTTACTTGATAAATTGAATTTTCTTTGTAGGAGGAAGATGAAAGGTTTAAAGGAATAACTCATGAAATGTCTGCAGCAAGAGAGCATGCTGCTGGGATTTTGATTAGAGAAGAGAGCCTATCTCAAGCACAACACATTCTGGTGTACATTTCCGGATGAAAGGGATGGCAAGGAGCTTCAATGTTCAGGTGCTGCCTTGTACCACTTAGGCATTTTCAACCAGTGGCCCAGTGGCCAAGAAAAAGCCTGGTGAACCCACAATTCACATAACCTGCCCATGAAAATCTATCAGGAATATGCAGAAGGGACTGAAGACTATAAGTCAACAGAGATATGTGAAATGGGTGATACTAATTCTTTTGCCACAGTTTCATTTTTATACTCCTTTTTATATAACAGGCTGGTGGTGATGCCAGAAAGTGTTAATATCACATGACAGGAAGTCAGCTCAGCAGTGTCAGCAAAGATGCTGCTGCTGAGTCAAATATATTTGCCTGGGAGAAGCCTGGAGTGTTTTGTTCTGGCCTTGAAGGCAAGCGGGCTCTGGAAGAATCTTATGCCAAGCTTGAAAACCACCATAGTAGGCTACACAGCTCTTTAATTTTATATTGATTTTATATTGATTTACTGTTTCTGGGGCCAATTAGCCCCCCATCCTTAAAAAAAGGGGGATGCATCAACAGAGCAGTACAAGCATTCTCTTCTCCACCCACATCCCCTTCCCTTCTTTACTTGATTGCACCCTTATCTCCCCACATATCTCTCCCTCTCAGTTCTTGACTTCCATTTTAATTTTCCCTTTTAAACAGCACCGTGAGGAAGAAGTGGGCTTTAAAAGACTTGCAAAGCATTGTGAAGAGCAGGGCTGAAAAAGAGAGAGGAGGCATTAATGCAACTCCTTTTCCCCCCAATTCAAAGCAGGACATTACTTTTCTCTGCTCAACCCCTCTTTCACGCACAAGGTCTCCTTCTGAGCAGTGTATATATGTTGTTTTGTGGTGGTGGTGGCTGCTACTAGTGATTTATAGATATCTATTGGTAGAAAAATAAATAGGGTACAATTTCAGTCACCATGAAGCGACCATGAAGTGACCTCCAAAGCCTGACACTAGAGACGGGTACGACCAGAAAAAATGATGTTTCGAGTTGTCGTTTGTCGGGGTGGGTCCGTTTCGGGTCGTTTCCGTTTGTCGCGATAATTTTCAAAAAATTGTCGTTTCCGTTTGTCGTTTGGGTTGGGTTGACGGTTAGAGTTGGAGTAAGTGGGCTCTGGGAGGCACCTCTCTGGGTGCCTCTGACGTCTGACCCACTAAGAAGGGAAGGGAAGGGAAGCGTAACGCGAAGCTGCCACGTACCATACATTATTTACATTATGTTAGGGTGGGGGGTAAGTGGCAGAGACACCTCTCTCTCTGGGTGCCTCTGACTCACTAAGAAGGGGAGCGTACTAGCGTACTGACGTACAGGTTAGGGAATGGGATAGGGGTAGGGGATAGTGGGCTGTGGGAGGCACCTCTCTGGGTGCCAGTGACCCACTAAGAAGGAAAGTGTACTTGGGTATGGATCTGGGTTAGGGTTGGGGTTAGGGTAAGGGCTAGGCTTAGGGTTACGGTTAAGGTTAGGGTGGGTTAGTGGGCTGCACCTCTGGGTGCCTCTGACCCACTAAGAAGGACAGTGTACTGGCGTATGGGTTAGGGTTAGGGTTAGGGTTAGGGTTAGGGTTAGGGGGTTCGGGTTTTTTTTATGCCCTCTGGCACATCCAGAAGTCTCAGTCAAAACCTGGCCATGCGATTGGTGGAATGGGTCCAAAAAATTGCATGGTCCCACCCCATGGCCAGCCCATCATTGCGCAGGTGTAAAAAAATAAAAATAAAAATAAAATAAAATAAAATCAATGGAGACGTTTTATTGCAAGAAAAACCCACTGCTGCTACTATAAAAAAATCAGGCATTTAAAATACCTAATTTTCAAATGTTTCTGTGGTGCTTTGGTGGGTTTTTGGACCACGATTTAAAAATAAATATTGCGGTCACCATTTTGGATCCCCCCCACCGCATGGCAAATGGAGACGAGGAGGATGCCCCCCCCAGCCTGGTACCAGCAGCCCAGGACAGGAGAGGGGGGGGGAAGGCCGGGGACCCCCCCCCCAGAAACCACCCCTCTCTGGTAGGTGCCCTCACTGAGGCAGGCATATTTTCGCCTGCTTTTTTGGCCGGGAATCGGGGTTTTTTTTTTTAAAAAAACTTTTTCCTGTGCTGCTTAGCATCGTGCAATCGCCGCGATGCCATGAACGACAACGAAAAATCAGACCCAATTTTTCTTTTTCGGTTCGGGTTTGAGCTGGAGTGGAGTAATTCTCGTTACCATTACCCGTTATGTAACAATAACGAGAACTGAAAATGGAAATGAGAATTTCGCCGCTCCGTGCCCATGTCTACCTGACACTTAAACAAAGGAAATAAATCAACAGCAATGTTCACACACAATAAAATCATCAGCAATGGAGTGATACATGAGTGGTATATTTCAAAACAACCCTCCCAGAGATGGGGGAACTAAACAAATTGCCAGGCCAAATGAATTGACAATGGCCATGCATCGTGTGAATGCAAAATTGTGAAACAATTGAAATAATAGGAAAAAGTGTAACTGTTTTTTTTCCCCAAGTGCTGAAGTACTTTTATCTGCCCTGTATTTTTGTTTATTCTTCGTGTCTTGGTTTAATGAAAGAAAACTAATATTTCATAACACATGTCCTTCCAGCTTTTGGCTGAAGAAGGTCTCTTTCACCTCTCTCAGATAAAGAAGGTGAAGGTGACAGCTTTCCTATCAAGGTGTATATTCCCCCTTTCAAACCCATCAGTACCCATAGCTAGTGGTGGAGATCATATAGCTAGTGGTGGAAATCAAGGGCGGAAATATGAACAATTGACACTAGAGATGGACACGAATCGAAAAAATGGTGTTTTGGTTTTTCGTTTTTCATTGAGGGGTCTGTTTCAGTTTGTTTTCATTTTTCGTGAATTTTTTTTTAAAAAATTCATTTTTGTTTATTTTTTATTTTTCGTTTGCACCCGTTTTTGCATGATTTTTAAAGCATTTCTGTCCCACAATGCCCCAGACCAGAGGGAAAACACTAAAAAAATGATGCTGGAAGAGACACAGTATAGACTAGGTACGCAGGTAGGCTGCAAAGGCAGTGGCGGGCATTGCCCAGGGTGCAAGACAGCCACAGAGTGACTGCACTGCGGGGCAGGGGAGGGTACTCACTGAGAGGTATGCACGTACACAGGGAGGCTGCAAGACTGAAGCTAGAGAGAAATCTCTTCTTTCTCTCCCCTAAAAGAGCCAGGCTGCAGCCGGCAGGAACACAGAGACACACACTTGCCTGGCTGGCCTAAAGTGAAAATAACGAGTCTCAGAGACAGCAATCCCACCCTAACTCACACCGGAGACTGCAAGGAGGATGGGGGCTGCCAGAGCTTTTTATGCCCTCTGTGGCTGCCAGACCTGCCCAGTCTGCAACCTACGCATGCTATTGTTTGAAGTTGTCCAAGAATTTACATGATCCCATCACATGGCTTGCATCCATTTTATGGCTGGAATCCATTTTGTGTCAAAGGGAAAAGAAAAAATACATCGCGATGGGAGAAAGACAAAAACAAACATTTTAAGGACCCCAACGCCCTGGTAGGTAATAAATTCAAATAATTATTGCTGCGTTTTTATGGATGTCTAGGACATTTTAATACCCAAGAAATCAATATTAGGCATCTGGGAGCCATTTTGGGTCGATGTCCCCTAACTCCCCTTAAAGGAAAAAATACAGCGATCTGAGAAAAGACATAGATGCATGTTTTAAGGACTCCAACCCCCCTGTTAGATATTATCAGTAGAGATGGGCACGACTTGAAAAAAAATTTTTCAAGTTGTCGTTAGTTGGGCCGGTTCCGTTTCGGCTCGTTTCCGTTTTTCACGAAAATTCGCAAAAATTAGTCGGTTCATTTTTTCATTTTTTCGTTGTCGTTAGTACTGGTTTGGGGAGGGGGTAGCGGGCTCCTGGAGGGAGCTGCAGGAGTCAGCCAGAGCCACAAGTGACGGACTGGCAGACTCTTTGCACCCGCTGTGTCTCACGTACTTGCATGTAGTGCAATGCAAGTAGATCTGGCTTAGGGTTAAGACGGGTTAGCGCAAGGGCTAGGGTTAGGCTAGTTACGGGTGAGGTTAGGGTGAGTATTGGGGTGCACCTCTGGGTGCCTCTCTGACCCACTTAGAAGGACAGTGTACTGGCGTATGGGTTAGGCTTAGGGTTCGGGTTTGGGCTATGATTAGTGGGCTGTTTATGCCCGATTGGCACATCCCAGAAGTCTCTGTGGTCAACCTGGTCAAGTGGCCATGCGATTGGTGGAAAATTTGCATGGTCTACTCCCATCATTGCAAATGTGCAGGTGTAAAAAAATAAAATAAAATAAAATAAAATCAACAGAGACTTTTTTTTTGCAAGAAAAACCCACTGCTGCTACTGTAAAAATTCAAGCATTTAAAATAGCTAATTTTCGCATGTTTCTGTGGTGTTTTGGTGGGGTTTTGGGCAACGATTTCAAAAAATATATTGCGGTCGCCATTTTGGATCCCCCCCACCGCATGGCAAATGGATGCGCCCTCCCAGCCTGGTACAGTCAGCAAAACCTGGCCATGCGATTGGTGGAATGGCTCCAAAACTTTGCATGGTCCACTCCCATGGGCGAGCCCATCATTGCGAATGCGCAGGTGTAAAAAAATAAAATAAAATAAAATAAAATAAAATAAAATCAACGGAGACTTTTTTTGCAAGAAAAACCCACTGCTGCTACTGTAAAAATTCAAGCATTTAAAATAGCTAATTTTCGCATGTTTCTGTGGTGCTTTGGTGGGGTTTTGGGCAACGATTTCAAAAAAAATATTGCGGTTGCAATTTTGGATCCCCCGCACTGCATGGCAAATGGATGCGCCCTCCCAGCCTGGTACAGTCAGCAAAACCTGGCCATGCGATTGGTGGAATGGCTCCAAAACTTTGCATGGTCCACTCCCATGGGCGAGCCCATCATTGCGAATGCGCAGGTGTAAAAAATAAAATAAAATAAAATAAAATAAAATAAAATAAAATAAAATAAATTAAAATAAAATCAACGGAGACTTTTTTTGCAAGAAAAACCCACTGCTGCTACTGTAAAAATTCAAGCATTTAAAATAGCTAATTTTCGCATGTTTCTGTGGTGCTTTGGTGGGGTTTTGGGCAACGATTTCAAAAAAAATATTGCGGTCGCCATTTTAGATCCCCCGCACTGCATGGCAAATGGATGTGCCCTCCCAGCCTGGTACCAGCACCGCAGCAGTAGCAATAGCCAAGGAGAGGGGGGTGGGGAACCCCCCCCCAAAATAAAACACCCTTCTGGCCTGGTAGGTGCCCTCAGACAGTTTTCGCCTACTTTTAGGGCCGGGAATCGTTTTTTTTTTACTTTTAAAAACTTTTTTCTGTGCCGCTTGGCATTGCGCGATCGCCGCGATGCTAGTAACGAGCACGACAAATCAGACCAAATTGTTCATTCGTCGGTTCGAGCTCGAATTCTGGTGGAGTAATTCCCGTTTTCATTTCTGTAGAGTAACGGATACGAGTAACGGAAACGGAAACGGGAATACCGCTAAGTCGTGCCCATCTCTAATTATCAGGCAGAATAAATAATTATTGCTGGGTTTTTACTGATATTCAGGACGTTTTTTTAACATTTAAAAACAGCTCATTTCATTGCGTGTCACCATTCACAAAAACAAAATGTAACGAACCTAATTTTTGTGGTTCTGTTCGGTTCATTCCCATTTCATCACAATTTTCGTTATTCGTTTTGTTACGTAACAAAACGAATAATGAATAACAGAAACGAAAAAAAGTTCATTTCGTGTCCATCTCTAATTGACACTGCAGAAGGTTGTTTGGAGTATCAGTGAAAGTGGGTTGAGGCTCTCAAAACCACCCCTCTCCTTCCAGCTGGTGTTTATATCATTAGGAAATGTGGCATGGAGATGCTCATAATGTGTGCATGGTTTCTCCAGTTTTCAGCAGAATCAGACACTTGAATCAAATATCCAGAGTATCCAGAGCTATTTATCTGTCAATAGCATCATAAAAGAAAGAACTGCTTTCCACCAAATGCATTCACTGTGAAGAAATTGACAAGCAGTTTTACACTGCTTACCAGTAAGGGTCATCTAACTTCTCATTCTGCATACATGAATATCATAGCATCCGATTTGTTACAAATCACTACTGGAATATGTATCCTGATTTTTATTTCTAAGTACAATTTTATGTTTCTGCTGATGCCAAACATTTTTTAAAAGAAGAAAACAAAAGTCTCTTGATGATTGCTTAATACAAATAAGAATATTACTCTGATTCCTATTTGTTTTACCGCAAAGTATGATTAAATTTTACTTTGATCTGTAGCATTTATAATAATTAAGCCACATCAGTAAGCTGAAAGCTGAAAATGATGTATGCTGAATGCAGTAATCCAGATACTTCTGGAGCTGTGTGGAGTTTTATGTGTTCTGCTTCATCTTCTTTGCTCTCTGACTTTATTCTGGAAGTTTCTAATTCGTCACCTAGAGTTAACTAATTAGGAAGTTGTCACTTTTTTTGGCCTTTCATCAACAGGGCACACTACAGGAAATATGAGCTGAAAGGGTAATTTGTTCATTACATGTAGCAAAACTGTCCAGGGGTCCTATCCTTAGAGAGATTTATTTACTTCTTTCAAAGGCAGCCACCAGCCTCCTGCATGCGTGTTAATCTTCTGGGTCCCTTTGACAAACTCACCTCCTAATCAGTAAATCACATCACTTAGTTTCTTTTTAACCATGTGAAACAGCATGGGTTGCAAGTAGGTCACTAGCTGAAAATAGAATGAACCAGTATTACAAACCCAGAGGAACTATTTTAAACTTCCACAGTACACAGGGCATGCAGCCATTCAACCTATGTGCTAGAGATCAGTGATTAAAAAGTAAATGGTAGCACCTTTGCAGTACTCAAACCGTTTTGTTCAGACTTTTGAGATAATTTTACAGTTGCAGGGATAACAGAATTCACAGCACCTATATATACCTTTTTATCAAACTCTACTGTCACCATCGTCCAGAGACCTTGTTGTGGCCACTGACCTATGGTTTCCTTAGAGGTTCCTCTTGTTCATCATATTAGTAAACACATACAAGAAGTGATTAGGATATATTATCTGGAATATGAAGGCTTGATGCCACCATTTGGCTCACTAACTCTGCCTCTTCTCTTCATTGAAATCCAAGGAAGTTGTTCTGTTTCAGGATCTCTGCCTGATATTAGTAATGGACTAGATTCATTCAAACAAACCAAATGTACTTTGACATTTGTTCAACTTTGTAAACTTCCCAGAGTAGTCGTGTAGCTAGATGGAGTGGTATAGAAAGAAAGAAAGAAAGAAAGAAAGAAAGAAAGAAAGAAAGAAAGAAAGAAAGAAAGAAAGAAAGAAAGAAAGAAAGCTTAATTTCATAGAGGATGTTCTAATTATTTGAATGGCAGACCAGGAAATAGGAATTCAATCTGCTTTATTTGGGGTCATGGTGCTACTTTGCAGTGTCATTAGATTATTTCAGTCTGAATCTGGATGCTGCTATTTTGGCAGTAGTCTGGAAAGCATGCTCAAAGTCATCCATATACAATAGATGAGAAATTTTCCCTGAATTTTCAGCAGTTTGGTACCCTAAATTTGTCTTCTGCAAAATTATTCAGAGGGGAATCAGGGCAACAGTAAATAGCAGAGGTGACAAAGAGTCACCTTAAAAAATCCCTTGTTTAATGCTAACCAATCTGTAGCTTTATGAGATGGGAAGATTGCAAGATAAGGCATGTATTCTATCCTTAGATTTATTTAAAGCTTTCCATTGTGTTCAATGGTCTGCGCTAAAATTTTTATTAGATAAATGGGGTTTTGGAAAAAAATTCCTAGGTGTAATAAATCAACTTTACTCAGATAGTACTTCGTCAATTATAGTCAATGATAGGATGACAGAACAGATTACTTTAGGCCGAGGAACAAGACAGGGTTGTCCTTTGTCACCAGTTTTGTTTTGCATTGTAATAGAGTTACTCGCAAATGCAATAAGGGACGATGAACGAATCAAAGGTATGGGGAAGGAGGAGAAGATTAAAATCAGCTTGTTTGCGGATGATGCCTTGATAACAATAAAAAATCCGTTAGAAAATATACAAAAAATAAAAGTACATTTAAAGGAATTTGGTGAAACAACTGGGTTATGTGTAAACTGGCAAAAATCAGAAATTATGCTGTTTAATCATGATAAACAAGATATGGAGGAGATTTCCAACTATGGATTGAAAGTCTGTAAATATATGAGATATTTAGGGATACTTTTAGATAAAGATTTGATTAAGACAAGGGAACGGAACTATAACAAATTAAAGGAAGAGATCAGGAATAAACTACAAAATTACTCCAAATTAAACCTATCATGGTTTGGCAGAATAGCATTGATAAAAATGAAGATACTTCCTAAAATGAACTTCCTTTTTAGAATGCTACCCATTCAGTACACAGAAGCTGAAATTAAAGCTTATCAAGATCTGATAAACAGATATTGTAATGGAGGTAAAAAATCAAGAATAAGTAAAAGCTTTTGGTATAGATCACAAAAGGAAGGAGTCATAGGCATACCCAGCCTTAGAAACTACTATACAGCTAACCAGCTTAGTTGTATGGGGGAAGTATTATATAAACCGGAAAAAATAATATGGTGGGAAATTGAATCAGACGAGATAAATGGGGATATAAATAAATACTTGTCCAGTTTCCCTAAAAAAAGATATCAAATTAAAAAACCCCTCCTGAGGTCTCTATTAACCACTTGGACAAAGCACAGAAGGAAATTGGCTCCGGAAGTATCCCCTGTCAGTTTGGTAATAGATCAGGAAAATTTCCCCATGAATATGAAGAAATATGGAGAATTATTTAAAACAATGAAAGTGGCAAGAGTAAAAGAGTGGATTAATAAGATGAGAACAAAGCAAGATATTAAGTGCATATTACAAGCTAAGCATTTAACTTGGTTTAAATTATGCCCAATTAGAAAGTTGGATGAAAGATTGGATAAGGAGAAATACACAACTCAGAGAATATACAAAGTTTGAACAATTCTTGCTAACATATGAACCAGAGAGAGGAAACACAGGGAAAGTAGCAGTAGGTAAAATATACAAAATAATTGAGGATTCACTAGAGGTAAGGGAACAAGAAATAATAAGAGAGGCGTGGAAGCAAGACATTGGTAAAGAAATAAAAAAAGATGAATGGAAAAGAATTTGGAATATGAGGATATTACGTTCATTATCCGTTAGAATAAAAGAAAATTATTTTAAAACTATTTTAAGATGGTATATGACACCAGTCAGACTGAATAGAATAAATTCATAATATTCTAAGTTTTGCTGGAAATGCAAAAAAAAAAAAAAAAAAAACAGGTACTTATATTCATCTTTGGTGGGAATGCGAAATAGTTCAAAAGTTTTAGCAACAGATATTCGGTGAGATAAAAGAAATATTGCAAGCTGATATTAAATGTAAACCAGAAATTGCGTTGCTATCACTACCACCTACTAATGAATATGATATAAAAACAAAAGAATTAATTGCAAATTTTATGACAGCAGCAAGACTGATTATAGCTAAAAATTGGAAACTGAATTCAGATTTTAAAATTGCTGACTGGTATAAGGAAGTGTGGGATATAGCTTTAAACGACAAATTATCCTGTAGTATAAAAGTTTTGCGAGGGGAAATGAGCAAGGATATATTTTATGATATTTGGGGAAAATTTATAGATTATGTATTATTAAAAGGGAAAGGGATACAACTGTCATACAACCCAACACAGTTCTGGAGAAAAGGACTCTAAGAAGACAACTGGGGAAAAAACGATGAAGAAGGAAGAGAAGATAAAGGAATACTGGATGGTCCCCGGGGGTTGGGGTGCACTTTGTAGTGATATTTTTGTTCATTGTATTGTTTATTGTATGTTTGTTTATTTTAAATTATATATATATATATAAACAATCCGTAGCTTTCATCACTGACAAACAATTCTGTTTTCCAGTTCTTCATCGCATTTTCAGTTAGGGCACCAATACTTTTACATATTCCAATGACATCCAGGCACTTAATAATCCAACTATGCAGTACTGAGTCAAAGGCTTTATTATTATAATTATTGTATTTGTATTTAGATTTCCTGCCAACTCTACTAAAAATAATCCTCTGGATCTCATTTAAGCAACAAATTAAGAAGAAGAATAGAACCGATCACTAAATGCATGTGCCATGCATATTAGAAATTATATAATATTATAGATTAAAATTCACTATTCTGTTTAGAAACCACTTTACTTATAGCCTATATGTCTCCAGGTTTGATCCCATCTGAGCCCAGGTGAGTCTGTACAAAAAGATCACTTTCTGTGCATATGCCTGACTGATCTAAAAGAATTACATTATATTGCAAATATTCCAGCTTCCATTCAGAATGTTCTACAAAACCAACTGTCTTCAGCTAAGCTCTACGAGTATATATGACCCAATCAAAATAAGTGTTCAACTGAATATTTAATCCAAACATTTCTTTCCAATGAAGGGAAGGGAAGAAAGATTCATGGGTCCAGTATGCTATCAAGTAATAATCTACAAGACGGACCCAAAAGGAAAAAAAGTGAAATCATTTGTACCCACAGTTCCTGGCTAAACCACATATCAAATCATCAGCACTCATCCCAAACAAGACACTTCTGTCTCACAGACCTTGGAAAGTCAGTACTATCTTATAGAGAATCAGAATAAGCAAATGTCAAAGTTATGTGACAGCTACAGATTACAGAACATAGGTATAAACAAGGAAGTGAGATCCTTCAGCAGTCTCAAATGCCAACTTGTCTCCATATGCAATGCTGGCAACATTATTAAAAGACCTACCAATGGCATCTGCAGCTGTGGGGGATTCCAATACTTGTTCATCTTGTGTAATACTCATGCTATCAATTGATTACTATGCCTTTCTATATCCTACGTAGGACAAACAGACCAGTCTATAGGCAAAAGAATATATAAAAATGGTTACATTCAATAACCAGCATGGAAACAATTCAACCTTCTGCCACTGGTTTCAAGTTGGCAAGTTTCATCAGGAAACAACTTAACTAGAGTTTATCAAGAGGTGCAATTCTGTCTCCTATGCCCTGAATAAGGACAAAGGCTTTTTAAAAATCATACTATGGCTAAAATCCAGTAATAAATTGCAACTAGAGTAGGCCCACTGAATGGGGAAGGGAATGTGGTGAATCAATATCTATGAAAATTCCACTGATTCAATGACTTATTGTTTGCTATCAGCTTCTTTGTGCTAATAAACCATCAACACAAGAAAATGTCTGGATTATTTGGGTTAATAATTATGGTTAAGGTTTAATGATGTAAGCCACCTTGTCTCCTTTTTTAAAGGAGAGTGGTAGTGTATACATATTTTAAATGAATGAATGGATGGATGAAAGTAATGGCTAATGTCTTTTTTTTCAGGATTTCATTTCAGTTCCCTCTGCCTTCATAGTTTATTACCACCTGCCATTCAACCTTGTGTACACATTCCTGACCATGAATGGTTCCTCCCTTTTTCTTCCAATGTTCATGCTAGTTTATTGTCATAATCCTTTCCCTTTTGACTGGTAATTTATCATTAAAACATCAAAAATATGTCTGTATTTGCTTGCTTGATTTTTTTTTTAATTTAAGGTGCTATTTATCATGGTGAGTGGCTACAGCCAGACTAGGGCTTGAAGAAATTAGTGTTCTCCTTTTGGCGATAAAGCTTCTTGGATAAATATAGAAATCCCTTTTCTTCTTTTTTTTTAGAACACTGACTAATCATCTTGTGTTGGTCACTCTTCCCACTCCTTGGGCGTTTATACACGACCCCTAAGCTCCGCGGCAAAGGGCTGCAAGCTCCGGACCTTAAAAATGTTTTCCCACCAGGTCCGGAGTTTGCAGACAATTAAGTGCGACCCCGCCCACCTAAGCGCGACCCAGCTGCACTTTCTTGTACTTGCTTTTGGGAGGTGAAAAATATTTGATGCGGAGAGTGCCTGAGCTCTCCTTGCTTCTTTTTGTTGTTTTTCTTTCGCCTCCGCCCCTTTAAGAGCAACCAGGAAGTAAAACCGGGGCTCGGAGCAAGCTTCCACGCACGGGAGGTAAGGGTTTCTTCTTTTGTCCGTGTCTAAGGCTTTTCCCCCCCTCCCTCCCCTCCCGCAGACAGAACAAGGAAGTGCGGAGGGGGTGGGGACGGAGGAACAGCAAGGAACCCTCAAGATCGCTGGTCCGAATTTAAGGGACCAGCGGATCTGAGGGGTCGTGTGAAAAGGCCCTTTTTCTCTCTACTCACAACCCTTGCTGGGTACTACTCCTATTTGTCCCCCCCCTCTCTCCTTCTCTCTCCCCCTCTCCTTGACGCTTACTAAGTTTACTTATGTTTGAGTGTACTCATGCACTTTATGACGTTTGCTGACCTTGAGGCAGTCTTGCTTTCACTGGCACAGGGTGACCTTGAAGCTTGACCCCATCTCATTCTCTTCCTTTCACTCTCTATGCCTGCCCTACCCTACATGAGTATTGTGAGAATAAAGTAGAGAAAGAACAATGGATACTACTCATGCTCTGTGAAGGGAAGCTTTGGTGCAATAAATAAAATAATAACAGCTGCCTCTGGGAATAAAAAAAAATCTATTGGAAAACAAGTATGCCTAAGGTTGCAACTCTCTCTGTACATCAGCTCCCTCCCTCCTTCAACAATTTTCTCTTCACTTACCTGTGGTTGATTCTTGGATGAAAGCATTTGGTAAGGTTCATCATTGCCTGTTCTGCATCAGACACCCACAGTTTCCTTTTTTTTTAGGGGTTCCCTAGGGGGATTTGTTGGCACCCCAAAAATGGCTGCTGCTAAGACTCTCACTAAAATAGCACCACAGAATTTGCTTCTCTCCTATTAAATTTAAACTGATTTCTGCTGCAGCTATAGGAAGAGTTTCTGTCACACCACTCCGCTGATTTCACGGATGGATTGGAACCGAAAAAGTCTACGCACCAATGAGGCAGCACTGAGCTTAGGAAATACCAGGGTTTCCCTAGCAACAGGTTGAAAGCTAGAGAATTATAGCGAGGAAACCATGGGGTTTCCCTAGTTACAGCCTTTTACTGACGGCATAAGAGCATCACTCGCCTCAGTCCAGCAGTGCAACAGCACGCATAATCTGAGGTTTTTCCTCACTCGCTTGCTGCAGTATAGGAACAGAGCAGGTAGCAGTCTCTCTTTCCATGGGTGCTGGAAGCCTCTGAAAGAAGAAAGTGACTCTGGGAAGATGTTTTACTGCGGAATTCCCTGGTAAGCCAAACGCCAACTGTGTCCTGAAAAACATCTTACTGGACGAGCTGGGAGCATGCCTGAGTGATTTAACCCCTGTGTCCAGCAAAAAGTTTGACAGGTAAGGGAAAAAGATATGCATGCAGCAAGCAGGGTGATCACATAGGGTGATTAAAAATATGCATATCCCCCTGTGATTATTAAATTAATCAAAATCTTTTTTTTTATTATCCCCTCTAAATTTACCTCATCTTGAGACAAACTGCAGTGGCAGTTTAGAAATTGAATGATCCATCCTCAGAAATATTAAACAGGAAATGATTTCTGTTTTTTGAGAAGCCTATGCATATTTTTGAAAACACACACAGTTTGTTCAGTGGGGCTTACTCCTGGGTCAGATTGCAGACTCAGGCCTGCCCCTGATTGCCTCAGGAAAAGTCCCATAGAATGCATTTAGACTTACTTCTGAACAGAAATGTTGGATTGCAGTTATTCTCTTTTTAAATTTCAACAGGGTTTCAAAGTGAGTTTTCTTAAATTTACAAAGCCATAATCAGGTTGTGCTGATAACTCTGTTCTGAACAGCAGTTCTAGGGTGGCTGGGTTTCCTCTAAGCCAGTGGTTCCCAACCTGGGGATCGGGACCCCATTTCACAGGGGTCGCCATGAGCCTGTGAAGAAAAAGGCACAAACGGTTTGGGTCTGGAGGAGGAGGGGGGAAGAGAAGAGTGAGTTACAGCTTGATACGTTGGAGGGGATGTCATTCAGTGACACCGGAGGCTGCAATTGTTCCCTCTACAGCAGTGGTTCTCAACCTCTGGAACCCCAGATGTTCCTGGACTGAAATTCCCAGAAGCCTCCACCACTTCCTGTGCTGGAAAGGAGTTTCTGGGAGTTGCAATCCAGGAACATCTGGGGGCCCACAGGTTGAGAACCACTGCTCTACAGGCTCAGAGTGCCTGTGGAGAGAAGTTCTTTATGGCACCTGCAGAAGTGGCCTGCCAAAGGGGGCTTGTGGCCTCTTCCAAGCAGAGCAAGTGGTCACCACAGCATGAGGAACTGTATTAAAGGGTCGCGGCATTAGGAAAGTTGCGAACCACTGCTCTAAGCTCTGCAGCTCCACACTTATGCACCTGTCATGACCGTTTTTCTTCCGGATGCAACAGAATTGGGAGTGGGGTGGGGGGGTAGTTGTTCATGCACACATGGAATAGAGCTCCACTCAGTGGTGATGAAAGTCAGAGGGTAAGTTGCTGGGTAGGTATGGAAGCCTCACAACTAGAGATGGGCACAAATAAAAAAGTGGCGTTTTGTTTGTCGTTTGTAGTTGAGAGGTCTGTTTCGTTTTGTTTCTGTTTTTTTAAAAATTTTTGGAAAAATTTTGTTTTCGTTTTTCATTTTTTCATTTTTCGTTTTTACCCGCTTATTGCGCGATTTTTAAAAGCATTTCCGTGCGTAGGCATCCCGCAACGCCCCAGACCAGAGGGAAAACACTAAAAAAAATGATTCTGGCAGAGACACAGTATAGACTAGGTTCGCAGGGAGGCTGCAAAGGCAGCGGCGGGCGTTGCGCAGAGTGCAAGGCAGCCACAGAGTGACTGCACTGCAGGGCAGGGGTGGGTACTCACCGAGAGGTATGCACACAGGCACACAGGGAGGCTGCAGGACTGAAGCTAGAGTCGCAGAGACAGCAATCCCACCCTAACTCCCACCGGAGACTGCAAGGAGGATGGGGGCTGCCAGAGCTTTTTATGCCCTCGGTAGTAGTAGTATTGTTTATTTACGGTCATAGACCAAATAATACATGGTAATCAAATTCAAAAGACAACACCAATAATACAAATATAATTGGATAGATTAAAAGTTAATAACGTGTAGCCAAGGAAAATATTAATAGACATATAGTTGCATAGGATAATAATAAACAATTAATTATTCTAAATATTATATTAAAATATGAGAGGGTATTATATCATACACTGAAGAATTAGGGGATCAAATATTTGATGACAAAATCATCTTACGGGATGCCATGACTGCCACACAAAATCTGGCCATTATCATAGTTATATTTGTGTTTTTATCGGCTAGTAAATACTCAATATAAAATTTACTGGGTCTACCCGGGAGCCTTTGAAAAATTGGATATAAAAGCTCTTTGCATAGATCCCTGTAAAAGCTGCAATACAGAAGTACATGTTCCAGGGTTTCGACATCCCCACAGTCACAGGGGCATAAACGTAGATGATAGGGAACCTGTTGAAATCTTCCATCCAACAGTTTGGAGGGTAACACATTTAATCTGGCTAAGGTAAATGCCTTTCTGAATTTGGGGATAGCTATGTTGTTCAGATAGGGGGGGAGCATAAACACATCATTACATGTACTACTTGAGTGAGATAAAAGGCCCCGGTTCTGTTGGAGTTCAATGTCTCTGAGCCTTTGATGAATGGCAGTTCTGGCACTACTATAGCCCAGAGAAATAACATGCTTTACTGAAAAGCCAAGAGATCTACATTCATGTTCTAAGAACCATTTCCACTTGGAATGAAATAAATCTGTAAGGATCAAAGGGGCCAAGCCGACAGGGAGAAAAAGAAATTTTAACCAAGTATTAAATAATTGCACTTTGGCTCAGAGACCCACAGAGGTTAGGCCAGCCTCCATTCGGATGGCAATGTTAGAGACACATGGAGGTACCGCAAATATGGTTCTCAGAAATCTGGTTTGAATTCCCTCGAGGGAACTCAAGTTGGACTGGGCAAATAGTTGAGCACCATATAGCACATGGGCAAGCACTTTGTCCTTAAAAACCTGGAGAGCAGAGGGAATATGTTGGCCACCCTTAGAATAAAAGAATCTAAGTAAAATAGTAATGATTTTTCTAGAATTAATTATTACATTTCTAATGTGGGGAAGCCAAGATCCAGAGGAGTGGAAAAGAATACCTAGGTATTTAAAGCTAGAGACCTGCTCAATCCGATTACCATTAATGTACCAGTTATGTTTGATTCTTCTTCTAGTAAAGATCAATACCTTCGATTTAGAATAATTAATGATTAGCACAAAAGGAGGAAAGTGTTCTTAAAAGACGCCGTAAACCAATACTAGACAAGGATAATAAAACTGCGTCGTCTGCATATAAAAGAATTGAAATTGGGTGATAAGATAACTTAGGAGGGTGGAAGTTGGGGTTTGATAAGCTATCCACTATCCCATTAATATAAAAATTAAATAATAGGGGAGCTAAAATACAGCCTTGCTTAACACCCCTTAGAGAAGGGATGGAATTTGTTAAAGGTCCTGCTTTATTGCATACCACTTTCAGCCGTGTATTTTCATATAGGCGTCGCATCAACAGTAAAAGACAACGGTCAATGGAAGTCGCTGCCAGACCTGCCCAGTCTGCAACCTGGGCATGCTATTGGTTGACGTTGTCCAAGAATTTACATGATCCCATCACATGGCTTGCCTCCATGTTGTGGCTGGAGTGGCGACATCCATTTTGTCATCCTTAAAGGGAAAAGAAAAATACATCGTGATGGGAGAAGAAAGAAACAAACATTTTAAGGACCCCAACCCCCTGGTAGGTAATAATTTCAAATAATTATCGCATTATCGCTGCATTTTTATAGATGTCCAGGGCATTTTAATACCCAAGAAATCAATATTAGGCATCTGGGAGCCATTTTGGGTCAATGTCCCCTAACTCCCCTTAAAGGAAACAAATACAGCAATCTGAGAAAAGACATAAATCCATGTTTTAAGGACCCCAACCCCCCCGGTAGGTATTATCAGACAGTATAAATAATTATCGCTGTGTTTTTATGGATGTCCAGGGCATTTTTTAAACATTTAAAACAGCTCACTTCATTGCACGTTGCCAGTAACGAAAACAAAACGTAACGAACACAATTTTCGTCGTTCTGTTCGTTTCATTCCATTTTCATCATAATTTTCGTTAGTTGTTTCGTTATGTAGCAGAAATAATAACGAATAACAGAAACGAAAAAATGTTCGTTTCGTGCCTATCTCTACTTACAACTATACACAGTTATCTCTTTACTGTATTTGCTTACAACAATCCCATGTCATTTTAAAGGGCAATATAATTGACTAAACTAGTCAATAGAAAATAGGTTTGGGTCAATTAATTTCATACATGAGTAAAAATAATAATCAGATATACAGTATTCAAAATCAGTGTTTTCTTTACCTGGGAGAGTAAGCTTGAAAGGTTTTTTGTGTCTAATTTAGAGATGCATGTACACGAATATTTGTGTGATTACTTCTGTATTAATTTATATATAGTTTTCAAATTATTTGCCATTCTTCATCAGTTGACCCCCAACCAGTTTGTGGTATGTGGCCCCAGCCTAGTTGGGTGGCATATAAATTGGATAGATAGATAGATAGAATAGATAGATAGATAGATAGAATAGATAGATAATAGATAGATAGAAACACAATAGATAGATAGATAGGAAATTAGAATGGAAAACACGTGTTTTTCTATTTGAAAAAATACTTAAAACTTTTCTCAACACTGTTGAGACATATTGTATTCATCTTGAGTATTGGGCTTCAGAGTAAATAAACATAAGTAAATGTTTGTGCCAGTATTGTAATAGCACTGAGAAGGGTAAATGTAACCTGTTCCATATGTGTTCTGAAGTCCTATATGCAAAAGAGTGCTTTACATTAGGTTCTGACAGTTTGCTTAGTTTTTCCCACTTACTTGCACCATCCCTCCAGATGTTTAAGGATGACCCATTTGTGGCTGTACCTTGAGTTTTCAGATATTAGAAGTTAGTTACCACCTCCAAGGCCCTTAAATAATACAATGCAATACTATGCTGAGTTGACAAAGTCTATTTCTCATCTCTTTTACCCTTCATCATAGTCTATTGCTTGGGGTATATTGGCTGCATGCTTATGGGAGGTCAAATTATTTCAGGTGGAAAATAATTGAGACAGCAGCCAATTTATTTTTTCAAACATAGTTGGTGTAAGATGCTTTTGTACTGGGAAATCTGGAAGGGAAGCCATTTTTCTGTGAAAAAGGAAAAGGACTTCATGTACCAGTCCGCCAATTGTTACCAGAGTGATGCTGATTAGTTATGGGCACTTTACAAAAAAAATGACATGTTGTTTCGTTGTTTCAAAAGGTTTCAAACCATTTAAAAATGAAACTAAATGGCAGATAGTGTGCTCTTTAGTACCTCTAGCTCACTGTCCTGCCACTTGATCTTCACAGCCTAGCTCTGAAGATCAAGTGAACGGGGTAGTTTTGGAGGCTTTTGGCAATCATGCACCAGCCTGAACAGTTATGTTGCTGTTGCTGTGGGGGATCCATTTCGTTTCTCATTTCATTTTGTAATGAATTTTTTTAAACAAATCATTATTTACAAAATGAAAGACTGAGGAATGAAACAAAATGAACCGAAACAGTGTTTTTCCATTTTGTGCCCATCCCTCTGCCAACAGAAACGGGAATTAAAGATGGAGGCTCGAATCCTGAACAGCCGTATCATGTGTGGTCTGATTTGTGGCTCGTTACAGCATGGGAGAAATATGTGATGTGTGCCAATACAGGTCCCAGAAAAAAAGTGTTTAAAAGTTCACAAGGGCCCTGGTTGGCCTGGTATAAAACGGAGAGCTAGGGAGCGGTAACCCCCTTTTGTGCCTAGGGCTGCAAAGTCGGCAGCTCGGGGTTGTTTCTGAATCCCCGGTGCCCCCCCTCATCGGAGTCCTCGGCTGCTCTGCTGATAACCCCAGGCTCCAGCCACCCTAAATGCCCAGTCTCGAAAGCATGTAAATGCAAGTAGAAGCGCATAGCAACCGCTGTAAAAAAGTGGGAAGGTAAAAAACTTTTTTCCTCTCCCCCCACCCATGCCCGGGCCAAAAAAGCAGGCGGAAAAATGCTGCTTGCAAGGGCAGCACTGGCTCTTCTGGCTTGAATACGGAGATGAGCACTCACCCCCCAGTCGGACACGACTAGCATGCATATGCAGGTGGAACCTTTACAGGCTCGTAGCCAAAAAAGCCCAGTCTTTGTATAAGATGCATGTCACAATTTTAGAGCAAGTTTATTTATTTATTATTTAAAAATTTTTAATATTTTTACCCCACCCGTTCTCCTTGGAAAAAACCGGAAAAATGGCTGCTTGAGTACTGAGGGCAGGGCACCTACAGCCCAGGGGTGGTTTAAGGACCTATTCAAGTTAAGAACCCCCTGTCCTGGGAATTAGAAGAGGCATCTTAGCCAGTAAATGGTAACAGTAGAGCTACAGAGAAAACACAAAAATAAAAGGCAAAGGAAATATTGTTTTGGAAAACACGGTGTTCTCCAAAAAATCAATCAAGGCAAACAGATGTACACGTAATCCATATAAAGTTTTTATACAGTAGAAGTCCCTCATTGCAACAAAATGTCTCTCCCTGAAGAGGAAGGTCTTTGCCTTTTTTTATTTTAAGACAGCAGGGCAATGGGGCAGGCCAAGTGGCCTCCAGTTGGAGGGAGTTCCAAAAATTTTTGGGAGCAGCAACCAGAGGTAGCATGGTGATTTGCAAGCATTGGGATGGGATAAAGTAGCAGGTGAGAACCTGTACATAGCCCTAAACAGCTGATGACCCTTGACTCCGAAACCCATACGTCACAGGCTGAATCACGAGGGGGTCAGCCAGGCACCCCAGCAGGTGCAATGGCATAGCCCACTAAAACCTCTATGCCCCTCAGGTTCCTACAACTAGCTCTTGCAGGCTATACATTTCCCAAATTTAATAGTCAGATCTACTTTCTTGCACATTTAGAACAAAAGGCACAGCTAAAGTCAACAAATGGCGCCTTTTTGACACTTATTTGACAAAGCTTCCATACCACGGGCATGACCCATCATTTCTCACACTGGTCTCACGTCTGAAAGTATGTTATGAAATATCCATATGGCTATTGCATAGCAAAGAAAGCAGCAGCAGGAAGGAAGGGAGACTCTCTCAGCTCAGAGGGGTACTGGGTGAGGTGTGAAATAACCATCCAGAGAAAGAAACCAATGAGTGCCTCCAGTACACTGTTTGCCATTTATCTTTAGTACCTTGGGAGGCACACACCCCACAGCCAGGTGAGCTCCACAGGGCCCGCTCCCCCCCCTGGTGAACAACAGATTTTTTCAGATATTTTGGCAATCATGCACCAGCCTGACTCTTATCCTTGCCTACTAATTTTTTGCGAAAACCGTCAGGATCTCCCGTTTGTGTTGGCTTGACTAACGACAACTATGAAAAGGATCTTTCCAATTTGCCCATCTCTAGTTCTGGCATGAGTTCATTTATTGCACAGGGCATTATCAAACACAGCATTATTGCTTATTTTGGTGCTCATCCTGATTCTTCTAGCTAGGAAATCTTTGTGACATCCGGCAGCTGAAATGTGTAAACCATTTAGCCTTGTTTCCTGGGGTACAGTGCGAGAAAGCTAGTCTCTACATTATTGGAACAAAGCAGATCATTTACCAACTTCACTTAAGGATAAAACCACTTATTAATAAATTGAAAGTTTCCTTCCATTCCTCCCACAGAGGAGGAACTAGAAGATGATGCAGATTTTTTTTAAAAAAAATCCCTTGTAGTCTAGTGCTGAATTGGTTGAGCAGTAAGCCAACTTAGTGCTGTATCACTTACTTACAGTTATTATTATTTTTAAATGCAGCTTCCTCCTCCGCTCCACAGATGGGATGTCAGGGAAGACACAAAAGGGGGCATTCTCCCCTCTCCTTTTAAAGGTAGGAAAAAACGAATATGGTTGCTTGAGGTGTGATATAGTTTCCTGAATGAAAAGTGATCAATCCTTGTATGTGGATTGTTCTGTTTATTGTGCCAAATGATGAACTGCACCTCCAACTAACACTGGTTAGGACAATTCAGCCTGATCCACCCCATGACAATTTCACCATTTAGCCACACCCAAATTGAAGCAGGCTTGTTAAAAGATATAAAAAATCACAGCCTGCCAGTCCATGCACCAGCCTTTTGAAACAATTGCTAGCAATGCATTTTCAAGTTTAGATTTTGATAAACTTTAAAAATACATAGCTCTTTCAAAAAAGCAAAGATCAAAATGCTTTGTCTGATGGCAGACACCAATGTTTAGAGTTTCTGCATGGTGTGGAATCAGGGATTAACAGTGCAGTCTATGTACAGTATGTCTAATCAGAAGTAAGCTCCACAAAGTTTACCTAGTAGGTATTCCTTGTAAACGTGCTATGAAGAACCAGAATCACTTTTTTATTAGTAAAATGAAGAATTAGTATAATGTTGGAGGGAAAAGATACTGAGGGTCAGCCATTTCACAAAGCTATTTTTCCTTTAGTTGTTTGAATCCATTTCACATTTTTTAAAATGCAATTATTATTTCATACCAGCCCAAAGATGGATCCATTGATCACAGTGGGGCTTCACTGCTAAGACTCTATTAATATAGTTGGGCTGTATTTACCAACAAAAACATTGTCTAAGAAAGATTCAAAAGGAAGATTGTTCTCCCTTGCGATTCCAGCATCACATATTTCAGTGAAAAGTCTGCCAATTGATGTTTTCCCTTTAAAGGTATTTAACAGATACCCAGGCTTTCAATTTGCTAATCAGTAACTTGTTGAACTCAATGTACAAGCAGGTCCCTTTAAAGGTGGGCCTGAAATAAAATCACTAACGTATGCTGACATTTTCATTTTCATTTTTTGAAGAATACTTAAAATAACGTAAAAAGGTATAGCAAAATGTAACAATCACTGGTAACCTATCACCTGATATTTAAAAAAAAAACTTAAGAATTCCATGCTATATTCTCCGCACTGTCACACCTGTATAAAATGTCTAATAAGTGGATGAAAAGCAACATATCTCTGTGCTGTGAATATCTTCAAAACTGTAAACTCTCAGATTATTAATTTATCGAGATAGGATAATGTCCTTGATTTTCTTTGAAGATTCTAGATGTTCCATCTGATGGTATTCTTATCAGAGATGAAGCACTGATATTCAAGTAATGTTACATAATTAATGTCATCCGATGCTTCTGTATGAAGCATAAAAACAATTTTGGAAACTTCTCAAGTGACAGAATTAGGCTTCCCAAGTGACATTATTACATGAAATACAGTATCGTATGAATGGGAAAGTTGGTTATTTTTAACGCTTTATGGAATAATTTCCAATTCATGATTTTAGTAGGAAAATAGAAAGATATTTTCCAAATACTTTAATGGCATTTCTAGAAAAGGCTCAATTTGAGAATGTTTATTACTTTTTAACCCTATTCAGAGCTCCGGGAGTTGAGTCATGGCAACAAGGAAAATCTCCCAGGGAAGTCAGAATTGATTCTGCGAGCTGTAGTCCAAAAAAGTAACTTTTATGAGATTTGAATTAAAGAAGGAAAAATATATAGATGCCTTCATCATAAAAGACACACCTACAACTCAAAATCACAAGCAATCATACCTCAGGCAAATATCTTTCTGTAATTCCTACTGCAACTGATTCAGACTAAAATGGCTCGGAACAAAGCTCCTAAAGAAATAAAGAGCCATTGGCATGGCATATTCCTCTTAAGAGGTCTGCAGATTCTGGACTTTTGCTGGTCTCTTCAACTAAGGTGGCAAAACTCAGCCTTTGACCTTTTCCCCCATTGGGCTCCAAGGCTGTGGCATTATTTCTCTCTGCGCCTCTGTGCAGAACCAGAACTGGACAAATTTAGATGAGGTTTGAAATCCAACCTTTTCAATTTGGGGCCATAGGTATCAGGTGTAGGGCGAGATGAGTAACCAATGTTATTTGAACTTTTAAACTGATTAGTTTATAGTTGAATTCTTCTCAGATCATTGCCCATCCTAAGGGGTTTCATTTTGCTGTACGTTGTGTGTAATGTATGTGTCTTTCTCTGTATATAGATATAGATATGTATAAATACTAAATCTTGTGTTTGCATATTGGTATGTTTATTGATTTACTAGAATGTGCTCTGGTAAATAGTAAATAGTAGAAAACCTCCTTGTTCCCTGAGCTCCTTGCCCTCTAAAGATGCTAGCCACAGAGTCTGGTGAAACATCAGTAAGAAAAAATTCCAGAACACGGCCAAACAGCCCAAAAAACTCACAACAGCTATCAAATATTGTTAATATTAATTGTTTTCACACAGAGGCTCAGAATATTCGTAGAAATTTGCAAGACATGCTTAGAAAATCTGCATCCAAATATATAATGTATAGCACATTTTTGCATCAATAACATCAACTAAAATGGTATAGAACACATTTCACTGTTTAGCGTCTTTTATATCGCCTGCTTACCCACTAAGGAGAAGAAGGAAACTCCACATTTACTGACTGCAAACTACTAATTAAATATGTTTCAGAAATGAAAAACTCAGTTACTAATGGCCAGCACCATAATTTCCCCAGCAACTAGCTAATGTGTGATCTACAAGATTAAAGCCTAAAATGAAAGATCTATGAAACAGCCCGCCAACGCTTTGCTTTGTTCCTGGCAGTGGATGTTAAATTATTAAACTAACAAGGCAAGCCTACAGTGTTAAGCCCTGGTGAAGCGTGATTTATTTGTGACAGATTAATGTAGCTATTCAAACAATAAATCAAAGATTAAACTCTGCTTTGCGGTTTTTAATTAAGTTTTGTGTCAATTAAATGGAAACGTGCTTAACAATGAAATTCTATGCAAATCTACACAGAAGTAAGTCCCCCTGAATTATGTTGGACTTACTCAAATAAGCAAGTGTGTATAACATCATAGCCTAAGTACACTATTATGTGAATGATATAGCATTAACCTTTATGTCCCCAGGGTTTTGAAAAAACACCATTAATTAGCTATACCAAATATTAAATAACAAGAACATATTAAATAACAAGAATACGGCAACATAGCAGTGAAGTTAAAATATAAGGTGATAAATAAATCAGACACAATGCCTGAGTTGATTCTGCTGGAATGCTAAACATATTTCCATACTGCATGTTTTATGCTGAAGGGTGATGCATTCCTAGGAGTGCTAACATAATACTATGCAGGCACTAGGACATTATCTTCTGGAAAGCAGGTGATTGTAAAAATTCCATATACCTTTTAAATGAGATGGATGAAAGACAGAAAGAAAGAAAAATTATATCCAAGGGAGAAAATTATGTACATCATTTTTTTCTCTAAGAATGTTCCTAAGTCTACTTCATAACTTAAGTGAAAAGAAAATGATAAATGTAAGGACAATGTGGGACTTCCCTCCTTTTCATCCCTCCCTCAACCCCAGCAGAAATCTTACAGTGTTAGCAGGCAGATGTAATGTGGCCCTTGTCAGACTGCCAAATGCTGTAGCACTTGAGTTGTTTTAGACAGACAGACAGACAGACAGACAGACAGACAGACTGGCATAACTAGGGAGGGGTGAAAGAGTGCATTTGCTCTGGGGCACACAGCAATCTGGGGGAGCCTGGAGGGGGAGCAGGAGGAGGAAGCCATATGTCATTCCACCAGCAGTCCTCCATTTGCCCCACCAAGGTTTCGCAATCCTTAGTCTGGGGAAAGGAGGAGAGGGAAGCAGGCAATGATTTTTTCCAAGCAGAACCTCCGTTGATTGCTCCCCCTCCCCCTCCTCCTTCCCCCCACCCCCACTAAGGCTTGGCGATCATTAAACCGGGGAAAGGAGGAGAGGGAAGCGTGTGACAGAGGTGCTGCTTGGAAAAAAAATCCCATCACCTGCTTCCCTCTCCTCCTTTCACCGGGCTAACATTCGCCAAGCCTTAGCTGCGGGAAAGGAGAAGAAGGAAGTTTGCTATGGAGGTGATGCTTGGAAAAAAATCACCAGCTTGGTGCTATCCACACACTGTGCGGTTTGCACAGGAGATCCTTGTCTGGGAGACTCCTGAAGAGGGTGTGAGAAAGAGAGACCCTTCTCCCCTCCGCTGCTGTTCCCCCAGAATCAGACACCCCTTGTTTGGTGGGTGAGACACATTTGGGGGTAGGAGGGGGCACAAACACACACACATACCTCAGTGTTCAGGGGGATCTTCAAATGTGGAAGAAAGTGAAACTATCAAATCCATCTTATTATATATCTGTCACATATACTGTATGCCATGTGAGGATTATATGGCCATTCATACCATATAAGAACATGTTCAAGGAATGGGTAGAGTAGTGCACAGAATCACATAAGGTAGCCCCACATTCTTGCCTCAGTGCCCAAGAAGCTGAAACCTTGTAGTCATAATAGGAGGACGAAAACATTTTTTTAAAACTAGTCTTCCATTTCTGGTTTCATGCTGATTAAAATGAGCAATTCAATTCTCTTACAATGATTCCCTAAATTTTATCAGAATTTCAGAGAGAGAATTTGATGGGGTTTTGTTTCTGATATCTGGGTTTATTTTAATTAACCCTTTAATTATTTTATTATAATTCCTTATTATTCATTTTGATTATTCGTTATAATTCCTTATTATTCATTTTGATTCCTTATTATTCATTTTGATACTGTCCTAACCTTCGTGAAGTGAACTCACAACCAGTTTAGGTTTGAGATGACATGATCGGCCCAATCCAGGTCTCCTAAATCTAGTCTACCACTGTAAATTCCAAGACTTTTTATTTTATTTCATCTTTTCCCCCTAAAGATGTTAGTCTTCATGGATATTTTTTGCAAATAGTGGATGATATACTGTCCTCCCTTTCTGCTTTTGGAAAGCGGTGCATCATCCATCGTGAATACATTATTGTTCCCACTGCTGAAAGCAAAAGACAACAACATTGTCACTGATAAACCAGCAAAAGAGCTATAAAGAGGAATATGCCATGCCACTGGTTCTAAAAATAGTGCAAATGTAGTGAAAGGTTGCAATGAGATCTTACCAAACATGGAAGCCATAATTAGGAGACTCTGTTGCCGAGCTTAAGGATCCCCCCCTTCTGTGCTCTCTCATAGATTTACTGAAAGAATAAACATTTCTACTTTTTAAACTACTCATGAGCTTCTGAAGTCATTACTCCATTTTAAGAGCCATACTTTGAGCGCCAATCTTCTGACAATTGTTCCTTCAAATTTCTTAACCACCCTGAATCTGTCTGCCCACCACAAATGGAACTCTTGGTCAAAATTTTGTTCTTATTGACTGTGAAACAATGTGTTGGAAATGGGTGGTTCACATCCCAAAGAGGTGTGGGTTTGTCCACTGTTAAAGGGAAAATCAGTCTTACCACTAAGGTCCAGGAGTACATTTTGATCCTATTGTAAAATATTAAGAGGATGTCCCCACATATTTATTTTTGGCTTGATTTACAAAAAATTAAATGGAACTCCTTTTGGCTTTTATATTTCCACCCACAGTCATAAATTTCAATTATAGTTTCAATGAAAATCAATGTATAGAATGCACAGAGAAATTTCTGGTTATTTTATGCTCTGATAAATGGCCAGAAATAACAAGCTCCAGACCAGAAAGAACAAACTGAAGAATAAAAAAGCACCTTTTGTATTGATATATTTTCGTTTGGGGCTCCACTGTTCTACCTTTTTCCCATCATAAATAATAGCAACAATTGTTATTTGTCAGTCCTAAAAGAAGTAGCAAGGTCTCCTTCTCTGTCCCACTTACCACTGGAACTATAACTAGCAATTTTTGCTCATTGGGATTGGCTGCCTAGTGGTTAATGCCACTGACCTAGAATGCTTTCCAGTTGTGTTCCCCCGATGAAAGTGTCATATGAGCAACTCCTTCAATCCTTCCTCTAAAGGTTCTTGTCTTACAGGAAAAGTGATACGAACACTTCTTCAAGATCCATTTCCTTCTTTCTTCCATATGAAAAACACATTGTTCTTTGAATCTGTAGGGTAGGACAATATTGTAACACTGTAAATGACTTTTTAAAAAGTAGCCATGAGATTTAGGTGTATAAACAATACTGGGGTGGGGCATAATAGCTTTACAGGATCATTTAAAACTAGTAGAAAAGAGGAACATTTGAGTTTTTCTGAACTCTGGTGGGAGCTTAGATCACATAAAATCTGTGAATATAGAAGGAAGGACAAAGTCCCACCCCACCAATCAGGCCAATTGGTGTGGTCTTTATTCATGAAAGCAGGCTGTTTGCAAGACAAGATGAAAAATGCATATTCATTGAGAGGGGAAATGTCACAAGCTATCAATTTGCAGTTTGTCTGTCCCATTTCTTTCCGCAAAAGCCTACACTTTAGATCACTCCAATGATTTGGGTTAGGGTTGAGACTCTGAACCCTCCTGTGCTATATAAGATCAGAAAATTGGGAGCCCCATAGGAGGTGCTATTCTAGGAATATAGGTTAGCTAATAGAGATGGGCACAAACTGAAAAAATGGTGATTCATTTTGTTTTTTAACAAAGTTTTATGGAAATATTCATTTCATTGGTTTGTTTTGATTCGTTATTCATTTCTCCTGCTTTGAGCAATTTATTATTATTATTAATATTATTATTTTAATCCTGCCAGCCCACAGGGAGGTTCAGCAGCCCGCGGGCTGGATTGGGTTATTTTATTTTATTTTATTTTATTGTGCCGACCATGTGGCCCACCTACCAGCTGTAGCACGGGCCGGTCAGCTCCCCCCCCCCTGGAGCCCAGCAAGGAGGACTGGAGGGATCACTCCACCACCAGGTAGAAGATGGTGGTACAAAAAATGAACAGAAACGAATAAGAAATTTCAATTAAATTTTGTTTTGCTCAAATGAACACCATGGGACTTTTCCTTCATGTATAGGATTCCAAACTACAATGTTTAGAGTACTCTACGGACCGAACCCAAACCAAATAAATTTAGCAATGCTTCAATTAAATTTGCTCAGTGGACTCTGACTGCACATCTAAGCCTTTAAATCCTGCTCATCTCAATAGGATTAAAGTGTGCCTAACATTTTCTGGATTGTAACCGGTGGAAATATTATTGAAAATACTGCCCTCTTGGGGTACAATCCATAACAATGTGGACATTGTTACGAGTTGGATTAACTGTATCCTATTCATTAAATTGTTGTGTTGTTATTTTACTAAGGTGAACCTATGCTTAAAAGTATCTTGTTAGATTTTGCGCCAAAGTTGCTATGGTAGACATCTCTTGACCTGGTTCAGACTGTGGCATTTTTAGACTGTGCCTCATTATCCAGATGTCATTCTCTTTCCTGTAGTAACATTGTCCCTAGCCAATGAGCATGCAGCAGGTCAATAGATCAATGAAATTGAAGCCACAATTATATTTTGTTTTAATCAATCAGGTTGAAAGTACAATTTTTGAAAATTTTATGTGATATGTCTTCAGATATTGAGATGACTTTAAATACAACAACCCTGTACTTGTCTTCTATTTTTGAGGAACTAAATAGTTAAAGAAAAAGATATTAAGTTAATCAAAAACAAGTAGGAAAGAATATTCTTGTCTTGAGTATGAGTGAATGTTCAATGAAAATAGTAGATTGGGTAAAATGAAAACAATAGGGAAACATCCTAAAAAATATATGGATTATTGAAGATGGTTGTACATTATTCAGAGCCCACTGCTTATTTTACCCAGTGTATCCCATCATGTTCAGTTTGTAAACTGCCCAGATTAGCCTTGTAGCTAGATGGAGCGGTATATAAATTTAATAAATAAATAATAAACACAAACTTTGAGAGAAAAATAAAAATGTTGAAGTTATTTTTGAAACCATCGTTACTTTTGATCACCCCCCCACACACTTTATAATTATTGGGCAAGCAAGTACAGTATTTGTTTCCTTTCTGTTGTCATCAAAAGATTCCTGAACAAGCACATTATTTTTGCTGTTCTTTATTTCTTATTAGTTGGGACAGTTCATTGATGCTATTGTGATTCAGCATGACAGTAAGACAGCATGAGCAGTAAAGTTCACCTGTAAGCAAGCAAGCTTCTGAATTAAAAATGCTGTAACCAGCTGAAAGCAGAAATGAAGAGAAAGGGGAACAGGAACGTTTAAGGCAATTTATAGGCGGCATTCTTAGCTTAGGTTATAAATTGTGATTTTGTCTAGATAATAAGTATCAAAATTATATTCAGTAAAGAATGTTTTAGCCTTTAAGAATTACAGTAATTATTTTTAGCAAATCTTTAAAATATTAAAGTGAAGAATGACATTTATCTGCATTACATATACCCTTGCTGCCATTGTTGTTGTGTTGTACATGTCCATGGAGGTTTCTTTGCAGAAATACTGGAGTGGTTTGCTAGTTCCTACTCCAGGTGCCTACAGCACCTGGTATTCCATGGTGGTCTCCCACCCATGTACTAACCAGGGCTGACCAGGCGAGATTGGATGTTCATGCTGTGGAACTGGAGAGTTTCTTTGGCTTGGCATGGCAACTCAAAACAGCATTCCCAGAAGGGATTTGTAGTATAGAGATCCATGGGATGCCAGAGCTAAGGCATTCAAAATGGCTGTCAAATAGATCACCTGTGAAGACAGTGGGACTGGACTGATTCTGCATAGCACAGGAGCCTGTCTTTGCTATGGCGTTGCACTCAAATGATTTGTGTGTTTGAGGAGAGTTCCCTCAAGGAAACTTTTAAGCTGTATAAATAAATTTGCTTTCATGAGGAATCTCTTTAGGGAATGCCAGTCACAAAGGCACCTCAACATTGTGATGGGTCTTGGGCTTGGAAGGAAGTCATGGACCCCTTACTCCAAACCAGCATGAAAAAGCAACATAATATTTGTACATATTTCTGTAAATATACATGGAGAAATAGTGACAGAGTGTGGGTAAAACAATGTTTTGTAAAATCTGCCCAAAGGAAGGATGCAATGAATACCTACAGATTTCTTTGCTCTTATTGAATGTCCTTACTTTTGATATATCAAGAGCCACTGTTGAAAATAAAGCCTATCCCATACAGAAGACTGAAAAGACTAATAATTTTGCTGTTCAGCACCAAGAGAAGCTTTAGGAATGGCTTAATTTTTTTTAAAAAAGAAAAGAAACAAAAATAACCTATTTTCTGCTGAGAGTATATTATTTTTCCGGGCCGGGTACAAGGTTTTTTGAGCAAAACACATGATTTTTGCACAAAAATTACTTCTTTGAATTATTGACAAAAAGAATACAAAACACGCACAACAGCTCTAGTAATCCCACCCAGCAGGATGAAAACCAATGACCCCCTCCTGGTTCCTGTCTGTGAGAGTGGGCTAAGCAAAATTTATATCCTAAGGCCAAACACCTTTCATGCATAAGGTACCTGACTCCTTTCCTGGCCATTCATTGTCTCTCAGCTTGACATGATCACTGGGAAGGTAAAAATCAATAGAAACTGGGAAGTTCCTTCTATGGACAGACAGTATTTCTTCCTTCAACATTGCTTCCAAAATGTGATTCATGAAAAAAATCAAACCATCATAGCTGTAACTCATTCATTTACTAAATATATGAAAAAAATGGTAGCAGGGATACAAGGAATGCCTGAATATTTGGTCTCATAATGTTGATTTTAAAAATGATGGAGATTTGTCACAGAGTGGTTATTTCTCAGTGGAAGACTATGAGGACTGTGTAAAGAGTGTGGGCTTTAACAGCCAGATAGCAGTGCTAAATAAAGACGCAAAACAGCGGTGACTCCCATCACCAAGAAATGTATTTACAAAATATATACAAGTCCATCAAAAATGGAATTGGCAGGCATATACCTCGTTAGCTAGATAGACAGTCCAGTAGTCCAAACTTTCCGGGATCCAAACTGACAGAGTAACGAGCTGCTTTTTCCAACCACGTCCCACACCATACTGAATAACTCTCTTGCTTTTATGTATGTGTCTGATGCAATCATTACTCAGCAAATTGACAACTGAGCATGACCAAACTGTCACCTGACTTGACTAGTTCCCAGACTATAATTACACAGGTGTGTAGCCCACTCTGCCTTGCATCATTCCTAAATGGCATCATAAGTTGCAATAGGACAATTCCATTTTGTACAATCCTTAACAAGATTCAACAGCTAGGGTCCCCCAAGGATGATGATCCGGAGATCGGAAACTCTCTAAGCCTCTGGTTTAACCTGTGACCAGTTGGTTTAATTCCCCCCCTCTTTTTAATATCTTTACATTGCGTAAAAGAAAGAAACAGATGTATCACATTCTGTTGGTGTTTCCTAAGTTTCAGATAGAATTGAGAGAAGATAGAGATAATCTTACATAAAAATAATTAAATGTAATACACTTGGATTCCAAGTGTGTTTCAGTAATGATCGATTGAATGGGGCTTCCTTCATCCAAACAGATCTCCACCGAAGACAACAAGATGGCAATATTAAGCTTCAGAGCAAAGCAACTCAATAAAATAACTGAAAATTTTGTCTGCCTGAATGGAACAAGTAACCAGTCCAAGAGAAAGGGAAAATATATTATTCAAAGAGAGATAAGCTTTGTGTCTTCTCTTTCTCATAGTAATCTTTGTCATGGAAATGGATGCTCTTTCTTTCTTCAATAGCCATTAGCTTCCACGCATTATCACATCTCTTTTTTCAATATTTGCAGGCTGAATTTACAAAAAAAGAAAACAAGAAAAATCCATTTCTGTTGCACATTCCATAATTGCAGCTATATTGCAGAAATTAGTTGCCACAGAAAAACTTGTCACAACCTTTTCTTTAAGAATTAATTTGAAAGTGGAATTTTAATTTTAATTCGGCATAACTTAATCTGAAAATAGCATTGCACAGAAAGAAAGAATCAATAAGGCAACTATTACAAATTCTAAAGCATAGGTTACATCAATGGTTTTACTAATTGATTGATTTGTCAGTTGATTTGTATTTGTAGATTGTAATTAATTTTTTTCTCGTATGATTGGCTGTAATCTGAACAGTGGGTGCATTGTATTATGAAGCAGTATAAGTTGAAACAATAAATTATAAATAAATAAATAAATAAATATTTTACAGCATCTAAATAAATTAAACCAACTGGAAAGCTAATTTGGGGCAATTGGGCAGTTTCTGTTGTCATATTGGCCCTAATAGGGATGACCTGCTCTGTGACAGAGCAAAAGGACTTCATTCCAAGAGCCTTGTGAGGCCCAGCCTCATTGTGGGAAACAATGGTAAAGTCCCTTTGAGAGGCCATGTCTACCACATTTTCCTCCAAGTTCATTAAGGACTGGAAACAAGCTGTGTTTCTAGCTATTTTTGGCAGCTTCCAAAATTCACAACTTTCTTCATGAATTAACAGGAAACAACTTGGGACTGAAAGTGTATGAATGTGCCTGTTGAAAGTGATTGCTTTTTCATGCAAGCAGATGCCTATTTAAATATCCTGACTTTAATTCAGTGGTGTATGCAGAACTGAATTACAGTTGCCACCATTTCATTATGAAAAACCATCGTTAAGAACAAGATGGCAGCCTGGTACAGATTTGTTTGCATGCTGGCAATAGTTGTATCTACTTATTTGGGTGGCTGGGTGAGATTTTTCTTCCATAACTGAAAAAATTTACACATTTATTTGTAAACAAAGTAGAAGGAACGTGAAGGTTGTTGTGTGGCTTTTTTAAAAAAAATGAATGTGGGGAAACAAAGAAAAAGAGGAAAGTTCATCCTCTAGATGTGGCACATGACTGTTAAAAACATATGGTGTTGTTGTTCAGTCGTTCAGTAATGTCCAACTCTTGGACTCATGGACCAGAGCACGCCAGGCCCTTCTGTCTTCCACTGACTCCCTGAGTTTGGTCAAATCCATGTTGGTTGCATTGATAATACCATCCAACCATCTCATTCTCTGCTGTTCCCTTTTCCTTTTGCCTTCAATCTTTCCCAAAATCAGGGACTTTACACAAGGAGTCTTCTCTCCTCATGAGGTGGCCAAAGTATTGGAGCCTCAGCTTCAAAATCTGTCCTTCCAATGAAAATCGAGGGTTTATTTCTTTTAGGATAGGTCCCTTTGGGGAGAAAGGCAGCATAAAAATAAAGTTGTTAATAATAATAATAATAATAATAATAATAATAATAATAATAATAATAATAATAATAATAATAATAATAATAATAATAATAATAATAATAATAATAATAAATTGTGAGAGTCACATCTAACAGGATGGAATAGTCCAGGGGACACTCAAGACTCTCCTCCAGCACCACAGCTTAAAAGCATCAATTCTGCAGCAATCATCCTTCTTTAAAGTCCAGCTCTCACTTCCACACATCAGTACTGCAAAAACCATAGCTTTGACTATTCATACCTTTGTTGGCAAAGTGATGTCTCTGCCCTTTAAGATGCTGCCTAGGTTCTTCCTCCCAAGAAGCAGGCGGCTTTTAATTTCATTGCTGCAGTCACCATCTGCAGTGATCAAGGAGCCCAAGAAAATAAACTCTGTCATTGCCTCAGTTTCTTCCCCTCCTATTTCCCATGAAGTGATGGGATCGATGGCCATGATTTTAGTTTTTTTGATGTTGAGCTTCATCCTATAATTTTTCATTCTCCTTTTTCACCATCATTAAGAGGTTCTTTAATTCTTCCTCACTTTCTGCTATCAGCGTAGCATCATCTGCATATCTGAGGCTGTTGATATTTCTTCTGGCAATCTTAATCCCAGTTTGTGCTTCATCCAGTCCTGCTGCTGCTTGTCTCACATATAGATTTCTTAGGGGACAGATAAGGTGGTCAGGGATTCCCATTTCTTTAAGAACTTGACATAGTTTATTGTGGTCCACACAGTCAAAGGCTTTAGCATAATCAATGAAGCAGAAGTAGATATTTTTCTGGAACTCTCTAACTTTCTCGATTATGCAGCACATGATGGCAATTTGATCTCTAGTTTCTCTGCCTCTTCAAAATCCAGCTTGCACATACTGCTGAAGTCTCCCTTGTAGAATTTTGAGCATAACCTGGTAGCGTGTGAAATGAGTGCAATTGTACGATACTTGGAGCATTCTTTGGCATTGCCCTTCTTTGGGATTGGGATATAGACCGATCTTTTCCAGTCCTCTGGCCACTGCTGGGTTTTCCAAACTTGCTGGCATATTGTGTGTAGCACCTTTACAGATTCCTCTTTTAAGATTTTAAATAGTTAACTGGAATGCCATCACCTGCACTGGCCTTACTGTTTGCAATGCTTTTTAAGGCCCACTTGATTTCACTTTCCAGAATGTCTGGCTTGAAGTCAGCAACTACGCTATCTTGGTTATCAGGGACATCCAGATCTTTCTGATATAATTCCTTTGTGTATTCTTGCCATCTCTTCTTGATATCTTCTGCTTCTGTTAGGTCCCTACCATTTTTTGTCGTTTATCATATCCATCTTTGCACGAAATGCCCCTTTAATATCTCCAATTCTCTTGAATAGATCTCTGGTTTTCCCCTTTCTATTGTTTTCCTCTATTTCATTTGCACGTTTCATTCAAGAAGGCCATCCTCTCTCTCCTCACTATTCTTTGGAAGCCTGCATTCAGTTTTCTGTATCTTTCCCTTTCTCCCTTGCATTTTGTGTCCATTCTCTCCTCCGCTATTTGTAGGGCCTGGTTGGACAGCCACTTTGCTTTCTTGCATTTTCTTTTCCTTGGAATGGTTTTCATTGCAGCCTCCTGTACAATGCTACAAGCCTCCACCATAGTTCTTTGGGTGCTCTGTCCACCAAATCTAGTTCCTTAAACCTATTCTTCACCTTCACTGTGTATTCATAAGGGATTTGTCTTAGATTGTACCTCACTGGCCCAGTGGTCTTCCCTACTTTCTTCATTTTATGTTCGAATTTTGCTATAAGAAGCTGCTGATGTGAGCTGCAGTCAGCACCAGGACTTCTTGCTGACTCTATAGACCTCCTCCATCTTTGGTTGCAGTCTGATTCCTGTATTGTCTGTCTGGTGATGTCCATGTGTAGATTCACCTTTTGTGTTGGAAAAGATTTTGCAATGACCAGCTTGTTCTATTGGCAAAACTCGATTAGCCTTTACCCTAAATCATTTGGATTTCCAAGGCCAAACATGCCAGTTATTCCTTTTATCACTTGACTCCCTACTTTAGCATTCCAATCCCCCATGATGAGAAGAACATCTTTCTTTGGTGTCAATTCTAGAAGGAGTTGTAAATCTTCATAGAATTGGTCAATCTCGGACTCTTCATCAGAATAAACTGAGGACATTCAGAGAGCTCTGCTGAAAAAAAGCAAATATCTCGCATTCCCACCTACCCACATGAATTCAGACATACACATTTATCCATTAACTTGGGAGTTAACTTCCAATTAAATCAATGATGTTTACTTATGTGTAGAGCTATAGGACTGCACTGTCAGATTTCTAGCCAAGTGTTCAGAGAAATTTAATTTGTATTTCATGTTTGATCATTGTTTTTATTGAAGAACTTCTGGTGGAAATCCAGAGAATTCTCAGGGTTTCAGTGAGCACAATGAAAACTGCAGTTCCACAGCATTTTTGACATATTTGCAATTTAAGAGAATGTCAGCTGAATAGTAAGACTTTCATGTTGTAACTATTAACAACTTCAGACAAATACTCAAGAGTGTTATGTTCCCCATTGACAAATACACAGACTAATGAATATTTGACAAATCTGATTTATGTGATTGCTAGTATCTACTTGTTTATTTCCTTGAACTGAAAGCTTTTGAGAAAATCATTTGAAATTGTTATCATTTTGCATGTAAAGGTCAACATCTGACATAATTTACACACCTTCCATCACACATACCAATAGCCTGTTTTTACTTTGGTGATTCTTAAGGCAAAATTACTAAAAAAAATAGCTAGATATGTCTTATTCCCCATTAGATTTCATTTTCATCTAAGGAACATACCGTCAATCAAAATATATAACCCTGAAGGTACTAAGCCATTGCTATTATTCATAGAAAGCATCTGACAATTTGTATTCTCTGGTGACGCATTTTTGTGACAGGCAGCAGTGAAAACAAGATATATGACTAATGTGTTTTCCTAATGGTAGCAAACTTAGATAAAGTAGCTCAATTTCCATGATGACAATTTTCACTGTACAAATGATAACCTAGAACCCAGAGGAAAACCTATAATCTAACATTCCATGGATTTTTAGGCAGACTCATTTTAACATTACAACTTGGCAATTGGCTTTGTTTTACTATGAATGTAATATTATTACACTTATTCTAGGGTTTACACTATCCATAATAAAATACACATGAGCCATTTTATTCATTTCTGCGAAGGATTAAACAATACCGTCTAAAATCTTCTTTCATTTTTAGAATTAGACTGGGTTTGTACGGCACTGATTTCATTGATACTTTTTCCCAAATACTTCTTGCCCAGGGGGTATTCCTAGGAGTGTAGATACAGTAGTTCCTTGGTTAAGGAGCCTAATCTGTTCCATAAACATGCCTGTAACCCAAAATACTCGTATATTAAAGCAAATTTCTCCATAGGAAATAATGGAAACTTAGATAATTCATTCTGGGGGCCCTCATAAGTTTCTTTTATTTCCTATGGACCATGGTGAAGGCTGAAGGGAGTCCCTCTGCTTCCACCTCCTTCCTCCTTCCCTCATGGCCTGGCACAACCCTTCCTCCACAGCAAACTTGAGAGCCTGTCAGTCAACAGTTGGGTGCCATTCCAAGATGGAAGCAGCAACAGTGAGGAGGAGGAGGAAGAGGTGAGCCAGGACATGAGGGAGGGAGGGAGACCTGTACCCTGTGCTGCCACCTCCCCGTCATCACTACCTTCACCATCACCCCCTTTGTGTTTATTAAAAGTTTTGCTCATCTTGCAAAATGCTAGCATACCAAGTTACTGGAAAACCGAGGTATTGCTCTATTAGTTTTCATTCATGTAGAAGGCCTTCCGTTTTAGCAACCAGTAGCTTTTGTCGAATTCATGATAATTTGTGAACTGGAATGCAAACACATAATATAGAAGTAGAGATGGCTGTGAACAGAAATGCTGTTGTAAACCGCCCAGAGTATCCTTTGGGCTAGATGGCACAGTATAAAAATCTGATAAATAAATAAATAAATTGTTGGTTTGGCATGGTTTGTTTCCTAGCTGGATAGCTGATTTGCAGTTCAGCACCTTCTCCTCCTGTGGGCACTGATTTGGCAGCAGCATCCCATCCCACCTCCTCTGAATACTTCCTCCAAGTGGGCACCCACTGCAGGGAAATGAACTGTGCCAAACCATTGAATCAGTAGTTCATGCCCATCGTTCCTACAGAAGTACCAGTGAATGGAAGCAAATTGAAAATATTATGTGAATTTGGGGTTTACATTTGGGACTAGACATGGGCACGACTCGGCGAAATTGTCGTTTCCGTTTTCGGTTATCGTTTCCGTTACGTAACGGAAACGGTAACGATAATTAAGCCATCAGAACTCAAACTCGAACTGAAAAAAGAAAAATTTGGTCGGGTTTTTCGTTTCCGTTTGTGGCATTGCGGCGATCGTGCGATGCTGCGAAGCACAGAAAAAGTTTTTAAAAGTTTTTTTTTTTAAAAACCCGACTCCCGGCCAAAAAAGCAGGCGAAAATATGCCTGCCTGAGGCTTTGCCACCTACCAGAGGGGTGGTTTCTGGGGGGTCCCTGGCCTTTCCCCCCTCTTCTCCTGTCCTGGGCTGCTTGCACCAGGCTGGGGGGGTCATCCTCATCATCTGTCTCGCTGCATGCCATGCGGTGGGGGGGGATCCAAAATGGCGACCAAAATTTTTCTTTTGAAATCATGGTAAAAAAAACCACACCAAATCACAACAGAAACATGTGAAATTTATTTATTTTAAATGCCTGAACTTTTATAGTAGCAGCAGTGGGTTTTTTATAGCAATAAAACGTATTGATTTTATTTTATTTTATTTTATTTTTTTTTTTTAGACCTGCCCATTTGGGCTGGGCATGGGATGGGACCATGCAATTTTTTTTAACCATTCCACCAATGGCATCGCCAGGTTTTTGACTGACACTTCTGGATGTCTCGGAGGGCATAAAAAGCGAGGCACCTTCCAGAAATCGCAGTCGGGTGTATGGATGTGGTTGAGGGAGGAGGGCTGGCTGCTGGTGCTGGTGTGATCCGATCGAGATTGAGGACGGAGGCTGGAGGCTTTAGGATTTAAGTTAGGCAGGCAGGGAGGGAATTGAATTTAGAAAATAATTTATTTGATTCCCTGCAGCTTTGTCTGCTGAAGGGAATAGCAGTTTATTCTTTATTTCTTCTCTGGCAGTTTGAGGATTTTTTTCTGATATTGGATAAAGGGGGAGGTTCGACTGGGAGTGGGAGGTGTGGATTTATTTTAAATATATATTATATACTACAATTTAATTTCTATTTTCCCAACTTCAATTTGCTTGCACACACACACATTTGGGGTGCAAGCCAAGAACAGAACCTCTATCCTACGTGATATCCTAACTGCCCACTCGCCCGTCTGCCCGCGCCGCCACCCTCCTGTGGCCTGCGCCACCGCCCGCCCACTCGCCTGCCCATGGCCACCGCCCGCCCATGGCCCCCCACCACTGCCGCCTTCCTGCACCTCCCCCCTGCTGCCCGCCCACCGCCCCGCCCACCGCCTAGGGCACAAAAACACCTAGCGCCAGCCCTGATTGCAGGACGCCCCTATGCTCTGGGAAGTCAAATCACGCTAAATCGTGGTGGAAACGACAAACGGAAATGACAAATTTTTGAAAAATTTCACGACAAACAGAACTACCCGAAACAGACCCGTTCCGACAAACGAAAACTCGAAACATCATTTTTTCTGGTCGTGCCCATGTCTATTTGGGACCACTATTGATTATGCCCAGCCATAGCCCATGATGAGAACTAGATACATCCCGATACTCCTGGCACTACTGTCCTATTATTTAGTTAATGCTGTGATGTTGCTTTATAAAGTGACATAAACACACTTAATTTTTTTAAAAGACTAAAACAATCAGGAAAAGGCAGGAGGATTTAAAATATTATTCTTATTCTTTTTCACCTTTCAATGCAATCAACGTATTCAGAGGCAGAGAGAAAATTGAAAACTATTATTTAAAACTATTAAAATAAAATAAACTTAAAACTATTCAGCAAGGGTCATCCAGCACAAAACTCACCTGGAGCTTTGTTTGCAACCCAGCAAGTCCTAAGACACTGAAGAGGAAGCCTCCATCATTGGGGCCTCATCTTCTTCCCAGGGGAGTCAGTGCCAAGCTCACAGCCTCTCCTTGTACTCTCTGCAGGATGACCAATGAGAGCACTGCTTCTTGGGAGGGACTTCTTGGTTGGCAGGTGCGGCAAACCTGTACAGAGCCCCCAGTTGTTTCACAGACCATTGGCCTGTACACACTTTTTCTTACTTTCACTGCCAACTTTAAGGGTTACCCAGTGAAATAAATGAGTCTCAGTCAAGTTGTAACGTTAATAAGGTAAAAATAATATTTATTGTATTCAACAAGCTGTTTCAGTTTGTTTTCTTGTGTGCCCTTAATTAAAAGTTTGTCTAAGCAGATTACACTCAAATTCTGTCCTTTTACTATTTTCAAACCTTTCTCATCTGTCTCACATCTCATCTCTCTCTCTAATCTTTAACTCATCTTCCTTATCTTAACTTTTCTTAACCTTATCTTCACTTATCTTCTAACTCTCACACCCTCAGGCTGAGCCTTTTAAACATGCAGGCTCCACTTCCATGTTCCCCCATTGGTCCACAGCATTAACCCTTTACGCCCTCCTGCACAAAGACATTTAACTATGAAGAGGGTAAACGTCACAGCAGGCCAGAGAGAAGAGGTTTCCAATCTGGTCTGCCAGGCAACTATATAGCAGACAACTCAGGCCTTTCTCCAGCAGTCTGCTTCTGGATGCGACCCACCCAACTTTTCCCTTCAACTTCATTTGCATGCTGTCTACAATGAATCCTTATTTGTAAAAGAAGATGCAACCCATCGAGGGCTACACTAGTTTCACTAAAAGTGTGTTTGATCTAGAACACATGAAACACCCGAACTGGTTAAGCATTTCATAAGTGTCACATTTGACCTTTTTGTTAGAAAAAGAATAGTCCAGAAATTTAAGAGAAGAAATCATCACCCTTCACAAACAAGGAACAGGATACAAAAAGATAGTAAAGGCACTGAATGTTCCTAGAGACACTGTTAGAAGCTCAGTCTGCAGGTTGAAAGTTAAAGGAACAGTGGTTACACTACCTGGAGATAACAGAAAAAATGAAGCTATCCACAACTTCAAATAGATTTCTGAGCTGGGAGGTTGAGAAAAATCCTCAAGTGACTGCAAAAGACCTACAACAGAAACTGAGGTCAGTTTGCACAATAAAACATGTATTAAATTCAGAAATTTTCCGTACCAGAATTCCAAGGCATACAACACTAGTTGTTGTGAGTTTTTTGGGATGTTTGGCTGTGTTCTGGAAGTTTTTATTTCTAACGTTTCGCCATTCTGTGGCTGGCATCTTCAGGGGGCAAGGAGCTCAGGGAACTAGGAGTTCTCTCTGCACTCTGGGGTATAGAGTGAGTGAGACTGTTTTTTTAAGTGTGGGAAAGAGGAAATTTGTCCTATGCAGGAAAATAGGTGTTAGTCATTGTATTGCGATGAAGGGATTAAGAAGTTACAATGCAATCAAGGGTAGCAACTATCCTTGATGGGTGTTATTAGCTGTTCTATTGTGTGAACTGATCACTTTTACTTGAGGCTGGGTGGGAATCATTGAGCTTTAACCTTCTGCACTCTACAGCTTTTAGTACTTTGAAGCCAGGCTTTGTTGATTTTTAGACTTTCCTCCTTTTTTTTTTGAAACTGTGATTATGTTTGTGGATTTCAATGGCTTCCCTGTGTTGTGTGACATAGTGATTGGTAGTGTTGTCCAGTACCTCTGTCCTGGAAGAGGGTTTCATGTCCAGTTTGTTTCAGGGTATGTTCAGCTACTGCTGATTTTTCAGGTTGTTTTAGTCTGCAGTATCTTTCATGTTCTTTGATTCTGGTCTGGATGCTGCGCTTTGTGGTCCCAATATATACGTGGCCACATCTACAAGGTATCAAATATACTCATGCAGTGGTGAATGGGTTTCTTTTGTCCTTTGCTGACTGCAGCATCTGTTGTATTTTTGTGGTGGACCTAAATACTTTTTGTAGTTTGTGTTTTTTCAACACTTTTTCCATGCGGTCCATGGCTCCTTTTATGTATGGCAGAAATACTTTGTTGGAGGCTGTTTTACTTTTTCAGTTTGGTGTTGTTTTTTGAGTTTGATTGCTCTTTTTAAATTTCATTCTTGGAATAGCCATTTGCCTGGAGGGCCCAATCGAGGTGGCTTTCACGGCTGGGATTTGATAGTTGTTAAGAGTAGAGATGGGCACAAATAGAAAAAAATGGAGTTTCGTTTGTCGTTTTTCGTTCAGAGGTCCATTTCGGTTCATTTCCATCATAAGAACATAAGAACATAAGAAGAGCCATGCTGGATCAGGCCAAAGGCCCATCTAGTCCAGCTTCCTGTATCTCACAGCGGCCCAACCAGATGCGTTTGGGAGCGCATGAGACTAGATATCTGTCTCCTGATACCACTCCCCTGCATCTGGCCCTTGAAGTACCCTGGTTTAAAGCCTAGAGATTACACATCTCCATCATGGTTTGTAACCCGTGATGGACTTTTCCTCTAGGAATCTGTCCAATCCCCTTTTGAAGGCATCCAGGTCAGATGCCATCACCACATCCTGTGGCAGGGAGTTCCATAGACTTACAACACGCTGGGTGAAAAAATATTTTCTTTTGTCAGTTCTTACTCTCCCAGCACTCAATTTGAGTGTATGTGTTTTTCTGGTATTTTGAGAGAGGGAGAAGAGCTTCCCTCTATCCACTTTACTCATACCCTGCATTATTTTGTATGTCTCAATCATATCCCCCCTCAAGCGCCTTTTTTCCAGACTAAAGAGGCCCAAATGTTTTAGCCTTTCTTCATAAGGGAGGTGCCCCAGCCCAGTAATCATTTTAGTCGCTCTCTTCTGCACCTTTTCCAGTTCCACTATGTCTTTCTTGAGATGCGGTGACCAGAATTGTACACAATACTCCAGGTGGGGCCTTACTATTGTTTTATATAACGGCATTATAATGTTGGCTGTTTTATTTTCAATCCCCTTTTTGATAATCCCTAGCATGGAATTGGCCTTCTTCACTGCTGCCACACATTGGGGAGACACCTTCATTGAGCTGTCCACCAACACACCAAGATCTCTTTCCTGATCCGTCACGGATAACTCAGAGCCCATGAGTTGATAGATGAAGTTTGGATTTTTTGCCCCAATATGCATTACTTTACATTTGGTTACATTAAAACGCATTTGCCATTTCTCAGCCCACTCCCCCAGTTTGGAGAGATCCTTCTGGAGCTCTTCACAATCTTCTCTGGTTTTTACCACATGGAAAAGTTTTGTGTCATCTGCAAACTTGGCCACCTCACTGTTTATCCCTGTCTCCAGGTCATTTATGAACAGATTGAAAAGCACCGGTCCCAGGACCGAGCCCTGGGGCACACCGCTTTTCACTTCTCTCCATTGTGAAAATTTCCCATTGACACCTACTCTTTGTTTCCGGGATCTCAACCAGTTCTCAATCCATAAGAGGACCTGCCCTCTTATCCCCTGACTATGCAATTTTCTCAGCAGCCTTTGGTGAGGGACTGTGTCAAAAGCCTTTTGAAAATCCAGATAGACTATATCCACCGGTTCACCCAAATCCACGTGCCTGTTGACCTTTTCAAAAAAATTCTAAAAGGTTTGTAAGACAAGATTTACCCTTACAGAAGCCATGCTGATTTTCTCTCAGCAAGATTTGTTCTTTTATGTGTTTTAAGATTTTCTCTTGGATGAGGCCTTCCACCATCTTCCCTGGGACAGATGTAAGGCTAACCGGCCTGTAGTTTCCTGGGTCCCCGCTCCTTCCTTTTTTAAAAATTTGGTGTGACATCTGCTATCCTCCAGTCCTCCGGCACTGTGGCCGTTTTAAGAGACAAGTTGCATATAACCGTTAAGAGATCTGCAATTTCATTTCTCAGTTCCCTAATAACCCTTGGTTGGATGCCATCTGGGCCCGGTGACTTGTTAATCCTCAATTTATCAATTAGTCCTAAAACCTCCTCTCTTTTAACCTGTATTTGATTTAATTCTTTAGTCAAGAGGGGCGGCTCAGGCAGCGGAATCCGCTCAAGGTCCTCTGTCGTGAAGACAGACGCAAAGAACTCGTTCAATTTCTCTGCAATGTCCAAGTCCTCCTTAACCTCCCCTTTTCCTCCCTCACCATCCAGAGGCCCCAATTGGTTCTCTGGCAGGTTTTCTACTTCTAACATATTTAAAGAAGCTTTTATTATTACCCTTTATATTGCTAGCCATGCGTTCCTCAAAGTCTTTCTTTGCCTCCCTTATCATCTTTTTACATTTCTTTTGCCAGAGTTTGTGTTCCTTTTTATTTTCCTCATTTGGGGAGGATTTTCCATTTACAGAAGGACCTCTCCTTGTGCTTTAGAGCCTCTCTAACTCCACTCGTTAACCATGCCGGTGTCCTCTTGGACTTAAATGAGCTCTTCTTTCTTTGTGGTATGCACTTGTGCTGGGCCTCTATTATTGTTGTTTTAAACAGGCTCCATGCACACTGAAGAGATGTTATTCTTCTAACCCTCCCCTTCAGTTTCTCTCTAACTAGTTTCCTCATCTGAGGGAAGTTTGCCCTTCGAAAATCAAGGGTTTTTATGTCTGATTTGGTTGACACTCTTCCTCCGACATGCATGGCAAAGGTAATTGCAGCATGGTCACTGTTCCCCAGAGGCTCAGTGACATTCACATCCCTGACGAGGTCCTGAGTATCACACAATATTAGATCTAGAGTTGCCTGTTCTCGGGTGGTCTCCATGACAAGTTGCTCTAAGGCACAGTCATTCAGCAAGTCGAGAAACCCAGTTTCTCTTTCTTGCCCAGAGCTCGCATTGGCCCAGTCAATGTGGGGATAATTAAAGTCCCCCATGATTACTATCCTATCCCTCTTAGCCACCTCCATGATTTCTCTCCTCATTTCAAGGTCCCCCTCAAGTTTTTGATCTGGTGGACGATAGAATACTCCAACTATCACATCACTCTTTGGACCTGGTAGTTTAACCCACAGTGATTCTATGTGGTGGAGTCAGACCCTCTGTCAATCTCCATTCTGCTGGATTTTATGCCTTCTTTGACATAGATGGCCACTCCTCCTCCAACCCGCCCCTCTCTATCCCTTCTATAGAGTTTATAGCCTGGGATTGCTGTGTCCCACTGGTTCTCCACATTCCACCAGGTTTCTGTTATGGCTATTATATCCATGTTATCCCTAGCTGCCAGATGTTCAAGTTCTCCCATCTTTGCTCGGAGGCTTCGAGCATTGGCGTAGAAGCACTTGTACAGTGGGTCCCGCAACAGCTGCTGCCTTGTTCTTCGTGTTCTTGCCTCATCGTTCGTGAATTTTTTGCAAAAAATTCATTTTCGTTTCATTACCGTTTTGTTACCGTTTCGTTACCATTTATTCCAATTTTAGGTGATTTTTTTAGCATTTAAAGCAGCTCACTTCATTGCTGTAACGGAAACGAAACACACGACAAAAAATCCCTACGTTTCTGTTCGTTTTGATTAATTTTAGAGACAAATTTCTTTTGTTGTTTCGTTACATAACGAAATGAAAAATGAAAAATGAAAACAAAAAATTGTTCGTTCCATGCCCATCTCTAGTTAAGAGTTTTTCGGGCTGTTTGGCCATGTTGAGGTTAATAAAAAGTTGGAGCATAAAAACAGATGCTGTGTCATCAATGGCAGTAGTTCCACAGGTGAATATGGAAGGAGGGGAAACGGCCAACCCTCACACTTATTTATATGATTTTGAACATAGTGGAGCCAACTTTTGTTATGCTTTTGATAGAGTAGTGTTGTGTTGTGTATGTATTCTCGAAGGCTTTTACAGCCAGGATGTTTGGCCATATTCTGGAAGTTTTTCTTCCTAACGTTTCGCCAGACTTCCAGAACACCGAAAAAGACTTCCAAACAGCCTGAAAATCTCAACAACTATCAGATCCAGGCCATGAAAGCCTTTGAGAATACACACAACACTACTCTCCCCAAAGCACAAAAAAGTTGGCTCCACTATGTTCAAAATCATATAAATATGTGTGAGGGTTGGCCGTTTCGCCTCCCTCCATATTCACCCCTGGAACCGCCACCATTGATGATGCAGCAACTTCCTTTTGCTTCAAATTTTTATTAACATCAACAATTGGTGGGCTTTTGTCTTCACTAGCGGGAAAGCCCTTTTCTCCTAGCAAGGGTTCTGCCTCCGACCAAAAGTCCTCAATTTGTCCGATGGAAATATCGGGCTCTACAATCCACCTATTCACTGGGAACATGCACTTGCCATCAAAAAGGTAACTCCGGGTATACCTTCACCTTCAGGGACATTCCTACTAGAAATGGGCACAAAATGAAAAAAAAATGTTCCATTCATTTCATTATGTAACAAAATGAATAACAAAAATTTGTGATGAAATTGGAATGAACCGAACAGAACCACAAAAATTAGGTTCGTTATGTTTCGTTTTCATTAATGGCGATACACAATGAAATGAGCTGTTTTTAAATGTTAAAAAACATCCTGAATATCCATAAAAACCCAGCAATAATTATTTATTCTGCCTGATAATACCTACAAGGGGGTTGAGGTCCTTAAAATGTTTGTTTTTGTTTCTCCCATCGCGATGTATTTTTTCTTTTCCCTTTAAGGATGACACAAAATGGATTCCAGCCACAAGATGGATGCAAGCCATGTGACGGGATCATGTAAATTCTTGGACAATTTCAACCAATAGCGTGCCCAGGTTGCAAACTGGGTAGGTGTGGCAACCATAGAGGGCATAAAAAGCTTTGGCAGCCCCCGTCCTCCTTGCAGTCTGTGGTGCGAGTTAGGGGGGGATTGCTGTCTCTGCGACTCATTACTTTAGGCCCGGCAGGCAGGTGTGTGTCTCTGTGTTCCTGCTGGCTGCAGCCTGGCTCTTAGGGGAGAGAAAGAAGAGATTTCTCTTGCAGCCTCCCTGTGTCCATGTATACCTCTTGGTGAGTACCCTCCCCTGCCCCGCAGTGCAGTCACTTTGCGGCTGCCTTACACCCTTGGCAATGCCTTGGCTGCCTTTACAGCCTCCCTGTGTACCTAGTCTATACGGTGTCTCTGCCAGAATATTTTTTTTGTGTTTTCCCTCTGTTCTGGGGCGTTGGGGGAGTCTGCGCGGGGAAATGCTTTAAGTTGCGCAAAAAGCGGGTAAAAATGAAAAAACGAAAAATGAAAAAAAAAAAAAAAAAAATTTCCCAAAAACTCACAAAAAAACAAAAACAAACTGAAACGGACCCGCAACAAAAACCGAAAAACTGAAACGTTATTTTTTTCAATTCATGCCCATCTCTAATTCCTACTGGAAATTCACCATGACCCGATTCCAGGTCTTTCGGTGTGTTCCAGCAGAGTGTCTTCAGCCTCTGCTTCTCCCCATGGGTAGAGATTCCTCTATCCTATTCTTACTTCAGCGCACACTGGTTCTCCCTTCTCTGGGCCTCTTGCTCCTCCCTCTCTGCAGTCTGCAACCCATTCTCCAGTCCATGGGTCCATGGGTCTTCCTTAATGACCTCAAACAGCTCCTCCTCCCATTTCTCCCATCCTCGTAAAGCTACTTCCTGATCCTGCTCTTTTTCCTTCTCCCTCTCCTTTTGTTCTTCTATCTCTTTCTTTTCCCCCACAGTCACTGTTTCTCTCCTGGGACCAGAATGCTCTTGGTCCGGGGATCCCTCCAAAGAGGATGGCACACCTTCCTTCTCTCAATAAGCCACAGATGTTTTTGGATTCGGTTCTGTGGAGCAATGAAACAAAACTGGAGCTTCTTGGCCCGCTGGATCAGCAGTATGTTTGGGGGAAGAAGAATGAAGCATATGCTGAAAAGAACACCGTGCCTACAGTTAAGCATGGTGGTGACTCAGTGATGCTCTGGGGATGCTTTGCATGCTCTAGCACCTGAAACTTGCAGTGTGTGGAAAGCAAGACTGATTCACCGAAGTATCAGGAAATCCTAAGAGAAAATAACATGCTGTCAGCAAGGAACCTGAAGTTTGGGTGTCACTGGACCTTCCAACAGAATAAGGATCCCAATAATTCCCTCAAATTCCACCAAGGCTTGATTGAAGAAGTTCTGGAAGAATGTTTATTTATTTATTTATTTATTTATTTATTTATTTATACAACTTATATGCCGCCCACTACCCAAAGGTCTCTGGGTGGCTTACAATAAAGAATCTGGCCATCATTCTCACTTGACTTGAACCCCATATGAAATCTCTGGTGGGTTTCGAAGAATGCAACCCAAGAATATTCCTGAACTGTAGGCCATTGCTCATGATGAAAGATTCCTCAGAAATGTGCCCAGAAGCTGGTGTCTGGTTATGCCTCTCATTTGCAGCAGCTCAGAATAGCAAAAGGGTATTCTATGGAGTACTAAGGATGTTTGCCATAAAGGGGTTGAATTTTGAGGCTGCATTAAAAGTTGCATTTTCAGTTGTTTTCGGGGAAGACTTGAAGCATTCATTGTGTTGTACTCTTTCAGTTGCTTTTGTTTGATTTGTTAATTACAAACAGCTGAAAGTCTGTAACCCTGATTTGCAATGGGGTTTAATAATTTTGATTACAGCTGTATGTGGCTTGGATCCTGGGTATATGAAGTATTTAAGATCTTCTGGGGAACCTCATTAATCGGTTCCAAAACCTTCTTGAGCTCTTTTGGTGAGGACATAAAAGAAGTCCTTCTTATTGGCTGCTCCCAGGCTGGCCCCTTCTTTCTGCTTTCTTCCTTTCTTTTAAAGGAATAAGTAGGAATCTAGAGAATGCTGTATTTATGAAATTTAGAGATTTTAAAATGTGTTTTGATGTGTTTTTATTTAATCTTGGTTTTAATGTGTGGTTGTTTTTAATATAATGTTTGTATTGTACAGTATATTTTAAACTTTTAGCAATGCTTACTTTTAATTGTTGTGCGCTGCCTTGGGTCCTCTGTGAGCGAAAAACAGCATATAATTAGATAAAATCTTACAAGTACAGAAGAAAGGATATGAGTATCAGTTCTTTATTTTTTTATACAATGATACCGCATACAGCTGTGCTATGAACAACTGTTCTGCAAGAGGAGGTAGGGTTCCCCATGGCTCCAACCAAACCAAGGAGTGTATGTTTACTGTACAATCATGATGGTCTAATGTCACTTGCATCTGTAGCCCCAAGTTATGGAATCCTAAGGTTTGATTTTGACAAGGAGTTACAATCTTCTGTTAGAGAGCTCCAGTGCACTCACATTAAGTAGAGCAGAGACTTCTAAGTACCTCAACAAACTAACAATTCCATGAATTCATAGAGCATAGCACAGCAGTGGAAACAGTATCAAGCTGCTACAACTACTCAGCGCTGAATAATCAAACATGAACAAGTAGTGCTAGGGTGTACAATGCATGCTTAGCATGGCTCACCCTTATGTTTTACTGTTGGGCGTTGAGGGACGCTGGGGACCAAGGAAGGAAAATTAGAAGACCAGAGAAGGGAATAAGAGAACATATGAAAGTGAGGAGCCAGATGACTTTCCTTCTTTAGTGTTCCAAAGTTCTACTCTGAAATTCTGAACCACACTTGTAATAAAGCTGCTATGTTTATAAAACTGGGGGGGGGGGTGTTTGCCCTTGTCTCTCACGAAAGCCATTTTTATTTTTAACTTAACAATAAAAGAGTGTAAACTCATCTCAACTGCCCTAATTGGAGCAAACTTTTGTTAATATTTACTGAGGGGGGGATTTTTTTTTGAAAGGGGGGGAGCTCAGCATTGTAGAAGCTCTTTAAAGAAAGAAAGGAACTTACTGTACTTCCTTTTTTTGCTTTGATTTATGTTCACTAGTTATATGATTCTTGCACTTGTGTCATTCCCCAGTTCTATGAGATTCACAGTTATTAATTTAGGGAATAACACAATTTATAAAGCTTGCACCCAAAGAGAGGACTGTGAGGCCTTTGGCATATAATAACTATGTAGCAGTTGGTAACCCTATTTTTGTCACCAGTCACCAGTGCAGCATGTCAAAGATAGCAAATTCAACCAATTTCCTCTTTCCTTACTTCTCATTGTAGAAAATGATCGGCAGGGTAGTTTCCTCTCATGTAGGCAGGCCACCTGCCCCTTGCAGAAGTACCTCAATCATTGTTTCCATAAATATAAGCACAGCGTATGCCAGAAACTTGCCTGAATGGACAGGAAGACCTTTCAAAATTAACAATCTCTTGGAGTCAACAACTGAAGAAAAAGCTATTTTAATGAACATGGCCTGGCACTCTGAATCTGCACAGGAGGAAATAAGTTTTGCAGCCAAAAACTGGGATGGATCTAGGTAATTCCAACCACATTTAATAGACATGTAGATACTTCAGGATGTTAAATAAATTAATTTAAATAACTGTTATAGTATCAGAATATATCCTGCTTAGAAAGGGGATTTTATTTGGAGCTTACTTTGCACACAAGCTTGTCCTTTTAAAAATTTCCAGTTTCCTACCTAGGCTTTTTGGCAATAATCCTGATAACAAAAACATCAAATGCTGTTTCTGTTAAATAGGTTCTGAGCTGTTGCAAAATGGTGGGCTACAGATTTGAAATCTACAAGTAGCTAATGGAATGAGAGTCATGGGATAAAGGCTGGAGAATTGAGACCTTGCTAAAGTGCAGAGGAGCTCCTCAAGCAACTGCTATTTAGTGGAGTGACTTTGCTGAGATCATACCCAAAGCAAATAGTAAACACAACAAATCACTTGTGTTCTGGATGATGACAGGCAACAGCAAATAATTCGTTGAGGTCACATTTTTGAATGGGAAAAAGAGGCCCTTCTGCACAGCTCTACTTCATCTCTTGACAATACTGTGCTATGCAGTGCTGGAGATTTACAGGCCAACAAGTGTCTGAAGTACTTGCTACACTTTCTCTGCAGAACATCATGCCTGCCTGCCTAATAACTGTGGGTCAAGGCCACTACAGAATTGCAGAGCAGCATGATAAAAACCCCTTCTTGAAAGACTAGAATTTAATAGACAACAGAAAAGAAATGGATTCATTGACAAGGCCGTGTTCCTATGTACAGTTATCAAGGAGTATGTCCCATTATACTTGATGGACTTTTGAATAAACATATAGAACATCATCATGACTGTGTGGACCACAAGCAACTATGGCAAGTTCTTAAAGAAACGGGAATGCCTGGCCCCCTTATTTGCCTCCTAAGAAATCTATATGTGGGACAAGCAGCAGCAGTCACTCACAACTGGATACGGAACAAATGACTGGTTTAAAATTGGGAAAGGAGTGTGACAAGATTGTATACTGTCACCTTGCCTTTTAAACTTATATACAAAGTACATCATGTGAAAGGCAGGACTGGATGAATCACAAGCCAGAATTAAGATTGCCCGAAGAAATATCAACAGGCTCAGATGTGCAGATTATACTACTCTGATAGCAGAAAGTGAGGAGGAATTAAAGAACCTCTTAATGATGGTGAAAGAGGAGAGTGAAAAAAAACTAAGATTATGTCCACCGGTCCCATCACCTCATGGCAAATAGAAGGGGAAGAAATGGAGGCCACGACTGGGGGATTCCCCACTGCTGGGGGATTCCCCACTGCTGGGCGATTCCCCACTGCCTTCCAGCTGGTTTTTTTGACAGCTGTCAAAATCACCTGGGAGGTGGTGTTGAGGACTGTGAAACAGCCACAACTCCCCAGCCCCTTGCTTTAAGGGAGATCTGATGGCAGCTTCCTGGTTCGGATGAAATGAACCGAAAACATCATTTTAGTTCGTTTCATAACAACACAATGTCTGCCATTTTGTAACCTTATGAAACGACAAAGCAGTGCGTTATTTTTCGTAAGGTGCCCATCCCTAGTTGATACCTAGAAAATCTGGAAAGGGTCACTATATATCTGAATTAACCCAATGGTACATAGTTATTATTACCTGTATTAGGAAAATAGGGAACAAGAAGGGAACAGATGAAAGAAGTGGAAGAGAAGAGAAGAAAGTCAAAAGGGTGTATAAATTCTAGGCACATGATAGGTGTTTACATTAGTATAAGCTGATCCTGGAAGCAATAATATATTAAAAAGATTAGAGTACCTTACCAGTATTAATCCATGTCCTTCATATTCTTTCAGTATTAGGCCATGTTAATACTGAAATGTTAAGTCTGAATTGTTATAAAGAATATTTAGAAAAATAAGGCTTATTTGGTGCTTATAGCTGTTTAAGTGTCTTGATTTACTGATTGTTTGATTTAATACTAGATCCTTGGCTGCTGTTACTGCTGTCTCCTTACTTGTGAATAAATGAGGTAAAACTTGTGTTGAGATCATCCCTGACCACAAAACAATAACAACAACAACAACAATACCCATAATTTCACAGCTTAAATGAATGAGCTGCTGAATATGATTTGCTTTCAAAAATATCTTTAAAAGTATTTCCCGAGGAAGGAGCTGTGCAAATATGATGACCAGGTTCTCACCCTGTCATAATACTGGAGCCATGGGAATAACAGCACATAAATGTTTTGTTTTTCAGCATTGTTGGCTGCTGATGACATCATTGATCTCTCATGAGTGCAGTTGTACGAACAGGATTTCCAAGGCAGTAGCTAAAAACCAGCAGCACTATTTATGCCACATAAAGCTAATAAGCTACATTGTTCTTTTGGAAATAACAACATTCTGATTTCATCCCCAGGGGCCCCAAGGCTCCTGTCTTATCCCTTTCATCAGGGGGAATCAGATGGGTCCCATCAGGACAGAGGGAAGCATTTTATTTCTGAAAACTGCCATCAACGGGTTGATTTATTGGCAGCCAGGATTTCTGGAAATGAAAAGCTTTCCCTGTCTTCTAGCTCTCAATTACCTCCCTACAATGAAAGTGACTCCATGGGGGGGGGGATCGGATATATTTAATTTCTTAAAAATTGTACAGCCTGATTACATCATCAGCCCTGAACAGCAGGAGTTGCGCACCTGAATTTCAGCCAGGATGTCATAAAAATTCATGCTTATTCCTGAAATGACACAGTGGGGGGTGATTCCTTGTATCCTCTGCATGCTCCTATATTAACTAAGCTGCACAGAATGAAGCCTATCTCTACCCACCCCCACTCCATTTTTTTCCATTGGAAAAATTAATTTTGTAACTGAATACATTTGAGATAAGCTGTTGGATGTGAAAAAGAACACTTTTCCATCATAAAATGAGACCCAAATTAATAAAGATATGATAAGAATGAGCACGTTAAGATAGAGGACTGGAAGATGGCTGGGCTTTCCCATACTTTTGTGATCATAAATATCTGTTATGTACAGAGAGAGCCTCCATTAACTAGAATGCATTTCCTACTGAAAACCAGGCTGCCAGCCAATGTCAAGTCTTTTTTTCCTGCAGGGGGAAATGTGTTCTTTCAACAGCAGAGGCATTGATTTTTGTTTGTGCTTTCATCCATCACAAGACTGCTATATGCCAACAGTATTCCACATTTCATAACAGCCCCCAATGTACAAATGACATGATTGCACTTTTTGTTTTTGCTGCTTCTATGAAAAATCAAATCTCAAGTTCTTTCTTTTCTGTTCTGTTCGGCTTTCCTCTTCTGCCTTGAATGCTTACACTTCACTAAAGCTGCTGGCTTCATATCCGGCTGTGTGTGAGACTCACAAGGAGTTAGGAAAGAAAGCATATTGTTGGAGTAGCAAGGGACCCCTGGAATATTTTAACTGGAATAGATCCATAATGTTGACTTAGGTGAGTACAGCTTGTGAAGCACACCACAACAGGTAGAAGACTGAGCAGGTTCCAGTTGAATAGGTGGATATGCGTGCATCCACATATTGTAGTTCAGGTCACTATACAATGTCATGGGATTTCTCCAACACCCCTTAAAAATTTCCCTGTTGTTTTTCTAAAGGTCTATCTATAGCATTCATCTGCATATATGAATATGTTGCTTCTTTCACTCTTAAATCTGATAGGCCAGTAAATACCATTAACAAGGCTCTGGCACTCATCCAGATGTCAGTCATTTACTTAGGATTTACTGCATAAATAAAAGTGTGCAAAACTTGTTTCTGTGGCTGATTGAGCCTGCTGGTTTCTTTCATATGGATAAAGAGAAGAATGGGTCTCTGGGACATTGTGTAACATTACTTCTTTTCCTGCTTTTGGCTTCCTTCATGAAAATTGACTGAGGGCTCAATCACACCTTCCAAAATAATCCCATTTATATCAATGTGCCTGTTATTTATATCATTTCATAATTTTCCATTCATTTGACACACAGCCAAAATTTGCCCACTTTCATGGCTAATTATGCATTTTCTACTTATTTTCCCCTTGCTAGGATGGTTTTTTAATTTTGTATTAATTCTATTAAATCTATTGCTTTATACCTTTTCATTTCAGCTTGTGTGAACATCACTGTCAGATTATTTCCATTGCAAGAGGGTTGGGTTTCTGGGTGCTGTGGCCATTTCATCCTTCTTTTATCATCATCACAATCATCATAATCATCATAATCATCATTGAGAAATAGATATTAGGAACCGAGTGCCATTGATACCATTGCCACAATACAACAACATGAATATATTCCTCAGAAGGAGACAGCCTTCCCACCCATTGTGGGTAAAATAGGGCTTGACATTTCCAGCTCTGAATTATAAAGAAACGTGTGTTGCATTTTTAAAACCCTGCTCTCTACAATATTTCACAACACAAATCTTTCAAAATTGGCTTCTTCCTCCTGAAGCCATTCAAAAGGGAAAATATATAGAAAGAAAAGGGAGAAGGACAAATGTACAGAAAGAGGCAGTATAACTAGGATTCTTTTGGTAGGTGTGAATCGACCCTGAATAGATGAGGTAAATTCTGATATGATTTGCTTAATAGGAAGTGTTTTTAAAAGTACCCTGCCAGAAGCTGCACAAAATGATGTAGCACATAAAATTATTTTCTAGGAAACTGTATGGAAACTGTATAGGCAGCAGCTGCAACAACAATAACAAAAAAGAAACAACTGGCATCTCCAAGACTATTCAGAACTAGATTACAGTCTACAAAAGCTCACACTGAAATAAATCTGTTAAGGTGCCACAATAATTTCATGTTTAGTTTTGTTTCTATTACAGATGGTGTAAGAGAGCTATCTCTTTGAAAACTGTTACAAGTGTGCTCTCAAGGATAAGAGATAGAATAACAAATAATTATCAGCCTGTCTGTCTGTTGAGAGAAACTATCCAAATAATTAGATTTTCATGATAAGTTGCTAGAAAACCTGCCCCCTTTTAAAATGTCTTCTCTTTCTTTTTAATTCTCTTTGTCTTAAAGAAAGCACTCAGCCTTTCTCCAGAGGCCAAAGAAAGTAAACATATAGCAAGGGCTGAGAACAGATGGAAACAATAACCTATGCCAGTGATGGCGAACCCTTTAGATACCCGTGCCATAGGTTCACCAACACTGACATATGCGAAACCTAGGTTTTAACTAGAAAACCCGAATATCTGGTGTTTCCTAGTTGAAGATGGTCCATTTGCACACAGTGTTAAATGATGAGATGATTGGGGATGTCTTTATGCAGAAAAAAGTATAAGAAGAGGAATGTATTTTCTGATTCACATTGGAGCATTCAGTTCTCATTAGGACTAGGTAAGTAATTCATACACTCCAGGAACTCTAAAGTGAATAAGCAGTTTGTGTGTTATATATATTTCCCCTATCTGTGCTGCAGCTGGGACTTAATTGAAAATCTACAGCTTAAATGTGCAGGTTTGATGGTGTTGCCATTTTTCACAGAACCAGGGCATTCCCTGAAGTTTGGAGATAGGGAAGGAAAGACAATGCAAGCGTAATATGACTGTGGCATAAAAACAACAGTTGCCTAAGACTGTCTACTATTCATGATGACAGGACTCCTGTGTCTCTAAACACCTGCATGGTAGCCATACAATTGTTGGAAACACAGCAAAAATAGAAGAAAGAGGGAAGCTCCAAATACAGTCTTCTAAATGGAACTAAAACAAGATCAGGCATGTCTGTGCTGTCAAATTGCGCTGGCTGCGGGCGGGGAGCGTACCGAGCCTTAAATAGGCTGCTCCCCGCCACACAACCAGCGTACAGGCGCCGGACTTTGCGCCCGCCATCTTCTTCAAGGGGGCAAAGCAGCCCCGCTGAAGACAAGGGCTTCAAGCGAAGCCCCCATAGTCAGGGAAAGCGAGTCTATACAGCCAGGTTTTAAGCTGTTTTTTAAAAGCTTGTAGTGTGGGGGGCAAACTAATCTCAGTCGCCAGCTTGTTCCATAAATGGGGTGCAACCACTGAGAAAGCTCTATTCCTGGTATTGGTCTTCTGGGTGCCAGCTATACCCATTTCTTGAGAAACCTGTTCTGGCCACCGTGGCACACATCCTAGTTATGTCCTGGCTGGACTACTGTAATGCACTCTATGTAGGACTATGAATGAAAAGTCTCAGAAAACTTCAACGGGTCCAAAATGCAGTGGCCAGATTGCTGACAGGGATGGGTTACAGAGATCACATTGCATCCCTACTAAAGCCGCTACACTGGCTGCCATTCAGCTCTTGTGCACAATTCAAAGTGCAGGTTTTAACCTATAAAGCACTAAATTGCCTGGTTTCAAGCTATCCCAAAGATCGAATCATAAAGTATGAACTGGCTCTGGTACTAAAGTCAACAGGAGAGGCCCTTCTCTCCATTCTGCCATCTTCACAGGTGCGTCTCATAAGAACACATGAAAGGGCCTTCTCTGTTGCTACTCCCAGGCTTTGGAACTCCCTCCCACTGGAGGCCAGCACTGCCCCATCTCTGCTGTCTTTCTGGAACTAGGCAAAGACCTTCCTCTTCAGGCAAGCTTTCCCTGAATGAGGGACAACCTATTATGTGACTTGTAGATGGATTACCATGCATGGACACCAGTGTTTTCCATGTTAGTTTCCATCCTCATAATGGATTTTATTTTCTTTTCATGTGCTCTTTGTAGCTTTAATGTTACTTTTGAATGTTGTAAGATGCCTCTTCTAATTCTTCACTTGAATATGTCTTAAATGTTCTGGGCTGTATATTGTCTCTCATTATTGTAAGCCACCTTGGGTCCTTTTCAAAGGAGAAAGGTGGGGTAGAAATATTCAAAATAAATAAAAACAAATAAATAAAAAGGGCCTGCCTGAGAGCTGCGAGTACTACAGGCAGTACTCTTTGCTTTGGTAAGAGCCATTCTGACATATATCGAGGCCCCAAACTGTTTAGGGTGGTGTTTTTTTTAAATGTAAGCTGCTTGGACAAGGAATATAGATAAAGGTTGCCGTGCAGATGTGATGGCAGTGCAAAGATGGCAGTGCATTGCAAGGGCTTATTTCACTCTTCATAAACCAATTAATACCTAAATGCTGATGCAACTCCAGTTAGCCCATTGTCTTAGCACTGTGAAGGAGAATGACTCATCAAATTGTGGGTGGAAGGCTTGCTTGTCCGCTGAAATCTGGGCAGCCATTGTAAGGGATTTGACATGTTATCTGTGAGTAATAAAAACACTCACACACAAACCTGACTACAGATAGCTGAGGAATACAGTGATCCTAGAAAAGTAAGTCTCTTTCTATCTCTCTGCAGAGACTAACAAGTTAACATGATTTTAGGTATGCATTGCTGAGGATGTCGCTGTTGGGAAGAAGAGATGGACTGTGAGTTTCCAGAATTGTAGAATGGCGGTCATGTTGTGAGGAGCAGAGGAAAATTGAAGATATATAATACAAAGCCTAGATGGGGGGGGGACTGTGGGGGGAAATGCAAATATAAATAAACTCTAACAAAGTTTAGCCGATGAAATTTGACAGATTCTAGCTGGGACAGAAAAACCTTAGCATAGATTCTAAATTGCTAAGGCTATGTATAAAACTGAACAGCTTAGCACCTGAAGGTGCTTTGTATTGTCAAATCATTGGACCACAGAGCCCAGCCTTATTTTCAGTGAGTGACAGTGACTCTCCAATTTTCCAAACATGAGCCCTTTCTTCCAAATATCTGAAAATTCCAGAAGCTAACTCTAATATACCCTGGACATAGCAAATACACTCAGGCAGCTGGCAAATTTTTAGTGATGGTCAATATCCGTACGGCGTGGTGGCTCAACAGGCTAAAGCACTGAAAACTGTCAGGTGCAAATTCGGCAGCTCAGCAGTTCAAATCCCAGGTGCCACACAGCAGAGCGAGCTCCCACTCTTCACCCCAGCTCCTGCCAACCTAGCAGTTTGAAAGCATGTAAATGCAAGTAGATAAGTAGGTATTGCAGTAAAAAAAAGTGGGACTGTAAAACAGTGTTTTCTTGCAGTCATGCCAACCACATGGCCATGGACTTGCACAGCACTGGCTGTTTGGCTTGAATATGGAGATGAGCACCGCCCCTAGAATCGGACACGATTCGAATGCATGTGCGGAGGGAACATATATCTTTTTAATATCCTCTTGAGCCCTTGTTTTTTGATCCTCATTAATTTGTTCAGCAATTTGCTAAATACTGTGGTACCTTGTGTAAAAGAATTAATTCATTCCAAATGAAATTCTGTTACGCAACCATTTTCCTGTTGTACGGATTCGCCCCATAGGCGATTCTGTTAAGCGATTTCCCCCATCTCCGGAATTTTTTCCCCTTTAAGCAGATTTTTCTGTTAAACCGCTTGTTATACGAGGGTCCACTGTATATGTGACCAAATAAATGCCATGCATGTAATGTTAGAAAATGATAATATGTATATTGTGCAGCATTCCCCAAACCCTGACAGAACACAGCTCAGTTCCACAAAATATTGTGCACTGGGAAGCTCTGAGACCCAGCAGAAAAACTCAATGCTCAGGAACAAAAAACTTCAGCAGACAATACCTTTTAAAAAAATTATATATTCAACTTAGAAAGCTTTTTCTCAGCATAAAAAACACATCGTAACACATTCGGAAAAAATACAGTGACTGACCTAGTACAGCAGCACTGGCTGGCTTTGAAGAAAATCCAGCAAACAGTGATTCCTTCTTTCCACATTTGTACAAGCTTTAAGCACTAATTACCTGGAGCTGCCCATTGTTGCTGCAGCCTCAAAGTTTTTACCTTAAAACTTTTACACCTGTGTGTGCTCTACACAAACTCTGTGAAGAAGGTTTAATATTTCATTTATGTTTTTTAAATATCTTTTTAAAACTTGACATGTAAGACAAATCACTCACAAAAACCCCAAAGGCCCATTCCTCAGAAGTCCAAAAAAGAAATCTGTGTGATTTTAGTGAGGATGAGAGGTAATGAAGTATGTATTCTTGGGATATAATGCCCAGAATTCCCCAGTCAGCATGGACACCAACAAAAGCAAAAGAGAAAGGTTTCCCCTGCTAATTAAGTCCCATCACTTCCCACTCTAGGAGCTAGTATTCATCTCCATTTGTAAGCTGAAGAGCCAGAATTTGTCTGCAGGCATATTTCCATGGTCATGTGGACGGCATGAAAAAATGCACAAACACACAGAATGTGGTCACCTTCCCACTAAAATGGTACCTACCTATTCATCTACTCACATTTTTACATGCTTTTGAACTGCTAGGTTGGCAGGAGCTTGGAGAAGCAATGGGAGCTCACCCCTTTTGAACGGCTGACCTTTCAGTTGACAAACCCAGCAGCTCAGTGGTGTAATCCACAGCGCCACCCAGATTCCCAAAAATAAGGGGATCAAAAAAGGATATGGTAATTTACATTTGGTTGGCCAGGCAGTATCCTGAAGCTGAGACGATTTCATATTCTTTCCCTCACATAAACAGATGGTAGAGAGTATGGTAGTTTCCCTCCCTTTTTACCAGTCTCCATATTGTAGCTATCATTCACCAATCCTTCAGTTCTACCTCTCAGTTCTGAACCTGTTATGTTCTGACAGCTTGAGATCTCTGCTTGTATGCATGAGTCAAGTAAGTAAAGTACAGTGGAAATTATGGGGTTAATGTTGTATTTTTTCAATGCTCCTGATGGTAGGAATAGTTTTTCGTTGAATATGTCTGGTCATGGACAGTGTTTTTCGAGGACAATCACGAGGAGCACATTAGCTGCTCATGGTGGGCAGATATATAACACCTTGTAAAATGCAGGATCTGCCTTTCAGAGTTAAAGAGGTTAAATGGCAACTTCATATTTTATGTGAGTAGGTGTGGTTTCCTTGGAGACCCAATTGTTTGAGAGAAATTGGTGAGTTGGAGATGCTTTGTGGCTGTTGGCTGCTTTGTTTGTGCACGCACCAGCTTTTCAATCCGCTTCCCTTAAGTTGTACAGTAAGCACAGACTTTATTTTCTCAACGTTGACGTCTATGTATTTTTAAGTTGTTCTTAAGAACATGTCACAAAGATAATATTTCTGAGAAGCACTACCTAATGTTGAAAGAAATTTGATAATGTGCAAAATATTTTGATTTATTGATTTATTGTCTGAATTTTCTTACTTTCCAGGGTATAGTTTCAACTAGACCTTCCTTTTTGCTTTGAACTGAATGGATCTTTGCTTCTCGGACAAGCAAATTAATTTGATATAGTCCTTAGTTCCTTGAAACTGCTGTACCATTTAATGCAGTGCTTCTTAAAATAAGCAAACGGGATAATATGAGGATGGTTGATATTTTCAGGGCAAGAAATTGGCTAGAGAGTTTGCTAAAAGGCAACTTCGCTTAATAGGGTAATCCGGATGACAGGATCTTCATGTCAAGATATGATAGATAACATAAAATAAGAAGATAAGGACAGCCTTGCTGAATCGGGGCAATGACCCATCTGGTCCAGCTTTTTGTATCTCACAGTGGCCCCACTAGATGCCTCTGGGAGCACATGAGACAACTTGATACTGTCTCCTGATACCACTCCCCTGCGTCTGGCACTTTGAGGTACTCTCATTTTAAGTCTAGAGATAGCAAATATCCTCATGTAACCTACATTCTACTTTTCTCAAGAAATCTGTTCTATCCCCTTTTAAAGGCATCTACGCCAGATGCCATCGCCACATCCTGGCTAGGGCAGGGGGTTCCACAGGATAATTAAGAGAAGGCCATCTAGTAAGTAGTGGATATACTGTACAAAATGAATTCTGCTTTGCTATTGACACCCTAAAAGGATAAGATTTTAGAGTTTCTTAGCCCCATTGATTTCCTGGATATTAGAGATTTGGGTGAGTGTAGGGGTTAAAATGCAACAGAAATGAAAATTTGTCAGTATGAGTTAAATAAGTTTCTGCTCTTCCCAGTTCCTTTCAGCTTAAGGTAATGCTTCTCAGAAATGTATGCTATGCGTCTGTTTTGGCCAAAAGGATGGGACATGTGAAATATCAAGGGATGATAGGATCACTAGTTGGGGGGGGGTCTTTCTCCCAACTGCCAAGATAGAAATGCAGTGGACCCTCGTATAACAAATGGTTTGTATAACATAAAATCTGTACAACATAAAACATTCCGGAGATAGGGGAAATTTGCTTAACAGAATTTTATTTGGAACGAATTAATTCCTTTATACAAGGTACCACTGTAAACTGAAAATCCTCTCCCAATGTTTTACAACAGATCAGCTGATCCTAACCTCAGTGGGCCACTAACCAAGAGCTTCTGCATTGTAGATCTTCTGCATTTTAACTCTCCCATGAGGAATACCCAGGGAAGCCTTTTTTAAAACTGAGCCAAGCCCCATGTTTCCAGTGGAGGAAATGCATCTGTCAAGCTGGATGAAGTAGCCAACCCTGCATTTTCCCTACTAGCTGCTTTGGTTACCTGCCTATGTCCTTTCCTGTCTCTTTCTGCAAAATGGCAATCTACCCTCAAATGAGTTTGATCAAGACCCATCAGATTCAAGGGGACATTTAAATGAACATTTCTGTGTTGCTCTGTATCCTGCCCTTGACTGTGGACGGTTCCATATGTAGAAGAACCACAGTGAAATGCATGATGTGAAATGCTTTTTAATCCCTCCCAAGAAATGAAAGCGAGGCATCAGAAAAGGACTTCTACCATAATATATCTAGTTTGGTGTCCATGCTACTCTTCTGATTTCCAAACAAGTTGTTGATATTCTCCATCATCACTTCCCATTGTTCACAAGGAAAGGATGAAAAGGACATTGAAAGGGGCAATGTACTCTTTGAGGGGAAGCCCAGAGTGTTGGGCTGGGACTGGAGAAGGGTGAGATTTAGACGGGGGCTTAAGGTGCCCTAACTACAGTCTACAACTTGAGCATTGTTTAGAATTTGAATGTGGCTGGAGCCTTCTCAGTAAGATAAATAAGTAAGCACATTGAAGTTTCTAAAGGCTAGAGATTGAAGTATTTTCCAGTTTAGATTTTTCCACCCTCTTTCTCCCCCTCTTATCAACAAACTTTCTTCCTGGAAGACTATGACATTTGTCTCAGGAAGTGTTAAAATCCTAGTGGACAAGACGGCACAACAACGGTGGCAGGTTATCATGCGGAGACCTCTGCAACTGCCACCACACAGAACAGCCAGAGAACTGGCAGCTTGAGAGATTTGGTGTCTTGCACTTTTTCAAGCATCCTGCTGTCGCTGTCGTCTTCCTGGGTGGCTCACTATCAAGTGCATCAGCTAAGAAGGTACTTGCTATTAGCACCGCAGATGTCACACTGACTGACAGGCAGGCTCGCCTCCCTGCAGGGAATGAGGAGAAGCAGCTCACCTTTTTTAGGGCTGCTTTTGCAGCTCTGAAAGCTATAATTAAGTTTGCGAGCAGCATCCCGTGCTAAGCAGAGGGAATTAAATCAAGGCAGGGTGCAAAGTGGAACTGTAGCAGCCTCTTAAGACTGATCAGATATTTTTATCTTTGGTATGGCAGCAAGATTCAAAGTGAGAGAGAACTTTAGGCAGTGCTTCCAGGCATTCCTGTGTCTTGAGGCATTTCCCTTCCCATTCTTTCCCCAATGAAAGCGTTGCTTGTAGAACGGCGCACAGGTCTATGTAACCAATACATTATCAGAGCCCTAATAATATTTCCCTCCCTCCTATGTCTGTTCAACTTTATTCTTGGATTTGGGAGTGAATTCTTGCTATACATTTTAAGCCGACTTCAAAGGCAAAATTATAGAACATAGGGCGAGGTATTTCAAAGCTTAAGAAGTACGGCACTTGAGAATTATAGCTGAAGGCGGCTCTCCACATTGCCAGTTCTCAACGTGGAGTTTTTCTACAAATAACTCCATGCCTCGCAAAATGTACTGTGAAAGTCTTCATTGGACAGAATTAATTCAGACACCTTCCTGGATGCTGCCAGCGACTTGGGTTCTACTATAATCAGGTATGGCAAGTAGGTTTCCTTTAAACTCTATATTTAACCGTCCGATTTCAGTTGGTCAGAAAATTCTGAAATCGGAGACTTTGAACTGTAAGATTGCCAGTGGGTGCAGGGATGTTGGTAGGGCGATTATATTACATAATATGAGGAGAAATTGGTTTTATTAACACAAAAGGGATACCAGTTTCTCAGTTGAAATAACCCAGGAAAAAATTGAGGTAAGTTTTGATATATTCATGATATAATGTGCACAATAACTGAACAGGAAGTCTGTGAAGATTCTCAGTCATCCAGGTGAGTTTATCTGGAAGTTGAGTCATGGCTACTGGACTTCTTTTTTGAGAGATAGAAATGTTTCGCTGTTTGAGAGATAGAAACGTTTCGGTCCGATGAAGCTGTTTGGATGAACAGCGAAACGTTTCTATCTCTCAAAAAAGAAGTCCAGTAGCCATGACTCAACTTCCAGAAGAACTGAACAGGAAATTATACTGAAGTCAACTGATATACTTAGTGTATAATGAAATGTGCTGCATTCTAGTTTTTAAAGTGGCTTTTGTGAATCTGCACAAACCTGATTAAAAATTAGCATTAATTAAGTGGAAAAGACCCCAACAAACCCCATTGGCACTTAAGTTTTAATTGTTAGTCTCAGGTTACGGCAGTGAGAGAGAATCACAAAGTAAATGCAACAGTTGATGTTCATAATTCCTTCAAGGGTGACATTGTTGACATATTGAGCATTGTAGAGAATCTTTCCCTGGATGCTTTGCATTGGCGTCCATTAACTAAGCAAAGAAAATCATAGCAGGCAAGGAGAGTTTAAACACATGCGTATTGTACTAATCAGGTCAAGGCTTAGATATATACAAACTAATATGTTGCATTTTAGGTAGAAAAACACTTTGTGATTGGCTGAAGTTACATGGTCTGATCAAGTTCCCAGGCTAGAATTCTACACATGCGCAGAAGCTTGTTATGTAACTAGTAGTCTTGGGCATGCTCAGTAGGTTAAGATTTAGACAAAGAAGTAACTTTATTTAGGCATTACGTAGATGTGTAAGTTTGTAATTGGTTAAGAAATTACTGCAAAGTGATATGGGATTTGTAGTCATGTGGTTTTGAATAAAACAGCCTTGCTGGGGTGCGGCAGGGGAGGAAGAATCAAGAAGAAGCTTCATTTTGCACCAAAAATACACTTGTCGGAGTCTTTATTTTCCAACCCATCGGGGGGGGCTTGCTGGTTGAGCTTCCTTTTTGGGTTCCCGTTTGATTTCAAGCCTAAAAACAGTAAGGCTTCCCTGGATTATTCCTTTATTTGGCAAGAAATATCTCAAGCCTCGAGGCTTCCCAGGATTTTTACCACATTTGGCCAGCCAGCCAGGAGACTACGGAGTCTACTTTTCATCACTCACCATTCTCATCCGGGTAAAAGGATCCCAAGAGCGCTCAATTTTCACCATCGAAGCCGTGTCTTCGACCCCCTGGTGAGTGATTTCGTATTTTAAGGCTATTGATACTGCTTAAAAATGGGTTCTGCCCTCTCTGCTGAGCAACAATCCTTCAGAGATGATTTAAAGAGACTTTTATTAGATAATGGCCATCAAACTTCCACCTCGGAAGTGGAAGATTTAATTTTACACATAGATCGGCATTGTTCATGGTTTCCAGTAGATGGGACTTATGATTTGAAAAAGTGGGACAAGGTCGGCTCGATTTTTCATGATCACCACCAAATAACGGCAAAAACTCTGTATACGTGGTGTAAGGTGCGAGCTTGTATCGCTAAATTAAGCCCCCAAAATATGGTCCAAGACCAGCAAATGATGTTTTTTACAAAGACGCTCCCCAATCCTTCACCCCCCCTCGTGGCTGAGGGAATGGTGGAAAAACCACCAGATCCTATCCAAAATCCCCCTGGCACGTTGCCTCTACCTACCCTTTGAAAGGGGAAACTGTGAGACATGTCATTCAGCATTGTCTGGCATGCTTTGCGGTCATGGGAGTCGCCAAGCAACTGAAAACCGACAACGGCGCCGCCTATTCCTCAAAAGAGTTTGCAAGCTTTTGTCAGCAATGGGACATTAAACTAACTCATGGTCTTCCTTTTAATTCTACAGGTCAAGCCGTGGTTGAAAGAGCGCATGGCACCATCAAAACCATGCTGTTCAAACAAGCCAACGGCAAGAATCTCCGGGTTCCAGAAATTCACCCAATGGTGCAACAGGTTCTGTTTACCCTTAATCATCTGCTTACTCCCCACAACAGGTCTCACTCCCCTGTGGAACTCCACTTCCGGTCAGAAGAGCAGTTACCCAGACCTTTGGTGGCGTACCGAAGACCTCCAGATCCTCAGTGGAAGGGTCCGGTCCCGTTGATTACCTGGGGGAGAGGCTACGCCGCAGTCCAGCTGGACGATCAGCCATTGTGGGTCCCAGCACGCTGTGTTCGTCCCTGGAGAGCTCCTCCGCCGGAGGCGACCACAGACTCCCAGGATCTGCTGATCCCGTTTTGTGCAGATGACTCCTAGAATTGTCTTGCTGCTTTTTCTCATTGTTCACTTTGCCAAAGCTAATTACTTTGTTCAATTGCACATTGCCCATTATGGCAATCAGTCAGTGTGTTACCCGTGGGGACGTCGTCTCACCACACGTAGCCTTTGGCATGGCATTCCCACATATCCGGGCCTGATGTTTAATGGTACTTATCCCTACACTACCAGTGATACCAAGCAGCCTGTCATTTCTGGGTTTTATGGCACTGCTTGGGCTGGCAATTGTATAGCAATGCTTCCGGCTATGAAGGTTGTCCTGAAAAAACAGGCATGGCGTGGGTCATTGATCGAACCTCCACCTCTGCGGGTGGGTGTTTGAGGAATGCCACTCGTTGCGTTCAGTGGCAACGGATAGGTTTGTTTTCCTGGCATTGCATTCTAACGGAGGTATCTTGCGTTGCCGCTGCACCACTGTCTAATAAACCTTATCCCATTCTAGTTAACGCTTCTTCCTGGAAGTTTCCCTATAAGGCCCGCAATGTTGATCTTTATGCTGCTGATGAAAAGGACTACCTCACTAGTTTTGGTCTCTGTGTTTGCGACAAAGGATGCTGGACTACTGGAAATTACTGGTTTCTCAAAAAGGACGGACATTACTCCAACTATCACAAGGGATGTTCTCAGGTGGCAGTTGGAGTTGTGAAGTTAGGAGATGTCCCCTGTCCTGACTATGGTGAACATCTTGGAAAACGTTTGAAAAGATCTGCACCTGACACTGGAGTCCCTATCACTCGGGAGTTTTGTGCTAAGAAAGAATTGGTGGTGCAGCCGAGAGGGAATATAATTGTGATTGGGATTGGTTCAGTTGGTGTGTCCACACATATATATTTTGCTCATTTCCAAGAAGCTACTGCTTGTGCTATTGTTCGTTTAGGTAATGATACTTATGATGCTTTGAGTAAATTGTCTCATGGTTTGCGAGAATTGCGTATGTTCTCAGAACAAAATAGAGCTGCTATTGATTTTTTACTAGCAGGGAAAGGAGGCCTGTGCCAGGTGATCGGAAGAAAGCGAGACACGTGCATTATGTCACTGAATGACACAGATATAGAGCCTGAATTACATGATCTTAAAGATTTGGTCCATCGTATCCGACGCCTTGAAGGCGCTGATTGGTCTTGGCTGACTTCATGGCTTCCTGGTACAGTCTGGTTGCGCACACTAATTTATGCTGCTCTTGTGATTGCTGCTGCTATAATTATTTTCTGTTGTTGTTTACAGTGTTTTCCCCTTTTGTATGCAAACATGTCGTAGCAGTGCCTTAGTTCGATCTGCTGGGCTAACAAAAAGACAGATCATGCAAGTTCGATATCATAAGTTACACGATGATGGAGACGAAGTAGAATTGTTTCCAGATGCATACAACGAACTCAGTGCTCCTATTCTTCAAAAAACAAATTAAAAAAAAAAGAGTGAAATGTAGAGAATCTTTCCCTGGATGCTTTGCATTGGCGTCCATTAACTAAGCAAAGAAAATCATAGCAGGCAAGGAGAGTTTAAACACATGCGTATTGTACTAATCAGGTCAAGGCTTAGATATATACAAACTAATATGTTGCATTTTAGGTAGAAAAACACTTTGTGATTGGCTGAAGTTACATGGTCTGATCAAGTTCCCAGGCTAGAATTCTACACATGCACAGAAGCTTGTTATGTAACTAGTAGTCTTGGGCATGCTCAGTAGGTTAAGATTTAGACAAAGAAGTAACTTTATTTAGGCATTACGTAGATGTGTAAGTTTGTAATTGGTTAAGAAATTACTGCAAAGTGATATGGGATTTGTAGTCATGTGGTTTTGAATAAAACAGCCTTGCTGGGGTGCGGCAGGGGAGGAAGAATCAAGAAGAAGCTTCATTTTGCACCAAAAATACACTTGTCGGAGTCTTTATTTTCCAACCCATCGGGGGGGGGGCTTGCTGGTTGAGCTTCCTTTTTGGGTTCCCGTTTGATTTCAAGCCTAAAAACAGTAAGGCTTCCCTGGATTATTCCTTTATTTGGCAAGAAATATCTCAAGCCTCGAGGCTTCCCAGGATTTTTACCACAGAGCATAAAGATTTGTTTTTATCCCCATTTCCAGTATGTCTTGTAAGATCATTTGAAACAGGACAGAAGCATTCATCCATTTTGAGAGAGGGCAATGATCCAGAAAACTGATCCTACCTATGGAGAGGAAAACTAGGTGGACAGCACAGTAACCTAGGTGTGCCCGGTAGTTTTATTCTACACTGTAGTCTTCTCATACATGAGCACCCCTGCTGGAAAACACCCGTTCCTAAGATGTTATATATATCAGTAATAATAAGACATAACTGCTGTTCCAGCCCCTGTTATTTCTACAACTACCATATAGCTTATTTTCAAGTCCTCAAATGTCTGTGAAGATTCTCAGTCAGCCAGGTGAGTTTATCTGGAAATTGAGACATGGCAACTAGACTTCTTTTTCTTGAGAGATTGAAATGTTTTGCTGCTCATCCTAACAGCTTCATAAGTCTGAAGAAAGCTAGTTTTGAGTCCTCCATTTTATAGCTCACTTTGACCTCTTGTCACCCTGGTCTGAAATTTATTTATTTATTTATTTATTTTTATATGTATATACTGCTATCCAATTTTCCTCAAACAGGAACTCTGGGCTGTTTACAATAACAACTTATAAAACAGCACCCAAATCATCATCATCATCATCATCATCATCATCATCATCATCATCATCATCATCATCATCATCATCATCATCATCATCATCATCATCATCATCATCAAAAATAGGCTCATAAGATGAACAATGGCATGAATAGGCTCGTTAGGTAAACAACAGTCTCAATAGCCTTAAGGTGCACAATGGCCTAAAATGCTGAAACCCATAAAGTATGGGTTGTTAGCTATGGCCTTGGTGGTGAAGGCATGAAGTATTTTTGATTTGTCTAGGTATTGTTGAAATCACATGCTGCTAAGTGTGCCTGAGCTCCCCCCTGCCCCCCCATTCAGATTCAGGCCATTGTTCATCTTATGAGCCTATTTCACACCTCCATTGATGTGATACAAATTTAGCCCTGCAACAGCAGCTCCACAAGAATTTATTGTAGAAGACAGGCAAGAGGCATGTGGTTCTGAAGATGTGGCACTAAAATATATGTTATACTCAAGTGTTGTCCATCCTGGGCCTTATGGAAGTTGTAAAACAATTGGAAACCTACAGTGTCTGCATCCTTCTGTCAACTGCATCTGTATCACATGGGATATAAGGGTTGCATTCCATTCTAGAGAAAATCTTGTTCAACTTTCATTTAGGCTTTAAATTATGACACTATACAGATGCTGAAGAATATTCATTATCTAAGCTGTTACAGAAACCATGGTAGTGTCATCCAAATGATGTTTGAAAGAATGTGCTAATGCCGATCTGATGTCAACTTTCATGGATTATGACATTTTTATAGGCACCTGAATGGGAGGAATAAAATCTATTGTAATACAGTTACCAGTTGTGTCATTTTGCAGCAATGTTTTCTCCATATTCCAAGCCATTTCCTACTTACTGTATTTAAGGAGCTCAATTAGAATTCAATCTGTTTTTTTCTTAGCAACAGCAGGAGAGAACCAAAAAGGGATTACTAAAAGCATAGGATGGAACAGGAAGGCATATTTGCTTCAGATTCTTCTTTCTCCTGTGCAAGCAGAAGTGGAAAAGAAGAGGAAAATGATTAATAAGGGCAGCAGAATAGAATAGAATAGATATCTTATTGCCCTCCCACTCCAAATGACGAGACAAGTCAGTAAATGGGGTTTAACTGGGCCACACTTTATTAACACACAACTTTATCTCAACAGCAACAAGAGGATGAGCCTGGCATCAGTGTAGATGGTTGGAACTCTGGGGTCACCCGAGACCCCTCCAACTGGGGCAAGCAACGATCCCCAGGTGGTACAGTCAGTCGACGGCACCCACCAGGCCAGTCAAGGGTCATTCACCTCCCTGCGTCCACTTGCAACAAACTGGGTTATCCCCAACACAGGGAGTCGTCCCCAAGTATCCACCCCAACACCGTGACCTCCTGATCCGCAGTGCCATGGTTATTGGGTACTTGGGGACAGCTGTTCAATTACACACTTACCGCTGCCCTATCATCTGCTTCAGCCACCAGTGTGACTAACATTTAGGTGACTTTACCTACAGCCCAGGCACCAGTGTGCGATAGGTGAAAAATCCCCGCTCTCAACGGCCAATTCAGAGTGCGGGTCAAAAATTCCTATCCGGCCGTGCAGGCGACCAGTTACACTCACACTAGTCCTTAAAGTGGTGGGCGGGTGGGGAATGCCAAACAAGGAAAGGCTGTTGGGAGGAGTAGGAGCTGCCCTTTATAGGGCGCTCCTCCCCCTCCCCTCTGGAAAGAAAAATACATTTAAAAGGTAAAAAGAATTAAAAGCATTCATATCTCCCCATCACAACTCCCCAAGGTCACACTATTTGGTTGCAGCATTTAAGATGGTTATGATTCCTGGATAAAAACTATTTTTAGTCTGTTTGTTCTTGTTTTTATTGCTCTGTATCTCTTGCCCGAAGGCAACAGTACAAACAGACTATGTCTGGGATGAGATTAATCCTATAGAACGTTATTTGCCTTTCTAAGGCAGTGGGAACTGTGTAGTTCTTCCAGAGATGGGAGAGGGTGACGATGATCTTCTGGGCTGTGGTTATGACCTTCTGGAGCTCTTTTCTATCTGTTACTGTGAAACTGGAGAACCAAGCCTCCTTTGGAGCTTAATAATTCCATTCTCTGAACCTCAAACCTTTTCAAATTTCAAGGGGTTCCCTAAAATCGCTTGCAGAATGTACCCCTGCCATTTGCATGCCTTGGATCAGTAATTTTCCATTGCATAGTTTAATTTTTTTTAAAAAAAATGCAGTGGAAAACTACTGATCTGAGGCATGTGGATGGAAGCAATTTTAGGGAACTCCTTGAAATTTTGAAAGGCTCGGGGAACAGAGTTATTAAGCTCCAAAGGGGATGCCCTAGGAAAAAACCTTTCTAATTGGAATTAATGGGAAGTGGCGGCAGTGGTATCGCTCACCCAATCAGCTTCTTATTCCCATAAGAAAGGTATTTTCCCCCTAGGGGCACCCCCCTTTGAAGCTTCATAGCTCAGTTCTGTGACCCTCCTAATCCTTTCCAAAAAAATTTGGGGGTTTACCTAAAATGCTTGCTCCTCTGTGCCCAAGCATAGCATTTTGTTTCATTTCATTTTGTTTTGTAATAAAACTACTTTAGAATTCATTTTTGTAATGAAATGAAACGAAACACTATTTTTCCATTTCTTGCCCATCCCTATTACTGACTCTTGGCTTTGATAGTACTGGAAATGCAGCAGTGAGTTTGCAACTTTATTAAGGGTCAAGCTACACATGAAGCTAAACTGTGTGTCATTTTACCTCTCTCCTTAATTTGCGAGGGGAACATAGCCATGGAAATGCTTGTATCTTTTCTCTTTTCCCAGGAAAAATAGCTGGGTGCTGTTTGGGGGAGGCAAAGAAGTGATTTGATCCCCTCTTCCACAGTCTTTTGCAGCACTTGAAAAAGTTACTTTTTGGATTATAAGCCCAGACCTCACTGCTAGCAATGTATTATTTCCAAGCAGTAGGCTTCTGAGAGAGACTACTGTTTTCAGAATGATAAATATATGACTTGGCACTATATGAACTTGGCTCTTGGACAAACATTTTCTCAAGTAGCTAGTAAGGCAACCCATATTTTCCCCATCTTGTGCCAATGGTACATAAATGTGGTGCTTATATCTCTATCTAAAGATGATATGCGTGTGATGGACAGCCAATCTTATCAGATCTAAAGTGGCCATAAGTCTTTTGATAGCACAGTAAGAAAGGATGGACAAACAATGTACAACATTTATAAAGATGACTTAAATGTGGTATTTTCTTTGTGTGTGTTCTTTCCTTCAGAAAGGATATGTGATGGTTACATTAAGCAGTTACAAAAATGATGTCTTCAATGGAGATAAAACTAATGATTAGCAGCAGTGTTCAAAACTGTTCAGAATTTCAAAATAACAGGAATCTGGCTTGTTGGCGTGTCTTAGACTTTCAAAAATCTCTTTCTTGATTCAATTGTAATATAGTTTCCTTGTGTACGGCGTTTCTCCTGGATGTGATGATATCCTGGAAAAACCATGCTGTGGGGTCTTGGGGGTACCCTCTATGAGCTTGTAATGATTTGCCAAGTTTACCGTATCTGGAAAAAGATCTTATATCTGTCATCCATGGCTTGGTTACATTCAAACTGAATTACTGTAATGTGCTTTATGGTAACATGTTACCTAAACAAAAAGAAGGACTGTTACGCCTTTATTCTGCTCTGTTGTGATATGGACAAGCCCCAGACCCATTTGTTAGTGTGTTCCTATTGCCTACCTTAGCTGAGAATTACAACACAAGAACCCACCACAGGAAACTTTCTGACATTGGGCGCTTTTACACGACCCCTAAAATCTGAGGCAAAGGGCTCCCAGATGCGGACCTTAAAATTGTTTTCCCACCAGCTGTGGACTTAAAAAAAATAAGTATGACCACGCCCACCTAAGCACGCCCCAGCACATTTTCCAAGTACCTGGTTTCTGGAGGTAAAACTTTTTCCGGTGCAGACTATAAAGCTGTGGATGCCGGGCTCTCCTTGACTTTTGTTGTCCTCCCGCCCCTTTAACAGCCTGGAATGCCTACGGGGCTGCTCCCACGGCAGATGGAGGTGAGCCTAGCTTACTGCAGACAGGAGCAATGGAGTGTGGAGGGGTGGGAACACAGAAAGCAGAACAAACCCCCACGATCACTGGTCCGAATTTAAGTTGCCAGCAGATTTTAGAGGTCGTCTAAAACTGCCCATTGTCATCGAGAGCTCTTCACTGCCGATACCAGGCATGGTGGAGAGGTGCACTAAGCAGCTGCTTTTCATTCTCTGTGGCCATAGAAGATGCCAGATCTGATGTTTAGTCATCTTTTAAATACCAAGCAGAGTCCATGTCCCCTCCTGACTGCTAATGGGAACATTCACACAATAGTAATGAGCAAAATGTCCTCAAAACAGTACAACATTGCAGAGGTGGGTGGCCTGAAAGATCACTAACACTCAGTACTTTTTAATGTGAAAAGCAGTTTACAATGACAAAATAACACACGTCGCCACCACCACCCTGCCTCCATTATCTTAGTTATGTTTCTCAGATTTCACATTCATGGTCCATTAATGCTAACACTTTGCATCAAAAATAGCATTAAGAGCAACTGAAAGCAATTCTATATAAACAAGCAGTAACAAAACTGTTAATATAGCAGATTGATAATAGATTGGGGGAGGGGGGACAATTGCCTAGACCAAGGTCTAGCACGTCTTGCCTGTCCTGTTTTATTCCTCCATCCCAACATCCTTTATTTAGTATGCATTACTGTATTACTGTTCCTTACATTTATCATGAACGGTCCTGATTGGGAAGGTTTAATATTTGTGATTGTGACCAAGCTTGACCAATTGTGTCTGTCTTGCATCTCCAAATATTTGCTGACTTACTACATTCTTCCTTCTAGAGAAGCCCCCCCCCAATAACACACACATACAACTTTGCTTTGCACGTTATCACATATCTGAAAATGCGATTTATCTGGCATGAACTAGAATATTGTACAACTGAAACAGTTTCTGTTTTATGTCGAGTGTATGCATCTTGGTTGGCTTTTAGCAGGTACCAAGTAATTTATGCAGCCAAATGTGTTAAAAAGAAGTCAGCTGTGCTAAACTCTCCCGTGGCAAAAATTGAACTTTCATAGTGTAGTCTGTCACTTTCAGGAAATAAGTGAGGCTTAGCTGGTGAGGCTGTTTGAGGAGGTGAATGCATGCCTATTAACCAAGAGAATGACTCTCATGCCACAAGATATTCAGCTGGCCTGGTGAGAGGTCTTGGATCCCGGCTTTCCTTTTTTTATCTACTTCCTGAGGCCTACAAAGAAGCCAAAACACAATCCCCAAGGCCAATGGCAAAACACAGAAGTCCCAATGAAATTTCTGTCCAAAGGAAGTACAGTGGCCCTCATATAACAAAATTCCAGAGATAGGGGAAATTTGCTTAACAGAATCGCCTATGGGGGGGAATCCGTACAACATAAAAATCGTCGCAATTAGGGATTTCTTCATTTTCAATGCATTCCCATGGGAAATTGTATAAAGGAAAATTTGCTTAGCAGAATTTCTTTTGGAATGAATTCCTTTCTACAAGGCACCACTGTATAAATAAGAACTAAGAGCCCTAACGTCTGCTTGTCTATATGATCTCTCTCTCTCTCTCTCTCTCTCTCTAAAGGAGCACTTTTTATTTTCAGGTTTTCATGGGAGTTGTTTTTCCTCTGAGCTACTCAAAAAGCAGCAAACAAAAACAAAAACAAACCCCACCTCCCTTCTTCAGAACCGAGGAAGCTGGCTGAAGCTTTCACCTCCCTTATCCAATGATGCAATTAACAATGACAAACGTTCCCTCCAACACATACTCATTTTACCTCTAGAACACTGTAAATCAAACAGTCCCTGTCTGGCTGATAAAATTCTTGCTTAAGCTGAAATCTACTCAGTGTACTGAAGGTGGGCAGAATAAGCTGGCAGCTGCTTAAGATTGCAGTAATGATAGAAAAGGAGCATTAGCTGGGAGGTCTGCTTCTCCTGATAATGGCGATTGTTGACATGGAGATGCTTGTTTCAGGCTCCTTAGGTGCTTTTAGAAGATTGAGCCCCTTCTGCAATTAATGAATAGTAATAATAAGATTTACCATAGACAAAGCATATTTACAGCAGCAGCAAACATGGCATAAATAAGGAATACTCCTTTCCTGCAGAGCACAGAAATTTCCAACATTCTGCTCAGGTAACCACAATATTTGAAGGATATACAGAAGAGGAGCCCCGTGGTGCAGTGGTTAAATGCCTGTAATGCAGGTAAAACTGTGCTCACGAGCTGGGGTTCAGTCCCCAGTAGCAGGCTCAAGGTTGACTCAGCCTTCCATCCTTCCCAGGTTGGTAAAATAGTGCCCAGCTTGCTGGGGGGTGGGGCCAATGTGTAGCCTGCATACTGTAATTAAAACTGTAAACTGCCCAGAAGTCTATAAGCAGAATACTTTGCTTTGCTTTACATCAGGGCTGTCCAACTTTGAACAGGCCGAGGTCTTCTTTTTCCAGCCCAAAGTGCCTGAGGGCTACTACTCTAAAACCTCTACTTACGAATTTTATCCATTCTGAGCACATGCTCGTAAGTGAAAAAAATTGTAAGTAGAGCAGCATTTTCCCATAGAAATGCATTGAAAATCAATTAATCTGTTCTGGAGGAAATATAATTCAATGTTTTCCTATGGGAAGCCTGACCATTCACATGCTTCCTTTGCACCCGCTTCAGCTGGTGTGGGCGGGTGCAAGGGAAACATTTGCATGCTTGCCCAGGCTGCTGGAAGACTTTTTAAAAAAGGTGCGCTTTCCCTCCCAACCTGCCTGGGCCCTGACTCAACTTTCCTCCCTCTCCGGCCTCCTCCTCTTTTCCCCCTTCTCCCTTCCAGCCCCCTTGCTGCCACTGCTGCCCGCAGCTCTCACTCACCTCTGCCATGTTCGCTACACAGTGGGTGGGATGAGCCAGCAGCGTGGCAATCGCATTGCCATGGCAGCACAAGCAGGAGGGAATGGCTCAGATGGGGAGCAGGAGGAGCGGTGGCAGGTCATGGTCTCTGTGAGGCAGCCATGGGGGTGGGAGGAGGAGGAGGAGGAGGGAAGGGTGGGAGAAAGGAATTCTCCAGGGGAGAAGAAGAGGGGAGACATCATCATGCAAAGGAGGTGGACACACCTGCAACCCCACCTCTCCCTGTCTCCTCCCCTTCCTCTGTTCCGCACTAGTGACTCCGCTGGTCACGAGACAGTGGCATGCCGATCATCTGGCTGGGAGCGGGAGCAGGGGACTGTGCCACGGCTCTTGAGTGGCCCTGCTAGGCAGAGACAGTGGGCTGGCAGACCCAGAACATTGCTGGAGCAGCGGTGGTCCTTGGGATGTCAGAGGGAAGGGCAGAGAACTTATCCCCTCACTTTTTTTACTGATGGCCAGTGGGCTACTTTTGAACCCTTCACGGGCTACTGGTAGCCCACGGTCTACCTGTTGGGCAGCCCTGCTTTACATTGTTTAAAGCTCGCTGGAGAGCTCACTGAGGTCTTTCCCACTGTGCTCCACTGGGAGAAGAGTGAGCTTGTGGGCTTGGGCAAGCTGTACGGTCCCCGTGGTGCCTCCAGAAGGAGGGAATGGCAAAACACTTCTGTGTATTTTCTATCCTGGAAAGGGTCATCATAAGTCAGAATTGACCTGACAGCAGGCAAGACATTGTTTTAGAAAATGTTTTCTAGGCCTGTTTTTCAGCTGTTCTTCAAAGGAACATCTAATAAGAATATTAGGGTAGCTTCCAGATCTGCAGATCTAGGATTATAACTCTAGCCAGTAGCCCATAACTAGGGTCTGTGTCAGCTGCCTAGATGCCCTAAGCACATCCGATATTGCCTGATTTCAGAAGCTATGCAGGGTCGGCCCTGGTTAGTACTTGGATGGGCGACCACCAGGGAATACCAGGTGCTGTAGGCGCCTGGATTAGGAACTAGCAAACCACTCCAGTAGTCCTGCCAAGAAAACTGCATGGACACGGGGTCACGAAGAGTTGGTCATGACTGTAACAACGCAACACACACACACACACACACACACACACACACACACACACACACAGAGGGTCGATGTCACCCGGGGCAAACATGGATTTCGGGGGCCCCACAAGCAGAATGTACAAATAGTATTTTGTCATTTTCATGCCCCCCTCAAGTGCGGTATCTGGGACACATGCCCCCACCCCCATTTGCAACCCTGATAACTATTATTCAAGTTTATGCTATAGCTGTGGGTAATAAAGAAGAAATCAAAAATGTTTATATAGAAGAATGGGAGGAATCTGAATATATACCAAACAGGAAGTGCTAATAATCATGGATGACTAGAATGCCAAATTTAAAAAATGACGCAGAATCAAACATCATTGTAGAATTTGACTTAAGAGAAAGTAATAACACAGAAGAGTAGCTCCTTGATTTCTGTGAAGCCAACAACTTATTTACAGCAAATATATGTTTCAGGCTCTTTTACAGGCAGATATAAGAAGATAGATCAAAAAAATCAACTAAGATATAAGCAGAGACACTCTCTTTGGTTTGCTGATTGAAATCAGGAGTGGACTGTTATGCAGACCATGAACTAACTGTCAATATAAAAAAAATTACAATGTAGCTGAAGAACACTAAAACAGTCTTAGTGGTAAAATGTAATTTAAACAGCATTAATACATTTCAGAACTTGTAAGAAATATACATGAATTACTAAATTGTCCAAGAACTAGAAGAACTGTTAATGAAACTAGATGTATTATTAGGGAATAATGGGAAAGGGGCAGAGAAAAGAAAAATAAAAACAATGAATACAGAAAATTCTGTTCAAACTCATAGAATTGTTACCAGCAGATGAGATTGAAATATTAAAGGGCTGGAAATAGATCAGACTCCTAAATGCTTCTGGCATGTAGGGACAAAAAGAAATAATAACTGCTGCCAAAAAAAGAATTTAAATAAATAGAAAATGACATGAAAAGAAGAAAAATAAAAGATCTATTCCATAAGATCCAAGAAATCAATATCTTTACTGTCAACAACAATGAAAATGACATTGTTAAAGATTTTCAACGTCATTCTGACTGATGATTCATTCAATCATCAGTCAGAATGATGACCAAAGGCAAGAAGTCAGCAGAAGCTAAGAAGAACAGCAGGAACTAGAAAAATCATTAAGTCTAAGAATGCTTCATTGGAGACCAAGAACAAGATAATCCACACTATAGTATTTCCAATTTGTGTTTATGGATGTGAAAGCTGAACAGTGAAAAAAGTTGACAGGGGGGGAAATCACTCATTCAAAAGGCGGTGCTGAAGGAGAGGCTCATGGACAGCATGCACTGCAGAAAAACAAAAGAGCCCACATTCGCTCTAGAAATAAAAATGACAAAACTAATGTGTTTGGATTTTGGTCATGCCATGAAAACACATGACACACTGGAAAAAGATGATAAAGCTAGCAGAAAGTAAAGGCAGCTGGGAAAGAAGATGATCAGTCATGAGACGAACTGTCTCAGTAATGGAAGTTATTTTTTAATTAGTTTTGTAGGACAGAGGCCATTAAATCATAGTATTGCCTTAATGCTATGGATTAGTGCTATGTAGCAACAAAACAGAACTCTAGTGTACATATCTATGTAATTAGCATATATACTTGAATATAAGTCAAGTTTTTCAGCCCTTATTTTGGACTGAAAAAAGGCCCTTGACATATTCGGGTGAAGTGGTGTGTTTTTAAAACTTTTTTCTCTCCCGAGGCAAGTACCGATGTCTGCCAGTGGCACTTGCTTTGGGAGAGAGAAAAAGTTCTAAAAACCTGCCACGTCTCTCTCTCTCCCCCCCCCCCCCCATTGGGCATGTAGAGGGAGAAGTGGTGGGTTTCTTAAACTTTTTGTCCTCTCCTGAAATAAGCACCTGGGACGGACATCGGTGCTTGCTTCAGGAGAGGAAAAAAGTTTTAAAAACTCACCCCCCCCCATCAGACATATAGAGGGAGAAGCTGTGTTTTTTTTTTAAAAAAAATCCTCTCCCAAAGCAAGCACCGATGGCAGACATCGGCACTTGCTTCTGGAGAGAAAGAAAGTTTTAAAAATCCACCACTTCTCCCCTTCCCATCTGAAGAGGAGGAGGAGGAGGAGGAGGAGGAGGAGGAGGAGGAGGAGGAGGAAGTGGGGAAGGGGAACCGCTACTGCAGCAGCAGCTGAGCAGCCGCCAGCATCAGCTTGGGAAAGGCTGTGGAGGGAAATATTGGCTTGTGTTATACTCCAGTCAATCAATTCCCCCACTTTTTAAAGGCAAAATTAGGGGCCTCGACTTATACTCGATTATATACAGTTGCATGAATACATAAAATTGCCATCTAGCTAATGCCACCCATAACTAATTCTGAAGAAATGACTCAGACCATGAATTGTAATGACCCAAATTTCAGTTACCCTGAAGTCATATGGCTGATTCTTACATTCTTGTATGCATTATTGCACACTTTGTGGCTTTTTGTTCCATGCTTAATGCAAAGACCTCAAAAGTCTGAATAGATATGACAATACTGTCAGTGATATTATGCAGTGAAATCCATAGTCACAAGTAATGTGAATATTAAAAACCCATTGATAACTAGGAGCTAGATATCATGTCCACATTACTTGAACATATAATTCCTAGTTATTGGTGTTTTATTATATTTTTAGTCTTCAGAACGCATTATATTCTTCACTAGGAATGTCATTGGTGATGCTGGTGCCCATATAATTTGAGATTTCTACTTTTACTACTGCTATTTAATATAAAATACAAATGTTATGAAATTTCACAGTGTTCTAGTGCTTCAGGCTACTACTATTCCTGTCTCTTCTTGCTAGTAGTTTTAGTCTAGTAGAATTTTAAGATGGGGCTATGATCTCTTGTCAAGACTGTGATAAAACAGAAATGGGGAAAATGGCTATTCTCCTGATAGGTTGCACATGTTAATATTAAAAAAAATTGATGGAACTTCAGAAATCGGAGGAGAATGAGGACTTTGAAGGATAACTAGTTCTTTTACTATTTTGGATGACAGATGGATATGACTTAAGATGTCATGTATATGAATGTGTGCAACAAAGTATCATTTTAATAGCATGTGTGAGTTGAAAGCAACTGACAAGAATAAATTACCTTTCTTTTTTGATGTAAAGAAATGATAACCTCTTGCAAGAAGTCAAATTCCTCGCTACATTGGAAAAGTCCTTTGTTTAAACACAAGTGGGCTTATAAAAATGTTCATGGCATTGTGAACCATCAACAGTGTGGTCATCATGCTAGGCCATCACACACACTGGGAAGCAGTCAATAAACACAAAACAATGGGGACAAGCTCTTGTTGCCACAGTGGCACTTACTAACAAGGCAGTATAATGGCAGATGGAGGAAATCATGTCTGGTATGGACAGTTAAAGAAGGGCTAAACTTAGACTAGGCAGACAAGGTTGGTGCAATGGGACAAAGCACAGCAAGGAAGCTGTTAGGATGCTCCTGCTCCTGGAAGAGGAAATGTGGCTTTGAAGGACTGACCAGGATAGTTCTGTGATCTTAAAGGGCCACTGTGTTCTTATGTAATTTGTGGCCCCCAATACTCAAGGCAGTAATTCTTTTTAAAAAGTCTTTCCACATCATTTGTGCCCTCCTAAGGTTCAGGGCCAAGGAATATGATTGTATCACAAACACATGATCTATTAGAATAACAATGTTCTTAGAAATAATAGAAATGCAGGAACAGATGATACCTTTGACAGACCATTAAGAATACAGTATAAAACAAATGAACAAAGCCAAAAACAAACAATAAGCTTTCAGTGACAACTCATCTTCCTCAAGGCTGTACATCAAGTTCTTGTGGGTAGTTCCAGAATTAAGTACTAAATTTGCATGGCTGATGATGCAGAGACTAGGTTAGATTTTAAGATGGAGGTAACAGCAGTAAGCATGTTGATTTCAAACTCATCCTCAGTGAACAGTTGGAATCTATGGCCCATCTCTTTAAACAAAGGAAGCCATAGGAAGGAAGGAAGGAAGGAAGGAAGGAAGGAAGGAAGGAAGAAAATAAAATTATTTTATTACAGTCAACAGATCAGAAAAAGAAACAAAAAGCAGAAAGAAAAGAAAAGAAAAGAACACCATGGTTTTTTTTATTTGTAACTTTCTAGAATTTAGATTTCTTTTACCCTTCACTCCTTTTGCTTGTTTGTTCCTTGATCCTGTGTATTTTTAACAACCTTGATCAGTTTTTATCTTTTAATCCAGAATGTAGGAAAATCTGAAGCAAGGGATAAGCAGGAATTTCACATGCCTGCAAGAATCTTCTTCGTTGATTATGTAGTTACATTCCTCAGTAATTCATGATCTGTATTCTGAAACATTTGGAATCTCTTTTCTGCACTGAAGCTCAAGAGTGCTCTTGGATTCATTGGGCAGCTTGGATGGAAAAAAATCCTCTCATTAATTGTATTGCTAACTTTGAGTCGTGCTTTAAAGAGAGTCACAGCAGAGCTGGTTGGCTGTGTATCAATATTATTTTAAAGCTCCACATTAACCCATATTTCATTTAAAGTTTTGGAAGAGAAGCTCACTGCAGGAAAAAAAAAACCTCCTCCCCAGCCTCAAACCATTTGTTGCTTCCTCAAGTCACTGTTGTTGTTGTTGCTGCTGTTGTTGTTGTTGTTGTTGTTGTTGTTGATGATGATGATGATGATGATGATGATGATGATGATGATGATGATGATGATGTTTGCCTTCAAGTCAGAACTGACTTATAATGACCCTACTGGGGTTTTCAAGGCATGAACAGCAAGTATGCGAGCAGGTGTTAGAAGCCAAACTAGCTTGTCCTAGTGTCATCCATCACACACTGACATAATCTGAGAGTGATGATGGCTGTGTATTTATTACTTCTGATGAATTATGCCCTGAAAACCTGTATGCCTTCATAGAAATATATTTGCCATAAAATAAACATGTTATAAGCCTGAAGCCCACTATAGTTAGTTATGTACCATCCAGTTGGAACCAAATCATAGTGACCTTAACAGGATTTTCAGGGCAGGCGATGTATTTAAAAAGTAGTTTTACCAGTCCCACACCCTCAGTGAGTTTCCGTGGCTGAGTAGGGATTCACACCTAGGCCTCCTGAGTCCCAATCTGTCACTTTATTCACTCTTCCCCCTCAGAGGGGGAATAGCTGGAAGGGCTTTGCTTGGAGGCTGGATCTTTTTTATCTTGACATTCATATTATGTCTGTTTGAACTCTGAAAATGTGCATTTTCTATACAGTACATTCGATACTGCATGGTATCAAAACAAGTGTGGTTCACATTTATTTTCAAAGAAGAAAAGTGTTTGTGTGTGTGGGGGGGGCAGCAGAAGCATATGCTTCTGCGTCAGCTTGGCATGCATGTTCCCATCACCCTTTTAGGGAATTTTCGTCTGAAGCCCAACTTGGTGCCTGCACCTATTTTCAAGTGATGACAGATAAGAAATATATGCAATGTGGTATTTGAAGCACACTGCTTAGACCCTTTGCATCCCTCATCATAAACCTGAGGAAAAACGGTGCAAAATTGGTCCATTGTTGAGTATGTTAACTGTGGGCGGATCCAGATGGAGCACTTCTTCCTTCCCACTCTCTGTGACAGCTGGTGCTACTTGATAGCTAATGAGCACAATTTTTAGTGGACTTTCTGTCTGATGTATTCCTAGAACACCATTAGAAAACCAAACCCTCTTCAGAAATTTTTCAAAAATCTTGAATAAATGCTTTAAACATTATCTTAGCCTCTGGATTTTTGTGCTGTTGTCTTATTGTTCTGTTGCTATTGCTGCTGTTTTAAGTCATTAAACGGACGAGACACCTACAGGAAGTATTAAAAAGCCATGTAATTCTTTGTTATATTTGGAATAGAGATGGGCACGACCAGAAAAAATGATGTTTCGATTTTTCGTTTGTCGGAACTAGTCCATTTTGTTCCATTTCCGTTTGTCGCGAATTTTTTTGAAAATTTGTCATTTCAACGTTTCGTTCGTCGTTTGTTGTTTCTACCATGATTTAGCACAATTTGACTTCCCAGAGCATGGGGGCGTCCCACAATGACCCAGAGCAGGCGGAAAACACTTTAAACTGGGTGAAGAATAATATATTTAATAAATATATCATAGCATAAGACTGCATCCTATGCAATAATGCAAGCAAAGTGGGCAGAATGCAATATTCTTTTTTTTCTCTTGGTCAACGCTGACTGAACCGGCCGCCCTACTTGGTCTGGCTGCCTGTTATACTTTTTTTTTTTTGAAGCCTTTATCCATCCCATTTCCCCTCCACCTCTCAGAGGCAGCAGGAGACACAGTATTGCGTTCCTCCCCAAATCTGGATGAGGGTCTACTCCTCTCAATGTCCCCTCCCCATGACACTCCTTGTAAAGCCAAGCAAATGCCACCCTGGTCAACTAGCGGTCAGAGATTCAGATGCTTCCCCCCCCCACACTCATCCGGATGAGTGCCCCTCAACCTCTTGGGGAATCATCGCCAGCTGAAGTATTCCAAGGAGCTCACTGGCAGAATCTCCAAGGATCAAATTCAGAATCAAGACAGAGCAGAGGGAGCGCCCGGTGGGAACACCCTGGAAACACCATACCAGTGTGGCCCAGCTGAGCTGCCTGCCCAGCCTTTGCCTGGGCAGGTTTGTCATTTGCCTCAGAATCAGATTATTGGCCCGAGTGCAACGACCGAGGAGCCCGGTTCACTCATAGAGCAAGCAGACCTTCTCTCTCCATGACCAGGTTGTGCATTTCCAGGCCCATCTCCAGGGCGGAAGACCCTCCGCTGCCCTCCACCCCGTCCAGCTTCCCTGCCATGTCACCAGAAGTGGCCTTGGTGTTGTCTCAGGTGGCCACGGGTGGAGGCTTCCCTCCCGCTCAGCATGATCCGGACATGTGGGCCCACCTTCAGCTGCTCCTGTCTGCTTTCAGCAAAGCCACGAAGCCAGAACGGCGGGGAAGTTCGGGGAGGGATTCTTTCAGCCGCCTACTTTGGAGGCCAGTTTTGCCTACCCAGGACAGGAGACCAGAGTTCCACCAACCCAGTGGAGACAGAGTCCACGCACGCAGCAAAGCCACGAAGCCAGAACGGCAGGGAAGTTTGGGGAGGGATTCTTTCAGCCGCCTACTTTGGAGGCCAGTTTTGCCTACCCAGGACAGGAAACAAGAGTTCCACCAACCCAGTGGAGACAGAGTCCACGCACGCAGCAAAGCCACGAAGCCAGAACGGCGGGGAAGTTCCAGGAGGGATTCTTTCAGCTGCCCAGTGGAGACACAGTCCACCCAGGAAAGCCATGAAAACAGAGTTTTGGAGGCCACTAGGCCAGAGTTTTGGAGGCCAATAGGCCAGAGTTCCACCAACCCAGTGGAGGCACAGTCCACCCAGGAAAGCCACGAAGCCAGAACGGCAGGGAAGTTCGGGGAGGGATTCTTTCAGCCACCTACTTTGCAGGCCAGTTTTGCCTATCCAGCACAGGAGACAAGAGTTCCACCAACCCAGTGGAGGCAGAGTCCACGCACACAGCAAAGCCACGAAGCCAGAACGGCAGGGAAGTTTGGGGAGGGATTCTTTCAGCCGCCTACTTTGGAGCCCAGTTTTGCCTACCCAGGACAGGAGACAAGAGTTCCACCAACCCAGTGGAGACAGAGTCCACGCACACAGCAAAGCCACGAAGCCAGAACGGCGGGGAAGTTTGGGGAGGGATTCTTTCAGCCGCCTACTTTGGAGGCCAGTTTTCCAAAACCAGGAGACCAGTTCCACCAACCCAGTGAAGACAGAGTCCACGCACACAGCAAAGCCACAAAGCCAGAACGGCGGGGAAGTTTGGGGAGGGATTCTTTCAGTCGCCTACTTTGGAGGCCAGTTTTCCAAAACAAGGAGATCAGTTCCACCAACCCAGTGAAGACAGAGTCCATGCACGCAGCAAAGCCATGAAGCCAGAACGGCGGGGAAGTTCGGGGAGGGATTCTTTCAGCCGCCTACTTTGGAGGCCAGTTTTCCAAAACCAGGAGATCAGTTCCACCAACCCAGAGGAGACAGAGTCCACGCATGCAGCAAAGCCACGAAGCCAGAACGGTGGGGAAGTTCGGGGAGGGATTCTTTCAGCCACCTACTTTGGAGGCCACCAAGCCAGAGTTTTGACTGCCCAGTGGAGACACAGTCCACCCAGGAAAGCCACGAAGCCAGAGTGCAAATGTTAGGGAGAGATTGTTTCTTCCGCCTTTGGAAGCCGGAATGGTATTTGGAAGGAATCTCCCCTCCTTCTGCAAAGGGATTTCCCAACCTGGACTGTAACCGGTGGGAGTGAACCCCCCCATGTTGGAGGACAGAGTACCCCAGTTCTAAGCAAAATAGTTGATGATGACTGTGCCTGTTAAAGTTGGTCTCCTCAAGTGATTTTCCGCATAGAGGCGGGGGCAGCTGGGGTTGCTGCCTGGGGAAGTCGAGGAGAGTGGCCGACAGGGGGCATGTCGGCTCGGAGGCTGAACTTGAAGCACTGAACCACTGATAGGCAAGCCGGGAGTCCCGGGAGCCTGACAGGCAGGCAGGTAGGCAGAGGGGTGGGCAGGCAGCCAGGCAGGCAGGGAAGCAGGAAGTCTGGCTCACAGGTAGGAAGGCAGGCTTGCAGGGTACCCACCCAGGCTAAGGAAGGCACAAAGCCAGAAAGGAGGATTGTTTCTGCCTTTGGAGGCAGAGTTTCTCCACCCCAGGAGACCGAGTTTCATCAACCCAGGAGACAGAGTGGATGCAGGAGAACAGGGCTATTTCTTTAAGGCTGTAAGGAGAGCTAGGCCCCTGCTAATCAGTCTTTGAGGTAGATGGTTGTAAAGTGCATCTCGACCACTTTGTAAGCAGAGTGGCTCCAAAACCCCAGGGAAGGGAGGAACGCATCGAGGAAGGCAGGTATTAGGGTGTACTACACTCAGACCAGCCATGGCCAACGGGGAAATATGGGGCCTACACTGACCCTAGAAAAAATATTCCTGGGCTGCCATAAAGACCAGGGAAGCCCTATAAAGACAGGGCTAATTATGTAGCCCTTATTAGATCCATACATGCAGCGGAATTACAGGCATCCAGGCAGACAAAGGTGGAAGGCAGGCAGGCAGGCAAAGCATTCAGGCAGTCAGTCATATAGACAGAGCAGACAGCAAGGCATAACTGCGTTGCGCTGGTGGAATGTTAGTATGGGAGGCATACAGGCATTGGTTGGGTTGGGTTAGGGTTAGGGTTAGGGTTAGGGGAAGTTGCACGGCTGCAACCCCAACAATCTTGTCCGGGTCAAAATTATAAACATTGAGTGGTCCTCCCTGGTTCGGAGCCAGGCAAGGGCTAGACAAATTGGGCCTACAGGTACAGTATGATTCCCTTCAAATGACACATTGAGTGGTCCTCCCTGGTTTGGAGCCAGGCAAGGGCTAGAAAAATTGGGCAATAATTGAACCCTTCAAATTGAGTGGGAATGCAGGAAGACAGACAGACAGGAAGGCAGGCAGGCAGGCAGGCAGCAGGCAGTTAGGCAGGTAGGCACAGGGCCAGCCAGGCAGGTAGGCTTGTAGGCAGGCAGGCAGGCAGGAAGGAAGGAAGTTGGGCTTGCAGGGAGGAAGCCAAGATGGAAGGCAGGCATAATTGCAGGCAGGCAGGCATAAGTGTTGCTCTGGTAGTGCATGTTAGAGCAAGGGAGGCCTGTTTGGAAGGAACCGGTGGAAGAACGACTGTGGGCCTAGGTCTTGGAGCGTTGGGGTAATCCCAACATGGAAAGGTTGAAGCGGATGAAAGTCAACCTTTCCACAGTCTCCGGGTCCAGACCAGAGCGGCGTGGCCTCAGGATATCTCCCATGTGGGAGAAGACACGCTCACTCTGGACACTGGTGGGTGGGATGGACAAGAGGTCCAACACCAGAGTCGAAAGATCGGGCCAGATGTCTGCCTTTCTGGCCCAGTAGTGGAGTGGGTCCAAGGTGAGGGGTTGGAGGGGCTCGGCCATGTACTCCCTCACCATGGTCAGAGTGGGGTCCGGTTCTTCTTCCTCCCTTGCCTCCACTGAGGAGGAGACTGCCATGGCTAGGGCAGAGGCCAGGTAGTTGGCTGCTGGTACGGAACCTGGTCTCTGGGTGTACACTCCTGCAGTAGAGGAGGAAGAGGATCCTTGCAAGGATTCCTCTTCTGGATTGCTCTGGCTTCTGTGCACCCTCAGGAACGCCTAGGCCTGATTTGAGACAGCCCTGCGGACTTGACGGCATAGCTCCGTCTTCCAGGAGTTCAGGTCGGCAGGGCTCTCCGCCAAGGAACCCTTGACGTGAGGATCGCACAGGCATGCCATCTGGTACACCTTTTCCCTCCTCAGTGGGCTAAGGCGGGTATCTATGCCGGTCAACAGCCTGTCTGCCAAGGCCCTGCTCTTTGGGAGAAGATCGGCTTCTTCCCAGATACTGGCCTCTAGGCATTGGCGAAGGGCATGTATCAGGGGGAGTACGTGGTCCAGGCTGGCATTGTAGTTGCTGAGGCCGTGGGTGGTCTCCTCAAAAGGCTGCAGGATACCCACTCGGTAGCACCAATGTCCAACACCCTTCCCTCAGGCAGGACGGGAGTGTGGGACATGACGTATTCCACCACTTGCCTCTGCTCCACCAGGCGCTTGACCATTTCGTAGGTGGAGTTCCACCGGGTGGTCACATCCTGGATCAGGACGTGCTCTGGTCGGCCCATCTCCGCCTGCTTCTCACGCATCATCCTGGATGCCTTGACGCTGCGTGAGAAGTGCCCAACTATTTTCCTGCACTTGTCCAGCAAGGCCTTGGTCTCCAGGGTCACCTCACACCAGCAGTCCTTCGGTGCACCCAGCCTAATGGCATCGCCCACCACTAGCTGCAATTTGTGCGCTGCGCACACGATGCCCTGGAACCCTGCCCTTTCAACCGCGTTGATCATGTTACCTCCTGCGTCAGTGACCATGAATCTGCGATTGACCTGCCCCTCGGTTGCCAATCCCCACTCTCGCAGTGCTGTCTTGAGGACCTCAGAAATGTGGATGCCTTTGGCACTGTCCTCCATGCTTTGTGCCTGGAGAAGCACCACCCTGTACCCTCTTGGGGTGCTCCCTTGTGGCTCCCCCTGCAGCTGTTCTTGGGATGCCCTAGTGTCAAGGACCTCCTTGGGTTGCCACCAATGAGCCATCAGAGAGAGGTATCCGTGGTGCCCACCGGTCCAGAGGTCGGAATTGAAGTGGATTGCCACCAATGAGCCATCAGAGAGAGGTATCCGTGGTGCCCACCGGTCCAGAGGTCAGAAGTGAAGTGGATCTTCCTTCCTCTGGCCGCCTACAGCAGGGCCCGGACCATGTCCCTGATGGACTCAAAAAGGGAGGGAATCACCCGCCTGCTGAAGGTACACCAGGATGGAGGCTCGTACCATGGAGCCACGTGCTTCATCAGGTGCCTGAAACCCGATGACTCCACAAAGGAGAGGGGCAACCCATTCATGGCCACCATTTCACCAACCACGCGAGTGGGGGTCTCCTGTGCCTTGGCCCTATTACGTTGGCTGACAAAACTTCCACACAGTGGCACCACTTCCTACAGAGTGGCCTGCTTCTTTCCACTCTCAGTGGAGCTGTCTCTGGGCGAGTCCTCCTTCCCCCCTCTTTCTCCCTGAGGAACCAGGGCCTGACACTGTCCCAGGCAGAGTCCCAGAGTGCTTTCGCATGAGGTGTCTACGCAAGGCACTTGAGAGAGGTGTTTGGGGTCATTCCCCCTGCGCACAACCACCCCGCATTTCTTGCACACCGCAAGCCTCAAGTCTTCTGGGCTGTTCTCAAAATGCTCCCAGAGAGACCCGCGAGGCTTATGGAAAGTACTGCCCCCTCTGGTACTGCCTGCTGCTGCTGTGCTGCTGGTGGTGTGGCTTGTGCCCTGCTGGGACAATTGACTGCTGCTGTCACTGGTGGTACTCTGGTCCTGGGTGGAAAGAGGGCTGCTCCTTCCATCACTGCCTGAAGCCTGCCTTTCGTCTGTTCCTGCCAACAGGTCCTCAGAATCCGGGATATGTAGATGCAAAGAGCCCGTTTCTGATTCCGAGTACTCGTCTTCCTCCTGATAAATGGGCTGTGTGTCCATGTCAAAGCCTGGTGGCGATGGGTATCACATGCAGTCATCCATGCTTCCCTCAGTGACAGAAGATGGTCCGGTCGTGCTGGTTGTGCAGCTGCTGCTTGGAGAGGGAGTGGCAGCAACATCACTATCTGCACTACTTCCTGTGCCTTCCTTCAGAAATGTGCCCCTATTTATTTTAGTGGGGGTCCCCCTGCCCTTCCCTCTGGCTCTGCCACCCCTCCTCATTTTTTTATTTCTCAAAAGTATTAGAAATATATTTTATTATTATATTTGTGTTAACTTAAGTAACAAACTAGTCTAATAAATTTATCATTTTGACCCGCAAGCTTACTCTCACACTGTGTTCTTTTGTACAAGCTTTCAATGTTGCCCTGCTGGCCCTTGGTATAATTTCCTAAATTTGGAATTCAACTTGATCCACTGAAATGGAATGTGCCTGCCTGTGTGTTCAAGTGCACACACAACACAACAAGAGTATGTATGTAAACAAACAATGAGCTGGAGAAATGAATAAATATAATATTGTAAGGCTGATAGCAGCAGCAGCAGCAGCTGGACAGGTGGCTTCAGCCACACCCCAAAAATAAGCCTGAAGTGAAAAGAGAGTAGTGGTACTATGCCTCCCAACAGAAAGATATTGGGGTGTAAATAAATGCAACATAGTTTAGTAGTTGTAGTCAGGGAATAAAATGAAAATAATTTTCTAAATTCTTCTGATCCACTTAAATGGAATGTGTCTGTGTGTTCAAGTGCACACACAACACAACAAGTTTAAAAACAAACAATGAAGTAGGTAATTAGTAAACTAAATAATATTGTAAAATATTCTCCACTTAGGACAGAGGTTCTGTCCTTGGCTTGCACCCCAAATGTGTGTGTGTGCAAGCAAATTGAAGTTGGAGAAAATAGAAAATAAATGGTAGTATATAATATATTTTAAAATAAATCCACACATCCCACTCCCAGTCAACCCTCCCCCTTTATCCAATATCAAAATCCTCTCCCCACAAACAGCCAGAGAAGAGAACAAAGAAAAAACTCTAACTGCTTCCCTTCGCCAGACAAAGCTGCAGGGAATCAAAGAAATTATTTTCTAATAAAATCAATTCCCTCCCTGCCTGCCTAACTTAAAAGCCTAAAGCTCCCCTCCACCCAGGCCTCCCTTCTTAATCTTGATCGGATAGCCAGCAGCAGCCACAGTCCTCCCTCAACCACATCCAAGACCCAACTGCAATTTCTGGCTTTTTATGCCCTCCGAGACATCCAGAAGTGTCAGTCAAAACCTGGCCATGCCATTGGTGGAATTGTTCAAAAAAGTTGCATGGTCCCATCCCATGCCCAGCCCAAATGGGCAGGTCTAAAAAAATAAAAAATAAAATAAAATAAAATAAAATCAATACGACGTTTTATTGCTATAAAAAAACCCACTGCTGCTACTATTAAAATTCAGGCATTTAAAATAAATAAATTTCACATATTTCTGTTGTGCTTTGGTGTGTTTTTTGACCATGATTTCAAAAGAAAAATTGCGGTCGCCATTTTGGATTCCCCCCCCCCACCACCGCATGGCATGGCGAGATGACGAGGATGACCCCCCCCAGCCTGGTGCAATTAGCCCAGGACAGGAGAGGAGGGGGGGAAAGGCCGGAGAACCCACCCCGAAACCACCCTTCTGGTAGGTGGCAAAGCCTCAGGCAGGCATATTTTCGCCTGCTTTTTCTGCCGGGAGTCGGGTTCTTTTTAAAAAAACTTTTAAAAACTTTTTCTGTGCTTCGCATCACGCGATCGCCGCGATGCCACAAACGGAAACTAAAAACCCGACCAAATTTTTCTTTTTTCGGTTCGAGTTCGAGTTGTAACGGCTTAATTACCATTACCGTTTCCGTTACTTCCGGAAACGAAAAACCGAAAACGGAAACGAAGATTTCGCTGCTCTGTGCCCATGTCTAATTTGGAAACTTTTTAAGCCATTTGTTATCATCGGTATAGTGGGGGAAATGCCAACATCAGTGCATAATGATGTACAAACTGGGAAATAAATGCTTCATCTGAATGAGCCCAGGTGTGAGGAAAAAAGTGTGGTGAAACATAAGATTTTGAGTGTCAGGCCAGAAAGAATGGAGGAGGAATACAGGAAAGTGCAATTCTATGATTTGTCTGTAGAGATTCTCAGTCATCCAGGTGAGGTTAGCTGGGAGCTGGGTCATGGCAACTGGACTTCTTTTCTTGTGGGATCAAAACGTTTCACTACTTACCCAAGTCTGTGAAGATTCTCAGTCATCCAGGTTCGTTTAACTGGGAGTTGAGTCATGGCTACTGGACTTCATCGGTCTGAATCCAAACAGCTTCATCGGTCTGAATACAGCTAGTGCAAGAGACCTTCTTATAGTCAGCTTGACCTCTTGTCCCCTGGTCTGATTGGCTCATAAGATGAACAAAGCCTGAATAGGCTCATTAGGGAGACATTAGTGTCCATGGCCTTAAGGTAAACAATGGCCTAAGGTACTGAAACCCATCAAGAATGGGTCGTTAGCTGTGACCTGGTGGTGAAGGCTCCTTGATTTGCCTGGGTAGTTTGGAAAGTACAGCCTGATAAGTAGCAGATAGACTATGCCGGAGCCCACCACCTCTGTTGAGGGAGGGATTTTCAATGCTAACATGAATGGCTTCCCTTACTCCTCTCTCAAACCACCTCTCTTCTTTGTCTAATATATGTGTACATCCTCATCTTTGAAAGAGTGGCCTTTTTCCTTCAAATGTACTGCTGATTCTGGTCCTGAGCTGTTACCTCTCCTATGTTGGGCCATTCTTCTGTTTAACGGCTGTTTAGTTTCTCCAATGTAGAGGTCTGAACACTCTTCACTGCATTGGACTGCATATACTATATTGCTCCTTTTATGGTTTGGTATCGGATCCTTTGGGTAGACAAGTCTCTGCCTTAGTGTGTTCATGGGTTTGAAATAAACAGGGATGTGGTGTTGGCCAAAAATTCTTTTAAGCTTCTCCGCCACTCCCGCCATGTAGGGAATGACTAGGTTCTTCCGTCAACAGAGGTGGTGGGCTCCGGCATAGTCTATCTGCTACTTATCAGGCTGTACTTTCCAAAGTACCCAGGCAAATCAAGGAGCCTTCACCACCAGGTCACAGCTAACGACCCATTCTTGATGGGTTTCAGCACCTTAAGCCATTGTTTACCTTAAGGCCATGGACACTAATGTCTCCCTAACGAGCCTATTCAGGCTTTGTTCATCTTATGAGCCAATCAGACCAGGGGACAAGAGGTCAAGCTGACTATAAGAAGGTCTCTTGCACTAGCTGTATTCAGACCGATGAAGCTGTTTGGATGAACAGCGAAACATTTCTATCTCTCAAAAAAGAAGTCCAGTAGCCATGACTCAACTCCCAGTTACTTACCCAAGTAGCTTCCTCAGTCTGAGCAAAGTTGGTGAGAGGCTTCCAATTTATAGTTCACCTTGGTTTCACCCCACCCTGGTCAGAATAGGCTTGTTAGGTGGACATTGCCCTGAATATGCTCTTTAGATGTACAATGGGAAGGGATGTGTGAAATTTGCACCTATGTAACCCTTCCCAACACCCATTAAGTAGTCAAGAGAACTGCTCCTGTAGTCAACAGAAAAGGGACAGAGAAAAGCAAAGCAAAAGCATTTCAGTCCCACAAGAAAAGAAGTCCAGTTTCCATGACTCAATTTCCAGATAACTCTAGGATTTGTAATTTTTTCCAAAGAAAGAGCAATGACATCATATGTCAGTAATTGAAATGGTCTCTTTCTCTTACAAATGAAGGAGGTGAAAATAAGGCTTTCACATTTAGCTATTGTTCATGAAAGATCAGCATCAAGGGAGCTGGAGAAGAAGGAAAGCCATTAAACAAAGATAGGGCAGGTACTTCCTTCTGTTTGTTTGTGTGCCTACATCGTGATAGCTGTTTGAATGGCCACATCGCCTGCCCTCTGAATGGAAACCAAAAGGTTGTGTTCCAGCTCTGTTGTTTGCACTCCATTGTTTCGTAGAGTGAATCTACTGTAAGCAGTTAGATGACAAAAGGAGCCAACTTCCAAATAATTATGCCAAGGACTGCAGGCATTGTTGTGAATTTAACTGAGCTTTATTATTGTTTTGGACATCTGTTTGTTGTGAACACTTGTGCTTCATGGTAAATAAAGCACAGAATTCATACCGATAAGAGAGAGAAGTGTATGTGTGGCTAGAATTCTCTTTAATGTCATGTGGGTTGTCATGGTGAGCTCCTGTGCTGCTTATTGAAATAGAACTGATCAAGAAAAATAATATGCAGATTAATAAGGAAAATTAGATTTAGATAGACAATGGGAACAGTGGTTTTAGTAAGAATACCTTATGCAGATTTCTTTTTCTGTGCATGAATCACTTCCATTTTGTACAAAATGGATCAGCCAACTAGAGGTGCACTCCAGAAAGATGCCGCTCATTATGCCATTAGCTTTTGCTGGCTCTGCATAATACCTGTTGCATACTCTGTATTCTTAACTAAAACATACATGCCTCATGAGTTGGTGACCCACATTTATAGGGCGGGTTTGGGATAAAACAAACAAACAAACAGGAATTAGAAGATATCCCAGTGTTCAGACTAGGGAAATGAACATTAGAAGGCAAAGGCAGTACTGTGTATACAAGTATACAGTGATATGTGGGTCTGGGCTGGGGAAGAGATTCCAAACGTCACATATGTGCAAGTGGAATTTGAGCTGACAGTTGCTATCATAAACATCTTGCACTAGCAGTGAGTAGTTTGATAAAACTGCTGGTTTGTGTGTAGCTGCTGTGAAAAACACAACTTTATAAGTATAGTAGGACCCCTGTATCCATGGGGGAACCCCTGCGGATACAGAAATCTGTGGATAAGAGGTAACACTCTTATATGGGGTGGTAGTGGTGGATGAGGAGGAGGGTGAATGAACATCAAAGGGCATTCCCCCCTCCTGCCCTGCAACCCCCAGTGGCCCCTGCCCTTACCACCAGGCCAGTCTTCTCAACATGGAGGAGGGAATCTCCTCTGCAGTTGTCGCAGTGGTGATAATGGTGGAAGAGGTGCCCACATGGACCTGTGGATGCCTACGGGCTGTGTGGGTGCCTTTACTTCCACTGCTGCTGCTGAGGTCTCGGGCGGGTGGTGTGGGTGCTTTCCTTCCACCGCCACTGATGAGGCCTCAGATGGGCAGCGCGGGTGCCTCTTCCTTTTCTTCTGCCACCACCAATGTCCTGGGCAGGTGATGTGGGTGCTTCTTTTCTTTCCCTGCCACCACCAATGTGATGCAGCCTCTGCATTAAATCAGAAATTTTTCACCAATTTTGCCTTTTCCTGCCAAGCCCCTTATCTTCACAGGTTGTTCTCTCTTTGTGAAATTGTTTATTTTCATGGGTTGTTTTATTATTTTGATAGCAATCTTGATGGCAGCTCTGGTACTGAAAAAGTCCCAAATTTTCCTCTTTTTAGGTATACCTCTTAATAGGTATACCTCTTAATAGGTATATTAAGTAAGACAGATGAGCTTATCATATTCCATGGACTTGGCATATCTAAGGGTTTAGATCATATCCAAAGATTTATCCTGCATCAATCTTGTTGTGTTTGTCTGTAGATTAAGATCAGCTGTCTGTTTTAGCACAATCTCCTGATCAGAACTAACTTTACTTTTTTCTAGAGACCCAGTATTATCCACCAATTCATCTTGAATTATCTGTTTTGCCTCTGTGGCTTTATGGGAATTGAAAATATCTGTATCTTCAGAGGTTGAGTCTGTATGGTTATCTACAATTTTTTTGCAAACAAGATAGAATTATGTTGGCAAAATCTTCTTGTGAGACGTTCTCCCAATCCATTGTGTTTTATAGCTCACAAAAGGGTTAATGTTGCTTGTAATAATTTCTGCCACTTAGTTTCCAAAAAAAAGAGAGGTACAGAGGGGAGTAACTAGGCTAGATTGAAGCCAAAGCAGGGAGGAAAAGCCTTCAAATGTTGTTTTCAAAACATGCAGTTACTCCAAGGTCAGATGATGTTTTGTGAAAAAAACAAATTTCCCAATTCTGCTTTTATTGTAAACCGCCCAGAGACTACTTGTAGTAGTATGGGGCAGTATATAAGCAGAACACTTTGCTTTGCTTTTATAGTTGCGTTTAAATTCAACATATAGAAAGCACAGAGGCATAAGGTAGTTTCCTTTAAATTTTGTCTTTAAATCCACCACATATAAAGAGCAGCAAAGGCATAAAATATTTTTCCAAAAGAAGAGAACAATATGTAGAAAGGCTGGGTCATGAAATAATGTGAAAACAATCACTTCTGTGCTTAACTTTCAAAAAACATTCACCCCTTCTTTGCTAAAAGCTGATTTCTCAAAAGGGGGGGGGGTGTTAGTGCTTGTTTGAAGGAAGTATTTTCCAGATACCAAGGCGAAGCTTCTCATAGAAATATATAGAAGCATTCTACTCACTACATGCCAAATATTTACTGCCTTCACCATAGTGAAGGTCTTCCTCCATTGGGGCCTTTTCCTGCTTCCACAAAGTTCAGACCACTCCCTTTGCTATCTCTTCTTCATTTCCCCTCCAAGGAAACTCTACCTTTATTAAGGAATTCAACTTGATAAGCTGGAGCACTTATCAAGTTGTCTCCCCCCAGTGTAGCAGGAACCAGAAGTCAAATGCTGTTCTAATCACTTCACCTGGGAAAGGGTATGGTGCAGGAGGTGGTGGTAAAGAAGTAAAGGTATTGTGTGTGTGTGTGTGTGTGTGCTTCTTGATCTTGTCTTTCAGATGGTTTCTTTAATTAAGGATGTTAGAAAAATAACATCGGTGCCATAAGTGTTCTTAGCGTGTCATAAGTACTTTTCTCTGAAATCTGCTCCACTAAGTACCAAATCACCAGATATGCAGTCAATGGGCTGCAATGATGAGGGCTTTACTCAGAATGATTTACTCAGAAAGCCACTTCACTAACTACCAAATCACCAGAGAGGCAGACAGTGGGCTGCAGAGATGAGGGCTTTACTCAGAATGATTATATGTTTCATCTTCCCTCCAGATCTTTTCAGACCTGTGAACCTCCCAGTGTTCTTACTATAACATCTTTTTACAGATGGCCATCAGAAATAATTTATGATTTGTGGTGGTGAACAGCTATGGTAGTCTCCCAGATCGGAGAGCAGAAAAATGTCTTATGTGTAATTTCTCTTGTTTTGTCTGAAGATGGCTGTAAGTTATCCTTTGTTTGTTTGTTTTCCCTAAAGTCTATCCCATCCCTAGCCACCATTTTGGGATGAACAAGCTCTGTCAACTGTGGATGTAACCAAATCACCTTTTACATTCATCATACTAATTTGGCTTAATGAGCAGAGGGCTGAAGCTGGAAGAGTTGTTGTCTAGTCAGTATATTATAGGAGTATAGCTCCTTTAGGTAATTAGTACAGTGTGCAATTGTTAGGTCTGTTAGCTGCTGTGTTTAGCATAAGGATTTAGTGCTATGAAAGCTCTTCTTCCTGAAATGGTTAAGCATGTCAGTGAGAACTGCAGTTTTCAGCCTCAACTACATATCCAGGGTGCTAATAAATCAGGACCTGTGCAGGGAAATACATCATCCTGCTTCCCTGTCTGATTGACCAGCACTAGGGAGAAGGAAAGATGACATGTTGTAGGCTTCTTCTTCATTGGAGTTGCACCCCTCGTGAGCCCAGCAAAAGGTAAGGAATTGGTCAATTTCATTTCTCCGGTTCCAAAATCAGCTGGGCTCCTGCATTTCATTTCGGAAGCTGACCACGTCTGAAATGAAAAGCCCATCTCTAATTGAAAGGTTTTGCTACTCATCCAAGCAGCTTCATCAGTTTGAGGAAAGTTAGTGGAGAGCCCTCCAAACTTTCATCAGACTGACGAAGCTGCTTGGATGAGTAGCAAAACATTTTGATCTCTTAAGGGTAGAAGTCCAGTTGCCATGACTCAACTTCCAGAACTCACCTGGCTTTTGAGGAAACTGAGGATTTATAGTTACAGTTTGAAAACATAATTTATTATAAATCATTACAATGGGCAAGGAAGGAATCTGTTGGCAACACAAATTTTATATTTGAAAAGTAACTCATTACTAGTTAGTAAAAGATATTTGTTTAAAAAAATCAATTGAAAAAGTTTTAAATGTCCAAAATTCCTCCAGTTTCCTAAATGACTTCCCCAAATTTTGCGAAGTAATGACTACTGTTTCTTACTACTCAAACCACTAGTGTCTTTGTTATTATTTTGCTTGAGGTAATTACACTGGCAGCCATTGCTGAAAATAAAAGTAGCAGTATTATTGTTTTGTTTAACCAGGCATCCTGCCAACAGCATTCTTCTCTAGGCCAGTTAAGCTTTTAAAAATAAAAGGCTCAAATTCTGTCACATACAAAGGCACAAGAGGCAGTTCAGAAAGTTGCTTGTGAGGGAGCAAACAAATAAACAGGTAACGACAAGCCCTGTCAAAATATAAGGAATTCAAAGCTAACTTCTTCTAGTCGAGCACTTCTGCCAGGGAATGCTCTTTAGGGTTCTTGAATTGAGCACCTCCTCATTCACCTGCATCTACTCCAGCCACATGTGATGGAGATCTTCTCCAATGCTACCTGCTGGTGACTTGGTGTTTCTGCTCCAACACCCTGAGCTGACAGGGCTCTCTGGGAGCAGAGGAGCCTTTCATCTACCCTGCTTTCCTATTTGTCCTCGGTCACAGGATTTTCTCCTTTGTCCTGTGGTGAACTTGGACCTTCCTGGTCCTCTGCTTTGTGGTCAGGCAGTTGTTTTCGATGACTTTGTTTCAGATGAAATATGGTAAACGTAAGGTATATTGTATTTTTTGGAAGAAAAGGCCCTCATATATCCTCAAGGTATATTTTCCCTCATGAGGGATAGGTTGTTGTTGTTGTTGTTGTTGTTACATTTAGAGCTGTTCTAATTTTCTCTGTATAGATTGGTCACCACATAGTAAGGTCTAACTCATTGTTATCATCCACCTATTTGTTGTTTCTAAAGAAAAAAAATCTATTCCTATTTAGACCAGTTCATCCATTTGTAAAACCAAGGCATTCCTCTCAATGTATTCTATTGTACAACTATTCTGAAATGCAACCTGGAAGTACCTTTTCACTGCAGTCACACAATTTCTTTCATTTCAGCCAGCTTGGGGTGGTCCATAGTTTGACTATTTCACATATATGAGAACTGGATATGAGCTTTGCCACCTGGTAGAGACAACATCCATTAGATAAGGAGAACAGGGCAGTAGTGTGTACATTTTCAGATCCCCTTATTAATATATTTCTGGTGACAGATGGAAAGATGTGAAGATGTCTGTGAAAAGAGATTCTACAAGTGAAATAGTCTTGGACATTCTTAATCTGATTTATTTACCAGGTTATAGCATAACATATTTTTCATTTCTTTCTTGTGAAAGGGGTATATCACCCTTCTGATTTAAAATTTTGCATTTATGGTTTCGTTGATCTTGTGAACTGGGTATCTTTAGGAATCCTTGTTTTTTCCTTCTCTTGAAAAGATGAATGAAAGTCAATCCGGACATTGGCAACTTTATACAGTATGAACATGGAATCAGAGCCAAATGTGAACATGTGAGTAGAAAACATTTTGGGTAGGATCTAGACTTAGTTATACTTTGACTAGATTCACAGAACTCAGCAACAAAAAAACAACTTAAGTTACATCAGTTTCAATGAATTTATTTTACTTTGTCAAGTTTTAATACAATCCAGTTTCAGAAAGTTCTTATTATAAGGGATAAATTTTCTGATTTAAAAATTCAGATGTACCTTGCTATCACAATACATCACCATTCACTGTTTTTTCCTTTAATTTCGTTATATTCTAGATATTTGAAGTTTTAAGACAATACCATGTCTTCGTTTATTTATTTATTTATTTATTTATCAGATTTTTTAGCTGCCCCACTACCAAGAGGTCTCTGGGCAGCATGAGACCTCTTGCCATGGTTGACCTGATAACTAAAGCAATATGTTGAATTTCATTGACATTTGAAAGACAATATTTATTTGCTACTTTACTTCAAGATGTAAAATGCAATTTTGTACTGGAAAAACAAGAACAGAGTTCCTTTTAATGAAACATCATTATATTATCCGAGTCAGTGGAAATGAGTTGGCAAAATCCTTCTTAGCCATTCAACTGCAATATAAAGATGCTAATGGGATGGGTATGGAATGTCCCTCCAAATGTTGTTGCACTTCAACTCCCAGCATTTTCTACTATTAGCTATGCTGCCTAGGGCTGATAGGAGCTGCAGTTCCATGGCATGTGAAGGCTTGCACATTGTTCATCCCACTCTGAATAGCATTTAACCTGGAAGAAAACATGGTAAACAACTAAAAACAGAATTCATTGAAATTCAAATGGCTGGAAAACGGAGTGTAAATCAAGCATGTTTTCCATAGTGAAATATATTTTCTTTTAGAGACATCCACACAAGTTCAGTTTTATTTTGGATCTAGATGTATGTGTTGTATTTCTGTTTTCGCTAGGCTGGAATTCAGTACATGCAGCATACTGCCACCTTCTGCTGCTTTAAGATTGTAGCAAGCCTTAACCAGTGGCATTGTTGTTGAAGCTTTAGACACAGTTGAGGTGAGGGGATATATGTCACATCCACTGGAAGAAATAGCTGACCTGCGATCTGAAATATCAGGAATTTCCTATAAGGAGTACAGTTCCCATGCTAAAAAATAGAACAGACCCATGAACTCGGGAAGGGTATGTGTGTGAAGAAACATTTTTTTTACATTCCTGTAAAGTACAATTTGTTTGAACCATGCCAGTTTTTCACAGTGTTTATCTATTATTAACTTATTAATAACTTATTATGAATTAATAAACATGTTTGTAACAATGCTCTAAAAGACTTTTTTTTTTGCATTTCCCCAACTTTTTCTAATTCACTAGATTGCCCTCAAACACACCAAAGCCGTCCCCTTAAGAGCAGACAGGAAGCAAACCCCTGGTTTACATAATGTATTTACACATGATAATTCTTAGGATTTTCAAAAGATACCTCTCAGCTATTTAGCATAAAAAAGGAACTAATTTCCAACTGTAGCAATTAAGTGTGGTATATTTTTCAAAGACTTTTTCTTCTGTCCTTTGCAATTTAAACTCAGTGGAATCAATCAAATGTAATGAAGTTGAATTTGTTCCTCTGAAAATAAGTGGGGCTGAAGCCATGCTACAATCACTGTATTTCTATCAATATCTATGGCAGTGCCTGTGTGTGCATATGGAATGTGTACTTTTACCCCACCTCCCCATTTAGCCCATGTGCAGATAAGACACACAGAACCCCATTCTGTGTCCTTTTGGAGATTACCTAGTCTGATGCTTGTCCATGTGTGCATGTATTTCTGTTTCCAGTTCTTCATGAAAAAGCCCATTCTCCAAAAAGGGAGCATACAAGTACAATGACTGAGGCCATACTGCGCCATCAGAAGTATTTCTGACCAAATTAATTGCCCACCGCCAAGCAATGGAGTGCAAGAGATAGATAAGCAAGCTATCTTTATAGATGCATTTTGGGCAGTGACATTCCAACAAAAGAAGAGGAAATAAATGGGGGGAACGGAGAAGACCATAACTTCCTAAAAAGAAATAAATACAAACATGAATTGAATACTGTACAAAAATGCAAACATTTGTCTGCTTACACATGCACATACAAACATGTTTAGTCATATAGTAGTAGTGAATGATACTAGCTAGGTTTGTAAAAGAACAGAGATGACAAGTTCAGCAGATATACTACTTTGACAGCAAACCTTCACTTTGCACTGTAGCTTGGACAACAACAAGAACCTCTTGCCAGCCTGGAAATCTCACTCGGAGACCCTCCTTAGCATCTTACTGATTAAAGCATCCAGGAGAGATCATGGGCTTTAGTGGAGTGGCTCAATTGTCAATCTCCTCCTCCGCTTTGTGCTAGGAAAATCTTCCCAATCCTGACTAATAGTTTCTCTTTCCTCTTTTTAATTCTGAGAGTACCAGATTGAACATAAGGGAACTGAATAGAATGGCCATGTTCTCTGTGAACAACCAGGAGCTCCTTGCTTTGTTTCTGTGGACAACCTGGGGCTGCACAAGCAGTCCTAATTAGGCACATATTTGCACACGTTGTTTCAAAATAGGACAAATCCATTATACAAATGATATTTTACATATAGCAATAGCACAACAATAATATTCGTATAATTCATTCAAAGAGCAGTACTATCAAACACCAAACAAATGAAAGGAATCAAAGCAGACTAATGAAGTCTAGATCTTGCACATATTCCTTGACATTAAGATGCTGCCAGATTTAGTGATAATGTCGCCTTGCTGAATGACTCATCCTGCTATTACCAAACTAGCCATATTGTAATCCCACCAGGCATTAAGTCTGTTGAAACGGGATTTAGAAGGGGATACGGTCATTTGCTAATGATGCTTCTAAGATTGTAACAAAGGATGGCTTTCCCATTGCAGGCAGCTAACATTTCTGCTTGCCTGCATGGCTAGTCAAGATTCTCTGCTGCAACTAGCTGTGCCATATGTTATAATGGTCTCAGGATCAGTTTTTCAAGGGTAGAGGAGGAGGAAAGTTAACTGGTTAGGAAACAATGGTACAAATGTTTCAGGCAAAAATCAAAGAAAAACAAAACAAAACAAAACACAAGACACAAACATGAGACACCTTAAAGACTAACTTTCATATTTTAATGTGATGTTTCGTGCACATGTGCACTTCTTCAAGACATAGCAGCAGAATGAGGTATGGGATATAATATGAGATGAGATATAAATTTCATACCAGATATTCATTGAGCCTAGATATCATTGGTTGCAGCATATAGAATTGGGGGGGGGGAATAGGGGAGGGGAGGGAGTGGAGGGGGGAGAAGAGGAGGGAGAGTTAATTAGTACAGATGGTGAGAACATTAAATGGTGAGAAGACTGAGTTAGGGCTGTGTAGTTTTATGGTCTTATGGCTCAAGCCAGCCTCTGTTGATGTTTAAAAGCATGGGAAGTAAATTCCTCAAGTGACAGAAACCAGATCAGATCAGATCAGATCAGAGAGGTAGTGAAAAAGACAGGTGCATGAAACGTCAAATTAAAATATGAAAGTTAGTCTTTAAGTTGCCACGTGTTTGTGTCTTTAGTTTAGTTTAGTTTTGTTTTTCTTTGATTTTTGCCTGAAATTCTTGAAAAGACTAACACGGCTATCCTCTCTGAAATGGTACAAATGGAGTGCTTCAGCTTTCCTGAGGGACTATTAGATAGCTCAGTGGTTTAGATATCTGTCTGTGGAGCTGGAGGTTGGGAATCTGTGTCCTTGACAGGGGCTGGACTTGATAATCCACAGGGTCCAGCACTGCAGTTCTAATATGACAATGATGGCGGTGGTGGTGTTTATAAGAAACTACATTCCATTGAGGTGAGCCCACCATGACAAGTTACTGTGAGTTTCATTATATGTCATCAAATTGAAAACAACTTATAGCGACTCTAATGCAGCTTTTTGGGTAAGTGAGATATTTAAGGAGTGGCTGCACCAGTGCTATCCTTCCCATGAGTTGCCATGGCCAAGTGGCATTTGAACTCAGATCCCCATGTTCTAGTTCACTGCTCTATCTGTGAGGATTGTGAGCCCAAAGAACACGCTCAATGAAGTGTGCTGTCCATCCTCTCATGTGTGCCTGAAAACCAAGAGGTGGAGGTCTTGGTGAGAGGGATAAAGAATATTGGAACAAACCCAAATGCAGGAGACATGGGGGCAAAGAGTTTGAGCACAAGTTGTGTTTTGAGGGAGGAGAGGGAAGGAGGAGAAATGAGGAGGAGAGAGAGAAGAATGATGGGAAGGCGGGCAAGAGAGCACAGGAGGTCTAAAAAGGGTGAAAAGAGTAGGAAGGGGAAGAGATGAGGAGGAGTGGAAGTGAACAAGGATGCCGAAGAATGCAAGGAGCCCCATAGGTCCCTGAAAGAGGGCACTTCAAAGGGTTGTAGGTAGCACCAGATTGGGCATGTCATCCCTACTGCTGGGCATGGACTGCATCTGAGACTTCCACAGGACAAGGAGAGATTTCAGTGGTTCCTGTGTCCCCAGGGGCCTTAAACTTGGAGTTGGCACACTGGGCTCATCCTGTTTGGAGGATCCCTATGACCAGTTTATACCCAATGAGGTTGTCGTTCACAGTTATGATGATGTTGTTAAGAATAAAGTTGACAGTTTCTGTATACTGTCTCTGCTTCTTGAAGGATCCGTGGGGGAGGAACCGCCTGAAGGACAATCTGAACCCACCCACGCTATCCACTACACCACATTAGGTATCAATGTTACTATTAATTGAAGTATTCTCAAGTTAGGATTTTAAAGGTTTCCTTCTCTCTGTTTAAACAGCAATTGCTGGCTTGGTTTGTGTTGACTTCATCTCCAATACAATTTCCTTTCATAGAAGCTTGTGTCTGTTTGCTTTGTTCCTATTCCAGTCATTTCCTCCCAGGACAGACTAGCCAGATTTTTGCCCTAGAAATTAGTCTTGTGACTGATGGTGATCCAAGATTTGGAGAGCTAGCAGATTTCTTCCCTGTCCTTGTTAGTGGCCCTATGGCGTCTATGGCTGGAGGTTCATGGATAACAAGGAAAGATTATGTATGGCTGTGTAGGTGTGTGCAAATGCACTGTATATATTGCAAGTGGCATTGGTGTCCACATTCATGGGTGGGTGAGTTTCCAAGTCCCCAGATAGCTTTATATACATTAAACCATTGAATTAAATCTTAAATGGATCTAATTTAGGCTGTAATGGAGAACTCTGATCATAGCCATGTTTTGCTTGTATTGTAATCTGGGTATTGATTAGACTGTGTCCTTTAGAAGCACCTGCTGTGCATTCAGGTACAGGTACAATACATTCACTTTCCTTGATCTTCCTTCGGGTACACAGTGATTCAATTAATGTGGCCTACTCTGTGGACGCTTGATATGTTGCTTTCTTAACTGGCGCACATTATACAGCACATCCTCGCTGTTGGAGTGCAATCTGTTCATAGGAAATAAGAACAATTATCATCTGATTCGACTGTAAGAAGTTGCCTTACCTTGATATGTCTTGGAAGATCTCTGAGAGGCTCTTTCATTACTCAGCATTCCCTGCTAAAAGCACACACGGTTAGCAATCTGTCCTTTTTTCTTTGTTTGTTTCTAAGCATTGTCCTTGTATAATAAAATGATACCTTATCACTATTTGCATCATGGTGAGTAGCCTTGCTTTTGACCTGTGTCAGTGAAACCTGCTTATCACAGAAGTGTAAATGATAGCAAAATGTTGTTCCTCTCTAGTTTTGTCTCCGTTCATCAGGCTACTGTGAATGGAGGTCAACCTAAAGTCACTAATGTAATCTTTCATTCTTCTTTTAGCTGTTCGCCTTCCAGAAGTTGCTGTTTGTGTTTTACCAAGAGATGCAGTGAAATAGCACAAGGATTATTTATAATTTCATAATTCATGGAACTAAATGGCTTCAATGCCATGTATGCGAGAAAGACCTTAAATCAAGTCTATTTTGCAGTATTGTGTTCAAAGACCAACACCTTGCTGTGACTGAAATATGTCATGTTGTACTATAGATTTCTTAGTACCATAGAATCCTGGAACTTTGTGGAGATTAAATCTTTGAACATTGAAGATAGGTTTAGAAAATTTTGCTTATAACATATAGAGCTTTGCCTGAACCAGTCTGCATTTTCATTTTGGACAATTTCTGTACAGTCTGTATCAAAGCATAGTTGGAATGTGGAAGTCCAAGGATGTGCCAACTAAATACATTGGCAATGGGGAAAACATACTTTGAATAGATCCAAAACAATTGAGAGAAATTTGTTGTTTTCCCTCCGATCCCAGGATTTTTCGTTCCTTGCAATCAGATAGAAGATTAAGCTATCCATGCTTTCCCATGACCATAAAGCAAAGCATGATAAATGCAAGTTCCATGGATAAGGAAAAGCTTCTGCTATGACAAGCAGATTTGGCTAGAAATCTGTTTCAGTGGGTGGATCACATAGATACTTTTTCTATTACCCAAAGCAAAATTTGCTAGTTGGTGGGTAATAGTCATTCCATTCATTCAGGGAAAGCTTGCCTGAAGAGAAAGGTCTTTGCCTGTTTCCAGAAAGACATCAGAGATGGAGCATTCCTTGCCTCTAGCAGGAGGGAGTTCCAGAGTCTGGGCGCAGCAGCCAAAAAGGCTCTTTCACGTGTTTCCACAAGATGTACCTATGAGGGTTGAGGGATGGAGAGAAAGGCATCTCCCGATGACCTTAACACCCAAGCTAGTTCATACTGTGAGATTCAATCTTTGAGGTAGCTAGGGAGTTAAGGTCAACACTTCGAATTGTGCCCGATAGCTGATTGGGAGCCAGTGGAGGTGCTTTAATATGGGTGTAATGTGATCTCTGTACCCTGCCCCAGTCATATATCATAGCAGTTGGTTCTGAGATGGTAGCTATTTCTACTCATATGTGAACAAGTGAAGGAGGAAGAGCTTCATGCTGCAGTAGCTAAACTGCAGTACTGCAATGGAGATTCTGCTCATGGTCTGACTTTGATCAGAGGCTCAGGTAGCTGGCTCAAGGTTGATTCATCCTTCCACCTTTTTGAGGTTGGCAAACTGAGGGTCCTGCTTGCTGGCAAAGCGTGTGGGGGCGATGAGTAGCCTGTATAATGAAACTGTAAACCACCCAGAGAGTGTAATAAGCACAGTCTATAAGCAGGGCATGTTGCTTTACTTTCTTGTCATGTACTATTGCACTGTTGCCTTTAGTCTACAGTGCAGCTGCCCAAAGGCTGGTATGGAGAAGAAGAAAAGGAAAAGCAACAAAACCAATCAGGAGATCATGCATAAAAGGAAAATGCAGGCTAGGTGAACCCTTTTTCCATTGCAAGAGATACTCCTCACCTTTCAACCACTGAGATCTGCAGAATATAAACAGAATTCCAGAGGTTTATGTAAACAATTTGAGAACAGCCAGCTTTAAAAGGAAGCCTACTTAAAGGCTTCTTTGTTTAAAAGCAATCAAGAATTTGAGGATGGAGGATTTTTGTCAATCCATACACCACTGGAAGTGTGAAATCCCAGTGCTTCACCTTCTAAGCCAAAATAAAATCCTTGAACAAGCATACATTTATGTTCTGAATCAGGCAGCAATACAGTTAATTGTTTCTTCAATTAACCCCTTTGCCCCCAAAAATAGAAATACGCAGCATATATAATCAGTGTATTTGCTGCCATCATATTTTCAACCCTGCCCCCAACGGGTAATTGCAAAGTTTTTGTTAGTCCTTTGGCAAATTGAGAATGGTTCCCTCGGAGGACAGAGTAATAATTTTAGTAGCTTTGACTGAAGTGTATTGTTTTCTCAGCCTAATTAATTGGATGCAAAACATCAAGGAAGCCAGTTGCAGCAACATGACTCAGGGAACTTTTATTAGCACAGGAAAGCATCTCATGTACATTCCTCTCTGGTCTTCTTGTTTATGGCATGACTTATTTGCTCTCACTGTAGTTTTCCCCATACTGTCTTATCAGTATCCATGTCTGCATTTACATTAATCTTGCTTTCTTTCTCTTCGCATATATGGAGACTCACTTTTGATAACTAAAATGTGGAACTTGTAACCTTACCAGCATAAATATTTCTGGAATATATTTAATAACCATAAAAATGTATTACAGTGGTACCTCTACTTACGAGCAATTTGACTTAAGAACAGAACCCCATTGGTGTTTTAACTGCTGCCTTACAAATTTTAGATGCGGTCTGTTCTACTTACATTTTTAAATATTTTTTTCAATTTATTTATTTTTTGATTTTATTTTTTTTAGATACGGCTGCTCTACTTGGGAGTTGTTTGACTTATGAGAGTGCATTCGGAACAGATTGAACTCGTAAGCAGAGGTACCACTGTACTTCCATTTTGTGGTTCTGGCCTCTTCTTTGTTGTGCCTGGGCTGTAGCACTTTAATCAATGGGCGAAGTGTTGTGTGAAAAGATGGGGGGGGGCTCTACACGATATTACAAAGTCCTTTAAAACACTTATTAATACTTATTCTTCCAAATGCAAACAGTAACACATATATGCCAATATATATTGTAAAACACTTGTTTCCACATAATTCTTACAATAAGCTTAGAATTACAGAGCTGGAAAGGATTAGAACATGGATCATCAGATCCAGCTCTTTTCAATGTAGTACAGGGAGGAATCAAACATCTGGTTCCACAGGTAGATACCTAAACCACTGAGTACCTGGCAGACTCCACACTTGTTCAAGCAAACTATGCTTATCTGTATTTTAGAAAATAAAAAAGGTGCAGATACTTTTTGACCAATACTTTATAGATGTTAAAGGTAAAGGTTATCCCCACACATATGTGCTAGTCATGCCTGACTGTAGGGGTGGCACTCATCTCCGTTTCTAAGCCAAAGAGCCAGTGTTGTGCAAGTCCATGGCCATGTGGCTGCCATGGCCAAATGCATTTCTGCACAAGGAACACTGTTTATTTTCCCACTTTTTGCAGTGGTACCTATTTGTCTACTTGCATTTACAAGCTTTCGAACTGCTTGGTTGGCAGGAGCTGGGGTTAACAACAGGAGCTCACTCTGCTGCATGGCACCCAGTTTTCGAACTGCTAAACTGCCAACTTTTCAGCCAACAGTTTCAGAGCTCTAGCCCGCTGAGCCACTATGTATCTTGATCATATAGAATCATATAGAATCATAAGAATCTATAAGATAAGAATCAAATGGTATTTTGGTGAACTCTGACATAGAGAGAAGAACTCACCTGTTGGTACCACTTCATCTAGTCACCAAATAAATAGAGAAAGCTGCTTCCTCAGTGTTGCATTGTAGCTTCAGGATATGCACTCTGGGCATAAGCAATAGCATAGCAATGGAGATGCCTAGGGAACTGTTAGAGGAGGTCCTCTGGTTTCTCCATCCCATGGACTATTAGCTTTTTTTATATATGGACAAACCCATATGTGGCAGAAGATCTGCATGACTAAGAGTCAGTAGTAGAGATGGGCACGAATTAAAAAAATGATGTTTTGTTTGTCGTTTGTTGTTTGGAGGGTCCGTTTCGGTTCATTTCCATTTTTCACAAATTTTTGCAAAAAAATTCATTTTCGTTTTCGTTCATTTTGTTACCATTTTGTTACCATTTATTTCAATATTTTATGATTTTTTAAGCATTTAAAGCAGTTCACTGTATTGCAGTAACGGAAATGAAACACACTACAAAATTTCCGGTGTTTCTGTTCGTTTCGTTTAATTTTGGGGATAAAATTCGTTTGTCATTTTGTTGTGTAACAAAACAAAAAAACAAAAACAGAAACGAAAAATTGTTCGTTTCGTACCCATCTCTAGTCAGTAGTTCTGCCTTTCCCCCTTTAAATGTATATGATCACCTGTGACCATTTTCTTTTCTGAAATGTATAGTGTTTTGCTGACCTGATGCTCTCTCCTATCTATGACTAAGGAAAATTGATTGGTTAGAGAGTACTGGCTTTGCTGGTTTTATTCTTAATATCTATTTCATGGTATTATCTCCTATTTGAGAAGCAATTACCAATGTGGGCCATGGGCAACGATCACTCTTTAATCTACCCTCTTTGCCATTCATTTCATTCATTTATGAGCCTTGATTTTCTGCACTGTGGCATATGTAGTGACCTCTAAGTTAAGTGTGCCCTCATTATTATCAGTATCTAGAGAGTGCTAAGCTGTATCTTCCTCTCAACTACATTTTCTCATCCATTTATATTCATTTCAGCCGTGCTCTCTTATATGGCTTCATAGTTTCTAGAAGAGGCCAAAAAGAACAAGAATGACCATAAATGGGGTGAATCTCACAGTTACAGTTGTTGAGTTCTGCAGACTTTTCTTTCTCTAAACTCTCAATGTACTGCTGAATTTGCCACATACACCCTACTGCCACCTTTTTCTTTAACTCAGTTACGCTCGGCAGAACATAATGGCTAGAATTCTATTGGTGTTTGTGCAAGGAAATTGACATTAACTAAGGATGCACTGGGTGTATTACAAGATGTGCACCTTGTAATGTAATGAGCATTCCACTAGATAGTGGCACTTAATATGTGGTGAAATACAGTTTTACACATGTATAAATCACCAAGAGGATTCTGGCCAATACCTATTAAATGATAAACTCAATACTAATATTCATTCGGTGGGTTAGAAGGCAGTACTAGTGGAAGCTTTTCACCTTGGAAGATGAACAGACATGGTTTCTTGTAATATAGTTAGAAATGCTATCAAAATGTCATTTCAAATGGACTTTAGAGAAGTGGATTGCAACAAATGATATCATATCACAACTATGTCATGTGGTTTTAACAAAATGTATTAAATTTGTCAAGATTCAGAACAAATCATAAAATATGATGAGGCTAGAGAGACTGGATAAAACATGATTCAGAAAGGAATAATGGCTACTGGCCTCTTAATATGAGCTGCAAGACACTTCCATGTAATTCTATTCACAAGAACTCTCTCATATGGAACTTGTGTTTTCATTTTTCTCAGTTTTCCTCTTTGGTGCCTGAAGTGCTCTAGATCATATTTCATAGCCCGGCATACTAATTTAGAAGTGAGACAGCCAATTCCAACCCAGTTTTGGATACATTCCAAATTGGACCAAATCAAGTTGATCTGCTTTGTTGTTGGGTCAATCATGTGCCAAGCCCAAATTTAAAAAAGGGCCTGTTTGTGGTGGAAAACTGGCTGGATAACTCAGTGAGTTGGGTAACTGGGTATAGAGCCAGAGAAAGGGAGTTCAATTCCCTCCCGTGCATTGGAGAAGAACCAGCCTGTGTGGCCTTGGGCAAGCTGCACAGTCCAAGGATGTCCCTAGCAAGAGAGAATGGCAAACCACTTCTGAGTACTCCCTATTTAGAAAACCCTGAAAAAGTTTCCCTAAGCCTGAATTGACTTTACAGCACATCAGAATGAGAATGATGAGCCAGACAGAACTAGTTCAAATATTAATGGGTGCATTATAAGAGATCAGCACGTGGCCTTGAGATTTACGGTCACTTTCTACCTTACTTTTTACCTCCACTTTTCCAACTCCACCTGAGAATGATGTACCTGAGAACATGTAGATCAGTATTATCATAAAGCTTCCATTTTCATAAAAATATAAGAAGAGCCATACTGGATCAGGAAAGATATGGAAAATGAATCCAGTTTCCTGTATCTCACAGTGGCCCTGCCAAATGTCTCTGGGAGCACACGAAACTAGATATCTGTCTCCTGATGGCACTCCCCTGCATCTGGCCCTTGAAGTACCCCAGTTTTAAGCCTGGAGATTACACATCTCCATCATGGTTTGTAACCTGTGGTGGACTTTTCCTCCAGGAATCTGTCCAATCTCCTTTTAAAGGCATCCAGGCCAGATGCCACCACCACAAACTGTAGCAGAGAGTTCCACAATCTAACAACACGCTGGGTAAAAAAATATTTTATTTCATCTACTTTCACTTGCCAAACTCTCAATTTGAGTGGAAGTCTCCTAGTTTAAGAGTTCCGCAATTTCATTTCTCAGTTCCTTAATAACCCTTGGGTGGATGCCGTCTGGGCCTGGTGACGTGTTGATCTTCAATTTATCAATTAAAATATCCCCTCTTTTAACCTGTATTTGATTTAATTTTTGAGTCGGGGGGGGTGTTCGGCAAGTGGAATCTGCCTGAGGTCTCTGTTGTCTGAAAGATGCAAAGGAGTCATTTAATTTCTCTGCAATTTTTAAGTCCCCCTTTACCTCCCCTTTTCCTTCCTCGCCATCCAGAGGGCCAACTGGATCTATGCCATGTTTTCTACTTCTAACATGTTTAAAGAAGCTTTTATTATTTCCCTTTATATTGCTAGCCATATGTTCGTCAAAGTATTTCTTTGCCTCTCTCATCAACTTCTTACCTTTCTTTTGCCAGAGTTTGTGCTCATTTTTATTTTCCTCATTTGGGGAGGATTTCCGTTTACGGAAGCACCTCTTGTGCTTTAGAGCCTCTCTAACTCTGCTCATTAACTATGTTGGTGCCCTCTTCTCCATTGTTTTTCTCTTTAGTTCAATATTCCTTTCATATTTTCCCCCTCTTTCATGGACACACCTAATTAGCTGAATATTTGGGAGAGGGAAAAGGGAGGTGTTCCTCCCCTTTACCTTCTATAGAGTGTAGTTTATGTCTGGGTTTTGCAGCCATAACATATGGTGGTGGCCATTGGCTTAATCAACTTTAAGAGAATGTTAGAAAAATGATTAATGGCTATCAGACACGTTGCTTTCTTTTGGTAAGGAAGCAGAGGCTCAGTCTGTCACTTAGACTTTCCCTCTGTTGCCAGATTATAAATGATACTAGTATCTGTAAAATAACTGATGATTTTGTCTGAAAGTAACTTTGCTTCTGAGTTTAACTCATATGTAGTAAGTAGCACTCTCTAAATTGCTGTGAACAGGAATTGTGCTGTTTAACTATTAAGGAGCTTTGTGTGGGTATGAGTTGGTGGGTGTGAGTGCATATTCCGTTCAGTGTGTTATCTCAGATGTTCAGAGAGTGTTTATGAAGTCTTGTAGAGAAAGTTTCCGGGCATGGTGGTGATTTTCTGGAACAATCAACAATAGGAAAGTAAGCCCAATGTGATGTTTACAGATAAAGAATAAGATGGAGTCAAACTGCACAAATACTTTTGCCAGATTTTTTTTTACTATATACAATCCGGAAAAGCTATCTGCTTAGAATAATTTTTTAAAAGCTAATATAAAGTCTTACAAAATAAAGGTAGATATCTTTCTGATCTCCCTTTCAACTTCAACCCAAAGGCAAGTCAGAAAAATCCAAGGTTAAAACATGTATCTATACCGACTTCCAAAACAGCATTTTCTTTTATTTCTTCAAATGCCTGGTGATATACATAGAAATAACCTCTTAAGACTGAAACAGGGAGTATATGGTTTTTATACACAGTAAAAAGGATGCCAGATAAATGAGTTTCCTTTTGATTCATTGAAATGTACCCAAGGGAATCAATGAGCATTTCTCCTTAATTTATAACTATGTTGGCAGCTCACCAAGGACCCTGACTCACCAGGGACCAATATTGTGACTGGGATGGCCTGTCTACATGCCCTTGGTCAGGATCCCTCTCCATGATGGTCCTGGCCACATGGTCTCTGAAGGCTTCAAGAGGACCACCAGGTGGGCAGGCTCAGCCAACCAGGAGCGCACCCACGTCATTTGCCTGGGCTGATCATCCAGGGGATCACCGGCCTGCACAGGTGCACCTGAGCTACCAGCCCCATCCTTTAAAAGGGGGGCTGTGTCAGCAGCCATCACAGTCACTGCTGGGACATTGGAGACTTCCCCCGCCCACCCACACCAGTGGATTGTTTACGTATATTTGCTGTCTTGTTAAATTAACCTTTGTATAGTTACTCATGTCACAGCCTATGGGGTTTAGTTGCATTGGGAACAGATCCAGGATGGGATGGTGCCAGGAAGGAGCCTGTATGATCAACAGAACCCAGGAGGCACCAACAGACTTGGTGAGGGAGCAGGCAGACTCTGGCTCAGGCAGGGCTGGGGGCAGCTCCTCTACACAGCTTGAGACGACCTGAAAGAGCCTGAGCCCACAGGATTTCCCAGGAGCTGGGATGTGGGAGTGCCTCAAGGTGGCAGTGAGATAGGTGACATCACGAGACAGGCAGGTTTCCTGATGGCCCGGATCATACCCAATACCTGGCCAGAGTACTGCAGTATGTAACTAAGGTTAAATAAAGCTGTGGCTTTCTTGTCCCCTAATCTTATGTATCAGCATGGTTCATGGGCAGCTGAGGGTTCACAACACATATCCAAAAAGATTGCAAAATTGGTCAATTTTCTGAGATTTTTAATCAGTTTGTTAATGGACTGCTCTACCAGCACCAAGACTGTGGCACAGGAGCCATTTTGCCTGCCCACCTGGGGGAGACAAAGGACAAAGAGGCAGGATGGTGGCCCAGAGCTTACCTTTAAAGGGGGGTTTCCAATGGGCAGCCTGCCTCTTCAGCTAGGATTGTTGGCCCACCCGCCCACCCTGTGTTAAGCATGAGTATTTACTGGTTGCTCCAGGGACAGATGGGAATTTTTGACCTGCCCCTAATTGGCTGAAATGGAGCAGGTGCGTTTTTGCCATCCCGTTCTTAATGGGTTATTTTCTGGGTTTGGCATAGTGTTTTGCATTGGTCACATTGGCGGGTAGTGGTGGAAGGCAGGTAAGGTTGGGAGTTAATGGACACCTGAAGATGGTATAAGCTGGCCCACCTCACAGCACTGAAGGCCCTGAGGACTCGGTGCTGGGAGGAGGGAAAGGCAGGGTCCCATAGGTAGCTATCACCCAGAGCCAGAAGTCTTGGGTGATTGGGACCTGCAGGGTATTCTCGGATTTTATTTCTGCTCCTAACAGGGGCGTGGCGAGCCTCAGATGGATCAGCCTTCCATCCTACAATTACCCCCCCTTTGAATGTTGTCATTGCTGTGTTAATAAAGTATGGCCCATTTTTTTCATCCAAAACTTCGTGTCTTGCCTTATTACTTCAGGTTGGGTGGGCAAAGAGTTTGAAGCAAATGTCAAATTCATAAGTGAGTGTGAAATAACCCAGCATTCATACGCATTAAATCTGTTGACTCCTTTTGATCTGAATAAGTTTAAATGATGCCTCTGTGTAATTACAGACAACAATCAAAAACAATGCATATGCATGGACTTCCTATTTATTTTAATTAAAGGAGAGAAAAATCTGCCAATATAGGATAGCAGATAGGACTCTGAGAAACATCACAATTCTGGCTGCTTCTGTGTGGTTTAAAAGAAATGGAAAAGAGGAAAATTAGGGCCCAGTTCTTTGACAAACAATGGTTCCCAAATGATATTCCATTTTAGTATATAATGTGGCTCTTGATGGTCATCAGTTTTCTCCGAAGGGCTGGAAAGAGGCATTTTTTTACGATCTTGACTGTCATTACTAGAGATGGGCACGAATAAAAAAAATGGTATTTTGGTTTTTCGTTTGTCATTGAGAGGTTTCAGTTCGTTTCCGTTTGTCGTGAAGTTTTGGAAAAAATTCGTTTTCGTTTTTCATTTTTTCGTTTGTCATTTCTACCCGCTTTTTGCATGATTTTTAAAGCATTTCCATGCGCGGGCATCCCCCAATGCCCCAGACCAGAGGGAAAACACTAAAAAAATGGATGCTGGCAGAGACACAGTATATACTAGCTACGCAGGGAGGCTGCAAAGGCAGCAGCGGGCATTGCCCAGGGTGCAAGGCAGCTGCAGAGTGACTGCACTGCGGGGCAAGGGAGGATACTCACTGAAAGGTACGCACACACGCACACAGGGAGGCTGCAGGACTGAAGCTAGAGTCGCAGAGACAGCAATCCCACCCTAACTCCCACCGGAGACTGCAAGGAGGACGGGAGCTGCCAGAGCTTTTTATGCCCTCTGTGGCTGCCAGACCTGCCCAGTCTACAACCTGGGCATGCTATTGGTTGAACATGATCCCATCACATGGCTTGCCTCCATTTTGTGGCTGGTGGCGACATCCATTTTAAAGGGAAAAGAAAAATACATTGCGATGGGAGAAGACAAAAACAAATGTTTTAAGGACCCCAACCCCCTGGTAGGTAATAATTTCAAATAATTATCGCTGCATTTTTACAGATGTCCAGGGTGTTTTAATACCCAAGAAATCAATCAATATTAGGCATCTGCGAGCCATTTTGGGTCGATGTCCCCTAACTCCCCTTAAAGGGAAAAATACAGCGATCTGAGAAAAGACATAAATGTACCTTTTAAGGCCCCCAACCCCCCTGGTAGGTATTATCAGACAATATAAATAATTAGTACTTCATTTTTACGGATGTCCAGGGCGTTTTTTAACATTTAAAACAGCCCATTTCATTGCGCATCGCCATTAACGGAAACGAAACAGAATGACCACAGTTTTCGTGGTTCTGTTCGTTTCGTTGCATTTTCATCACAATTTTTGTTTGTCGTTTTGTTATGTAACGGAACGACTAACGAATAATGGAAATGAAATAATGTTCGTTCCGTGCCCATCTCTAGTCATTACCAACAAATGAAAACGAAATAAACTGGCTTTTCTCCTGTAAGGACATCAAGCAGATGACATGCCTATTTCCCCAAGTTTTCTTTGGAACACAAAGTATTGTACTCAAAGTGGGGGGAGGGGGAAATGACCATTTGTAGTGGGGGGAAACTTGATCTTGATCGTTACCTGTTAAAATGTTTCACCAAGTAAACAACAAGGTACTTAAATTACCTCTCTGCATTTCAACTACCTAGGCAAAACAATTCCTTGCAGAACCCTGGAGCCTGATAAATTGCTGTGCCTCAGAACACAATAGAAAATTCATTCTCTGCTATCTCAGTGGCAACCCAGACAATGCAGCTAACATTTGCCTGCTGCAGGTTAATGAGACAAAATTGGTGTTATTTTGGTTTTTTTAAAGAAAAGAAATATAAAGAAGGATGCATTTTTCTGTACAAATCTTATTAAATTCTGAAAGTTAATCCAGGTCATTTCCTCCTCCTTTTGAATGGCATTTTCTTTTATCTGCAGCAATGCTTTGCTGATGCTCTGTAATTGTTATTGATACACAGTAGATGCATTTGGCTGCTTACCTGAACAAAGTGCCAAAATGTGATCGTTAGAATACTTGTACTATAAGCACAACCAACAAGGAGTGCAATATAACATAAATTAAATGTGTATCACAATTTCTGTGCCCTGGGGAAAAAGCTGAGCAAAGTTATCCAGTGATTACACTTCCATCAGCATGTCATTAACAACTCCAGATGGCAGTCCTTTAACTGCAAAGATTGCCAGGTGTAATGAAGAGGCTAAAAATAATCAAATCACATAGTGGCAAGCTGATTTGCAGACGAAGTTGCTTGGTAGCAGTTAATACTCTGATCTTTTGGGAAAACTCTTAGGAAAACAATAAGCAAAAATGTACTTCATAAATGAGTAAATCCACTGGAATAGGTCTAATAATAAAATAGAAACCTATATGCAACCCTTTGCATTTCCTCAATAAATTGGCAGACCATTCTTCCCCCAAATACATTATGCATTTTCTCTGGCATTCCCTAGAAAGAACAGTATTTAGGAAAGAGATACAGCCCCTGCCTTAGATACAGCCACGACATTTAAGTGACATACTCAGTAAATAAAGATCCTGTATTTCTTCCTCAGTTTATCAGTAATTTAAATAATAAGACTTTTGCAAGTTGACTTAGTAGCTTAAAATAACCAAAACCAATTGGATGATGGCTCAAAGGCCAAGTCATAAAGGACTGAGGGCATGTCCAGACAGGGAACATTGGAGCAGTCTTTGCACTTAAAAAGTATTGTCTTTTATGATCTATTTTAACTCTCACTTTAATGATCCTTCCATTTGTATTATACACAATTCTTCTCCCATGAGAAAGGTTCCAGACAGATATTTATCTTGGTAGTTTATTGATTTGTAAGGTTTAATATGTTTGCTCTTCTGGGTGTGTGCTACCTTGTGGGGCAGAGTGCATGGAATTGGTTGGTCTCTGTTCCTCTCTGAGGCAGCAGCGAAGTAGTAGTGGTGGCTCCACCAGCAGACTATAAATGGTTGAGCTGGCAATCTATTATTCTGAAGGGGGGATGTGTGGTTGAGGAAAGTCATTCTCCAGTCTAGCTGTTTTTCTTGGTTGCTTTTATTAACTTTCTCCACATATCCTGCCCCACAAACAACCACTAATAATGTGGAGAGAGGGGAGGTGCTATCATCTGTCAATGGATTTTGGTGTGGGGGCTGACATGGCCACCTTTGCGGCCTTTTCCCATGAGTGTCTTTCTTTCTTTCTTTCTTTCTTTCTTTCTTTCTTTCTTTCTTTCTTTCTTTCTTTCTTTCTTTCTTTAAGTGACATAGTGAAATGGCAATGCACTTGTCCAGCATGGTACACATAAAGCTTCAATGCATATCATTTACCTAGTACAGTATAGCGCTGCATCAGGAAAAATAGGGAAATACATTAATTTTTTAAAACAGTTGATGAAAACAGAGGAAGGGTGTTCTCTGTTGTCCCTTACAATGCTGCAGTCCACCAAATACATCAAAGGGTTGTCACCTTAGATAACATTCCCCACAGCTCTATTTTGGTATGGACTAAACATCCCCACAGGTGACGGAACAGGATAACTAGGAACGTTCCAAATTGTGCTGGAAAAAACCCATAGCCCTACCACTGAGCCATGAAGGAGTGGGGCAGCTCTAAAAAGGGATGAGTGGAATGGTTCTAAGTCAAAACACACGTGGATGCCCTAAAGCAAACAGCATGAAAAGCAAACCCAATGGGGAACTATTCAGCTAGTACAAATGTGCCTTGAATCATGTCCATTCTGCCACTGCATTGGATTTTTTGATCTACAGAAAGTAGCACTTAGCAGAACATGCATGGGGTGGCGGCAAGAAACAGGGCCTTCTCAGTAGTGGCACCGGTATTATGGAATTCCTTCCCCTTTGGGCTAAGAACTGCCTCCTCCCTTAAAACATTTAAGCGAGGCCTCAAGACTTTTTTATTTAGGCAAGCCTTCTGAGCCTCCAGCCTTTTATAAATTCTTTATTTTAGCATCTTAATACTCAGTTTTATCAGCTGGGGGGCTTTTAAATTCTGCTGCTACTGCTGTTTTTAGTATTGTTTTTATAGTGTATTTATTATTGTTTTTGAATATTGTCTTTGATATTTTAATATTGTTTATGTTGAATTTATTGTTGTAAATCCTCTTGGGTCCCTTCAGGGAGAAAGGTGGCGTAAAAATAAAGTTGTTGTTGTTGTTGTTGTTGTTGTTGTTGTTGTTGTTGTTGTTGATGATGATGATGATGATGATGATGATGATGATGATGATGATGATGATGATGATGATGATTCCTGGCTCCCTGCTTCTGGGAAATGCAGGAAACAAGAAAAAGTCAGACCCTACAATGGGCCCATCAATGATTGCCAAGAAGACATGGTGAACCCCCTGATTACCTTGGGGTGGCAGAGGGGACTGCTTGGGATATGCAACAAGAGATGTTGCCACACATATCTTGGAGGGAAAATCTCCTTCTCATTACCTTAGCAGGCATTTAAATGGACCCGACATGCTGTTTGGCCTCTTCATTGAGGGAGCCATTAAGGCAATGAGCAAGATCTTTTTTCTGGGATGCACAGGGAATCCATAAAGGATTTTATGGGAGAGAGATGTCACAAGCTTGGCTTGGGACTGGATATTCAGCCTTTCCCTCAGGAGTTTCACATATACATTATGTGGAGTCCTTATCCTATCATTGCACGTTGGTTTCCTGCTATAGGTAGGCTGAGTACGGAAGCCCTGGTTGGCAAGTAGGCTAGTTAGGATGATATCCTTGCCCTGGATCCGTGTAACCATTTAACATACAGATGTTTTACATTCCACCTCTGCCTTATTACTTTGGGAACCCTTCATGAAAGATCCCCATTCTGAATGCTACCTTCCTGTGGACCTGCTTTGGTATTTGACTTCCCTTGTGGCCAGAATCTTCCTTACTGTTAAAAAGAATAAGGCAGTCCTCAGGTGGCAGATACTGAAAGGCAGGAAGAAGCTGATTGATGGGAAATCTCTGTGTAAAGCATGGCATGTGCTCCAAGAGTTAGAGTGCTTGTTTTAAGGTATATGCTACCTAATTATGTCTTGATGCCAGTGATGAAATAAAATTCAACTGCTAATCTAATTGGCTTTGTTCATCGAACGGGAGAGGCAGCATCATGTTTTTTCACCTCAGTTAGAAAGATGGCTTGAGACAGACCTGGGGGAAGAGGATGATGAGAGCAGATTAGAAAGGTAACAGTGTCTCTCTTTTCTGTTTCTGGGGTAATGAATCATAGGGCAACTGGTTGTTGAATCTTTGTTTGGACAACTAGATATTTGTTGAAAATATTATGGCTTCTTCAGCTTTTGTATTTTGTTTTTTTTTTCTTTTGCCTACCCCACTGTCTAGCTTGACAGGCCCTTTGTTTCTCTGTACATCTCTACTTCATTTATTGCTGTAGACAATAACTGTATATTGTGCCTCCAAATGGGAATGGCAGCAGATTTGCATCCTTACAGAGATCAGTTGGGCTGGATTTTTTAAATTCTGGTCATGAAGCTCAGAGAGAAAGCAGGAGAAACATTTTGAGAAGAGAACATATATAATGACATGTATGCAGTTTTATCTCTTGGTAGGTTACCAGGAACAAAAACTCTGCATTCCAGGCCCTTCATCTAACATCCCAATCAATTTGGTATATCCCTGCTGCATACCATGTATCCTATATTACTCGCATCAAATTCCAGGCTCTCTTTAAAATACTGTATCGGCTCATTGCAAGAGTGATTTTCCATCACCTACTAAGATGTAGAACAATTTATGAGATTGTCAAGTTCCAATTTGGTGTAGCAAATCGTTTTCATTTCTCATTATGGGCAAGCATTTTAAGGAGTCTTATTTCACTGTTCTTTCACCTCGGTATTAATTCATTTCGCGCAGTGTGAGGGAAAACACTGGAACAATTCTCAAGCAAGGAGCACTGGCATTCACAGAGCTATTAGAATGCTGTAGGCAGTCACCATAGTGACCGCACCCCCAAAAAAAATTTAAAAGGAAGATACTGCACATTTGCATTTGGTTAGAAACAAGTTGGTAGGAATTATTTTCCCTCGAAGATACGAATTTCAGGAAGACGGTGGCTTGCTGAGAGTTTTTGCCTTTTGGTGGCATTTCAGTTTCTTAATAGACAGGGTATGTTTGAAAGTTTAGATACAAAATCCTCTCACAAGCAAAACAAGGACAAGTGTAATTGGCTATTGATTTGAAACATTGGGTGCTTTTGAGAGCTCATGCATAAAATCATTTATTGGGGCCAACAGAAGGCACCATATTCAATATGCAAAAATAATATTTGGCAAACGTCTATGAAATGTCTTGCCTCCTCTTGGACAGTAGAATTGCAAGTTTATTGTAAAATCAGTGATAATAAAATGTAGGCATAATCTAATCCCAAATGCATGGAATGCTGAGGTATATTAGGTGCATTTATAATGGAAGGAGATTTTGCTGTGCAGTAATTTTTCCCTAGCTGCTGTTCTCCAGGCATGCTAGATTACAGTTCCCATCATCTTCAGCCATTTGGGAAGTTTGGTGCACAAGTCTCCTCTTTGCTGCTCTATATAATCTGGGAATTAGCTTTTTCTTAGTGATGCTGATAGAGCTGCTTTTCCACACCTTCCTGCCAATTGAAGAAGGAGAAGAAAACTCAAGACAATTATTTTATGGGCTGCAGGAAAGACTGCTCCCGGAGCAGCATTGCACTTGTGTGCTTGACAGGGAATTTGTTTTTGTCTGGCATTAAGTCAATTCCAGTTTATAGGAATCCTGTGAATTAATGACCTCCACAAGGTCCAGTTGTTAAGAGCTCTGCTCAGTCCTTGCAAATGAAAGGTCATGACAGCATGTCACCTCATTCAAATACAGGGGTCATGTCCTCAAAAAAAAATCTGGGTATTTATTTGAAATTCATGTTTCCATTTTATGTGCTATGTAATGCAGAGTTTTGAATTTCTAGTAAAATTCCTTTTGTTACAAAGTAGACGTATGGTGGTTACACAGGATAATAGCTACAAGTTCCCCAGAGTCCACCCCTTTCTCATTAACTGGCACTTAAATTCTCAGTACCTCAATCAGAAACATTTGTAGAAAAAAAGAATAAAAAACATTTGTTTCTTAAAGTTATAGACTTATGTGTGTCTTTTTCTTTCTTCACACAAAGTTAGCAACTAGGGATTAAAAGCAAACAAACAACAGGCACAAACAGGCTATGGAGAGAGAATGAACCACTCAGCAGAGTGGCAGGGCTCTCTTTGAAATCAAAGAAAGGAAGGGATGATTGGTTAATGCTGGATGGATAGATAATAGAGATGGGCATGAAACAAAAATATAGTGTTTTGTTTCATTTCTTTAGTAGTTTTGTTTCATTTTGTTACTAACAAATTTTTAAAGAAATTTCAGAATGAAATGAAACAATTTATTAATGGCTCCTCTGGGTCTTAGAGGCACCAAAATTGCAGGGTAGCTCCTTCCCTGAAAGTCCCCCAAATTTGGAGAGGTTTGGGGTTCAGGGGGCTGAGTTACTAATCTCCAAAGGGGGTCACCCTAGGAGAAAATCATTTCTAATTGAATTGGGAAGCTGCTAATAGTCCCTCTGTCAGACCCTTTTGGAGCTTAATAGCCCCCTGAGCCCCAAGCCTCTCCAAATTTTGGAGGGGGGTTACAGGAAAGAGTCCAAAGAAACTATGGTGTGATTTCCTTGCTGCTACATGTCTGCAAACACTATTTTCAACTACATAAACGATGTACTCAAAAAAAGTGATTGCAGGCATGCAGCAGCGTGGAAATCACAGGGGAGCTTCCTCAAGCCCTTCCCTGTAAGCCCCCCCAAGTTTGGAGAGGTTTGGGGTTCAGGGGGTTGATTTATTCAACTGCAAATATGGTGCCCCTAGCTAATTGTGAAACTACTGTATGGTGCGCGCTCGTTGTCTCAGCTCAACGACATACTGAAATGAGCAACTAGAAAGCCACGTGAGCTTTTGCATCTCCTGCTGAGAGTAAAACATGAAGAACTTTCCTCTACATAAGACCCATATACATTGCAAAAATTACATATGCACAAAAGCAATGTCCTTTCCCCTTGAGATATAAAATGTGCACACACACAAGCGTGCATGCACGCACGTGCGCGCACGCGCACGCATGCATGCACACACGCACACACACACATGTTTAAAAATGCAAGCAATATATCCAAATGTTTCAGATGTTCATGAACAAACAGTACATTTGGGTGAGAATAGGTGAAACCCATGTTTGAATCCCAGCTTCCATACAAAGCTCACTAGGTAACATTGGTTCATTCAGTAACCTTAGAACTGCAGAGCTGGAAGGAGGCACAGTGGGAAATTGAACTCACAACCTCTGGCTCCACAGCCAAATACCCAAACCACATAGCTATCCAGCAGCACTGCTAGATCTTAGAACTGTAGAGCTAGAAGAGACCATATAGACTATCAAGGAGACATGGTGAGGAATCAAATTCCCAAACTCTGGCTCTGCAGTTTGGTCCCTAAACCACTGAACTTAAAGCAGGACAGAGAAAATTAGACCCTCCAGAGGTTTCTGGACTGCAACTCCCAGTGTGAATCACCATTGAATGTTTTGGCTACAGGTAATGGGAGTAGTAGTTGTATTTGGACAGCTAAATTTGGCCCACCCCGGAATTAAAAGAATATGCTGCTGCAAAGCCATTCATATTAAATGTGAACTTGTGATGGTGCTTTATAAACCCAAGGGGAATTAATCTGCAGTCTCCATAATAAGCATGGCACCTGTGTTCAACAAACAGAAAAAGTGACTGGAGTAAATGAATTTGGGTAGTAAGTAAAATAATAACAAGGTGCCACACCAATGACATGGTGCCTGCTGGCTGACTGTGACAGATTGGATGTAGAGAGCTTTTACTGATCCTCAACACTTCAACGGCTTCAAGTTCAGAACCCTATCAAATGGCCTATAATAACCAATTCGCATGACTTTCGAAGGGTTCATTTCAAACTTGGTTGATTGACACTTTGGAAACAGAGTCTGAATCAGTACAAGATGCCAACTCACAGAAATACTAGCATCATACATTCAAGAAGGTGTTGCAGTTGTCCCAGGACTTAGATGAATGCATACAATCTGATAAACTGGGTAAAACACAAAACTAAAACTCCAAATCCTTCCTTGGTCTGATCCTTACAAGGTAAAGGATAAGGAATGGCTACATTCCTCTTGCTTTCAAGGAGTATCAAAGGGTTCTTGATACTGTGCCTGTAGGAGTGAAAATATTTTGTAATAATCATCCAAATTGTTTTTGCAAAATTGTGCAATCTGTGTAAATTGCACAATTTGCATGCAGTTGGGAGTACTGCTGCTTAGCTCAATCGTTTAGGAATCTGACTGTAGAGCCAGAGACTGGTGATTTGATTCTCAAATATCCCTCTTTGATAGTCCAGCTCTGTTGTTCTAAGATTAAATGACACTGCTAGAAAGAAGGCATGTCTAACATTCACCTGGGAAGGAAAAACCATTGTAAAATGCAATTAATCTTATATAAATGATACATATGTGATACTCAGCTCAATAGAAAATTTTGTTTGCTTCACACTTTAAAACAGGACTTGGCAATGTGCTATTCCTGGAATCATATTGAGCCCCCAAATGCAATTTGTGGCTGAAGGCTGTAGATCTCTGAACCTGCTATGCAATTCATAAAACACAGAAACTGTCTGAAAAACATAGGCATAAAAGAAAAGGAAAGGAAACCTCCATTAAATTTTTATTCCTATAAAAATGATTACCTCTGTTGGGTTTGAAAAATGGTCAGAAACTTGCAGCCATTCTGGAAAAATTACAAAGAAATATGTATGGATTTCCATTTGTCTGAATAGGTTGGGAGATTTGCAATAGATTTGAGTAGACTGGACTCAGAGCTCAGCTTGTCAATGGAAAAAAGAGTACACTGAACCCTCGTATAACAAACGGTTTGTATAACATAAAATCTGTACAACATAAAAAATCTGGCGATAAAGGAAATTTGCTTAACAGAATCGTCTGTGGGGCGAATCTGTACAACATAAAAATGGTCGCGATTAAGGATTACTCTGTTTTCAATGCATTCCTAAGAGAAATTTGTATAAAGGAAAATTTGCTTAACATAATTTCATTGGAACGAATTAATTCCTTTACACAAGGTACCACTGTACTCAGATGTGACTGAATTTAAACATCCCTACATGTAATTGTGTGGCCAGGATTCTATTTGAGATTTACCCGCATAAATGTCAAAATGACTAATTAACATTAACATGGTACTCGTTGCATATCTGGTCAACCACTTAATGGCACAATTGGTGTATGTGCAGGAACACAAGCAACCCCGCATTAATGACTGTCAATTTGTTACAAAGACTTTTGCAATTTCCATTACTCAAGTATAAATCACCAGTAGGATTGTGCTCTGTTTATCAGAAATGTATGGATAAAATTGAATTCTGTGTTTCCCATTAATCCACAAGCCTTTCAAAAAGAAGGCAGAAGGGCGATATGATAGCTATGTTTAAATATTTGAAAGGATGCCGTATAGAAGACGGAACAGGTTTGTTTTCCCTGGCTTCAGAGACTAGGATTCAGGGCAGTGGTTTCAAACTACAGGAAAAGAGATTCCATTTGAAAATTAGGAAGAACTTCATGACAGTTAGAGCTGTTCGGCAGTGGAATATGCTGCCATGGAGTGTGGTGGAGTTGTCTTCTTTGGAGGTTTTTAAGCAGAGGCTGGATGGCCCTCTGTCAGAAATACTGTGATGGAGTTCCTGCATGGCAGGTGGTTGGACTAGATGGCCCTTGAGGTCTCTTCCAACTCTATGATTCTATGACTCTATGATTCTATGAAAAGAGAACTGTATGGATTTCATTTCATTTTAATATATGAAGAGAAATGTAGGAAGTAATCCTTACATGAATGTGTTCTGCTGTAAATACTCTACTTTTTTACAAGGAAGATGCCTTGATTTTTAAAATTATTATTGTTTTTGATGAGCGCACAGAGGAAATCCCCAAGGGCAGGTCTTGCCAAGCTAGAGCACTAGAGAAAGAGGACCCTAATATGATGTGATGCATGGTGAGTGGGCTAGCTGGCTTGGGGTGGGGTAGGAGGTGGGCCTGCATGGCAATAAGCTGTTATGTCAAATGTAACAGTTGTATAAGTCCAGGCCTAGTATAGTGTAATGCAAATACAAAACCACTCAGTTAAATAACTCTTAGGAACTTACACATTTCATTATAATTCTTTTTTAAATCACTATCACATAGCTGATCATAGCAATGATATTCAGACATGCCAGATACCCAAGAATGCATTAGGAATGACTAAAAGAAAGGCTGTTGAATTCTACTGTGTTGAATTCTGCTAATGATGACATTGCTTGTTAAATAATTACAGACTGTCTGCTTAAAAATCTGCTCTAAAATCTTTCCAGGAATAGATGTCAACCTGACTAGGTGGTAATTAGAGATGGGCACGAAACAGAAAAAATAGTGTTTTATTTTTCTTTTCTTTTCTTTAGTAGTTTTGTTTTATCTTGTATTTAGTAGTTTTTGTTTTGTTTTGTAATGAATTTTTAAAGCAGTTTCGTTTTGGAATGGAATGGAATGTTCTGCTTCCCTGGGTCCTAAAGGACCAAAATGGCAGGGGTGCTTCCTCAAGCTCTTCCCTGTAAGCACCCAAAATTTGGAAAGATTTGGGGGTCAAGGGGCTGTGTTATGAAGCTCCAAAGGAGGCTTTCAATTGGAATTGGAACTTTAGAAGCCAAGCTGTGAGCGAGTGTAGCGCCACTGCAGCTTGGCTTCCAATTCCAATTAGAAAGATTTTTTTCCCTAGGGGCACCCCCTTCAGAACTTAAGATTAATCCAATGAAATATGGAATATTGCTTTAAATGATAAATTGACATGTACTTTAATGATTAAAAAAGGAGAGTTAAAAAGAGATTTTTATGATATATGGGGTAGATTTATTGAATATGTGCTTGTAAGAGATAAGGGTAAGGCTTCCACGCAACAATCAATTTTGTTCTGGAGGGGAGGATAATGACTGTAAATAAGAAGAGTGATCCTGTTGGTGAAGGGATGCACTGTTGTTGATGTTTTGTCTTCTTTTAATAAAGAAAAAAAAGGAAAAAAGGAACTTAAGATTAATATGTAATATGTAACAGTAATATGTACATATATGTGTATATATGTATCTTGTGCCAGCAAGTCAATTCTGGCTCTTTCCAGGGTTTTCCAAGTAAAGAATAGACAGGAGTGGTTTGCCATTCCCTTCTTCTGGGGGTGTGCAGCCTGCCCATGACTACACATACTGGTTCTTATTGAGGGGACACAGTGGGGGATCAAACTCCCAATCTCTGGATCCACAGCCAGAATCTGAAACGGCTGAGCTATCCTGCCAGCTTGTACTATAAAAAGTCAGTTATTCTCATTACAGAACAACTTAAATATTTATGTTACTAGACGGCTTCAGACTACATTGACTTCAAAGTTGTGAGAGAAGTTTCTGTCATGGTAAACTGGCACAGTTAAATATATATCAAGTTTTAATGTAGTATGCTATGCAGGCTGTGATGGCTTGTTTTAATTGCTAAATATATCTATATGTTCCCAAGTAAGTTCCTGGATCATGCACAAAGTGTTTGAACTTTCACACTGTGGGTGGAAGAGATGCACAAAGCTGTTTTCTTTACTATGGCATCAGCCTTTAGAATTAATAGCTAGCTTCCTTGCCCTGCTTAGTAGGCACAAATCATAAAGTAGTTGAAAATGCTTGTAAATAATGATAGAAACATTAAAAAAACATGTTGCCTCCTCAGCAGTAAAAGTGATAATGCTCTCCTCCTCCCCATGGTCAATTAAATCCATAAGATATTTGGTCTCCATCCAATGACCAATGAATATTATTCTACCCTCTCTTAAATGGTACCAGAAATGTACAGAGCCTTTTTTTAAAAGTACCAAAGCTCCCTTGTAGACTTGTAGGTCTATTAAACACCTATATGTTGCACAAATGATTCTAGGCAACTGGGAAGGGGGGCAGGGGGGAGAAGGAGAAAGAAAAGGAAAGAATATGTTTAGATGCTTTGTAGAACATGTTTGGTTTTAATACGAAGAGCCTTGTGGTGCAGTGAATAAACTGCTGTGCTGCACCCATAACTATGCTCACTACCTGGGGTTCAGTCCCAAGTAGTCGGCTCATAGATGACTCAGGCTTTTATCCTTCCAAGCTCAGTGAAATGAGTACCCAGATGGTGGGGGTGGGGGAAATGTGTAGCATGAATAAATTGCAACCCAGAGGATCCTTTAAGTACTATGGGGTGGTATATAAGCAGAACACTTTGCTTTGCTTTAATACTTTTTTGTGCTGCTGTCCCTGTTATCTGGAGCTCATTTCTCAAGTCCCTGAGAAACACAATGTCATGGCAAAGATTCAGGATGGCACATACAGTATTTCAGTGGGACATCATTTATTTATTTATTTATTTATTTATTTATTTATTTATTTATTTATTTATTTATTTATTTATTTATTTTTGCATTTGTATACCACTCCCATTTCCCAAAGGAACTCTGGGCGGTTCACACAATAGGCTTAAAAACAGACAACAATAAAACAATATAAAATAGTAAAACAGTGCTGGGCAAGAGGCAAAAACTTAACGAAAAGAGAAGGGGGAAAACAACTTGGTACCACATTAGCAGTCGCCAAAGGCATCCCTGAACAGCCAGGTTTTAAGGGCTTTCCTGAAGGATACCAATGAGGGAGCCTGGCGTATCTCATCGGGTAGCTTGTTCCAAAGCGATGGACCGGTGACCGAGAAGGCCCGTTTTCGAGTTACTACCCTGTGAGCCTCCCTGGGGGTGGCCACCCGGAGTGAGAGAGCCATAGAGGAACGGGTCGGTCGGGCCAGTTCTGATCGTAGGGAGATATGCTCTGCCAGATAATCAGGACCCAAGCCATGGAGGGTTTTGTAAAACATCAGATGTTGTCAAACATCAGATGGGAGTCACCTTTGGGTGACGTCTGTACACCGCCCTGAGTTCCCTATGGGGAAAATCGGGCGGTTAATAAGTGTAATAAATAAATAAATAAATAAATAAATAAATAAATAAATAAATAAATAAATAAATAAATTGTTATATTGCAGATTATATGATGAAACATTCTGCTATAGTATTCTGAGTAGAGTGGCAAAAAATGAAAATATAGCATTTTGTTTTGTTTCATTTTTCCTTTTGTTTCATTTTATTCCGTTGTTATTGAATTTTTTAAAGAATTTTTGGAATGAATCAAAATGAAAGAATTTGTTACGCTATAAAATGGCTCCCCTAGGCAAATACTGAAATGATTTTGTTCTGTTTTATTTTTGCTTAAATTTTCTCTTGCTCTTTCAAAGAGTAAAACTGGGATTTTTATTGCTTTATTGCTTAGCAACCCTTCCAAGCAAGACCTATCAGCCCCCCTTCTTCACATTCCACAACACAGAGAGGCTTGAATTAAAAACACATTTTCCTCTTCCTCTTTTTCCATGGGGGACCCACTTTGGAGTTTGGTCAGAAGCTACCTACCAAATTTGGTGCCTCTAGGACAAATTATTTCATTTCTAGATCCAAAAATGGCAGTTTGTTTCTTTTTATCACAAAACACGTTCTACCATTTCATTTTGTAATGAAATGACAAAACAGTGTTTCATATTATTATTATTTTGCCCATCACTAATTCAGAGCTTTAATGTATCAGCTGGAACTGCTTGGTGGGTTTGTTTGTGTGGTGAACCTGGGTTGAAACACTGCCACCACTGAAACACCTTGAACATTTATGTAACATGAATGGAGTCTGACACCGTATTTAAAATGTTCAAACCAAATAATTAGTTTATTGTTTACACAGACTTGGATAAATATTCATTTAAAACATTTCATTTAAACAAGACTAATCAAGGTCTAAGATCATACTTTCAACTCTCACTGACCAGACCATACTTCTATCCTATTTCCCTGTCTTAACATATATTCCCTAACTGCTCCCCTATCTAACTGTCATGAGATCACTCACTTGTTTTTATACACCTTAGCCCCACCCATGGGCTATTCTGATTGGTTTAGCACCATTTCTTTATACATATTCATAAATTAAATTAGCATTTCTCTGCACTATGGTTGTTAAATTCAATGATGTTCTTATTATTGATTTGGTGAAGTATTTTGTTGTTAGCTTATGTTTTTCACCTGTGTAATGATTGCTGAATACACTTTTTTAAATTTTATTTTATTTTAACAGACAAAAAGTAAACATAGAAAGTATAAGAGAAAGAGAAAGAGAAAGAGAAAGAGAAAAATATAAATCATATAAAACAATTTTACAGTATAACATATCTTGTTTGGTGAGTTTCAATCATTGACATTCTACTGTCTATTCATCCTTTCCCCCCTTTTTACTACAAGACCTTTATCTTCCACTAGTTATAAAACAGGTCCCAGCTCAAGCGAAAAACTGATTCGTCTCTTAGTTAATCTGTCCATTTCTGCATGTTCTAATATTTTTTGATAATAATCAGTTGGTGGATTTTCACATTTCCAGAGCTGGGCCCATAACAATCTTGCTGCTGTCAAAAGATGTACATTAAACCCCCACCTATTGCAGGGGTTAGGGACCCGACACGACCCGCAATAATTGAAAATCTGCAATATGTGGATGCTGGGTCAGGTCGAGACTGGGTGGGCTCTCTGGTACTTACCCCAGGCCTGGTGCTGCTCCAAATGGGCCTGCAAGGGGCTTTCTAGTCCGACAGAGGCCCCAAAAGTGCTTTCTAGTGGTCTGGAGGTCACTTCTGGGTTACCAGAAGCCACTTCCGGTTTGCAGGGAAGCACTTTTGGGGCCTCCGACGGGCCTGGGAAAACCTTTCCTCCTTACTCCAGGGGGCCTTTTTTCATATACTGTAGATCCGCGATATACCGGGACCACAGTATATGAACCGCAAAAGGGCGGGGGGACAACTGTAATATTAAATATTTTGCTTATCCACTGTATTTGGCAATAAACCTAGCAGAAATATTTCTGATTTAAACTCTAATTCTAATTTTAAGATTTGCTTAATCCATGTATGCATTTTGACCCAGTAACCCTTTGCTTTATCACATGTCCACCAAGCATGGTAGTACGTCCCTTCTTGACTTTTACATTTACAACATTTATCTGACATATTAGGGAACATTTTAGCAAGCTTCACTGGTGTTATATGCCATCTATAAAGATTTTCCTTATAGGAAGTAGCTAATATTAATTTATATTTCTTTGTCCATAGTTGTTGCCAGTTTTGTAGTTCAATATTATGGCCAAAAATTTTGGCCCACTTTAGCATGGCATCCTTCACTTCTTCATCTTGCATGTCCCATTATAATAAAAAACTATAAAGTTTTTGAATTTGTTTTTCTTCTGTTTTTAATTTTTGTTATATGCCATGTACTCTTTATAAAATCCTCATGCCTTCATATCTTGGTTTTAAATTGATTGTAATTGCATTTGAGGCCACACAAAAGTCAGTCCTTGGTCATCTAACTGAATTTTGGTTTTCAAAGTTCCCTCAGAATTCAGGAACTCAATATATGTAACTATTTTTTTCAAATCTTAGAAAATTTAGGTAAGTAAACACTTTAATTGGTGAGACCCATCTGGGTATTTTCACATAAATTTTTAGTTTAAACTTTTCCTAAATTCTGAAAAGAGAGTTCCTTATTATGCTTCTTTCAAAATATTTATGTCATTTAGTCCTTCTATACCATAAAAATGCATACCAACCAAATTGCAGATCATGCCCTTCTAAATAACGTAATCTTTTATACCTTAGGAGTATGGAACATTCTAGTAAATGGAACATTGGGTCTGAATGTTGGCAAATATGTATCTATGATGTTGCACATGGTGGCAAAGGCCCCTTATGAAGTACCATGGCACCTCGAAAGACAAATTTAGCTCATTCTATGGGGCAATTAGGCTTACAAAAATAGTCTTGCAAAATGTGGTTTCCCATAGGAATTCATTGAAAACTAATTAATCTGTTCTGGAGGGAATGGCGTAATAGGTTTTCAATGCATTCCTATGGGAAGGCTATCCCAAAGCCCCTTAATCACTGGACAGCAGAAGACTATTCCCCCTGAAGCTGACAGCTATCTGTCAGCTATGTGGGAGCAGCCTTCCACTACCAGTGAACCCAGCAAAGGGGGAAAGCTTTTCCTCTTCTTTGCTGGGTTGGGGCTGGGGAAAAACTTGGGCAAAACAGGGATCCATTGATCCTCACCCATCCTGGGCTGTTCCCTTGTAAACAGTTTGGTGGATGAAGCAGAGACACGGTGATTCTCACCCAGTCCTGCCACTGCTGTTGCCGCTTCCTTCAAAAGCCCCCCTGATGCTGGGGATCAGGTGTTGCACACGGCTTGGTCTGCAGCACCCAATCTGCAATGGTACCTCGCAAGACGAATTTAATCCATAGGAAAATTTTTATCTTACGAAACATGCCTATTCCAGGAAATTTCATTCGTCTTACAAGTTTTTCATCTTATGGGGCATTCGTCTTATGAGGTTCCACTGACAATTAAGTTCAGTCATTTGTTACTTTAGGGGCCGGTACTCATCTCCGTTTACAAGCCAAAGAGTGAGTGTTTGTATGTGGACGTATTTCTGTGGTCACGTGGCATGATAGAGAGAAATTACAGAAGGTCACAACTAGGTCATATTTATTTTGCTTCCATTTAAGAGGAACACAAAGGACCTCATTTTTAGGGCTGCTCTCACCATGGGTAAGGAATGTATTTGTTTCTTGATTTAGACCAGTTTTCGGGGTCCTGGCCCTGAGGATGTTTGGGGCCTAGACTTATTCAAACTGAGGGCCAGTATGGTGGTGAAGATCCAGCAACAGAACTAGAATCTGGTTTATTTTTTCTTTCCCTCCTCCTTTCCCTCCCTCCACTGAGTGCTATCACATAGGGAAGGGATGTGGTAGCCTGAGAGGTGGCCGCTCTCTTTCTCCAGCATTGGCTATGGTAGAACATCTGCTGACACCGTAGACTTCCCACTTCATTTCCTTCCAAGTAATGGATACTTGGAAATGCACTGCATCACAGCCTAATTTTTAATGTTCCACCTGGGTTGAAAATCTAGAACAGCACCATTGTTCTCAATAACAGTAGCCCTGTGCACACAATGCTCTTAAAAGAGCAGCAGATGAAAGAGTGTAAGCCTCTTTCCTAGTTGTTTTTTTTTTAAAATTTAACAGCAATGACAACATTAGTTTTCTGTTCTTATATTGCCGATTATTATTTCTCCGTTTGACAGGAGCTCTTGATGGGCTGTCTGCTATAGCTAGTCACGGATTTTCAGCCATTCTGGAATGAACACAAGCCACTTGATGGGGAAATGGCTATAAATACATTTTGAAGCTGACACTTTGATAACAGGGCAGAAAAGTGTCAGCAGACAATGCTGAGATGTACCAGACAAATTGTTGGTTGCCACACCTGTTATGCAAAGAAAGATAATTCAACTTGCACGTCTCTTCAGTGTCCCAACCTAGAAATAGTTGTTCTATTTTATAGCTACTGAGATTCAAATGTAATCTGTATCATGAGGAGAAACTTTTATAAGCTGAGAAAATGATCCTTATTAAAATAGTTTAATATTTCCTTCTCTCAAGCACAATATGAATCTATGGCAGCAACTCCTCAGAATTCAACACAGAGTTTAAGGGTAAATCTGTCCTCAAACTGATGTCCGATGTATGCAGCAGAATCATCTATTTCCTGAAGTGTGGCCTTCTAAATGTGAAGCTGCAAGTGTATTTCCAGTACAATCATGTCACCTCACCACTCATGTTGAATGGTGTAGCATTAGAAAGAGATATGAATATCACATAACATGGTGGTTCTTTAGGATATGTCAATCCTCTATATATCAATGACAAGATACAGAACGAAAGACACCTCTTCCTCCCAGAAAGCATTGCAACACAAAAGGAGGGGTTAAAACAGTGGTTTCCAAGGCTTTTTGACTGGAACTTTTTTACTTGCCATTGGCCATGGTTACAGTAGGACTGCCTTATCCACAGTTTCACGTATATACTGTCTGAAAACAATAATAATAAAATAAAGAGAAATAAAAATTAACTTCATGAATTCACCTGCCCAAGCTGTATTTTCAAGACTGGCCAATAGATGGAAGCAGAGACTGTGCTATAAAGAAGTGACAATGGGAATGTCCAGGTGGCCTGACTTCTCAGAAGGAAACAACTTCTGGAAAAATGGAGAAGCTGCATTTTTTTGCTGGGTTGGGGCAGGCATGAAAGGCAACTGTGTGAACTTTGTAGAGATTATCGGCCACATTTATTAAATATTTAATCATTTTATTTGATTTAAAGTTGGTTTTCAATTGTTTTAAATCCTTTTAGTTTACATCACCACCATTAACGAAAAACGAAATGAAACGAAATGAAAATTTCCATTTCATTTTTCATTTTTTTTGAAAATCACTTTTGTTGCAAAATGAAACAAAAAACGGAATTAAAAAAATTGTTTCGTGCCCATCTCTAGCTGCAGTGTTTAATGCCACAGGCAAATAGAAACATTTCCTTTCCATATCCCCCCCTTTAAGCTCATATGTACAAATGTTTGTTTTATGACACATGCAGAATCCCACATAAACTTACAGGGCTTGACCTGAAGGTTATACAAAGGCTTGCAAATGCGATGATTTGATTGGCTGAATGGATTGTGGACTGAGGAAGAAAATGATTATTTTAATGTTGGTCTCCTCCCCAACCTCATGCTTATTTTTAGACATTTTGCTGTGGCGTTTCTGTACCTTAAACACCATCACCCACTCCACTCCCACTGTTCATCTATCAAACTCTGTTATTGACTTCAAACCAACATCCCTCTGTCTCCACCACCACCTAACACTCATGGTCAACGACTTTCCACATCTTCCTGGCTAAAGTGCACTATGCACTTGGAAAATGTTTTCATCCATTCATTATAACAACACAGAGAGTTTGCACATCACTGCTCAGTTCCCGTTTTCTTTTTAATATCTGTTACTCCTTTTCCCCCCATTTAATTTGGCAATATAAAAGCACTGAATAATGCAATCATTCTGACCCAATTGCTGTTGTTCAATTTGTATTGTAGCCTTAATCCATGTTAATAGAATAATACTTGGCATGACTTTCTCTTGGTTAGAAAAATGAATTAATTCTCATGCACATCACGGAATGTGCCACTTGCTTTACCAGGCTAACAGAAGAAACAATTTACATTAAGGTCCACTTTACTTGGAGTTGGTTTTTTTACATTTAAATTGCATATGCTATATTTGATTTATTTATTTATTTATTTAAATTTTATTTATTTAAACTATTTTTATCTGCCTCTCTCCTTGGAAAGGACCCAGGACAGCTTGCAACACTGAAGGACAATATACGAAGTTGGAGACAATGGGTGTACAACACCCAAGACCAATTATTGTGAAGAGGTATTAAGAAGGCAATATTGTGGATTGCAGCTTTCTTTTTCTGATGCAATCCACAAAAGTTTATGACAAACACAACCATCTGTCCTTTTAAATGTTCCAAGGCTTTCTGTTTATCACTATGCAACCAAAGCATTCTAGCTTTTTATATTGTATGTGCTTTCTGATTTTTTGGTCTTGAGTCATTCTGTTTGTTAATTCTTAGGCTTTGTCTATAGACCAATAAAATGTATTTCTTGGAGACAAAGTTATGAACAGTACTTACTGTATATTGCTTCTATGTGCCATTCATGTGATAATCAGGCATATGGTGAATGTGTGGTCTCTAGAATGTCCTGTCCTCAACAGCCACACTCAGCTTTTGTAAACTGAAGCTTATGGCTGCCTTTATGGAGTCAGTCTGTCTCATTCAGCCTTCCTCTTTTCCTGCTGCCTTCAATTCTTCCCAACATTATTGTCTTTTTCAACAAATCTTTTCTTTCCCAAAGTAAGACACCCTCAGGTTTATCATTTTTGCTTCCAGAGAAGGTCAGAGTTGATTTGATTTATTGTTTATCTTATTGGCGTCTCTTTTCACTTTGTCTTGATTGTCAGCTAGGCAGAAGATGCTGCCAAGCTACCCAGAGGGTATGCTGGAAGGCATTGCCTGGCCTCAAAAAGAAACTCACAGAGTGGCCTTTTGGGGGCGGGGGTTGAAGGTCTCGAACTGAATGTCTCTATAGATGGAATATTCTCCAAGCTTCCTTTCCGTCATTTGCAACATTTCTGAGCAGTGTATGCCTATGAGGAGAAGTTGCTGCATTGGATGGTGTAATGTTACTGAACTGCTTTCATGCTTGTCAAGACTTGGAAGCAAATTATTTAAGTAACGTTATTGGATGGTACTATCCTAGCTGTACAGTGGTACTTTGTATAAAGGAATTAATTCGTTCCAAATGAAATTATGTTAAGCAAATTTTCCTGTATACAAATTCCCATAGGAATGCATAGAAAATGGAGTAATCCCATTTTTATGTTGTACGGATTTCCCCCATAGGCGATTATGTTAAGCAAATTTCCCCTATCTCCGGAATTTTTTATGTTGTACATATTTTATGTTATACAAACTGTTATACAAGGGTCCACTGTATTTGGGCTGTTCTGTCCTAATGATAGCACATACTTGGGGGAAGGGGTATGCAAGGCTTTTTATCTGCTTATCCCACCCATGGCTTTTGATCCCCCAAATGAAAAGCAAGCTCAGGAACCAAGTTTATTGTAATCTGACCCTTTCATTAGAACATATTACGTACTTTAATCCAAAGGGGATCCAGCTAAGGAATGTATCACTGTGACCAGATGTGATATTTCCAGAAATAAGTACAATTGACACATTGTGTTTACTCAGTCAACGATCTCCTGTGGAGACAAAACTGTGGTTCCTAGTTTTAAAAAAATGTCTGGTGTGTGGAAAATATGTGACCATTGGCATCCAAGCACAATACTTCTTGCCATTGTGTGAGATTTTTCCTGTTAGTGTTAAGAACATATGAAACAATTCTTTGGTTTAGCTATATATATAGCATTATTAACCTCCAACAATTACATAGTAATGTGAAGGTTAAGTTGGAACTGTGATGAAATGTACCATTATTTATGTACTCTTGGCAGTCTAAATGTTGCCATTAGTAGTGAGAATCACAAAAGAGAGATATAAAATACGTCACAGAGACAGTTTGTTCTCTGCTTGCTTCTGTTAATGTTAGCATGGTTTAGTTTTATTAGCTTCTTATTAAATTACAATTCAAATTAATTTACCTTAATGTATGTGATATAATGCCCCGCTTGTTATATCTCTGGGCTCTCAATCAGCAAATAAGTTTTACAAGCACAATGACCCTTTCCTCATTGTTGGCTCTAGAAGGGCTCATGCAGGTGGTGATTGTTGTTCAGTCATTCAGTCGTGTCCGACTCTTCGTGACCTGATGGACCAGAGCTCGCCAGGCCTTCCTATCTTCCACTGGCTCCCGCTCCCGGAGTTTGGTCAAATCCTTATTGATTGCATCGATGACACTGTCCAACCATCTCATTCTCTGCCGTCCTCTTTTCCTTTTGCCTTCAATCTTTCCCAATATCAGGGACTTTTCCAAGGAGTCCTTTCTCCTCATGAGGTGGCCAAAGTCTCATGCTGGTAGATTCTTGCTTTTCACAGCTGACAATTAACGTGTCCTACAGTGAGCTGGATGTGCTAGTCTGGTGTAATCCTACAATGGACTTTGGTTATAGGATGAGGGAACATACCCAGTTTCACCATTTCCTTCAGGGCTCAGAGTAGAACTCTTTTGTATGATTGTGCCATGTCAATATATTCAAGATTTCATATGTAGCTAATGTTGAAGGATTTAGGATTATTTGACTGTTGATGAATTATATATTTTCCCCAAGGGTGACAGTACAATGTTATGTCTCAGCCTTATTTGAAGAAAAATGTTAAGCAGAAGACAATGCATGTGGGTGGAATAGAGATTTGTCATTTGTACAGGTGTTTAAATAGTGGGAAATTAAATTTTATGTGGATAGAAGAGGTATCCATCCTAACAATGGCTCACATGTCCATTATCATCCTTTCACTGTAGTGCAATCCTATATATGCCCACTAAGAACTAAGCCCATTGAGTTCAGTGGGACATTCACCTATGTTAGAGAACAGGATCACAAGCATGGTAAGTTTTGGATTTGAGTCTGCTTCTTGAGAACCAACACAAAGCTTCCCTTGGTCCAAAAATGTTGCCATCAAATTAGTCCCATTCAGACATTGCAAAATTGTGGACATGGGGTAGTAGGTAGGAGCACAGATGTAGCCCTCTCTATATTTGGGGACTTTGTATTCACTCAGTGTTCCCAGTCACAGCCTGACTGTAACCATATGCTGACAAATACAATTGTGGGTTCTCTTCAGACCTTTGTATTCTGTTCAGTAAAGCTGGGGAAGGAGGAAACAAATCTGCACATAAGGACCCCTATGGCTCCTATAAGCCAAAATGTTGCAGCATCCAAATAAGGTTTGGTGTCTGGGACCAGATGAGCAGAGCATTTAACAACCATGCAATTCAGTCAGTAGCTTCAATACTTGGTGATTCTTCTTACTTGTACACAGTCTGAAACACTTACACATGTCTTAATGTACCCTGGTATGTGGGTAAACTGGGAATTACGTTGTACTATCTATCTATCTATCTATCTATCTATCTATCTATCTATCTATCTATCTATCTATCTATATATATTCTCCCAAATTCCTTAATTCAATGTCATAAAGTATGGTTTGTCACTGGCTTGAGTGGTGAAACCTGTCTCCTGGAAGCTCACTGTTAAGTGTTTTAGCACCTGCCTAAGACATGGGTTTTCCCAGGAAGCTAAATATTTTTTGCTTCCTCTGCTAACACCCACTTTCAGCAGATGCTTTTGTTATTTGTCAAAATGGCAAATTGGAGAAGGTATGAAGTTACCTCACAGTGAGGATGAGTCCATCTAACACAGTATTGTAACTCTGACTGGCACCATTGTCTTCTACGGTAAACCTTTAGCCCTACTTGGGAATGGTAAGGATCGAACCTGCAATTTTACATTTGACATGCTTGTGTTCAACAAGCAAGTTATTGCTCCTTCCCAAATACTGTTGCTGATGTTCCTGTAAGGGCATCTGTATAATGCTTCGTTTTAAAAAAATTATAGTACTATTACTTTTTTTTAGTTCCTCAGCAGGGGGGGAAAATGAGATATAGTTTTAGAATGTATATCCATAAACGAGGTAATGGGAAGAAGTTCATTGAAAACTTGACCAATGCTACAGTTTGGCTTGAAATGTGAAATGCCATATTTTGATGAGTCACATGAGCAATGGTGGCTCCGACGCTGATATAGTTTGAGTGTGGGGCATATTTGTCCATCTGTCCAGATGTCTGGCATAAAAAACTTGCACCGATCCGGGTCCCTAATTGTACGGAGCAAGGGAGCAAGGTTGCCCCTGCCCTCGCCTGGTCTCTTCTTTGGCAAGATGATCAGTCCGAGCAGCAGAGCTTCCCAGATGATTGTCATGTTTTGAAAAGAAACAAAAGGAAGATGGGAGATAAGGAAGCAGCCTGATTCTGCGGCACTTCCCAGCTGATTGCCGACATTTTAAAATAAACAAGGGGGATATAGAAGATAAGGAAGCAGCTTGTGCTTCAGCCAGGCTGCTCTATCTGACAGAGATTTTTCTAACATTTTAAGGGTTTTTGGGAGGACTGAATTTAATTTAAGTTTATTGGCAGTAGCATGTGTGTGAGGGGGTGTCTTTAAGGGTGGGCGGGGAGGGTGAGGTGTAATTCTTGTGAGACCACTTGAAGGGGCAGGAAATGCATTAGGGCTTAGCCCTGGCCCTTAGGACAAGGCACACCTACTCCTCTAGGTGCACTGAAGTTGCAGGGTTTTGCGCTAATGAGGGTTTTTGTACTCTGTGGCCTGCATTTGCTGAACAGCATTCTATGCCAAAGCACAGGGCTATGAGCATCCAGGAGGTGATTTTCAAACTGATTACAGAAAATGATAGAGGGTTGGTCCAAGGAAAAGGGTCAGTTTAGGACACTAGATCTCCAGTATCCCCAGATATATTGGTTAGGTTGACTGGGGTATGGGGTGATGTCTGTGCAGATAGTTATGATGTAAGCCTATTCAAGGCACCAATGCTGACCACATTTTTTGTAGCACTCAGAATTAGCAAACTGGTGGCCACATCCAAAGTAGATAAGTCACGTAACTCTTTGCGGAGGGATGACCTGTCACTGCTACCCAGTTGTACAAAACTGAGGCTGCACAAGTCTAAAACCTATCAGTAGACCAAGGGGCAGTATATAGCTTTGGGCTGGTGTTCGGTGGCACCCATTTGTCCAGTTCAGGCCCTGCATGATTATTTGGAGATGCAAGGAGATGAACAGGGCTGTTTGTTCCAGCACAGGGATTGTGTCCCGTTGACTCAATATCAGTTTTGGAAAGTGACATCTTCTGCCCTTAAAGGGGCTGACATCGATGGGTGGCATTTCGGGACACATTCCTTGAGGATTGGTGCTGCATCAACAGTCTCTGTGATGGGATATGATTTGCCAGGTATCCAGTGCATTGGAAAATGGAGGTCCCAGAAATTCCGGGTTTATGTTTGGCCATTGCCAGATCAATAGGCCTTGCCCAGCTTGTTTATGTTTATGTTGTTTCAGGTTTGTTGCTAGACTCTCAGGCCAGAGTGGTGGTGTGCAGCCACAGTTTCATTTTTTGGGCGGCCAAGTACACAGCAAGTTCTAATTGGGGCCACGGTCTTGGTCTGGGATATGTGCCAACAGTGAATGGAGGAGCAGGAATGGTATGCGATGGGATGGCTTCTATACCAGGATTCTCCAGAATTGCCTCCAGATGTCCTGGAGATCCACGTGGGCAGGAATGATCTGCCACAAACACCTGACAAGGTATTAATCCTCAAGGTCATGGAAGACGAGTGAATTTCAGATAATATTCCTGAGGACTAGACTAGTTTGGTCCACCTTGGTTCAACATTTAGCATGGAGATCAGCCCATGACTCTAGACAGTTGGACAAGTCCCATAGAGGTGTTAATAGGGAGTAAACATGGGCACGACCAGAAAAAAATGACGTTTTGAGTTTTCGTTTGTCGGAACAGGTCCGTTTTGGGTCATTTCCATTTGTCGCGAAATTTTTCAAAAATTTGTTGTTTCCATTTGTCGTTTGTCGTTTCCACCGCGATTTAGCGCGATTTGACTTCCCAGAGCATAGGGGCGTCCCGCAATCAGGGCCGGTGCTAGGTGTTTTGGCACCCTAGGCGGCAGGCAGGGTGGGGGCGGGCGGGCGGGCGGCAGCCGCGGGCGGGCGAGTGGGCGGGCGGCAGCGCGGGCTGCAGGTGGGTGGCGGCGCGGGTGGACGGGCAAGTGGGCAGTTAGGATATCACTTAGGATAGAGGTTCTGTTCTTGGCTTGCACCCCAAATGTGTGTGTGTGCAAGCAAACTGAAGTTGGGAAAATAGAAAATAAATGGTAGTATATAATATATTTTAAAATAAATCCACACCTCCCACTCCCAGTCAAACCTCTCCCTTTATCCAATATCAGAAAAAAAATCCTCACAAATTGCCAGAGAAGAAATAAAGAATAAACTGCTATTCCCTTCAGCAGACAAAGCTGCAGGGAATCAAATAAATTATTTTCTAAATTCAATTCCCTCCCTGCCTGCCTAACTTAAATCCTAAAGCCTCCAGCCTCCCTCCTCAATCTCGCTCAGATCGCACCGGCACCAGCAGCCAGTCCTCCTCCCTCAACCACATCCATACACCCGACTGCGATTTCTGGAAAGTGCCTCGGCTTTGCCCTCCGAGACATCCAGAAGTGTCAGTCAAAAACCTGGCAATGCCATTGGTGGAATGGTTCAAACAATTTCCATGGTCCCATCCCATGCCCAGCCCAAATGGGCAGGTCTAAAATGAAATAAAATAAAATAAAATAAAATAAAATAAAATGAAATAAAATAAATACGATGTTTTATTGCTATTAAAAAAAACCCACTGCTGCTACTATTAAAATTCAGGCATTTAAAATAAATAAATTTCACATGTTTCTATGGTGATTTGGTGTGGTTTTTGACCATGATTTCAAAAGAAAAATTGCGGTCACCATTTGGATCCCCCCCCACCGCATGGCATGGCGAGACGATGAGGATGACCCCCCCCAGCCTGGTGCAAGCAGCCCAAAGAAGGGGGGAAAGGCCGGGGACCCCCCAGAAACCACCCCTCTGGTAGGTGGCAAAGCCTCAGGAAGGCATATTTTCACCTGCTGTTTTGGCCGGGAGTCGGTTTTTTTTTAAAAAAAAGTTTAAAAACTTTTTCTGTGCTTCGCATTGCGCGATCGCTGCAATGCCACAAACGGAAATGGAAAACTCGACCAATTTTTTCTTTCGGTTCGAGTTCGAGTTCTGATGGCTTAATTATCGTTACCATTTCCGTTACGTAACGGAAACGATAACCGAAAACAGAAATGACAATTTTGCCGAGTCGTGCCCATGTCTAATAGGGAGATAGCCAGGTTCATCAGAAATGGGCGGGGGTTGCTTATTAACCACCCCGGCATTAGTGTGCATTGATCTGACCTATATAGGGAGGATGGCATTCACCTGTCCAACTGGGGCCTAGATATATGTCCAACTGGGGCCTAGATATATGCAAAGGAGGGGGTGAGGGCAGAGCTGCTTAGCTGCGTAGGGTAAAGTGGCAACACTGCCTCTTCCTATGGTGGGTACTGCAGGAGGTATTGGTATTCACTCATGCCCTTAAGGTGCTAGACAGCCCTCAGATAAAATTAAACATCTTTGGTAGGTTTAGGATTAAAACAAAGTTATTAAGGTAATATTAGGCCAAACCGAGGGCTGTGATGGGCTAGCAGATTCAGACAAGTTGGAATGATGCTGAACAGGTGGGCAGCATCCTTCCGACAGGTGAACCTCACTGAATACATTATGGACATGAAGCATATGATTATCATGCCATCATCTGCTTGCAGTACAGTTCAGGTCTCCTTGATAGATTATAGGCCTCTTAGTTTAAATAAATTAAACATGTCATTAATAAATTGTGGCCCATTTCATCCCAACTGTAGTTGTCTCACCTCTTTATTTCTGGGCTGGGGAGGCAAAGACTCACAGAAACCAAATGCAGTTTGGAACAGAGCCAGGAGTGGAAGGATTTGTGGTTGCCAAGGCTGCCAGTTCCACATGCAGTTTCTTATGCCTTCATCAGCAGTTTCTTATGCCTTCATCAGCCCTGGGGAAGATGGTGGTGGTGGAGTGGGGCTCCTATTATGATGGGCTGTATCATGTCTGGGGAAGAAGAGGCTGTTTAGGAACACGATTTGTCCTTCAGAGTGTTGAAAATCCCTGCAGAAAACAATGAATATTATCTGCATGAAACAAGGAAGGCCAAATCTCTAACATGATGGAGTGCGGTGATGAACTGTATGCAAACACTGTCAGACTTTTTTACTCTGCGGTTGATTAGTACGAATGTATCTCACAGTGTTTGCTTTGAAGCAGGAATTGTGGGGTGGGTGAAAAGGCTTTCACAATGTCTTTATTATTCCTGCGCTAATGCTGTGTATGCAGCTGTGCCCATCCTCAATCATATATTAGAGCCTAATCAAAAGGTATTGTATTCCATTTAGCTTAATTTCAGCTGCTGTGTGTTGTGCTGGCTGCTTTGTTCCAGCTCATCATAGGATTAGATGACTCACCAAGCATGTACACATTTTGGTATTCGGGACCATTCTCCTTCAAACATTTCGCACCCACATACAAAACAGAGTGCCATTCACAATTAGAATTTTTAGCATGATTGAAACAAGGCTGACACAAACGGCCATGCACAACATTCCTTTATGTTGATGAAGAAAAAATGTAATGGCCTAAATCCTACTTGCTGATTCTAACCAGAGTAGAACTAGTTGCAAACACAGTTGCATTGACTCATAAGAATATGTAACAAAGTAGTAAATAAGAAAGGACTGAATGACAATTTCAATATATTTTACAGCATGCGTAGGAAAGATAAACTCCAGAGTTTGTAGTCTGTTCAGCCAAGTAAAACAAAAAGGAACTCAGAATGTTCACGCAGAGGTGTTGACAAGATCCATGGTTCTCACATTCTGTCAGACAATGAGCCACTTACTGCAACGGCACTTTCTTAAGATGGTATGTCATAGTTGTTCAAGGGTACATTTATCTAGTCTACATTTCAAGCTGGCTGGATTGCTCAGTGAGCTAGGTATCTGGGTGCAGCCCCCGAAGTTGTGAGTTCAATTCCTAATTGTGCCTCCAGGGAGAACAGCCCACCAATGTGACCTTGGGCCAGCTGCACAGTCAAAGGATATCTTCAGAGGAAGGGAATGGTAAACTGGTTCAAAGTACTCTCTACCTAGAAAACCCTGAAAACTGACTTGATGGCACACAATTAGCAAAAAAAAATGGTGCACTAATTAGCTAGAGTTGGGAAGTCTTGTGACTGTTTGAAACACCCAGGGCTACCCAGAGTTTGGAGAATACGATTCTTAGAACTCTGGCATAACTAATTTCCAAGTTCAGGGGCGGCCAGAAACATTTTGTTGCTTGGTGGCAAAGAAAAGATGGATTTCTTCCATATGCGTAAGCCGGTTGCCAGTATATGTAATATGGAGGATGACATCCTATACCATAAATGAGACAAGTTTTCATTTGAGGAAATTCAGGGCAGGCCATGTCACACACACAGCCCTGTTCTCCAACCAAGAGGAATAGGAGAGTAGGGGGGATGGTATTTGGCTCCAGCTATGATCTTCCTAACCCATACAGTATGTTCCACCCAAGGCAGCTACCTCCTTCTTCCTAGTGGTAGTATTGAACCACAGACTACTAGGAGGCTTCCTCTCTGAGATGAATGCCCTTTGTATGACCCCCTACTAATAATATCTTTAGAAGATATCCTTTTCATTCAGTTGCTCACATCCCAAGAAAGCATGTCCATTGGCCTTGAGAATTTTGCCAAGAACCGTTGTATAAAACAAATTGGAAAGGGTTAAAATACACATAGCTCTGAAGATACTTTTTGGCATTAATTTTCCAAAAATGTTTGAGATGATGACTCTACTGTCATTCAAACAAGCTTTCCTATTACACTAATTCTAAAAGAAAGAAGTATTAGCTTTTTTTCATAATCTTCATAGAGATGGGCACGAATAAAAAAATGGTGTTTCGTTTGTCGTTTGTTGTTTAGGGGGTCCATTTCGGTTCGTTTCTGTTTTCGTGAATTTTTGCAAACAAATTCGTTTTCGTTTTTGTTCATTTCATTACTGTTTCGTTGCCATTTATTTAAATTTTTGTTCAATGTATTGCCGTAATGAAAACAAAACGGACGACAAAATTTCTGGTGTTTCTGTTCATTTCGTTTCATTTTAGAGACAAAATTCGTTTGTCATTTTGTTACATAACAAAACGAAAAAAATGAAAACGGAAACAAAAAATTGTTCGTTTCATGCCCATCTCTACTTCATATCATGTGTGTGAGCATGCAGGTGAATAGGAAAGTTTGTACATTTCCTGTCTGCTTATAGCTCAAATACATATCAAAATCTGATGTTTCACTTATCTAAAAAGTCACCCACCCTGCGAGAGGTCTAAAGCTGCACTTTGACTAAGAAACCAGTTTCATAATTTTTATCAAATTTACCCTTCTCTCTGTTTTATCTCTACTAGTTAAGTTTTAGTTTTAGTTTTACTGAAGTTGCAAGACAGATGCTCCCTTTTTCAGTACCTTTTCCATTGTGCAGCAGAGCAAATAAACCTTTTACAAGACAATTTTAAACCTGGGAAATCCCAAATTTTAAAACTTGGGGAAACTCATCCATGGACACAGACCTTGACGAGAAGGAGGGGTTTGCGTGCTTCAGTGAAACTGAGAGCTATGCTGGTGGCGATGTTGCTACCAGAAGGGTCTCCCAGACCAGACAGGTCTCAGTGGAGAGACCAGACTAATGGTGTCCATCCCCAAAGCATCTGATACAGAGTGAGCAGCTTCAAACAGCATCTGATCCATAATGGGCTGCTGACATAATGGCAAGTAATGGCAGTGAAGTATAGCAAGAGGGAAACCACTTCACTTAAACTAACTTCCCCATGCTGGAAAACTTAAAGCCATGGTCCCCAGTCCCCGGCACCCTTCAGTGGGCAGGGGGTGCTAAAAATTTCCAGGCCAGCCATGAGAAGGATAGCCACCTGGGATGTTCACAACTTGTTTCAAAGTGGAAAAATGTACAACGCCAACAGGGAAATGGAAAGACTTAATATTGATATCTTTGGTATTAGTGAAATGTGTTGGCCTAATTCAGAAAAGTGTGTAGTATGTGGATATCATGTTATACTATGCTGGTAACAATTAACCTCATCACTTTATACAGATTGGGATTCATAGTCCATCCAAACATCAGTAAGACTGTCAGAAAGTTTGTGCCAGTGTCAGACAGTCATTTTTCTCCAACTTAATGCATAACCTATCTTGCTAAATCTTATCCAGGTGTTTGCACCAACATGTAATGCATCAGATGATGATATAGAAGAATTTTATACTCAAAGACTGCTTTATCATCTAGCAAATCAATGGAAGTTACCATAGTAATGGGTGATTTCAAAGCTAAGCTAGGGCAAGGTCAACGGGCTGAAGTAGTAGGCAATTGTGGATCAGAAATTGGCAATGAGTGAGGTGACTGATTAATTCAGTAATGTCAATAAGAAGAACTTATCATAGCAAATACATATTTCCAGACGCCACTGCACTTTCTTTAATATGTGGACCTCAAATGCTGACAGGAATATCAGGAATCAGATTCATTTTGTCTCGACTATAAAACGTTTTAGGAATTCAATTAAATGTGTGAAAACATACCCTGTTGCAGGTATTAATTCAGATCATAAACTTTTGTTAGCAGCAGTGAATCTTCAGTTGAAGAAATGTCAGTCAAAGGTGACAAATAGTCGAACTGCGATTTCTAAGCTTCAGGACCCAGCAGTAAGAACTGAAGTTCAGTTGATCCTGAGTACAAAATTCAAAACCATCAAGGAGACAGCAGATGTAAATGATGTAGAAAACACCTGGAGCCAAATTAAAGCTTCTGTGAATGAGGTGTGCCAAGATCAGTTAAAGACCATTGAGAGAAAGAAGATCAAACTTTAGATGACAGATGAAATACTGGACCTCATAGATTGTAGAGCAGAGATGAAAAATAGAGATCCTGTAATATATTAAAAACTGCAGAAAGAAATACAGCAGAAAATAAGAATGGCAAAGGAAGAAAAACTTTTAAAGGAATGTAGTGAAATTGAAGAATTGGATACTAAGCATGATTAATTTAACATGTACAAGAAAATAAGGCAAACAGCAGGTGTGTATAACAGTAGAGGAAATGACTCTCTTATTGGCAAGAAGAGATGGCACATGGGCGCCTTCACACACACACACACACACCAGGACCCTTCAGTTCAGTTTCCAGAGTGAGCCCCGCCTATTGAGGCGTCGCCACATCACGGATTTTCCTATATCACGGTTGTTTAAGACACCTAACCACCACAATACATAGGGGACTACTGTATATGGAAGTTTTGAAATTGCTTAAGGAAGAACAATCCCTTTTCCTTCTGGTCAATTTATACAGCAGCATTTATACAAGTGGAACCATCCCACAGGACTGGCTCAAATCCACTTTTATACCACTTCCAAAGAAACCTAATTCAAAAAGTCGCAATGAATACTGGACAATCAGTTTGATGAGTCACATCCTGAAATTATTTCTAAAAGTTCTATATTTAAGAATATATTGGAAGTGAGAAGAGAGCATTGGAGATACCAAATTTGGATTCAGGAATGGATTTGGAACTTGGGAGGAATTATTTAGTTTTCAAATACTACTTCAGTGATGTCTCAATGTTAATGTTGATGTTTTTGTCTGGTTCATTTATTATGAATAAGCATTTGACTCAGTTAAACATAATAACCTTATTAATATTCTTAAAGAACTGGGCCTGGACAATCGTGATATCAGATTGATTGGGAATTTATATTGGAATCAGCATAGGGGTGTCTGGATAGATGATCAGATATCAAAAGAGGTGTAAATTACTAAAGGTATCCTCTCACCTCTACTTTTTAAATATCTATTCAGAAAGAATCTTCTGGGATGCTCTTGAAAGAAAGAACCAAGGTGTGAAGGTGAATGGAGTTCTTGTCAATAACATAAGATACACTGACAACACTGTCTTGCTTGCAACAAGTCTGGCAGATTTGCAAGGATTATTGGATTCTGTTGCTGCAGAAAGCAATGGGATGGGATTGTGAATTAATGTGAAGAAGACAAAATGGATGGTTATCGTTAAAAAACAAAATGTTCACAGAATCTTCTCAAGATTGGCAGTGATATAATTGAGAGAGAGTCATCTTATAAATACTTGGGGTGCTATGTCAAGGATAACTGGGACCATTCATGCAAAATCCATCATAGAATTGAACAAGCTAGAAATTCCTTCCAGAAATGAGGAAAGTCTTAACAAACCGGGATTTATCTATCAGATTTCGTATTCAAATACTTTGATCCTATGTATTCAGTATACTTCTCCATGGTGTTGAAACTCGGACCCTTACAGACACATTATGCAGGAAGCTGGAAGCATTTGACGTACAGACAAATTCTGAAGATACATTGGACAACCAGAGTCAATAATGTGGCTGTATTACCCCACCTGAATAAAAAGCTAGAAATCCTCACTACCTTAAAGAGAAGAAAACTGCAATATTTCAGACACAAAATGTGCAATGAGAAATACCATCTGCTGCAGGTTATCCTTCAAGGAAAAACTTGATGGGAAGCATGGCCCGGGGCATAGAAGAACTTACTGGCTTAAGAACCTAAGCAAATGGTCTGTAGTGAGCACAGCTGCTCTACTTTGAGTAGCATTAGATAGAAACCAGTTCAGGCTACTAATTGTCAATGTTCTACAAGGACACGGCAAAAGAAGAAGAAGAAGAAGAAGAAGAAGAAGAAGAAGAAGAAGAAGAAGAAGAAGAAGAAAGCCCAAATAAAAATTATAACTTTATAATTGGACTTCAGATGAGCACCAAAATTAGCACAAGTATAAAATACATCATGCTCTTCTTTAGTGCCAAATTTCCAGATTTGAGGATGCTTGGGGAATGAGTTTTTGAGTTAAAAGTTTTTAAAAGTAAAATTGGTCCCCATATAGAAACAAATAATTAGAAAAAATAAAAATAAATAAAAATAAGTAACCTTAAATGTCCCCAAATGTCAAACAGTTCATATAAATTGAAAGACTAATATTGCTTATCTTGAAAGATAATGTTTGGTCCCACGTGGTTTTTTTATCATTTGAAAAGAATCCAGGCTCCAGGGTTTAGACTAAAATTTTGCAAGGTATATTCAAAATTAGAGATAAGTGTTTCGTTTTTGGAAAGGAACTGGTTCCAAAATGAAACACACCAGCATAGCTGACACTCAGAACCCAGTCCCACCCTCCAGAACAAAATCAACCACTGTCTTACCTTGCTGTAGTTAGTGTTGGGCAAAATTCTAATCAGGAAGCAGCTTCCAATGCATTATCTTTCCCTCTCCCTGGCACTGGCCAATCAGGAGCTGTGCAATGACATACATGATCCAGCCTCCCTGTCTGATTGGCCAGCACCAGAGAGAGGGAAAGATGATGGACCAGAGGCTGCTTCCTGGTTGAAATTTCACCCATTACTAAGTACAACAAGATAAGACAGTGGTTGATTTTGTTCCAGAGGGTGGAACTGGATTCCGAGCACCAGCTGTGCTGACATTTTCATTTCGGAACTAGCCCCCTTCCAAAATGAAAAGCCCATCTCTATTCGAAATACTTCTGCATTATAAAAGTACAGCATACTTGTATTTGTCCTAGCCCTGAGTGCTTTCAGTAAACAGTATCTCAGGAATTCTGAGACTAGATGCCTGATACAAGTTTTAAGGAGAAAACAGTTCTGAATATCTGAATATCTAAACCTGCCAATCAGGACGCAATTGAATTTTAACCCCTTCCTGGACAACAGGGATTTCTGCTTTCAAAGCTATTCTATTTCTTACTGTAAAAATAGAGAAGAAACATTCAGAAGTTCAATCATTTAACATTTAACCTGTGAAACTGCTGTTTTCTGTGTTGTGGCTGGGGATGATCTTACTTGATGTTAGTAGACAGCTTTGCTGCCTATATCATGTTGTAGACTCAACTCTTCTAGCTGTCCTGTCACTATACAATTATTTAAAAATTAAGTAAAAAACTCTAAAGATGTTATGTGCAATCAAGTCACATCTTATGTGCAGTCACAATACGAGTCATTGACCTCCAAAATGCCCTATCATTAACAGCTTTGGTCAAATCTTGCTGACTAACAACATCTCATATTAAATTGTTCTGTCTTCATTTTCCCATTTTCCTCTCAATATTGTCTTTTCCAGAAGGTTCTGTTCTGGTCATGCCAACTAACAACTGTGGCTTCCTTTATCAAGGAAATCCTATTTCAAAATTTAAAGGGTCTTATTTTGGAAAACAAGCAAGAAACTTGTTTGTATAGCTGTTGGTCCAATATCAATTTTCTTCTTCAGGTTTCCTAATCCACAAAAAGGGTTTGGAGAGTGGAAGATAGTTTTCTAGTCTGTGTTCTGTGGACTTGGCATGGCAACATTAATTTACCCAAGAGGTTAAAGGGTGTGCATGATGCTCCGTTGTACATATTGCCCCTACTTACACCTTTTTCTCAACATTTCATTAAGTCCAAGACAAGCTTTCAGTATGTTTTTACACAGAGGGACTACAGTCACAAGCTGTTTTTCCTTCTTCCTTCTCTTAGTAACGACAGTAGAGCTCATCTTCTGGAGTATTTCTCTTCTGAGTTTCCTCATATGACGGAAGTTTCTGTTGGAGTTTTCATGGAGTGCATGCAGGGTTTTGGTTAAAACTTTTATCTGAAACATAATATTGATCAAAGCCTGTCTTGTATTTTATAGCAACAATAACATTATAAACCCATGCTGATACAGTATGGATCATAGATCAAGTCTGCCAGATTTGCAAGTGTTTTTATTTTTATTTTCTCAGAGAATATAACACTCTTTCATGCAGCCTTGCAGCCTGACAGAAACATGCATTGCCACTGGCCTATTAGCAAAGTTTATTCTTTTTCTACTTAAGCTACTTGTAGAATGATTTCTATGAAGAGTATGATTCCCTTACCCACAGGATCAGTATCCGCTGATTCACTAATCCACTATCTGAAAATATTGAAAATAATAAAAAAAGAAAATCTGAGTGTGTATTTGTGAGATTGCTAAAAGTTGCCAGAACTGGCCACTACAGGGAATCAGAGACCATGACATGTATAGCATTTATAGAAATCTGCATCTTGCAGCATTTGAAGGCATGGGGGGATTGGAGTTGGAAGTGATTGACTGTGGATATGGGGGTTCTTACTGTACAAATGGCCAGTCACAGTGAGAACAAAAGGGGCAAGGTGGAAACTGGAAACTTGAGCAATTCTCTTTCACCTTTCCTCTGTGCTGCAGCTGGCTTTTGTACTTGATGCCCTGCTTACTAAAAACTGATGAAGAATTCTTCCAATAGTTCTTGTGGTGGCTCGTGTTTTGATAGTCGAGTAGAAAGCCCCTGAAAGCTGTCCTGTGAGACTAGTGCTCCCCAACTGCAATCAACTCCTGCAATTCAGTTTATGAAGTCTTGTGAGCTTTTGGTAAGTGCTGATTCTCGAACTGGGTTGGAGAATCTGTCACCCTCCAGATGTTGTTGAACTTCCAACTCTTAGCAGTCTATAGGCTGCCTAGCCAGTGGTCAGAAATGATGGAAATTATAGGACCACAGGTTCCATATTCTAGAAAATGTCATGAAATGGAATTCTTCTTCTTTTTTGACTGCTCGTTTTTGGTCTTTTGTCTTGTACTTTTTTTTGAAAATGTTGATAAGCTTCAGAACACTGTGGAGTTCAGGCTCATTGGAATACCATTTTGTGTTAATTGATTTGAGACTTTCCAGTGGATGTAGACAAAGTGCGTCCATTTGGGGCCGTGAAGGTATCGGGGGGGGGGGGGATTCTTCAAGTTCATCCTTACCAGCTGTCCTCTTTCAATACAAAGTTACTTAATCTCTGCCAGCAATCCTCATTGCTTTTCGAGTAAACGATGCTAGACAGATGCCTTGCCAATGAATGTGCAATCCAAAACAAGAATATTTATCTTCAGTTACTGTGGCTCCATGTAATCCATCTTCTGCAGGTGCAGTTCCTTCAATGGTTTGGAGGAATATTAATCTCTGTTTCCTGGCCATTGTGATGTGTGGTTCTTTTTCTGTGCAGTGTTGTAGGAGCTGAGAAAATGCACACTATTATTCTACTAGAAACAGCAGCAGCCACCAGATAACTCCAGTGACATTGCAATTACATAGTTGTGTAATCATATGATTGACAGGAAAATAATGGTTACTAAAGGGCTGCTTGGTTTTAAAAAGAGAGTTGTGTTTACTTAGATAAAGACTGTTTTTAGAAGCAGGCACAATCAAAAGTCTTTCAGATAGAAAATTTATTGCAAGATATTGTTTATTGCTATTATTTTATTGAACATTTTGCTAAATTGCATCTCATAGCCAGTTGTCTCATTTTCATGCCTGAATAGTCAATGTTGGGAGGGGGGGGGAAATCCCCTCTCACACTAACACCAGATGGTATTTTAGATGGAAAGTTCTTGACAGCAAAGCTGCCAGGAAAACAGAATGGAAACCTAGACAGTTTTCCAGTTCTGCACAGGTAAAAATAGGATCATGATTGCAACGTCTCTGTTCCCATGCTAAGTATCTGTTTCTATGCACCATTCCTCCTCTATTGTTTGTTTAGACTTTTATGCTGCTCTTCTGGCTGCCAACACCACTCTGGGAAGTTTACAATGTAATAGCAATACCAAAAGGAATTTGATATGAATTCTGAAAAGTACATTTGATTATCACCTCTCTGAATCTCAAATACACCCCATAAAGAACATTATCCATGCACACACTTGTCTGTGAACATAACACTGATTTGAAACTTGCTTTTATATGCTTGTTGATATGCTGGTTTACATTTGCTTTATGTTTCTTATGACATTTTGACAATGCTTCATTGATGAATGTATACTTGATATTGCTTGAAAAATGGAACAATTCAAAAATTGTAGCCCTTACATGTTTTTACTTCTTTTTTTTTTTTTTTTTTGAAAGATTCTAAATTATATTTGATATATGTGAATAGAACATTTCTGGAAACAAATCTGGAGAAATATTCTCAACATAAAACAGGATATTGGCAATCAATAACATACATTAGGTTTGCCATTACTATAATAGCAGTCAACACTCATAAAGGAAAATATGTAATTACCAATAGCTATTGTACTTTTTATAGGCTATAACAAAATGCATTTCAGATAATTGACTCGGAAAATTAAAGTAGAAAATCTATTGAAGGAAACATTACTTTTGCCAATGTCTTTATCTCACCTTCCTCTCTGAAAAATAATAGCTTATTGTCAGACCATTGTTTTGTTACTACTGGCCCTATATGCTAGGCTGAGAAAAAATATTTGTCCAGAAACACAAAAATATCAGATATGGGTAGACTGTATTATTTGCCAGAAATGATCCTCAGTGGAGCATTTAAGAAACACCCATAAAACAGGAGGCCCATGACTAAGAAGGTAACTTAGCTTTTCTATACCATTCTCAAGTTAATATATCAGAATTCTTTCAATATTTATTTTTTAAAAATATATAAAATAAATAGCATTTTCTTTGCTTATATTTTGACCAGAAAAAAACAGCATTGCTAACTACTTAGTTGCAACTCTCCATTCACATTGTTTTATGCAGTCTCCAGTCTGCTGCTGTACAAACAGTGGCTGCACCATTGGGAAGACTATGTAAGGAAATACTTGACAGTTGACACAATAGAGAGTTGCACTGTTTAAAAAACAGTGGGTAGGATGCTGAACTGTGGGATACCTGTTTAATCACACACAGAATTGGCGGCTCGTGTCAATCTCTAATAATATCTGACATCCTAGTAAAAGGCTAATTTCAGAATGAAACCAGGCAATCAATGATAAGCATATTAGAATTCCAGTCAAACCCCGGCACATGTCTGGTTGAGTGTGCAATGTGCTAACTTCTTCTTCTTCTTCTTCTTCTTCTTCTTCTTCTTCTTCTTCTTCTTCTTCTTCTTCTTCTTCTTCTTCTTCTTCTTCAACAGTGGCATCAGCTGCCACCACTGCACCAGCAGAGTAGGATGGGGAAACCTGTAAGCCTCGGGTTACTTGATGTAATGGAACATTTTGGTCTGAAACTGTTGCCTAACAACAGAGTGAAAGTGAGACACAAGTCCAAGTCTTCACAAGAATGAGCCATGTCTTCCCACCCACCTAATAAGTGGTAAGGGAGGAACAGAGGAAATGGGATGGCAAAGAAAAAAAATGACAAAAGAAGAGAGCAAAAAAGAGTGCACTCATCTGCTTTCAGCCCTAACAGGATTCACTATAAGGCTGTAACTAGGTGGCCAAATTAATCTGGCCTGGATTGTGTTAGATTATACTAAGTGTCATGCTGAGGTGCCGAATGTCAAATGGAGTGATCCTTGCATCTATATGCAAGGATAAACCACACTGCATGTTGAGTGACACTATTTGGCCTTTTTTTTTCTTTAAAGGGAAAGGGTGTGTGTTGGGGGGGAGAAGCAACAAAAATATTCTCCTTGTTCCCACCTCTCTCCCTCTGCATGCTTTGCTTAAGATGAAAAACTGAAAGGTTCATCCTGCTCTCCCATTGGGAGAAAGAGAGAAAGAGGAAGCTTTCTTTTTTTCCTCCTAAGTGGCATATAACATCAGTAGAGATGGGCACGAAACACCAAAATGGCATTTTGTTTAATTTTAATTTTGTTTTTCATTGTTTTATTTCATTTAAAATGGAACAATTTTTTTTAAAAAAAAATCATTTTGTTTTTTATTTTTTCATTTTTATTTTTCATTTTTTTTTAAATTGAGCTAACCAGCTGGCCAGCAGGCCGGGTGGCGTGTTTTTCATTTTTTTATTTATTTATTTATTTATTTATTTATTATTTTTTTATTTTTTTTATCGCAGCAATCAGCTGGCACAAGGGCCGGGTCGGCACATTATTTTGTAATTTTATTTTATTTTATTTTATCGTGCTGACCAGCTGGCCCGTGGGCCGGGTCGGCACTTATTTATTTATTTATTTATTTATTTTTATTCAAGCACCCAAAGTAAATCAGCAAGTATCACTGCACAATGGTGGAAATTAGAGATGGGCACGGAATGAACATTTTTTCGTTTCCGATATTCGTTCCGTTATGTAACAAAATGACAAACGAAAATTGTGATGAAAATGCAACAAAATGAACAGAACCGCAAAAATTGTGGTTGTTACGTTTTGTTTCCGTTAATGGCAATGCGCAATGAAATGAGCTGTTTTAAATGTTAAATAATGCCCTGGACATCTGTAAAAATGCAGCGATAATTGTTTATATTGTCTGATAATACCTACCAGGGGGGTTGGGGTCCTTAAAAGGTGCGTTTATGTCTTTTCTCAGATCGCTGTATTTTTTCCCTTTAAGGGGAGTTAGGGGACATCGACCCAAAATGGCTCCCAGATGCCTAATATTGATTGATTTCTTGGGTATTAAAATACCCTGGACATCTATAAAAATGCAGCGATAATGCGATAATTATTTGAAATTATTAACTACCAGGGGGTTGGGGTCTTTAAAACGTTTGTTTTTGTCTTCTCCCATCGTGATGTATTTTTCTTTTCCCTTTAAAATGGATGTCGCCACCAGCAACAAAATGGAGGCTAGCCATGTGATGGGATCATGTTCAACCAATAGCATGTCCAGGTTGTAGACTGCGCTGGTCTGGCAGCCACAGAGGCATAAAAAGCTCTGGCAGCCCCCGTCCTCCTTGTAGTCTCTGGTGGGAGTTAGGGTGGGATTGCTGTCTCTGCGACTCTAGCTTCAGTCCTGCAGCCTCCCTGTGTGCATGCGTGTGTACCTCTCAGTGAGTACCCTCCCTTGCCCCGCAGTGCAGTCACTCTGTGGCTGCCTTGCACCCTGGGCAACGCCCGCCGATGCCTTTGCAGCCTCCCTGTGTACCTAGTCTATACTGTGTCTCTGCCAGCATCCATTTTTTTAGTGTTTTCCCTTTGGACTGGGGTGTTGGGGGACGCCGTGCACGGAAATGCTTTAAAAATCGCGCAAAAAGCGGGTAGAAATGACAAACGAAAAAACAAAAAACGGAAATGAAATTTTTCCAAAAATTCACAACAAACGGAAACGAACCAAAACAGACCTCTCAATGACAAACGAAAAACCGAAATGCCATTTTTTTTATTCGTGCCCTTCTCTAGTGGAAATACTGGTTTCTGGATGTAGGAGGAGACAGGAGGTGTCAGCAAGTAGCAATGAGTCTCCACTGGGATTTTAAGACAAGTCAAAGAAAACAAACAAACAAAGTTGCTCATTGTCACCATTTTAAATTTTTTTTGACAGAAACATACCAATATCTGAAATCTGGAGTCATGATAGCCCCTAAGGAAGAGAATAAATGTGCTAGATATCAGACAAATAGTTTCAGGAATTTGTATGGCAAAGAAAACCCCCTCAACAACTGATATGGTTGCTTTTTAGATTGTCTCATGAATTTCTGAGGACACAATGCTCGGCCAACATTCTTTCATTTTCCTGGCCAGCAGTTTATTTCCAGTTTATTTTCTCCAACTTCTTTAAATTTTATGGGAGATGTAACAATTCCTTCCTTACCATTTTAGCATGTGTGCATGTGTTGTATCTCCTATATCTCTTTTAAAGTCCTGCTCTTACAAAATATTGTGCTGCTTTGCAAAGGGGGTCAGGTAAAGTAACTAAGGGAGAGAAGGGAAATGAGGAGGAGGATAATGCTTCAGATGTCCCTATTACACCACAGAGCAAATGTTCATGAATGGGTAACCCTTTCCACCATATCAATGTATCAGTTGGGATAGGGGAAAATAAAAATAAAAGTAGGGGCAGCACTGCTCCATTAAACAAGAGAGAAAATAAATCAATTCCATTGTGTATCCAAAAGTAACATTTCAAATTGGAAGAAATGAATTGATATTCATAAAGTCAATGAATATTGATTCATTTCTTGCTGCTATATATATACCACATGAAATACTACAAAAATAAATTAGGACAACCGAGGTTTGGGAAGAATTGGTATAACTAGGGTTTGTTTGCCAGTGTGCTTAGGGCCTTAGATGCCTTTAAAATTTGCAATTTTGGAGGGGGTGAAACCAGTAGTAATGTGCACCACGTCCAGTTTTATTTATGACCCTGAATCAGTTTGCAAATACAGTTCATTATACCCTAAAACTGCATCAGGTTATTCCATTCTGATCAGGACTCTGTATGATTTGGAGTCATTTGGGTTGCAGAAGCCTCCTTCCATGCATTTTCCATCAGCTTTACTCTTTGGGATCCCCCCCCCCCCAAGGGATAATGAAATCCCTTGAGTCTGTATTGTTTTCTGAAGGATTTGGAATTCGTTTTCTATTGCTCTGTAAATGGTTTCTCCTGAAAAATAAATTAACAGTTATGAGAAAAGGGATGAGCACATAGCATACAGGTATTGATTTTTATTTTCTTTTAAGAGAAAGAGATGCACTTTCAGTTAAACATGTTTAGCAGCATCAAATGGGAAGCATGTCCTATACTGCTGCAATGGCCCCCTCTTTTGTGAAATATTGATGAAATATTGAGAGCTTTTTCTCTCTCATGTAAAAACAAAGTTTGAAGAGAGTATACACTGCTTCATGTAAAGGAGAATCCATTTTGATTGTACTGGGTCCTTCAATAATATACACAACTTTACTTGATTATAGACCCTAGAAAATAAGTGGGAGATCAAGGAAAGCCAAGGTCTCTCATCCAGGACAATAGCCAAGTGGGTAAAAATTTGGAAAAACATGGCCAAAGCTGAGGGGAAAAAAATCTTGAATTTGCAGGCTTTATGGTAGGACCTGGTCTGATCGGTAGACAAAATGTCAATAAAAGGTTTGCTTCTCTTCATCATCCAGGTCATGCACGTCTGCACAAGTATTGAGGGTTGTGGATAGACTGAATGAAAGTCATTAAATTGAAGCTGAATCCCAACAAGATAGAGGTGTTCTTCATTTTATTGCTTGCGGGATGGCACTATGTCTGGAGCAGCTATTCTCCTTGATTTATTCAAACTGATCTCAGTGGCTAAGACTGTCCTTCAACAATTTTGTTTTCCCCAAAGAGGGGGTTGTTTGGGTCTAGTAGTTCAGATCATGCTAATGCTAATGCTTGGTATGGGGGTTGCCACTCAAGGTAACGTAGCTTCAATGAGTGCAAAATGTGATGACCAGGACTGTAACTGGTACATGTGGAGAAACATCATGCTGACTTAGAGCTGCACTGGGTTGTGCTAATACCATCCATCTCCACACACGTGCAGTTGTTCCCCAACATCTCATTCTGACATAGATTGCCCTCCCTATTTGCCTATCTTCTCCACCCTGTTTCCCACTTCATTCACTCTGTTTTTCCTTTCTTCCTTGTCTTACTTGTCCATGGGGCATGAATGAGTGAAAAATGATCAGTAGAAAAACACCCACAAAGAAATGTCATCAAATGACACACCCACCCCCAAAATGTGAGGACCAACAGTAATCAATAAAGTACTTTTGGAAAATTTTGGAACAAAAAAGGCAGCAGGTGACAGTGTGGGATGAAAAAAGCACTAGAAAGCAAGTCATTATTTTTGTCCCACTTTTATTATGTGTACCTCAGCTTCAGTACTGCATTGTGTGGATGCTAGGATGAGGTGCTGGTGTCACAGGTGCAAATAAAATTTATCGTCACAGGTGCAAATAAAATCTAACAACATCATTTCAACTTGGTGGCTAAGCTGTCACAAGAAACTGTTCTGTCACAGCCTGGCTAAACTGCACAGCCTCCACCAAATAAACATTACAACAACATTACTTTCTTTGCATACAGTTCTTTGCCAGTCTGTCTTGGTTTTTGACTTCAACCTTTGCTCTTCAATCATGGTATGCAATGTTCAAAGAGACAACAATAATATTGATGTGAAAAATTATACCTGACATTCCTAAAAACAGAAAATTCCCTTGCTACATCTACGTATACCGGCTGTAAAAGAAAGAAGAAAGAAGTAGAAGAAAGAAGTACTTTTCTGTTTTTCCCTCCTTTCCACAATGTCAATTATGCCAGCCTCTGAAAGTCATACTTCTTTGCATGAGAAAGAGTGCTTGAACCTCACCATGTAAATGGTGGCCTAAGTAAGCATTTGTACATATTTAGAAGCTAAGAAGGATGCAGCATTCAGCGATTATAACCCTAACCTAAGTGTTATTGTAGTGCAGGTCTAGGAGACTAGACTACTTCCAGGTGCTTCCTCTATCATGTTTTTAAAATTAGTTATCCTAAAGCATAACCAGACACTGACTCAGATAGAATGGTCTTATATTGTACTAATGGAATGATGGATGCATTTCAGTTCCTATCTCCTGGATATATAAAGGTATTAAGAAGGGAAATCCATCTCCCTCATTCCCATCTGGCACATCTGCTAGACGTACAGTATTCTCCTTGGAGGTATAGATGAACACACAAATGGCTAAAGAAACTTAATAGGCAATGCCTGCTTAATCCTATTCAGCTCCTAGCCAGAGGTAACACACTTGTCTGTGGGCAAGCAGTAAACCTGTTCTCCTTGGGTGGGGAACCTTCAAACAAACACCATTCCTCTGCAAATGGGAGGTGTCAGCAGGTGCAATGACACCGCAAAGTTTGAAGATGACAGAAAATTCTTGGGGATGATGAATTCATATTTTAAAAGGCAGAGGACAGCTTAGAGGTAATTTGAACATTGCCAGTAACCACAGAAGCTTGGCTGCTGTAGGAAGGTTAGACCAGAACACCCACTGGAGACCCTAAGGGAGCATTCTGGAAATTCTGCAAAGGGTTTAATGACATCCTTAACCAGTTTACTCCGTACTACAACAGTTTGTTACAGGTCCCATATGTGTTGCAGGTATACTGTATGTTTTATACCTGTGCACAGCCTTCAAAGCTGACCATGGTTGAGTGTTCTTGTGTCCTATAATGAGAAGACACAGACCACAAATATCTCTAAATAACGTAATCTCCATATGCAGGCAGTAAATATTTTAACAGAGAAATTTATGAACAAGTAGAAGAGGGGTATCCCATCTGGCTCTTTGTTTGGCCAGTATAATGTGCACCTCCTTTCCATCACTGCAGATTTTTGTTTGTGATTCTGTGCTGCAAGCCTAATTACTCTCAAATTATTTGCTCAGCCCTGCTTTTCCTATGTGCTGATCCATAAATCTGAAATTATCTAAATCCTTTTATATCTGGCTGCAACACCTAATTATTTCTCATTTGTTTTTATTCTCTCCTAATTTAGCATCATCTGTAAAGTTGGAAACCATGTCCTCATATAATAAGAGCTCTGAGGTTTGCAAGAGAACAACCCACACTCACTTTCTTCTCTTAGATTTTAATTAAACCCTAAAGTACGTGAAAGCTGGCATGGAATGACAGAGAAAACATTGGATAGAAATTCAGGCAGGGAGTAGATATAAAGAAAGTGCATCAGATAACAGGAGGACCTTTTAAAAGGCCACAACATGGTCACTGCAGGGAAAGGCAGTGTTGCATGCTGTGTCCAACCTCTCCATTCAAATGCAGTGTTGCATGGTGTGTCCAACCTCTCCATTTTTGCAATAGAAGGAAAATCCAAGAGAAGGGCAAGAATGTCCTTCTCTTGGATTCTCCTTCTATTGCAAAAAGAAAGACCCTTCCATGTTTAAATGGATGCAGGAAACCTTGCACACAGGATGGAATCTAGAATGGTGATGGTTGAAATGTGAACTTAAAAACATTTGTTTTGCAAATAGTCTGTGTTTGACCAACAATTTTATTTAAAAATTATTTAGCTGACCAGCTTCTTTCTGGATTTTTTCCTGGTTGTTGTTGTTGTTGTTGTTGTTGTTGTTGTTGTTGTTGTTGTTTGTTGTTGTTGTTGTTGTCCACCTCTCAAGGGACCTGTAGGTTTCATCTAGCATCTTGCAGCAGCGACAGGAAAGTTGCCTGCTCATGGCTCTGCTGATTTGCAGCTGTGATCTCTCATGTCTGTGGCTGTCTCCAGCACCAGTGCAGCCATTTGTTGTCCATTTTTGGAAAAAAATAATCTGGACTTTTCTACTTCCCAAAGTTTTGTGATGAACTGGGCCCTATCTGATTGTCATTTTAATGGTGTTATTGATGTCTGCCTGAAAATCTACATGGGATCATCTGCAAGATGTGGATTACTATCTGTATAGTTGACAAAATGGCTGGAGAACAGGAAGGAACTAGGCCAGAGAACTAGGCATTGGCAGAAGCCAATTGTCCATTTTAAAATGGATCACAATATTGTCTGTGGTGATCTTGGTCCTGCTTGAGTTGATTTATACTTGATATCCAAATCATGGAAATTCAGATCACCTGTATTCCCATTAACTTTCATTGGTCCTCCAAAGTGGTTATATCTGTTTTATTCTTGCATGAATATACAAAAATGTGGGAAAAATTATATATACAGTACCATAAAAGGGGAAAGAAACATGCCAACTTGTAGACAGCGAGGTTCTGAACTTTGCATATGGAGCATCTTCAAAGTCTGCTGCCTGCAGGCTTTGTGATTGAAGTAATATTCAGACCTCAGATTGTATGTGTGATATCTGTCACTGACCAAAGACCTGTTGCCTCTATTTGTTCCTGTTCACTTATTCCAATAATCCCTCTCCACAGTCTGTCTCCACACATATCTTCATAGTTTAAAGGAAGGCTCAGTTGAAGCAGAACTGGCAGAATTTGGTTCCTGGGTAAAGTGAAGACAATTTGGACCAAGTTAATTCATCAAATGTTTAAAGAGTCCTCACTACAGGTGGGAACAAAATTCTGACAGCTTTGCTTCAATGCAGCTCACGCACACATCTAACCAGGTCAGGCTGATTCAGTTTGGGATTCTGGATTTGGCTGAAGCCAATGCACTGACATATTAAAAACCAGAAATATACAGCTCAAATTACATCTACTGGGAGATAAATTTTGTTTTGCTTCTCTGTGGCCAAGCTGCCTCTTAGTTTAAACTGTTTATTTAGTGTCTGTGAAGATTCTGTCATCCAGGTGAGGCTATCTGGAAATTGGCTTATGGCAACTGTGTGTATTGAACATCCTCCTCTCTAACTCCCCCTGGGGGATTTAGGAATAATCTGTCTACCATTTCTCATGCTGCCCTTTAATTGATCCCCAGACAAAACAGAACCACTTCACACCTCCACCATGAAGGCAATGGCCAATGACTTAATGAGCTTTGGGAAGGGTTGAACAGGTGGGACTATCACATACCCCAGGTGTTAATCTAACAAGGCCACTGTCCACCTAACATGCCTATTCAGGTCACTGTCCACCTAATGGATCCATTCCAGTCTGGGTTCAGGCTGTGTTATGGAACTGAGATAGCTCTGGTTGCATTGCAATATGACCTCTTGAGGGGGGGCTGACAGGGGAAGCTCTACCTTGTTGGTCCTCTTTGATACAATTGGCCACAGTATCCTCCTGGGCAGGCTCTCTGAGGTGGGGAGTGGAGGTCTAGCCTTGAACTGGCTCCTCTCCTTCCTTGAGGGTCATGCCCAGTGAATGAGGGAGGAACTGTCAGCCCCTTGGATGCTCTCTTGTGGGGTGCCCCAGTGATTGGCGATCACCCCCATGCTATTCAACATCTATATGAGGCCACGGCTGGGGTCATTCAGAGATTTGAGGTTTGCTGTCATCAGTATGCTGATGACATGGAGCTCTATTTCTTCTTCTCCACCACTTCAATGGAGGCAGTCCAAACTCTTGATCACTTCCTGGCTGCGGTCATGGAATGGACCACAACAAAGGCTCAGACTCAACCCAGGGAAGACTGAGGTTCTGTTCGGGGGGGGGGGGGGTTGATAGACTTAGGAGTATGGGTGTTGTCTTGGATCTGGCTTTGTTTCTGGAATCTCAGGTTTCCATGTCGGCCTTTTACCAACTTCGGCTCATTGCCCAGATTCACCCATACCTTGATGGGGACTCTCGGAGGACAGTAGTACAAGCACTGGTCATCTCAAGGATAAATTACTGTAATGCTCTTTACATGGGGCTTTCCTTGACCCTTGTTCAGCGACTGCAGCAGGTGCAAAATATGGTGGCCAGATTCGTGACTGGTGCAGACCGATTGGACCGCATCACCCCAATATTGGCCTGCCTGCATTGGTTGCCTCCCGAATAAGGTTCAAGGTATTGGTTTTGGTTTACAAAACCCTCCATGGCTTTGGCGGAGCAGATCACCCAAAGGTCAACTGTAGCCTGGTCCACTAGAGCATTGCAGGCCTTCCCACTCCAGATAGCCACCCCAAGGGACGCCTGAAAGGTGTCAACCCACAACCAGGTCTTCAGTAAATTGTCTTGTGAAATCTGCCTTGCTGAGTCCCTCCTAGGCTTCAGGAAATCTTTAAAAACTTGGCTCTTCAAATGATCTCTTTTGATGTTGTTTTGTTTGGTTTTGTTACCCTACCATCCCTCTTGCTGGGATTGTTTGAGGACTATTTATGTTTGCTATTTTTTGTCTGTTGTTTTTTTAATTTGCTTACTCTGCTCTATTGTTTTGTGAACCACCCAGAGTTCCTGTGGGAAAGTCAGTGTAGTCTTTAAGTGAAATAAATAAATAAATAAATAAATAAATAAATAAATAAATAAATAAATAAATAAATAATGAGCATATTCAGAGCAGAGTGGTGTGAAGCCACGGTGACCTATAAATCGGAAGCCCCATACCAACTTTCCACAGACTAACGAAGCTCCTTGGTTGAGTAGTGAAACATTTCAATTATACAACAAAAGAAGTCCAGTTGCCATGACTCAATTTCGGGATGTTTATTTAGTGCCTGTCTCTGTCTTTAAAGCCAAATCTGATTAAGTGCACACATCAGGATTGTATATTGAGTACAAACTTCATGCCAACAGATTCTATGGCATTTTCTGGCTTTTCCTATGTCTCCTCTAATATCTAGCTGGAAGAAGCATTCTAGAGAATTTAACAGCTTCCTTACTGTTTGTTGACACTTTGTGCAGTCTGATAAAGGCACTGCCTTTCTGGAATTCGTGGAGTTATTTGATGGTCCAACATTGATACTTCTGAAGTTCTCACTTGTTTTTGTCCACGGCATCTGTTGCAGCAAGCTAACCATTATATCAGATGTTATTTATTCTTCCATCCCCATGCTGGTTCTTGCAATATAGCCATTATACTTTTTTTTAAATGCTTTTATTGGCCAAGTGTGGTTGGACACACCCAGAATTTGTTTTGGTAAAATATGCTCTCTCTATATAAAAGGAAATATAAGAATCATATAGTCAACAATAAAAACACAGTACAACAATACAATATAACCTATTATTTAAAAAGGAAGAAGAAAAGTAAAAATTAATTATTCAACAGTTTGATAGCACTTGGAAAGAAACTCTCTTTATATCTAGTTGTCCTAGTGCGCAATGCCCTAAAACGTCACCCTGAGGGTAACAATTGAAACAGGTTATGTCCAGGATGTGTGGAATCTCTATATATTTTCATTGCCCTCTTTTTAGCTCGTGTGGTATACAATTCCACAATAGATGGCAAATTAGTAGCAATAATTTTTTCTGCAGTTCCAATTATCCTTTGAAGTCTATATCTGTCATGCTTAGTCACAGAACTAAACCAGACAGTTATAGAGGAACAGATAATAGATTCAATAACACCTCTATAGAATTGAATCAACAGTTCTTTTGGCAGTCTGAACTTCCTAGGTTGATGCAGAAAAAACATTCTTTGTTGTGCTTTCTTAATACTTTCAATATTAGATGACCATTTTAAATCTTGAGATATAATAGTACCTAAAAATTTAAAGGACTCCACTATTGACACTAAGTTATTTGATATCATAAGAGGTGGCTGTATAGAACGAGTCCTCCTAAAATCCACCACCATTTCAACAGTTTTGCATGTGTTTAATTCAAGATTATTTTGAGTACACCATAAAACTAGTTGTTCAATCTCTTGCCTATAGGCAGATTCATCATTGTCTCGAATGAGGCCAATCACCGTAGTGTCATCTGCAAACTTCACCATTTTAACAGAGGAATCTTTTGAGGTACAATCATTAGTATATAAGGAAAACAGAAATGGAGAAAGCACACAGCCCTGAGGGGCTCCTATGCTAACCTTGCTAATATCTGATATAATTTTACCTAACTTCACCTGCTGCTTTCGGTCTGTTAGGAAGCTTACAATCCATTTACAAATGTGATCAGGTACAGCCAGCTGTTTTAATTTAGTCATAAGGATACCCGGAATAATAGTGTTAAATGCAGAACTAAAATCAACAAAAAGAACCCTTGCATAAGATTTTGGAGATTCAAGATTTTGCTATATATGATGTAAGGACATATTAATAGCATCATCTATTGATCTATTTGCATGATAAGCAAATTGCAATGGATCTAATGACAAATCCATGATAGATTTCAGGTGAGCCAACACTAGTCTCTGAAAAGTTTTCATGACCACAGAAGTTAAAGCAACTGGTCTATAATCATGCAATTCCTTGACAGAAGATTTTTTTGGTACTGGAATAATCAATGAATGTTTGAAGCAAGAAGGAACATAACACATCTCCAGTGATGCAGGTAAAAATAGGAGCCAGTTGTTCAGCACAAACTCTTAAAGATGCAGGTAAAAATAGGAGCCAGTTGTTCAGCACAAACTCTTAAACAAGAAGAAGTGATTTTATCTGGACCTGGTGCTTTTCTTAACTTCTGATTGTAAAACAGACTTTGCACCTCCTTCTCTGTAATCGCCAAAGATATAGGACCCGATGACATGGGATAAATTTCCACAGGCTGAGTTGTTGTTGTTAAATGTGAGATGGAAATTGCAGGAATAGATGGCTGCAGTTTCCTCTCAAACCTGCAGTAAAACATATTCAAGTCATTCACCAGTTGATGACTTCCTTCAACATGGAGAGGAGTTTTACTATGACCAGTAATGGTTTTAAGAGTTTTCCACATATTTGCTGATTCATTTGTTGAAAACTGGTTCTTTAACTTTTCAGTGTAGTTCCTTTTTGCCACTCTAAATTCTCTAGTCAATATATTCCTAGCCTGATTGTACAATGTTCTATCACCATTTTTATAGGCTTCTTCTTTGGCATGACGTAGCTGTTTGAGTTTAGTTGTAAACCACGGTTTGTTATTACTGTAAATTTTCACATTCTTAGATGACACACATAAGTCCTCACAAAAGCTGACATATGATGTTATAGTGTCTGTGAGCTCATCCAAATCAGCAGAAGTGTTTTCAAATAGGTCCCAATCAGTGCAGTCAAAACATGCTTGCAACTAGACATGGGCACGACTTGGCGAAATTGTCATTTCCGTTTTCGGATATCGTTTCCGTTACGTAACGGAAACGGTAACGACAATTAAGCTGTCAGAACTCGAACTCAAAACGAAAAAAGAAAAATTGGGTCTGATTTGTCGTTGTCGTTCCTGACATCGCGCATGCCAAGCGGCACAGAAAAAAAGTTTTAATTTTTTTTTTAAAAAGCGATTCCCGGCCAAAAAAGCAGGCGAAAATATGCCTGCCTGAGGGCACCTACCAGAGGGGTGGTTTCTGGGGGGGGGTCCCCAGCCTTCCCCCCCTCCTGTCCTGGGCTGCTGGTACCGGGCTGGGAGGGGGCATCCTCGGCGTCTCCATTTGCCATGTGGTGCGCGGGGATCCAAAATGGCGTCCGCAATATTTTTTTTGAAGACATGGTCCAAAAAACCACCAAAGCACCACAAAACATGCAAAAATTAGCTATTTTAAATGCTTGAATTTTTACAGTAGCAGCAGTGGGTTTTTTATAGCAGTAAAAGGTCGCACTGATTTTATTTTATTTTATTTTATTTTTAATTTTTTACACCTGCCCAATGATGGGCTGGCCATGGGATGGGACCATGCAAATTTTTGGACCCATTCTACCAATCGCATGGCCAGGTTTTGACTGACACTTCTGGATGTGCAAGAGGGCATAAAAAGCCGAGGCACTCCCAGAAGAGTCGCAGTCCGTGCTTGGATGTGGGTGGGAGCGGGCTGTGTGTAGCTGGCTGCTGTGCTAGACTAGTTTCGATTTCGCGGAGCCTTTAGATTTCAGTTAGGCAGGCAGGGAGGGAATTGATCCAATTGAATTTTTAGGAAATAATAATAATTCCTTTCATTCTCTGTCTGCTGTGGGGAATAGCAACACAGTTTATTCTTTTTTATTCTCCTGCAGTTTGTTAGGATTTCTTTTCTGATAGTGCTTCAAAGGGGGGGAGGTTTGAGTGGGAGGGGAGGTGTGGATTTATTTTAAAAATTTCATTTGCTTGGTGGCAAGCCAAGGTCCTTTCACCCTGCCTGCAGCTCTGCTGTGGGTGCACTGCCCACTTTGTTTGCAAAAATTGCAATTGCTTTATTCGATGCAGTCTTGTGCAGCAAGTAAGTTTAAAGTGTTTTCCACCTGCTCTGGGTCATTGCGGGACCGTGCCCGCCGCCCGCGCACCCGCCCCTCCCCCTGCCGCTGCTGCCACCCACCGATGCCCCCCCGCCACCCCGCCCGCTGACTAAGGTGCAAAAACACCTAGCACCGGCGGGACGCCACTCGCTGGGACTCAAATCGCGTGAAATTGTGGTGGCGGTAACGACAAATGACAAACGACATGACGAAATGACAGTTTTAAAATTTTTTTTTGTGAAAAACGGAAACGACCCGAAACGGACCAGTCCCGAAAAACGACAACTCGAAAAAAAATTTCTGGTCGTGCCCATCTCTACTTGCAACTGTAACTTTGCTTCCTCAGTCCAAGTTTTCACTGTTTTAATTGTTGGTTTTAAAGTTTTAAGCTTTTGTTTGTAAACAGGTACAAGGTGAACCATGCAGTGATCAGAATATCCCACAGCTGAGCGTGATAAAGAGCAATAAGCATCCTTTAAAGTTGTATAACAATGATCCAAAATATTTTCCCCTCTAGTAGGGCATTTAACATGCTGGAAGTACTTTGGTAACTTTACAAATAATGTCAAATACAAACTACAAAGATATATGCCCTATATCAAAATTAGGTATTAATGCCAAGAGAGTTCAAAACTTTTGGTTAAAAAAATCCATTTTTTTTTTATTTTGCAGCACAGCCCATTTCATCCAGGTGCAGAGGTGAGGAACTTCTACCAAGAGTTAGATTACTATCATAATTCTTAGGAATCACCTCTCCTTCCTCTCAGAAGGAGAAATAGAATGAAACACTTGTGCAAAACTGCCATCTCACAGTGGTTTAATAACCGTCCCTTCCATCTCTGTGCATGAAAACCTCCAGAGGGATGCTTTGGAAAGCTGGCTGTTTTGTTGATGGCTTATTTGAAGCTTGGAAGGAAAGCTTCAAAGTTATTGCTGGTGGTGGAGAAACCAAGAGGGAAACCTTTCTGACTTAAACTTTTTATTAGTACTGCCTAACGCTTATAACAGGGTTATAACAGGGTGTGCTGCTTTGGTAGGTCTGGGGACCAATTACGTACCCCTGGAATTGGCTACCAAAATTAGACATGAATAAATAAATGAACTGACAAGTAACAAGGTGACAGGGGCTGTAAAAATAGCTTTCAAGCTATGTTTAGTTCCAGGCCTGCACATTGCCCACCCCTAATTTATAGAAAGGCCAATTCACCTGACAATGAGGTGATTCAAGACTAATTCCCTGGGTCTATTTTTGTGACAAAGCTGTGGAAAGACACTGTGTGTGTGTGTGTGTGTGTGTGTGTGTGTGTGTGTGTGTGTGTGTGTGTGTGTGTGTGTGTGTGTGTGTGTGTGTGTGTGTGTGTGTGTGAAGCTTAAACTACCTGTATAAGGAAAAAGAGTAGTAAATGAAATTTCAGTTGTATGACAAGATCATGGCAGCTGGTAATATGGAACATCGTAATGCTGAACCTTCATATTTTTCTTTAAAAAAATCTTTTTCATTTATAAACCCTGTTCATTGTTTTTGAAAAGGACAGATACTGCACCATGCATAACCATGGCCAGCACTGAGACATCGATGTAATCATATAGCTTTGGCATAATAATGCACACCATATATTTGTTTCATCAAAAGTGTTCTCACTCTCTTTAAATGGGCTACATATATTCAGCTGTGGCAGGGTTGAAATCAGGGCTGTCCAAACTTTTTGTAAGGAGGGCTGGATTTGGTGGCTGAGAATGTGTGTGGGGCCAACAGCCCCCCTGCCCCTGCCCCCCTACAATCCCCACCCACTAAACCCTTGCAAGCCCCACTCACTGACCCCTCCTTACAAAAAGTTTGGACACCCCTGAATTAAGGAAAAGTGTGTGGGGGGGAGTCCTAGTCTGATGGAAAGGGGCAGCACACTGGTAGAGGAGCCGAGTATAATGTAGCAGGAAGAGGAGGGGGCGACAACAAGGGAATGTGAGCAAAATATGAATAAATATATAAATATATCCCTTCTCATGCCTCACCATCCTGCTGAGACCTGCCTCCAGCCTCAACATCTGGGTCCTCAGTAGTGCCATGGCTGCTCCTGCCACCACAGCCCATTCCCGGCTCTTGCACTCACCTTCCTTGATAGGAAGGGGGACGATCGGCAGCGGCAGGAGCAGCCTTTGGCTTTGGTCCATGGAAGGCAAGTTGTGGCTGAGTACACTCCTGCATTGCCCGGATGCAGGGTGGTGGTGTTGCAGAACAAAGATGGCCATGGTAGGAGGACATGCTAGTTCTTCACCTTCACTTGGGCTAGGCTCTGCCATTGCCTTTTGTGTTGCCAACAACAGCAGCGATGGCAGCAAGGTGGACTCGTGAGCGGGGGGTGATGAGGATGACACCCACTGCTTGGTGGGGCTTGCAGGTGCCTCTCTTTACTACAGACCCCTGAGTGCCATGTTATGGGTCTCCCCAACCCCTCTTCACCTGTGGGGGGGGGAGGGAGAAGCTGCCACCACCATTGCCCCAGAGCACTCCTGCTACTCTTTCTCTCCTCCCCCCACTGTCTCCTTCCCTTGCATCTCTTCTTCTGCCACCCATCAGGATAGGGGTTGCAGCATTAGGAAGGTTGAGAACCACTGGGCTAAGTTTTTCTGCCAAGCCTGCCTCTGCCTTCCTAACCCATGTGCCGCTTGCTCCCAGGAAGGAAGGAAGGTAGGCAGGTGGGCGGGCAGCTACTTTCTGAATCCCTGGGCTGTCAGTGTCCACCTGAGTCATGGACAGGGAATGGCAAGAGGCACCACTACCACCCTGTGACAGGTCTCAGTCTGCGCTTCCTCCCTTGCCAGGTGTTGGGGACCAAAGGAGCAGAGGCAGCACTGAGGCGACTGCCACATCTCATCTCCTTTCCCACACAGGGGTGGCTGCCTCTGCCGCTGGACCAACCATGGGCAGCAGAGGCAGAGAGGGTGCAAAAGCCACCACCACCACTGCTGCCCCTTCTTCAGTGGGGTTCTGGAGGCAGCCGGGTGAGCTCCTTGCTACCCTTTCCAAAGCGGGCAAGAGTGGAGGCTGGAGGAAAGTGAGGCAACAGCGGTGGCAGCTGCCTGGTGGAAGTGCCTGCCTGAGGAAGGGAGAGGTTTGAAGTAATCACCAGAGTAAGGCAGTCAGGCAGGTGAGGCAGGAGTTGGGGGCTGCTGCGGCTGCAGCGCCTCCTTTTGGAGTGGGCAGAAAGGGAGTACGGCAAAGGGCCATAGAGGAGGATGGCAGGCAGCACCAGCGCTTGGTGACGGGCAGCCAGCACCATCAGGAAAAGAGCCAGGATGTCCTTGCCAAACCCGCAGCATTCCGCCAACCCCTCAGATCTCCTCCTGCCGGTAGCTGGCGACAAGCCTCACTTGGTGGATGGTGGGATGAGTGAGGTGAGGATGAGTAGGGGTTCCCTAGCAGAGCCAATCAAAATGGCCTGACAAGCCAGATATGGCCCCTGGGCGTACTTTAGAAGTGACTGGTTTAAATAGTAATGGAGCATAACTATTGTCATGGTTCTTCAGGGATTAATTTTTTCTTAAACTACCATGTTGACTAAGATAATGAATGTAACTAGGGAGAACTAGGAAGCCTTAAGTAGAAAGAGCTTAACATCTCAAGTGCCAATGAAAACCCCAAACTCTCCTGGAAACCATAACCACACTGTTCCTAGGAGCCAGGAAACCCAAAAGTAGGAGATTAACTGTTTTAGTTCACATGAAAAGTCCAAGTTCTCCTAGAAACCCCAATCATAGAATCTGTGGGAGTGAATTTTATTTTGGCTCTGACTGGTGGCCATTTTGCAAGGGAAGCATGTTAGAATGAGTAGGGAGATGTTTTGTTTGCATTGCTTGAATTTTCAGGAGGTATGTTGACTGTGCATTGGAGAATAATTTCTTCTTTGCTTTTAAGCAGCTGAAGATCCAAATCTAATTGGCTGAGTCCTTGTGTGTGTGTGTGTGTGTGTGTGTGTGTGTGTGTGTGTGTGTGTGTGAGTGAGTGAGTGAGTGAGTGAGTGAGTGGGAAATTTGTGCCATTATAAGGGATTAGGGTTTGGTACCATAACATTAAAAATATGGTTTAATTTGTTTAAATTGTGCAGAAGGAAGGAAGTGATAGAATTGTTTCCTGTATGTGGAGCAGGAGTTGATGACATGAACTTTCACACACCCCAACATCATATACCACAGTCCTTTATTCTCCCTATTTTATATTATTTCACCATCTGAACAAATACAGATATGTACATGTACTTTAAATATTCAGATACAGATTGAATCAAATAGAATATAAATTGTCTGAAATCTATTGGCTGTGATTGGTTAAACAAATAATTCAGGGTACCATTTGAACCAATGATATTTGATAATTTATATCACTTAATTTATTTCCGTACAACAGAAGTTGAAGTTCACATGAATAGAAGAGCTCTTGACCAGTTAGCTTTTGATGTGTACAGTTGTAAATTAGTGCATAGGGCCATGCAATGTCTTCTTTCTGGTAGAAATAGGAAATGACTTTTATTATGCTGAGATTTTTTTTCATGTACCCTCTCTTTCCATCTTTTGAAATGGTCCCAAATTAGCAAATATCATATGAAACAATTTTTCATTGCAAATGAAAGAGCAATGTTAAATTTACATTTCTAATTTCCTGCTTCAAAAGTAAACTAATATTCATGTTTAGACTAATCTGAGATAAAATTAAAACTGCATGAAGTCAACCTTAGATCCTTCAAGTAAATCCTAATTTACAAGTATGTAATTTAGATTCCATTGAGTTAAGAATGATACCATGAAATACTGCAATATACAAGATAGAAAGATAAGATTAATTTATGTAGCTTGTTCTATGTAATTTAGGATAAATTTGCAGGAGTAAATTAGGAAATTTTAATAAGCTGTGGAACATAAACAAAAGTACATCCCATAGCACATTGGAAAATTAAATCTGGTGATATTTTCATTCATGCTGCAAATTCTTATCTTGCTTTTTCTGTTCTCAGTGTGGCATTTTTGTTCCAGTAGGAGATATGTTCAGGTTTCATTTCAACATCAGTTACCTTGCTGAAGGTACAATTCAGTCTGGGTAAGTGAGATAAATTTTGCTGGTCATCTGTGCAGTATTAATTTTTCCACTGGCTGTTTGCCATGTAAGCAGCCTTTTCTCTCCCAAGTATATTTTCTGGTTCTGACATTCGCTGGCTGGATTTAGGATGGTATAATTCTCTTTTAGAATTCTTTAAACTGATTCCTATTTATAGCGGAACATTATACAAGAGTAATCACAAGACTTGACAGTGAAACAAGTCTGCTTGAAGTTTCTGGGTCACTCTTTTTAAAATTTCATTTCAAAAGTGAGGATGAATGGCAAAAATTACCAATGCAGTAGCAAAACAAACAAATGTGGAAACTCACTTTACTGTCATGTCCTCACAATGAGGCCAGCTAGGAATAAGAATTTTTATTAGGACCAAAGAGATATAACTAAAAATAACAGCACCAGCATTTAGTCTCTGCCTAGATGCCCTAAGCACATCCGATCTCGCCTGATTTCAGAAGCTAAGCAGGGTTGGACCTGGTTAGTACTTGGATGGGAGACCAACAGGGAATTCCAGGTGCTTTAGGCACCTGGAGTAGGAACTGGCAAACCACTCCACTATTCCTGCCAAGAAAACTCCATGGACATGTGGTCATGAAGAGTCGGTTATCATGACTGTAACAACACAGCACAGCACAACACAACACAACACAACACAGCACAACACAACACAACACACACACACACACACAATGTACAGAGATGTAGATTTCTTGGCACCTCAAGTTCCAATAAGATATCCTCTAAAAAGGGAATAAGTCCCACTGAACAGAGTGGGGTTTACTCCTGAATATGTATATAAATTTACAATGAGAATGAGGCCTTTCAAACTTTTCAGGACAGCATCTCTCATCAGTCCTAGTTAGTCTAGCCAATGACAATGGAGTTAAGGGACTTCAGCCTAACAGCATCCAAAGGTTCGATATTGTCCATCTCTTATTTATACGCCTCAATATTTATGTTTTAGCTTTTGGGTATGTGGTTGTCCTAGAGATCTCTACCTTTTGCAGACTATGAGTTCAGCATTTACTTACAAAAAACAAAGTCTTTTGGGTCTTGTTTCTATGGGGAAATCACACTTGAGTGATCCCCTTGAATCAACGTGGGTTGAGCCAGTCAACTCCTTTGTAAATTCAATTGATTTACATGGGCCTGTTCCAACTACGGCATTCCAGACTAAAGTAAGTCACAGTTAGAGTAGACCCATTTGAATCAATGGGACACATGGCGATGTTGACTCAACAAATCCCCATTGGTTGAACGGGAGTCCTATATATTCCTTTGGGAAGATATAAATAAATAAATAAATAAATAAATAAATAAATAAATAAATAAATAAATAAGTAGATAAATAAATAAATAAATAAATAAATAAATAAATAAATAAATAAATAAATAAATAAATAAATAAATAAATATGTTGATGGATTCCAATTCTTGCCATCTTTCAACACTGGCTGTTTTGCATAAGACTGATAAGAGCTGCAGTCGCAGTTTTGGAGGGCTACGTATTTCCCAGTTGGCCCCATAGTTCATTGAAGCCAGAGGTTGGGAATTTGATTCCCCACTGTGCCTCCTGAGAGAAGACTCCGCCTGCAAGCTGTACAGTACCAGGGTGCCCACAGAATAAGGGATGATAAACCACTGAATATTTTCTACCTAGACAACCCTGAAAATTGTTACTATAAGTTGAAATCAACTTGATGGCACACACACACACACACATTTCCCAGTCCTGAAGATTCTGATTAAGAAGGCAAGCTAGGTAACGTTAACCAATCTAATTCTCTTAGACTATCTGGAAGTTGAGTCATGGCAACTGGACTTCTTTTCTTGAAATGTTTTGCTGCTCATCCAAACAGTTTCATCGTTTTGTTTTCCTTTGATGGGTTGGTTCATTATTCGTTTAGTTAGCTAAAAATTCATTTTGTGCCCATCTCTGCTCCCTACAGTTTCATGTAGATGTTGAATAGCACAGGAGACAAAACAGAACCTGAGGGACTCCACAGGCCAGTTGGCATGGTGTCTAAAATGTACCCCCTAGCCCAACCTTCTGCATTCCCTCCTCCAGGAAGGGCTGGTGGGCAATTTGTAATCTTCCAGATGTTGTTGAACTGCATCTGCCATTAACCTAGCCAGCACAATAAATGGTGAGGGCTGATGATAACCACACTCCAGAAACATCTATGGCAGTGATGGTGAAACTTTTAGAGATTGAGTGCCCAAACTGTGATTCAAAACCCACTAATTATTTGCAAAGTGCCAATACGGCAATTTAACCTGAATACAGGTGGTTGTGAAGGTTCAATGTTGGGTTCCCACAGAAAGGGCTCCAAGTGCCACCTTTGGCACCCATGCCATAGATTCACCAACACTGATCTGGGGGGAACCACAGTTTTCCTACCTTATTATATAATATACCAGAAAGATCTGTATCTACGCCTTTGCCAAGCCATGGAATAGGATAACCTTAGACCAAACAAAAACAATAGAAGTTCACTTCATTGGAAACAACATAAACAGAAAAGTGCAGAAAAGTTTATGGCAAATAAAACTTGCTAGTATTTAATATTCAGTGAGACCGGGTTTTGATGCCAAATGTTAACTCAGATATCCCTTTCCTCTCAAAACTTGACCATTTATTTGCCCTTCCTCAGTGTAGCCTACTTTAACAGGGTAATTACCAGGATCAAATAAGCTAATTGCCTCATATGCCACCATGAAGGAAGCAGTTAGATAAATATATAGATTTTCTGACTATGTTACATGAACGAGCAACATCAATTTCATGCTATGTACAGCTTGAGAACACAGTAGTTGCCAAGAAGAATTCCGAAGCCGACTTGCTGAGAAAACAAGCCTTCTCTTCCATGTTTTTATTGTCTTGCTCCCTTGTTTATCCCCTTTCTTCTTCACTTTCATTTCATAGTGGAAGCCATTGTGTGTCTGCGACATTTTTACAATGCACAACCTAGCAGAGAAGGATTCCAGCCTAGCATGCTAACCATTCTCAAAATACTTCCAGTATGTTTCTCATTGTTGTACTACAAACCTCAGGCATTTGAAAAGAGACCGCAAAGCTTAACAATTGCCCACAGAGTTCTCAACAAGAACATCTGGGGACCCACCAGTTGAGCACCACAGAATTAGATGAACAGAACCAGAGGTGGAGTTAGACAGTAAGTTATCCACATGGTCAGGGAAGGCCAATCTAAAAAGAACAGGTCTTTAATTGTCACTTAAATATCTTCAGTGAGGGAACTAGGTGAATATTGGCAGGTAGTTTGTTCCATAGCAGCGGGGTGATCACCAAGAAAGCCTGACTCCTTGTTCTCTTCTGGGTCTCTCTCGGCATTGGCACCCGCAGGTGATCTGCCTGAAATGAATGAGTGATTCTGGCATTACTTTTTTGGGAAGAGCAATAATAATAATAATAATAATAATAATAATAATAATAATAATAATAATAATAATAATAATAATAATAATAATAATAATAATAATAATAATAATAATAATAATAATAAATTCCCAAATCAAACTTGTGAAGCAACCATCTGGAAAATAGATACAGAAGAGAAGTTAAATCTGGTATCCCAAATATATCTGGACTACACAACATATAAGGGGCACTGGAGTCTTCCCAGCTCTTTGGAAGATGCATCTTGTAGGTGTGCTTTCAGCAAGAACATTTGAAGATGCTTGGCAACAGAATTTGTGAGAAGACCTATCTATGTAGCTATCATCATGGCTTTATAGCACATTCCTACAGTGAGCTGTCCATGGTCCTGATAATCTAAAGTTTTGGGCTCCTATCAAATTTGGGCTGTTGTGAAGGCAGGCAGGACACATTTCTTCTGCATTAGAATGCTATGGTCATATATCAGATCAAAGTAAGAAATGCACCACTGTAAGTTCAGCTCAGGACAAATATTTCCTGTAATTGGACAAATAAGAAGAAATTATAAAGTGGCTCTTATTTTAGTCACTTCCCACACAGCTTTCTGAATCCATTCTGGAATAGACACCATCTAGAATTCCAGGTGTCACAAATGCTCATCTGTGGCCCTTGAACAGCTGTGCCTATATCTACAATTCCCTCCTCATTTTTCTTAGACAAAATGGGCAAATTTTTAAAAATTATTTTTGAGATCTCAAAACTTGAAGTGTAGCTATTTATTATTATTATTATTATTATTATTATTATTATTATTATTATTATTATTATTATTATTATTATTATTATTATTATTATTATTATCATCATCATCATCATCATCATCATCATCATCATCATCATCATCATCATCATCATCATCATCATCTCTGTATTTCTAATAAATTGTGAGAGTCACATCTAGAAGAATAGAATAGTTGTTTCCTTGCTGAAGATATTAGCTGCTGTATGATTTTGCTAGAACACATTACTACCTGTAAAGAAGCACTACAGTTTGACAAGAAACCTTATGCAGATGAATTGACTGAGGGAAACATGTAGCTGATGCATTAGAAAGGATATGGAAGTGGTTTTTCATATCTTGTTAAAGGGCAAGAAGGAAGTATCAAAGGACTAGGTGGTGCCTGATCCAGTTCTCACATTTTAAGTAATGTGTCAACAGAGAATTCAGGAAATATCAGAGCTCTCCATCTGACTTAACTTATCTTAGGATCTTACTTTACAGATGGATAATGTGGACTTTGGAAATGTATAATATAAAGAAGAAAGCTCATTGCTGATTTCTGAAAAAACCTCCAGATCTTATGGATGCGCTTGATTCCCCCATGGAAATCTTTAATGGTGAACTGAAAGTAAGCAGTAAGAGATAAGTTTCGTGGAACATGAGGCTGAAAATATAACACCCTTTGTATACTATCCAACAACCCCTCCCTCCCAAAAACCTCTAACACGTGGCCTGATGCAGTCTCTCCTGGTGATTTCTTCATGGCATTTCTTTAAGATATGCTTTACTGAATATAATATTTATGAGAGAAGAAAGAAAGGTACAGTATGAGTAAAGGCAGACAAATATGTCAAATTTAAACAGGCTGCATAATGAGGATTAATGTAAGTATTAGCTGGGTACCCTATGGAAGGGATCGCTCTAGTCCATTTCCCAGAGCTGCTCAGTAGGCCAGCCGCAAACATATTCCTGGCACGAATGAGCTTAAAAGCCTTAACTACATTTGAAAGAGACCACTTCTCTCCTTGCAGAGGCAGATATGAGGCATATTCTGTTCATGGACCTCTAAAATTCAACTGCTTCTAAGTTGCTGTGCAGGGTGGTGATGAATAGTTTATGTTCTCTCCCTGAGCTGGGATGATGTACCTAATGGACACCGAATCTCAGTGGCACTGTCCACATCCACATAGTTCCTTCTCCTAAAGCTGTGGTGAAACAGTTGCCATCAGAAAAGGCAAACTAAATGGACCAAAACTCACAAGACACATTCTGCAGAAAGAACCTGATGAGTTACTGCCTCTGCTCTGGCAAAAGCCGTTAGCCCAAAAGCCAACCAAGGCTAGAAAAACTAACTCAGGACTGGCAGATGTCTGTCTGTGTGGAAGAGGGTCTTTCCTGTGCTCCACTTTTTACGTGCATTTACCCATGTTCGATGCCTCAGTCTTACAACAGAGGTGAAAACTGATACTTCTCCCACCTCCAGCAGTCTCACTGTAGGCCTCACTATGGAGGATTGGGAATCCTTTTTGGGCAATTAGAGATTTATTTTGAACAGAAGTGTCTATAGGATTGCTATTCACCAGTAGAATAGCTGAAGAACTGTATGCAGTCCCCTGTTTTCATGAATACCACAATATATCTGGAAGAATGAGAAGACTATATCTGGAATGGTGAGTGTGGAATTTAACAGGTACTTCTGGATAACAATTTCTATAATTCCTCACATTGATGGTGCTAATGGAAGTTCCAGTCCAACACTGGAAGGGTGAGACATCTTTGCTCCATCTTAGCATGTGCTGTATAATCTATCAACTGTCCAGGACAGAATCTACACGTTACAAAGAAGACTTGTTAACAAAAAGATTAACTTCTTTTTTCCCCTCTTTTTTATTAAGAAAAAAGATTAACTTCACAGAGGATTTCAATCTCCCCCATCGCTAGGTAATGTTCAGTTTGCCCTTAATGGACTCTTTTAACCTAATGCATCATGCAAGACTTTTATCTCTCACTTCACATGTGTAAGGACTGTGCATTTTTCCTTTGTATTTCTGCTGTATAGCACCTAAGAGCCATATTTCTTTTGCCTAATGCAAAGAAACAGATGCTGTTTATTACGAGCCTGGTATTGTGAGAAATGGGGATCCTCCATTTTACCTTCATCATGTTAGTCATTGCTGGTACCATCTAACACCTATAAAGTGACTCACCAAGGCCGTAATGTCTTTCTTGGGACTATATTTACTATAGTAAATATAGTTTTGTATAGTAAATATAGTTCAAAAGTTTGGGAAGTCTGTGCTTTTTTCCTGCATCCAGTCCCATTTCATAAATTTCCTTACTCCTGAAAAGTTCTGGAGACCCTGAAAGCTTGCAGACTATTGTGGAATTAAAGTTGTTCCTAACAAAGTTATTGTTTGCCATGAGTTTTAGCATTCATAAGCTAGAACCTACACTCCAGTGCAAGTTTTCTCTGCATGGCACCTGTCTTGACACAAAGTGTTTCCCAACTGAAATACAAAACAACTTCTTTTAACATGCCCCTCCCCAAGAGTGATCCTCTAACCCTACAGTCCTCATAGATTTACCATGAATCCAAGTGCCAGAATGTTCTATTTGTGTTTGTTATTTCCCAGGAAACTTCTTTCTCCTGTTTTTCTGATACATTTGATTTTTGTTGTTGTTGTTCCTACTTTTTATTCTTCTCCTGTCGACCTGTACCGTGTTCAGGTCCTTACACAAGGCTGTGAAAGCAGCATATTGGCTGTATCCCAGGAGATGAAGTAAACCAGGTGGGAGAAGATACACATTGCTATCAGTCAGTTGCCTGGAAGCAAGCAGAAAGATTCAGTGGCCAGGAGGCATGCACTTTTAGATTTATCAGCATGCGCTCTTAATGTTTTCCCCGAGTGTGCTGTTTACCCATCAGCTCCCATAAGGAAAGTGATATTTGTTCTTTATTTTGTGCTGGTAAAACAGAATGTATGAGGAAAACATGGCTCTCTTAGTTCGATAGATTAAATTTTGAAATGATAGTTCATCAGCAAGGGTACAGGTGGGAGTAATAAACACAACTTGTTTTATGAGGACTGTCAACTAAGGATGCTGAGATTTTGATGGTCCCCCCTCCCCTCACATGTGCTGTGTGAAGTTTCACCTTTCTTCTGCTTGAGCTCAGCACTGTACATGCTTTAAGCCAGAACTCTAAGGAACAGTAGTGTCGTGGACCCACAGGTTTTAGGATTAGAACACTGGAACATTTCATTTAACAGAGGTGAGATGACATGTTAACCAACCTCTGTCTTCCCAATTACATCTCAGCTTAGCTGCAGCCCGCAAAGTAGACAGAAGGGAATGTATTTCCCTAGCAACAGTATTGTGGTTGTGAGTTTTTATGTTGGTCTTCAGTTAACTATGAAAAAACAAAAACAAAACAAAATAAAAACTTGGTTGCTAGTGGATATGAGAATAGTTACTACTGGGTAGCTTATATGAATCAGCACAGCTGCTGCAGTTTTAAATTCCAGTTCAACTTGTACCCCTACACCACTACCAGGTTCTCCTGGGTTGTACATGTATATACACAATTTGAATTCTTTTTTTCTTGTTATTTGTTGCCCTAATTCATTATTTTCCAGCTGTCTGGTGGTTCTTTGTGTATAAATTCAGGGGAGATATCTACTGTATATCCAAATCCATATCTATAGATACAGATGTGTGTGTGAGAGAGAGGGGGGGAGAGGGGGGCTCTATATCTGTTCTCAGTATATGAAGAGAGCCAATAAGCATATATAGACCTGCTCTAGACCTGCTGGCAGGTGGTTCTTCTTGTATAAATTGAGGGGATATCTATCTATCTATCTATCTATCTATCTATCTATCTATCTATCTATCTATCTATCTATCTATCTATCTATCTATCTATCTATCTATCTATTCCCTGAATTTATACAAGACGAACCACCAGCTAGCAGGTCTAGAGCCTCTGATAACAGGTCTCTTGCAATTTTGCAATGCTGAAGCAATTGTGTGTACATTTCAAGTGGACAAATGTTAGGAAAATGCCTGTTTCTAACCATGCTAGGGTAAAAAGTGTTGATGGGTTTAAAAGGTTGTTTTTTATGTATCACAGGAGGACCCAACAATGTCAAATAGAGTATCAAGGGCAACTTCAACCTGCTCCTCAACCGATGTGATCTATGCCATCTTTTGCCAACAATGCCCATCTGCATTCTACATTGGACAAGCAGGACAGTCTCTAAGAAAACACATCAATGGACACAAGTTTGACATAAAAAAACCACGTTACACAGAAACCTGTCTCAAACCATTTCAGTTTACCTGGACACTCCTTGAAGGACTTGAAGGTCACTGTTTTGGAACAGAATCATTACAGATCAAGAATACAAAGAGAAACAGCTGAGATAAGAGTCATATGCAAGATGGAAACACACAAGAATGGATTAAACATATCAGGATTTCTTGAGTCATTATCAAATGCAATATTATTATATTGCCAGTTTTTTGTGGTCTCTAAGGTAAAAACTCCCATTCTCTCCCCCCCTTTCTTTCACTCCCCTCACTCTGCTCTAATCTGATCTGGTTTCTGTCTCTTGAGGAATTTACCTCAGAGCCATAGCTGTCAAATTTTACCCATTGGTGGCCAGGACAGGAGCTGTAATGTCTGTGCAAGCGCGCATGTGCACACAAAAACACAAATATCCACATGCATGCACACACCTCCTCCGGCTTCCCCCAGCAGCATCTGGCCAGCTCCTCTCCCCTGTGCACCCACCCAGTTAGCAGTGTGCAGTTATCCTCCCAGTGGCAGCACGAGCTCAAGGACTGGGTGCCTGAGGCGCCTGCAGATGGCAGTGTTGGGAGCGGTGGCAGCTGAACTTTCTGGCCCTCACCCGCCACCCCTGGGGCTGGGGGGGGCACAGAGACAGCCATAGCAATGCTTCCGAACCCTCTCTCAGCTTCTACAGACAGGCAAGAGCTCAGAGGAGTTGCTTGGGTCTCCTCTCCCCTCCCTATGAGAGGAGGGGAAGGCCTTATGCACCACAGCTTCCTGCTTCAATGCCAACTTCTCTGTTTCCCTGGGAAGGGAAATGAGGGGTGTGCTGGAGATGGACTGAAGCATCTCCAAGGCTGCTGCTCTTCCACTCAGGAGGAAGCAGGGGCTCACACTTTGTTGGGTGCTTCTGAGCAGCAATGGCTCCCCTGGAAGGCTGCAATAGCTTGCGCTGTGGGCCCTGGCTCCCATGGCACAAGTGGGGAGCAGATGCGGAAGCTGCCCCAACTTGCCCTCAAGCTGAATGCTTCCACAAAATGGGGGCTGGGCCAGATTCCAGCTGAGGCTACTGGGGCCGGCCAGCTGCTCTGCCTCCATGACGTATGCTGCTGCTGTTGGGGCAGCGGAGCAGGGTCTCCCAAGGTGTTGCCTTTCTCAGGACCCCAGCAGGAACAGCATACATCGCGGAGGTGGAGCAGCCAGCCAGAAGCCCCAGCCAGAGTCTGAAGGCCTGCCACTGGCCAGTGTAAAACTAGGGACATTTCTGGGGGAAAGGCTCACCCGGAAAACAGTGGGAAAGAGCAGTAAAAAAAATGGGAAATCCGACCCAATATGGGACACTTGACAGGTCTGCTCAGAGCCATAATACCACACTTAACTTATCAATAGATCATGGACCCAGAGCCATAAAACTATACTTAACATATCTACAGACCCTGGCTAAATCCTCCTTCCCACCATTTCTACTAATCAACTCTCCCTCCTCTTCCTCCCCCTCCTCCTCCCCCTATCTACCCCCCAACTCTATATACTACAGCCAATGAATATCTGGTATGAAATGTATATTCCATCACATATTATGTTGCACACCTCATTCTGCTGCTATATGTCTGAAGAAGTGGACATCTCCACAAAATGTTACATTAAAATATGAAAGTCTTTAAGGTGCCACATTTGTGTCTTTTGTTGTTTTGTTTTGATTTTATTTTTGCCTATAATTCTTGAAAAGACTATCACAGCTACCCTCTCTGAAACTTTTATGTATGCATAATTCTGTTCTCCTCAGTCTTTCACTCAGGCATTAATATTTCAAACAGAAATTCCAGTTAAGTCATGGGATTATTGTACTTACTGGCCTGGGGATGTGTATTATCCAGTACCTACAGAGGCAGGAAGAAATAACAACAGTGTTTGTGAGAAGGCTGTAGCTGGCATATGCTGCACGCCAATACATGCCACTCAAAGACAGGCAAATGCTGCCCCAAAGCAATTACAAATCCTTCTCTTTCCTGATGCAAGGAATTCAAAAAAGGAGAACAAAGTGGTGATCTGCAATGGGAAGAAATATATGGCTTCTATTACGTATAATAAAGAACATAGAAACAAGTACTTATTTATATGTCTTAATCAACAAAAGGATATGTTAGATAAAGTCTCTGCTTTAAGAAATGAATTAGAATTTGACAAAAGAGTATACAAAAATAGATTTTTATATCATGCACACTGTTTGATTTATCTATCACGATTTACTTTCAAAGCTTGTGGCTCATTTCCCCCCACCAGGCAGATTCACAGCAGCCCACAAAAAAGGGACATCTTAAACATTACCAGTGCTACAGACCTAGCAACCAGGTCTACAGGTATACTCAGAGACCCTGTATGCTCCTGAGCTGGGTGAGTAAACAGGTGTGTTTTTCTGAGATTGGTGGAAGAGATAAGGGAGAATAAGGATGACTGTATTGGCTCGAGGCTGTTTCTTAGTTTGAGTTGTTTGAAAGCCTGTGTTTTTAGCTCTGTTCAGTTGCAGCTGCACTCCCTTGTTGCGCTCCAAGCTCCAAACACAGAAAGGGTAGGCACTGGAATACAGCTGAGAGGAAAGAGTGTTACTTTATTTGGTTGGGGAAGAAGGCCAGGTCTATAGCTGCTCTCTGATTTCCTATGGGAGCCTGTCAACTGTGTGAGTGTTTTCAGTAGGCAGGTTTGAGGAGAAATACAGGAGTGTTGTTTCAGCAGAGGAGAGAGGGGATGTTGAAGGAGCTTTGGTATTGACCTGCCTCCCACGTGGCCTGTTTGACTTTCTATCAGAGAACATAGAATCATATACTTGCAACAGGTGCCAATTGGTTATCCCAGCAGAAGAAACAACATGACCACTTAAGGACCACCCCTCCGGCCTTATCAGAGAAAATCATGCTGAGCAGACTGTCTTGGAAGAGCAATTGGGGAGGAAGAATCCTCTTGGGGAAGCCGGAATAGCACATGCAAGAGGCACGCACTTGAAGGAAACCAATACAGAGAAACAGAACTATCAGGAAGCATGGTCTTTCATGCTACAGAATCAAGTTCAGCCCTGCACATCACTATACTCAACATCGCAACATTGACTGGATGCAGCAGCAAACCAGAGCCGAAGTTCTGAAATGCCACTTTGACATAGCATGCCTTCAAAAGACCAGATGGAAGAACCAGAAATCCAGGGATATCAAAGAGGGTTGATTTATCAGGGTGTGTCCAACAACAATGGTGTTGCTGTTGTTGTTGTGAGCATGGACCTATGCACCCATGAGCCACTCCAACCTCCTCATGTCTGTAACCACTGACACCCCCAATCTGCTGATCTCAGGTATTTTCTGCCTATGTCTCACAAGCAGGGATTGATGAAGACACCAAGGACCAATTTTGGAATGAACTATGGGCCAAAATATCTGCCTGTCCTGAAGAAGACATGTTACCCATCTGTGGCAACTTAAATGGCCATGTGGGAAACACGTGGAAAGCATGTGAAACATATACCAGTGCCATGGAAACCAAAGTTATGGAAACTGCAATGAAGATGGATTATGAATTATTGACTTTGCAAAAGCTAATGATCTTGTAATCTGCAACATGTTTTTCAAAAAACATATAAACCCTCTCCTCACCTACAGTTGTGGTGGAAATAGTATCCTTCTGAAAAGGCACAATTTTCCCACTGTATTCAACATGAAGGTTATCCTCTCCGATCTCCTCACCCCACAGCAAAGGCCACTCATCACAGATCTAAATATAAAATAGCCATAAGTGATCAGGTGGCACCACAGGTCCATTGAAGATGAAATGGCATAAGCTATGGGACCAGAAGGAAGATATGATCAGAAAAATCTCCCCCCCCCTCAATACCACCTCAAGGGACATCACCTGGACATAATTTTGTAACTCTGTTGCCACCATCACCACAGAAATCTTTGGTGTCAGGCTGCCATTACATTGACAAGCAGGCATGGCTGTGGACTGAGCAAAGTGCAAGAGAAGAGAGACTTTTAAAAATAGTGAACAGAAAAGACAGATCAAACTTGACACAATTGTGTCACTGTCAAAGGAGCAATCAAGGGGGCCATTGTCAAAGCCAAGGTGGAACACTACCAAGATCTGTACAACCACCTGGAAATGTGAGATGGGGATAAGGGCATTTACTGGTTAGTTAAAGCAAAAAGGATAAGGATGGCAAAAGACTCCAAGGTAAACCACGAAATCCTGTGATATTATTTCTATTAGATCTCCAGCATTGAATTTCTGTTTTCCCACTCCCAAAGTCATGCCAATCTGCAACAGAATTAGGATGATGGAACATAGCATGAAAGGAAATTGACATGATGGGACATTGTGAATTATAAGGCTCAATATTAACTGCTTCTTTTCAGCTTTTCGCCAAATGCTTATCTAAGGAATGTAATAGTCTAGCCATAATAAGCCAAGTTAGAGAAAACTGGACAGCTATCATTGGACAATTGCTTCACGTGACATCTCAAAGATTCTCAGAGTTGGGAAAAAGAAAAGTTTATACTTAAGGCTAGGAGAGAGAGGCTTGCTTGGAGTTCGGCTTCAAGATGTAGTCAGCTAGATTTAGACCTAGTCAGCCTAGGCATTGTAATTTCCATAGTATCTAAGCTAGTGAGAATATCATAAGCTTTATTATTTTCAGGCAATATTATATGATGGTATCTGATAAACATTTTTATATTTTCCATTGATTTTCATTGATTTTTATGAGTTGTTTTTTCATTCATGTTTTTTTTCATTCAGATAGTTACTATCCATGGAACACTCCAAATTAGAGATGGGCATGAAATGGAAAAATAGTGTTTCATTTCATTTTGTTTGGAATGAATTAAGTAGTTTCATTATGAAATGAAGCGAAATGAAATGAAACACTATGCTTCCCTGGGTCCTAAAGCACCAAAATGGCAAGGGAGCTTCCTCAAGTGATTCTAGGTAACCCCCTGAAATTTGGAAAGGTTTGGGGTTCAGGAGGCTGAGTTATGAGGCTCCAAAGGGGGTGCCCCTAGGAAAAAATCTTTCTATTGGAATGAGAACTTCAGAAGCCAAGCTGCGGGCAAGCATAGAACCACCAAGTCTTGTATTCTGATTCCTATTAGAAAGATTTTTTTCCTAGGCTTTGGCGCTTCATAACTCAGCTCCGTGAGGCCCAAACTTTTCCAAATTTTGGGAGCTTTCAGGGAAGAGCTTGAGCTCCTGTGCCATTGAATCCTCTAGGATGAATCATTTAGAAAGAATCATTTAGAGAAGGAAAGGATGTTTTGTGAGGAAATGAAACAAAACGTCCCACCTAACAAAATAGCAAAACTGCATTTTGTTTTTCGTTTCGTGCCCATCTCTAGTCCAAATAAATGGAGAAGACCTAAAGAAAGTGGATATATTTTGTCATCTTGGCTCCAATCGCCAAGGCGATGATGGTATCAGCGGTTATGTGAGCAAGAGTGAATGCAGCCTGCTTGCAATGTCAAAAACTCACCAGTGTGCTTTGCAACAAATGAATGCCAATCTATCTCAAATCCGAGATTTGTAAGATGATTGTCCATCCTGTGGCATAAAGTGTATGGTACAGAGTGCTGGAGAGCAACAGTGCGTATAGAGAGCTTTCTTCATGCCATGGAAATGCATCTGCTCCATTGGATATTGGGTAGCTCTCTACTTGACCACCTCACAAACTATACTACCCAAGAGGAACTAGGTATAGTACCAATAACAGATAAAATGAGAGAAAGCCAGTTCTGCTGGTATGGATATGTCCTCAGAGCAGCAGCACCCATTGTTGCCAAAACTGCTTACCTCCAAAAATTGATGACAGGTGCCCAAGAGGACAACCAAAGCAGAGGTGGCAGGACACTGTAACAAGAACATGTAATTGTTGACCTGTGCTCTGAAGATGTGGTCAATTGGGCAAAGTGGCTTTTCAGGATCCAAAAAGTGAAGTCCTCACCCATAGGAAAATGCTAAGAAGAAGAAGAGTTTGGACATGGCACTTATTCTGCAGTGAAGTAAAATAAAATGGATGGTAATTATTCTAAGATGTGCTGGAGAGGGTGCCAGAAAGTAGGTACTTATTTTCATATGTGGTGGGAATGCTAAAATATATTTAAATGTTGACAATTGGTTTTAAAAGCAATAAATGAAATAAGCAAGCTAAACATCTTGCTAGCACATTAATAGAAATGCTGTTGATAGCACTTCTATCAATATTTGAGAGAAAGGAGAAAGGTAATTGTCAACTGGAAAAAGGAGAAACAGTAGTGACGAGGGTGTTCTCATACAGATTTCCTAGCCATACTGGAGATTTGGATAATGCCTCCTGAGATCAGATAACAAATAGAGTCTTACTTTTTGGTCACCGGAACAGTATAGATGTGCCCACTTTCTCTGGTCTGAGAATGGAATCTTCCATAAGCACTGGCACAGGGAAAGCACAGTATATATGCTCAATACTGGAAAAGGTGGCAGCTCTCAGCATTGTGTAACTTCACCCATGAGATAGCTGAAAAGTGAGGTGGGATGGGATGGGAGAGAAAATGAATGAGTGAATCTGTACGTATTGTATTCTTGCGGGGATGAAGTGCATGTAAGATAATGAATTATAATGAATTATGTTGGGTGGGTAGGTATGCATACACTTGTGCATGATGTCAGTGTGCTTATAGACAAAAGAGGGCCAGCAGTTACTCCACCCACTATTGGCAGGAAGCCTCCAACACATGGGAGGGGAGCTTTGTTGCTGAAAATCCATCTCTGAGTTACATAGATTAAAAAAGCTGGCATTGTGACAGACCAGCACTATTGTAACTTCACTAAGCCATAGTGACTGGGAAAGATTTAGAACCAGCAAGGATAGAATTGCATCTTTAGATAATATAGTTCTATTCTAGTTGAAGACAATTTGGACCACCCCCACCCCCACTCAGTTTCTATCAAAGGTATCAAAGTACATGTTTTAAGATAGATAGATAGATAGATAGATAGATAGATAGATAGATAGATAGATAGATAGATAGATAGATAGATAGATAGATAGATAGATAGATAGATAGATAGATAGATAGATAGATCTGTGAAACAGCAATGATCTGAATCTCAGCCAGACCTAAATGATAATCTTTAAACCACTAAAGAAAGAGATTTTGTCAGGTTGTATATCAATATGTCCCACTCCCCAAAGATACACTTTTAAAAAAGGCAGACTTCTTTAAGCTAAAACTGCCATTTCATCTGTTTGCTATAACACTTCAGTGTAATTCGCAGTGCCACAATATAAGAGCATAGCTTGGAGAGTTTACTTTTATGTACTAATATTATCAGATTCATCCAGTAAGTATTGCTACTGGGATTCTAAGGGCACTTTTACACGACCTCTAAAATCTGCTGGCAAATTAAATCCGGACCAGAGATCGTGGGGTGTTGTTCCTCTTCCTGTGTTCCCACCCTTCCGACCTCTGTTGATCCTGTCTGCATGAGGGGAGGGAGAATAAAAGGGAGAAAAGAATGCCGGCTCACCTCCACTCACCTCCGTCTGCCGTCCCAGCAGCCCCGAGCAGCCCCGTAGTGATTCATGTCTCTTAAAGGGGCGGCGGAGACAAAAAAACAAAAAGAAGCCTGGTGTCCACAGCTTTACAATCTGCATTGGAAGATTTTTTTTTACCTCTGGAGACCAGGTACTTGAAAAGTGTGCTGGGGTGCACTTAGGTGGGCGTGGTCATACTTTATTTTGTTTAAAGTTCGCAGCTGGTGGGAAAACAATTTCAAGCTCCGCATTTGGGAGCCCTTTGCCTCGGATTTTAGGGGTCGTGTAAAAAGGCCCTAAGACTTATGAACAGAGTTGGGAACTTTATGCTTTGGACGTATTCGTACAATGCACAGCCATGGCATATGTCTACAAAGCCATGTCTGAGGCTGATTTCACACCACACCCTAGTCTGGCCAGTCCACTTCCCGGCCTCTGAGCAGTACCTGAGTCCTTCTGCAGGCCAGTGTTTGAGTGCAAATGGGAGTCCAGTCCTCCTTGGGCAGTTGACCACTCCACTGAGAAGGCAGAATGGGGAGAGAAGTATAGATTGAGGACAGGAGAAAATAAATAAGTGAGACATACATTGCTGGCTGGCTCAGTGGCTCAGGCTTCATGCTGTGGAGAGGTGATGGTTCAGTTCCGTACTCTGCTTCCTTGAGAGGGACTGGAGTCAATGATCCACAGGGGTCCATTCCAGCACTGCAGTTCAGAGATGACTTTTGTTGTTGCCGCTTGCTGTTTGCCTATACTCATCAAGCACAGAACATCTTTGCTGCATTGATAAGTTGTTTGGATGGCCAGGAGGAATGAAACAGTGGAAAGATAACAGGTTTTTTTTCATGCAGGACCAAGCAATTGGAGAAGGCAGTGAAAATCATTTTATCAGTTTAAAGACAATAGGCAGTTGCATTTTTAAGTTAAATGAGATCCATTAATAAGGGATAGGATGGTGTGGGGAATGCAGGACATTCGGGTAAGAGACGGATTGTTTGAGGGAAAATATGAGTGTGATCAGTGGTGGGAAGGCTGTATGTCTGATCTCAGACTGTTGTTAATGTTGTGGTTCCCCTTGCCACAGGATCTGGCTTGGATGCCTTTAAAGGGGGATTGGACAGATTTCTGAAGGAAAAGTCTACTGCAGGTTACAAGCCATTATGGGGATGTGTGTTACCTCTAGGCTTAAAAGGAGGGTCCCTCAAAATGGCTGATGCAGGGGAGTGGCATCAGGAGACAGGTATTGTCTCATGTGCTCCCAGAGACATCTGGTGAGGCCAATGTGAGATACAGGCAGCTGGGCTAGATGGGCCCTTGGCCTGATCCAGCAGGGCTCTTCTTATATTATGTTTTTATCTCACCAGAGCAACTCCCACAGTATCTGATCACAGCATTAGGAACAAAGGAGAAAAAACATGTAGCTGCTTCCATTCTTTAAAACATTTTTTGTTCGGATCGAAGAAGAAGAAGAAGAAGAAGAAGAAGAAGAAGAAGAAGAAGAAGAAGAAGAAGAAGAAGAAGAAGAAGAAGAAGAAGAAGAATTGAAACACTAGAGGGGTTTTTTTCCTCACTGGGATATAAAAACAAATTACATTCAGTTCATCATTTGGGATTTAAATCTTAGGAAATTCCAATTTAATACACAGTATAGTTTAGTTTTTCCTTTGTCCTTAGCAAAGCTGCTAGCTAGCCTTTGAGGAATCACCTAGTTTGATCTGTAGTTTGAAAATTCTAAGAGGGAAGAGGCTCTTTTACTCAAATCAAAGCAGGGGAGCACAGGGGTCATTGTCCGGAGCCTTTTATTGATTAACCTTGTCTCCTCAAAGTCTCCCAGCATGAATGTAATAGCTGCCCCCTGATGTTTTGTCCTCATTATCCAGCCCTAAGAAGTCTGAATGTGAGATACCATTTAACTACTATGGCTAGCACCATTTAATAGACCGACACTTTGTGAACATGTCAAATGTGCTTTGAAGTGATTTAAAGTCTACCACCACACAATGTGGTCCCATTAAGTTGATTAGGCCATGTTGAAGCTCTTCCTTTTGCCAGTCAACTTCACTGGATGTTAGGTGGCCACAGTCTTTTAACTGAAAGAAGATAGAAAAGTGCTCATAATTTTAGAAACCTGTTTCCTGAGCAGTTTTTTTAAATCCCTCCCTCTTTCATGTCCTTTTGCTTTTACTGATACAGAGATATCTTAATTTTGTACTTATTATTCTGTATCTACACTGGACCACAACAGCTGATTCTGGTTACTTGCAGGCTACCTAAGAAACAGTGAAACAATACACAGATGATAGTTGAACAACCCAACTTGGCTGAAAGACAACAGTTTGGGAATGCAAATATTCACACCCTCAATGTTGGTACAGCAGGAGAGGAAACTTTTCAGAAAATGCATGAAATGTTCTGCTATCACATTCACTTTCAATTTAGGGACCTCTCTCTTGCTTCTCAGTATCTTTGGGTACTTATATAATGACATCCCATTACTGCAGAAGTTCTATCTGTTCCCACTACATGACTCATTTTCTAGGATTTTGCCAGAGAGACCAATGCAAGCAAATACATCTGCATTGCACCCAGCATCCTGCATAAGCATTCTGGGAGCTAGAAATGGCTTCAAGGATAGCCTACCATGCAAGGGCAGAGTTTCTAATGTTTTCTCTGAAACTGCCCTACCTGCATGAGCAATCTACTGTATGGTTGCAAGTGTGCCTGGTTTGCAAAGCTAAAAATATACAATAAATTGTTGGACAGCCAGAAGTTTCTGAAAGGGTCAGGATTCTCTTGAAAATAAATGCATGGCTCAAAGGTAGGGGGAGATAGGAAGTATGATCCCGTCTACTGTTGCTTTACAGAGGGACTCTGGGAGATGCCAAATCCCACTGGTAAAAGCAGGATTGAGGAAAAAGTAATGGTTGTCTAGTAAAAATGAAATTTGGAGCTGTGCAGCCATAAAAAAACAAAAGCCAGACTAGACTATGGGTGATACCTTAATAGGGTGCTAGAAAAAAAAAAGTTGCTGAGCTTTCGAGGGCAAACCTTCTTTTTCAAAGCAGCTTCAAAAGTCCAAGCGTGGCAAGGGATGTATTTTGCCAGGAAGGAGTTTTTAAAAATTTACTTGGGAAGTTGGACATCAGGCATTCTTCTTGGAAGGCACGAAGCAGCGTAGTTGGATTTCACAGTCCAGTTCAAACAAAGAGGGCATGGTTTGGGCACCTCCCTCTGCTTACACCCATCACCTCTGTATTGGCTGATTGAGACACAGGGCCCCTGATTAGCCAGAAGTAGGGAAGAAGCAAAAGGGTGATGCAAAAGACCACACTGTTAACTAGGGAGCTGGAGAATGAATTTTTAAAAAGTCCCACTAGGTAGAGCTAATTGTCTAGTATGAGTTCTGCAGTCTAGGGTGCAATGAAAACATTGCCCTTAAGCGAAAGCTCTGGAATGGCTCTTTCAAAGTGGTTCTGAAAGTGCTTCATCATGTGAAGATGAAAACCCAGAGCTTCTAGAGGAAAGCTGCTCAGAATTTGAAGAAAGTGCACAGAGCATAGTGGAGAGTTTCTGGGAATGCCTCCGGGGACTTCCTATTACATCACTAGACATGATGTCTAGTTTCCATTTGCACCTGATATGATTGTCGATTATTTGGTATTAGTGGTGTTGTCTTGTACCTGTTGTATTAGAGGTTGAATTTTCAGTGCCCCCTGGCTTCTAGGCCTGGCAGATGGAAGGGGTGGGTCAAATGGCTATGGGTAGCCAAGGGGAAGAAGACCTAGAGATGAGAGGGTAGCATATGCTTAATTAATTAGGGTAGGACAAAAATAGAACCATGGATATGATGAACTCACAAAAAGCTTTCTAGACCACATAATCCAAAACCAAATGAAATAAAAAGGCACAGCTTGTATACCATGTGGTGACAACACTGCTTAAGTCCTGCATGGATGCTGGACATCACATACCTGAAAACTAGCAAAGAGTTGGCTAACAGAAATCTGACATAGGTTGGCATTATTAAAAAGAAAAAAGAAAAAATGCAACCCCACCTGTAATTTTTTGCAACCCCACATAATTTTTATGTGTGTGTGTTGAAGGTTTTTTAAATGTGTGTGAGAGTGTTTGTGGATTTGTGTGTGTGTGTGTGTGTGTGTGTGTGTGTGTTGAAACTGGTCTCTGGGTGTCTGAATTTCGTTGTATGTGTATACTGTGTATATACACACAATGACAATAAATAAATAAATAAATAAATAAATAAATAAATAAATAAATAAATAAATTATTATTATTATTATTATTATTATTATTATTATTATTATTATTATTATTATTATTATTATTATTATTATTATTATTATTATTAATTTCTTCACTAGAACAATATATAAGAAAAATAGCAGTCAATACAACACATGTTGGAAATTTTCTTTCAATGAGTAGCAATGTGGTATGCTCTAGTTGTCTGTAGTGTACCTGGCACAAAGAAAGACCATTCACTGGGGTATTTCCCTTAGCAGACACTAGATCAGTGATGGCGAACCTATGGCACGGGTGCCAAAGCTGGCACTCGGAGCCCTTTCTGTGGGCACCCAACATCGCCCCTTCATAGCTACCTATATATAGGTTAAATTACTATACTGGCACTTTGCAAAAAAAAATTACTGGGTTTTGAATTGCAGTTTGGGCACTCGGTCTCTAAAAGGTTCGCCATCACTGCACTAGATTGTTATTAAGGTAGAAAATTATCTCAAGAGAATTGATGCCAGGTTTTCTTCCAGAAGAGTACACACTGCTGTTTTCTTTCAGAGATCATGATGCTTTCTCACTTGGCTGGGAGGGTAGGAATCAAAACAAGATTTTTAATTGTTTGAACCAGAAATAACAGCACTAGTGTTTTTAAGATAAAAAAAATTGGGTTGATGTTACTTCTACCCAAAAAAGAGGACCATCAAATCTTCAAAATAAACTTTATAATTCATGAGACCATATGTTTTCTAGCTCTTTGTGTTTATATAATATTGAATAGTTTACCACCAGTCATGAATTCTCCTGTAGGCATGGGACGTTTTCATATCCTGCAATACATCAACATTCCTGTGGAATTGGAAAATACCCCCAAATCACTTGATGCCAGTTCTTTTATCCTTCTGAGTGAGGGGGAAGCCAAAAAGTAAAGCAAATTTCACAATTCAAACGTGGAAGTATGTATAAAGATATCAAATAAGAAACTGCTTGGTGAAGTTTCTTGTGTTTGCTTGAGCTGAAAAACCTGTCGCCCTAGCACTGTGCCAAAAAGGAGTGGGGCGACTGTAAAATGGATGGGATGGATTTCTCCATGTCAAAATATGTGTGGTTGCCATAATTTTATTTGAACAAAATAGCACCAAAAGCAATTCAAATAGTAAGCTGTATCACCATCTGGTCATGCATTTACGACAATTACATATACTGACAAAACAAAACAAAAAGGCTGAAAAGAGGCAATTGGCATATGTGGTTTGACCTATTCAGATATAGTATGTTTAGCAGCAGCTGGGAATGTTTTTGGACTACAATTCCCAATTCTGTCCCTATTGAACTAGTTTTTCTGAAAAAGGAATGTTTCCAGACTTTCTTGTTTAGTCCGTTAAATCTATGTAACACACCTTGTAATCCATGGGAAAGAAAAGCATTATTCCTTCATCACATAAGGCAGAACTGGAGTGAAAACATGTTCATCCTAGGTAAGGATATGTTCTAATAAAATGAAGCAACCCTTCTTTCCCAATGAGTTGTAGATTGAGAATCGAAATAAGTAGAAATTCATGTAGGATGATTATTCCACATGTTGGCGGGTGTGCTTATACTGAAACTACATCCATAGCATTGGATGGTCATTGTATATTGTGGTTTTTGAAATAAAAATCTGACAAAATGTGTACATACCTTCATAAAGATGGAAAGTGATGTGTAAACAACTAGAATGTGGACGCAATCAAAATAAATTAAACTTATCTACCTAAACAGAGGGCTACTAGAGATGGGCACAAATGAAAAATGGCATGCTGTTTTGTCATTTTGTAATGTTATGAAACGATTTTTAATGTTACAAAATGATTTGTAGTGTTACAAAATGATTCATAGTGTTGTAAAACGATTCATAATGTTATGAAACGGCAGACTGCATGTTGTCATGAAACAAAATAAACCACTTTTTCTTGGTTTGGAAAACGGGCCAGGGAGCTGCTGGAGCTCGCTTCAGGCAAGGGGCTGCAGCCAGGATAGCAGCCACCGCCACTCCTCCTTTGCCCGGGTCTATGTGGCCAAAGGAAGGCGTGAAAGCAGTTTGAATACTGGCTTTCTGGTTCTGAGGCAGGTGAGGGTTGATCCTATCGGGGCTCAGAACCAGAAAGCCGGGGTTGAAGCCACCACCCCCTCCTTTGCTGCTACCCTGTCCTTCACCTAAAGAGACTCGGTGAAGGAGGGGTGGCGGCATCTGCGATCCTGGCTTTCTAGATCAAGCGAGCCAGCTGGCTTCCCCCTGGGCCAGGCAATGGGCCCGCTAGCCATCCCACCAGCTGCTCTCCCATTTCCGCCACCGTCACCAGCACCCAGCTAGTTCTTGTTTGGCAGGTCAGGCCCCTCCTCACAGCCTGACTTGTCAAAAAAACCACAGCTGGGTGCTGGTGACAGTGGCTGCAACAGGAGAGTGGAGCAGTCAGCACTAAATTTAAAACCGTGCTCTGTTCTTCCATTCTCGCCACTGCCACCCAGCTGGTTTTGACGGCTTGGGATTTGGGGAAGGGGCCATGTTGCAGCCCTCTCTCCCCACCGCTTCAGCTGGCAGAACTCAGAACATTATTGTGCTGAGCTATGTAGCCCTAGCATGAAGTACTCTAGGTCCCCATATTCCTCACAGAAGTGCAACCCTCCAGGAAGCTATTAATGATTACGTGCTGTAAGGTCAATGCTGATTTACTGTGACCCTTTTCCATATTTTCCCTATTTTCAATATAAAGAATATTCAGAAGGAGTTTACCATTCCCTTCTTCTGCCAGTGCTCTGGGACTCCACAGCCAGATACCTAAACCACTGAACAATCCAGCCAGCATGGTGAGCTATTAGGGAAATATTATTTCCCATCAGGATCGCAGCAATTAGCAACAAGGTCCTCTATGCAAACCTAATGCCTTTTCTTTTCATAAATCAAGCTAAGCACAAAACAAGAAGCTTAGAAGCACTGGGTGGTTGTTTAAAATTATGCAAACAAGCTGTACAGTCCTTATGTTTTTGAAAAGTTGATGCAAGCCAGCATCAATTATTGTAATGTTGTGCAATATATGCAATTTGCACTGAAATAATTCCCACTAATGTGAGCACTGATATTGAGAATACTTCTTCACAGAATCAGGGAAGAATATGCAGGACTCATTATCATGCATGAGGATAAAGCAAGTGAAGGTTTGAATCCCTAATTTAGGAAATACTTTTCCTAGCACTTAGGCTTAGCTGTAGTTGTGCTGTATGTAAAGGGAACATAAGAAACTCTTTAACTGAAGCAATTACTTCCTGGTGCATGATTTCTTTCATTTTTTAATTGGAGCTGATTGTTTCCTACAATGTTTATTGTATCCGGATGATTAGGGACAGTTTAGGCATCAGAGAACCATAGAGCTGCGGTTTTCTGATGCCTGAACAGCCTCTAGCTGTTGAGAGAGACAACTCATAGGAAATAATAGACAGTCTCTTGTTAACATGGAAGGCAGCCAGAAAGTAAATGCACTGATTGAATATTTCCTCATGCAGCTAAGGCAATTAAAGTTCAGCATTGCAGTGTTAAACAAAAAGATAAACAGTAAACAGTGTTACTAAATGTGAAAATAAGCTAAAAGTGACATTAAACAGCTGCTCTGAAGCTGGGGAAATGGCTGGCTTTGGGTGGCTCTAAAAAGTTAACATTTCTGATGGGTCAAATGGCTGAGAGGTCCCATGGGGCTAATGGTGCACATGAACCCTACATGACTGAACAGGGCTTAAGACATTCTATTAAGCACATTTTGCTTCTGTCTTTAGAGAATGTAGCTGAACAGTCATCTTTTCACAATGAGGAGTGCATCAGCGAAGAGGAGCTGTTGGATACATAATGTGCTAACTTTTGATTGTTGTTTTTAGTGATGCTGTAGGTGATGTATTAATTTTTGGGGCCCGATCCAATGGAGTGATTGCCAATAGACACTGTCATGCAGTTCAGCTTCATTGCTGCAGTTTCATGAGACAAAAAAAAGGTCAAAAGAGGACTCAACATGACTTAAAATATACAACATGCATATTAAATGAAGGTTCATAGATTAACATTCACTTTAAGCGATATGCCTTATAGCTTACTAGGTTCAGTATCTGTCTGTGGAGCCAGAGGTTGTGAGTTCAATTACTCACTGTGCCTCCTGTGTGGCCTTAGGAAGCTCCACAGAGATGGGCACGGAATGAAAATTTTTTCGTTTCCATTACCGTTTGTCGTTTCCGTTACGTAACGGAACGACAAACGAAAAATTGTGATGAAAATGCAATGAAACGAACAGAACCACGAAAATTGTGGTCGTTACGTTTTGTTTCCGTTAATGGCGACGCACAATGAAATGAGCTGTTTTAAATGTTAAAAAATGCCCTGGACATCCGTAAAAACACAGCGATAATTATTTATATTGTCTGATAATAGCTACCAGGGGGGGGGGTCCTTAAAACGTTTGTTTTTGTCTTCTCCCATCGCAATGTATTTTTCTTTTCCCTTTAAAATGGATGTCGCCACCAGCCACAAAATGGAGGCAAGCCATGTGATGGGATCATGTTCAACCAATAGCATGCCCAGGTTGCAGACTGGGCGGGCAGGTCTGGCAGCCACAGAGGGCATAAAAAGCTCTGGCAGCCCCCGTCCTCCTTGCAGTCTCTGGTGGAGTTAGGGTGGGATTGCTGTCTCTGCGACTCTAGCTTCAGTCCTGCAGCCTCCCTGTGTGCGTGCGTGCTGCGTACCTCTCAATGAGTACCCTCCCCTGCCCCGCAGTGCAGTCACTCTGCGGCTGCCTTGCACCCTGGGCAACGCCCGCCGCTGCCTTTGCAGCCGCCCTGCATACCTAGTCTATACTGTGTCTCTGCCAGCATACATTTTTTTAGTGTTTTCCCTCTGGTCTGGGGCGTTGGAGGATGCCTGCGCACGGAAATGCTTTAAAAATCGTGCAAAAAGCGGGTAGAAACGACAAACGAAAAACGAAAAACGGAAATGAAATTTTTCAAAAAATTCCCGACAAACAGAAACGAACCAAAACAGACCTTTCAACGACAAACGACAAACCGAAATGCCATTTTTCTGTTTCTTGCCCATCTCTACTCCTGAGTATTGTCTACCTGAAAAGCATTGCCATAAGTCAGTATTGACTTGAGAGCACATCATGATGATGATGATGATGATGATGATGATGATGATGATGATGAGCAGTGAAAAATAGCCAAGGTAGATGAAAGCCACCATTACAGAACGGCACATATTCCATTAATCTCTGCACTGTATAGGATTACAAAACAGTGAATGATACTTGGGTAATAGAGATGGGCACGAAACAAAAAAATGGTGTTTTGGTTTTTCGTTTGTTGTTGAGAGGTCTGTTTCGGTTCGTTTCTGTTTGTCAGGAATTTTTTGAAAAATTTCGTTATCATTTTTTGTTTTTTCGTTTGTCGTTTCTACCCGCTTTTTGCGCGATTTTTAAAGCATTTCCGTGCGCAGAGATTAATGGAATATGTGCCATTCTGTAATGGTGGCTTTCATCTACCTTGGCTATTTTTCACTGCTCATCATCATCCCAACGCCCCAGACCAGAGGGAAAACACTAAAAAAAAGATGCTGGCAGAGACACAGTATAGACTAGGTATGCAGGGCGGCTGCAAAGGCAGTGGTGGGCGTTGTCCAGGGTGCAAGGCAGCCACAGAGTGACTGCACTGTGGTGCAGGGGAGGGTACTCATTGAGAGGTACGCAGCACGCACGCACACAGGGAGGCTGCAGGACTGAAGCTAGAGTCGCAGAGACAGCAATCCCACCCTAACTCCCACCAGAGACTGCAAGGAGGATGGGGGCTGCCAGAGCTTTTTATGCCCTCTGTGGCTGCCAGACCTGCCTGCCCAGTCTGCAACCTGGGCATGCTATTGGTTGAACATGATCCCACATCACATGGCTTTCCTCCATTTTGTGGCTGGTGGCGACATCCATTTTAAAGGGAAAAGAAAAATACATCGCGATGGGAGAAGACAAAAACAAACGTTTTAAGGACCCCAACCCCCCTGGTAGCTATTATCAGACAATATAAATAATTATCGCTGTGTTTTTACGGATGTCCAGGGCATATTTTAACATTTAAAACAGCTCATTTCATTGTGCGTCGCCATTAATGGAAACGAAATGTAACAACCACAATTTTTGTGGTTCTGTTCGTTTTGTTGCATTTTCATCACAATTTCCATTTGTCGTTTCATTACATAACGGGAACGACAAACGGGAACGGAAACGAAAAAATGTTCGTTCCGTGCCCATCTCTATTGGGTAACTATGTCTCCTAGAGTTGGGCACGACTTAGCGGTATTCCCGTTTCCGTTTTCGTTACTCGGTTCCGTTACTCTACGGAAACGGTAATGGGAATTACTCCGCCAGACTTTGAGCTCGTACCGACGAATGAACAATTTTGGTCTGATTTGTCGTGCTCGTTCCTTGCATCGCGCGATGCCACGCGGCACAGAAAAAAGGTTTTTAAAAGTTAAAAAAAACCCGGTTCCCGGCCAAAAAGCAGGCAGGCGGAAAAATGCCTGCTGTGCCTCAGAGCACCTACCAGAGGGGTTGTTTCTGGAGGTCCCCGGCCTCCCCCCCCCCCCTCCCCCGTCCTGGGCTGCTCTGGTGGGACTCGCCGCAGGCTCACAGCCAGCAAAAAACCCAGTCTCGCCGCCGCCGCCGCAATTAAAGCACAAGCAAGCGGCACGGACGGCACAGAAAAAACTTTTTAAACTCTCCCCCCACCCATTCCCAGGCCAAAAAAGCAGGCGGAAAAATGCCTGCTTGACTAAGGGCGCAGGGCACCTACCGGAGGGGTGGTTTCTGGAGGGGGGGGTCCGCCTCCCCCCCGTCCTGGGCAGCCGGACTCGCCATGCCATGCGGTGCGGGCGGGGGATCCAAAATGGGGCGGCGAATGCAATATTGTTTTTGAAATTGTGGTCCAAAAACACACAAGCACAACAGAAACACGCGAAAATTTATAAACTGCCAGATTTTTCACAGTAGCAGTGGGTTTTTTCTTGCAACAAAATGTCTCTCCTCTCCTCCTCTGTCCTCCATTGATTTTATTTTATTTTATTTTATTTACACCTGCGCAATGATGGGCTGGCCGAGTGGCCAGCCATGTGGGAGTGGACGACCATGCAAATTTTTGGAGCCATCCCACCAATCGCATGGCCACTTGGCCATGGAGACTTCTGGGATGTGCCAAAAAGCCCCCTAAAACCTGCCCTAGCCCCCTAACCCTAACCCTAATCCTTGACTCCTTACCCATACGTCACAGACTGTCTTCTTACTGGGTCAGAGAGGCACCCAGAGGTGCAACCCACTAGCCCACCGTAACCTTACTCGTCACTAGCCTAACCCTAGCCCTTGCACTAACCCACCTTAACCCTAAGCCAGATCTACTTGCATTGCACTACATGCAAGTACGATTCCCTTCTTTGTGAGACATGGCGGTGCGAGAGCCTTAGGCATCACCCTATGGCTCTGGGTTCACTCACTGGTCTCACTGTCTGCAACTGGTATGCATATCCATATGGCTATGCATGCCATTTTGCAGCAGCAGCAGGTGAGGAGGGGAGAGACCCCCATGTTGAGGGGTCTCTTGGAGCCTGCTTCCCCTTCCTAGTGGGTGAGGATAGGAGGCACCCACGGGTGCCTCCAGGAGCCCGCTTTCCCTTTATAGGCGGGCCAGAGGAGGCCCACCCCCCACAGAGGTGCCTCCAGGAGCCCGCTACCCCCCCAAAAAAAACCAGTACTAACGAAAACAAAAAAACAAAAAAAACAAATCGACTTATTTTTGCGAATTTTCGCAAAAAACGGAAATGGCCCGAAACTGGAACCGGCCCGAGTAACGACAACTCGAAAAAATTTTTTTTCAAGTCGTGCCCATCTCTAATGTCTCCTAGTGTAAGGACATATGATGTTGAATACCTCATTGAGAGTGGAAGGACATAGTGAAATACTGGGGAATTTGCTCTGCTTTAAAAAAAAAAGTGAATTTGACATTTTTAAAAAATTGACTGCATGACGTGAAGGCTTATTCAAATTGGTTCAACCCTTTTTGCTCCACAATAGGAGCAAAAGGGGGTCTCTCCTTTTTAAAGCTAGAATGATTCGTGCAAGCTTTTTTCTCATGTCGTTAGCTGTGATTAGGTAAAGGCAGGAGGCATGTCTGTAGGTGGTGTTTCAGTGATATAGGCAGTTGAGTATGAGTAATGATGTTTAAGCCCAGGGAAGTTGGTAACATGAAAAAAACAAAACACCATGATTTTAATGCGGGGGATCAGGTACTAGTCCTGAATCCTGTCAAACATAATAAACTTCAGATTGTGCAGGGAAGCCTTTTGTTGTGAAGCAAAAGCTTAGTGTTAATTACTTAATTAATTGAGAGGTCTGAAAGTGGTTCTTTCTCTGCTGATTCCTTTATGGTCCAATAAGAAGCCACCTTCTCATTTAAAGCTTCAGACTACTACATTTCTCAAAAACATTTCTATAAAAACATGGAAAAGTACTTCACAGTCTTGAAGCAGAGAACTCAAAGGTTTGAACGGTATCCCCCCCCCAAAAAAAACATTATAATTCACCTCATCAGTGGTCACATATAGTTTTAAATTATTGGCATGGTAAACTGTGACTAGAAATTAGGTAATGCATTACAGTATTTGAAAGTAAGGAAAGGGAGTAATGTGATTGTACTCTTCCCCCTCCCCCTTTTCTTCCTTTCTTCCCTCCTCTCCTCTCCTCCGCCCTTCCTTTATACTTCCCCTTTTCCTTGAGTTAATTATCCTTGTTTTTTCCTCTCCCTTCTTTTTTATTTCACAAACAATAAAAAGGAAAAAGAGTAACTGATGAGAAGGGGAAGTGGTGATACCAGTATGGAATCTTTCTAACATGTGAATTACTGTGCATTTTGCAAAATGCTCTTGGGCTGTGTGAACCTTTCGGTGTTGTTTTTCTAAAGAAAAGGTTTTGAGAAATCTAGAATTCTAAAGTTATAAATGACAAAGCAGTTTCACAGTGAACTATTAAAAATTAGCAGAGGTGGGGCCAGAGAAAGGAAAGACAGGAGTGGAAGGCTGTGGGCATTGCATCCCATATGAAGGGGAAACTCCCAAATCAATCTCCAGCCCCTGTGTGAGCACTGATTGCAATTTCAAATGTAATACAGGCTGTGAATAACATCAGAGCAGGCATGTCCAAAGTCTGGCCTGGGGGGCCAAATATGGCCCGTTTTAAAATTTCGAGCGGCCCGCAGCCTCTTCTCCCTGCTGACTCATCCTGTTGTGCATTCCCACCATCCGGCCCCTCCCTGTGCCGGCTGGAGACATTGGCTTGCAGTTTTATGGTTTGACTACCCTTCCTGCCTCTGTCCATACCCCCACCCATGCACCCAGCATACCTGCCCCTGGCTCCATTGCTGCAGTATCCTCCCTGCCTCCTTGCAAGGGAGGGCAGCATATACAAGCAGCTGTGTGTCTTGGGTGCAAGCCTGCCAATTCCCGGACTGTGCAACAGCCACTTGGCCCTTTGGTTACCTTAATACCGGAATGTTCGCGGCTGTTGCAGGTGTGTGCGGGCCCACACCCTTTATCGGCCCTTCAGGTTGAATGGTTGCCACCCCCCCACACACACACTTTTACCTCACCAAATCTGGCCCTCCTTGCAAAAAGTTTGGACACCTCTGCATCACAGCAAAGCTCTGAATAATTCAGAGTTGATTCAGCTTTTTGGTGTATTCACGCCCTGAGTGTAAAACAATAAAGAAGCCACTCTTGGCTGTTCTCCCAGATGTTTTGTTTGTAGGCACCCCTGTAATCTACACTGTAATGTAAACATCCTGTAAGCTACTGTCTTCATGGATCTTTTTTTATTTGAAGATTCTTCTTTTAACCTCTAAAATGAGCATATAACATCACAAGGGCAAACACTGACACTCCTGACTTGTGTTTACAGCCTCCCCTTTGGAACTCATTTTTAAAGGACTGGCACAGACATCTGCCATGACTTTTGGAACTTTTTTTATTTTTAAAATCTGTGTCATTTACCATATATTAGTGCACAGCCTGATGAAGACTAGTAGAGATTGAAAGTGAGCATTTGCAGTGTTTTAAATTATTTGTAGTGGTCTCATAAAGGTATCACCTGCCCTTGCTTTTGTTCTGTGTAAGGACTACAAAGGTTCTGTTTGTTCTGTGTGTGTTTGATGCTACTTCCCCATCAGTGAATAAAGCTTTTCCATTAAATCTCATTACTCCTTCTGGTTCTTCAAGAAAATTCTCCACACTAATTTGTATGTACGTGTCCCATTGTAACGGCAAGAAATGTAGCTCAAATAGAAATGCAGTCCATCACATCATAATGGGAAAAGATGTGACCAAATAGAGTGCATACCCACTTAGCTTGCTGTCCAGGTGATAATGGGTGGTAGGATGCTTCAGAGCCCCATTGCCTTTTCTTATCATTCTTTATGCTTAAAACAAACTGTGACTAGACAGTCTTTCAAACAGAGAATGTGTTTAATTAAACAATGGTAATTGCAGCCAAAAAAGGATATATGACCATGCTAGTCTTCCACCACCTGCTTGAATGATTCCAGCTAGTTGAAAAAAATGGTTCCTTCACATCCTCCAAGCCTGCTGAAGGAACTGAGTGCAATGAAGTGTTGTTTTGGAGAACCTTCTACTGCAGGTGCCACTACAATGGCAATGAGAAATGTTCTTTAGAACTTCTCTTTTTAATTATTTATTCAGACATTTCTAGTCTGTTTTTCATTTTAACAATCCAAAGGCTGCAATGGTAAATCACTCAAAATACAGACAACTACAAATAAACACACTTTAATAATAGAGTTATGTTTTAAAATATTGTGATACTATACTGGAGGGGCAACAGCAGTATACCTCCACTTGAAGGACAAAGGGCACTCATTCAAAGATGAGGATGTACACATATTAGGCAGAGAAGATAGGTGGTTTGAGAGAGCGGTCAGAGAAGCCATTCATGTGAGTATTGAAAACCCTTCTCTCAAGAGAGGTCAGGGGCTCAGGCACAGTCTATCTGCTACTTATCAGGCAGTGATTTCAACAAACCCCAGACAAATTAAAAAAAACACTTCACACCTCCACTATCAAGGCCATGGCTAACAACTCATACATTATGGGTGTTGGGAAGGATGTAAAGGTGAGACTTTCACACACCTTAGGCCATTGTCCACCTTATGCACCTATTGAGACTGTTGCCCACCAAAGGAGCCTATTCAGGCCACCGTTCATCTTATGAGCCTATTTCAGACCAGGGTGACATGCATCGAAAGTGAACTATAAAATGGAGGACTCCCAACTAGCTTTCGTCAGACTGATGGAGCTGTTTGGGTGAGCAGCAAAACATTTCACTCTCTCAAGAAAAGAAATCCAGTTGTTATGACACAATGTCCAGATAAACTCACCGGGATGACTGAGAATCTTCACAGACAGAGCAGTAAAATATAGCACTTAAATTAAAAAAATCACTAGGAGCAACATACCAGGTTAGACTGGGAAAATGTCTGATGGATATTCAACTCCGTGCTTTGGGAGCCTGCCTGAGTTTTATGGAGAGGTAATTCCATATGGTGGGTGCCATGGTGAAGAAAGAATGATAACCTGCCACCTAAATCCTTGCTAAGCATGTAGAGATAATGACTAAATGTGAAAATATCAAGCCCACTTGTCTGCTCAAACAGTGCAGCTTCTGAGCAGATGTTTCAAAGTGCTGTGTCCTGAAATAACTGAAAGATAATGGCTTGGACAATCACATTCCTGCTGTTCTCCTCTCTAGCCTGCATGGTATATATTCAACGAATGAGTCATATGGTACTTTACTACTTACACAAATCTCAACATGGAACCCATTACTCAATGTTACTGGTCACTCTCCAGCTTCAGGAATCACTGTGTTTGCTTTTTCATGCCTTATCTCTATCTGCCCTGTGTGTATACATAACTCTCCCTTCCCAAAAATGCCTAATGAATTTATCTTCATATTTCAGGTAGGGAACTGAGGCAGAGATTTATCGACACCACCGCTGTGGCAGAACCATGAAATAAATCAAGTCTTCTAAGTGGCAGCCCAGTGCCTTAATTACAAGAGCAGCCATTTTTTCTGTTGTCAGCAGCTCTTTACAACATTTCCAGCCAGGGTAAGATAAATTAATGAAATGCTATGGACTGCCTTTTCAAAGATGCATTAGTAAAGATGTAAAGTTTAATGTGACCTGACACTGCTTAATACTGAGATCATTCCATTCTCCTAGGGGCCTATGGTCTGAATGTTTTTTTTTTCTGCCTAAGGAACTAATTCCCCTCCATGCCCATTTTCCTTGAGGGTCCCCACTGCCTCAGGGGGATTCACCTCTCCTTAGAAAGGGAGGCCTTTCATAACTGTTAAAGATATTTCATCACTAGAGGAGAAAAAGGCAGACTGTGTCCTGACATTATTGTCAAACACTGTTTTCAGTTTAATAGACCATTCTGTCATTCTGACATAGAAGAGAACTCTTTTCCCCCTTTGATTGGAAAAAAGTCTGTTGTGAATTCGGATCCTTTCACTTAACCAGGTGTAATGAAATAAAAAGCTTATCAAACTGAAATAAGGATTCTGCCTGCAACATTCAGCTAGAACTTTTCATAACACATAGTGAGTGGGATAAGTGAGGTTGGTGTTAGAAATGGAGCCTGATTGAAGCTAATTTCACCACTGAAACAAATGGACTATCATTTTGGTAAGTACTTATAGTCAGCACAGAACCCTTTTTCTAGAGGGAGTCCATAACGTATACAACCAATAACATGCTTTATGAAATGCATATCTGGTGCGCTGCTTTATCAGTGTCATTTCAAGTGAAAATGGAATTTGCTCTTTCTCCTTCCTTACGTCATTCAAATGGTATTGAAAACAATAATGAAATGGATCCATTTCTTCCTGGTTTGAAGCCCTGTGTTCATACAGACACAGCTTGGGTCACCTTCAGTTGGTACCTTAAGTGGCTGGAAAATGTGAGACTTCATAATTTCTATGACAAATGAGTAGCTTTCAGAACTATCACTCAGGATGTGCAACTTGGCTATCTGGCAGGATTTGACATGTAATATTGTTGAGATGCCATACCTTCCTGGAGCAATGACCTTGGACAATGGTAGTGAGTCAATCTGCTTGACCTTATTGGATGTAGTGTATAAGCCACCTGCTCATCTTTCTTGTTGTTTAACTTCTCTGTAAACTGCTGGGGGAAGTCGTTCAGAGATTTGTTATGAAATGTTACTAATATGCCAATGACACACAATTTTGCCTATGTTTCCCATCCCTTTTGAATTCCATTCAAGTTCATACAGTTCAGAGACTATGCATGAACAGTAGAGATGGGCATCAAATGGAAAACTAGTGTTGGTTTCATTTCGTTTCATTACTCATTGCATTTTATTTCATTTTGTTACTAAATGCCTATTTAATAGAATTTTTGTAATGAAACAAAATGAATAACAAAACAATGGGGACAGCCTGACCTGTCAAAAAAATCCACCTTGGGCTTGGTGGCTTCAGCTTCCAAACCATTTCCCAGTTGGGAGGCAGGCAGCAAGGCATAACAGAGCAAACCACAATCTTTGAATTTCCAGCTGCTTCCTCCATTCTCCCTTGTGACCCCTGTCTCCCAGCTGTGGTTTTTTGACAGATCAGGCTGTGGGGAGGGATGGAGTCCCCCTCTACCCACCCCAACCTGTCAAAAAGCCCCACCTGGGAGGCAGGGGGAGGGGCGACATGGCATAAGGGAGCAAGTAGCAGTAAAAAAACTGCTCCCTTCTGCTGTGTCGCTCCTGCCTCTTCCACCCAGGTGGGTTTTTTTTAAGGTTGGTTTGTGGGAGGGTACACACCCCATCTCAAACCCCTGCTGTGTGGGGAATCCCAGGGAATCCCCTGGGCTTCTAACACAGCAGCAGTCTGAGAGAGCAAGCCCTCCCAGACCTGCTGTGAAATGGAGAGCAGAGTAGGGAGGCTTTTGGGGCGGGAAATTCAAAAGCCTCCCTCCTCTGCTCTCTGTTTCTCACCACCACTGCCCAGCTAGTTTTGACAGCTTGAGCTGTCAAAACCAGCTGGGTGGTGGTGGTGAAAACCAAGCAGGGAGCCCCTTGCCTGAAGCAAGTTCCGGCAGTTCCTCCAAACCGAAAACATTTCATTTAGGTTCTTGACAACATGCTGTCTGTCATTTCATTTCATTTCCAAATGTTTCAAAACCTTAAGAAACGGTGAAACAGCATGTCATTTTTTGTATGGTGCCCATTTTCCGTATTTGTGTGCTGGCTACGTAGTTCAGTGAGTAAAGCATGGAAATTGGGAGTAGGATTCCCTAGGAAAAAAGGAAACCAATGTAGTATTGAGTAGGGAGACTACCAAAAGAAGGGAATAGTAAACCACTTGTGAGTACATTATGTTTAAAAAGCCTGAAAAACATTTAAGTCAAAATAAATTTGTCAGCACACTCCTCCTCCTCCTCCTCCTCCTCCTCCTCCTCCTCCTCCTACTACTACTACTACTACTACTACTACTACTACTACTACTACTACTACTACTACTACTACTACTACTACTACTACTACACTTCCTTTTTTTCAGTGTGGCTGATGTGTGGGTAGGGGTTGGACCCAACTGCCAGACCTAAAAATTAGGTATAAAATCCTAAAACTTGTGGGTGTGGTGATATGTTTGTAAAATTCTTGATCTTTCTTCGGACATCCAGCTATGTGGTGAATTGTTTCTTTAGACTCATGACAGACCCTTCATATTTCACTTATCCCATGCTTCATAATGATTTTTCTAATAGCATAACTTGGCCTTAAACTGCAGATACAAATCCCTTAGTTTCGACCTGAAGATGGTCTAATTTAAAGCATAGGTCCAATTTTTATTTATTGATAATATAATCTAGTACATAACTGAACTGCTGTCCATATAATGGTTTTTCAAGCCATGCATTCCTTTTGCTGTGACACTTTCATTAACATAAGTTAGTTATTGTTATTATTGGTTATTATTATTACTATTTATCTTCTATATATACGTTTTTTATTATTAAGGGACCCATCGGACCCATATATTTAATTTAGCAAGTGTAGTTTTGCTCTATTAATTTCTATCTTTCAGTACTATGTACTCTTATCTCTATAAGTTAACTCCAGTAAACTCAAGACTTCCTGTAGAGAAAATGCTGGTTATAAACCACAACTGTTTCCTATGTTTAGGACACTATTTAAATAAATATAAGTAACTGCACTAAGCTCTGGATGTTCCTACAGCAATGTTACATTTTAACGGATATGTAAGAGGTTAAAACTTATGAAAAATCCTTCTGATCCAAAATGATAATTACGGTACCTCATTTAACACGGCTTAACACAATGCAATAAAACTCTGGAGACAAATGTCTTTGGTAAAATGGATAATGCTAGATATGGGTAAAAATGAAACTAAATAGGTAATGTCATGTTTATAACTACATGTTCTGCAGATAGTATACATTATGTTTGATGTCCAAACATTGCTGTTTTATTATTATTATTATTATTATTATTATTATTATTATTATTATTGTTGTTGTTGTTGTTGTTGTTGTTGTTGTTTTACATGCCTTACTGTTCTAGTAATGGAAAGCGGTAAAGCTTTATATAGACTCGGATGTGCCATCACAAGAATAGATGATGATTTTTACTGTTACTGATTGTTTTGTCACTTACATCAGCCTAATGCAACCTGTGCTTTGATGATTAGTTTACATGTTATTTTAAAACCTCTTTTGAATTAGTGTAATTGAATTGCTTCACTGAAACCATTTTGTAGCTAATTTGGACTATTCCTTAAACCTCTGTTGCAGTTTGCATAAATCAGTGTAAGGGCATGGTCGTAAAAACCATCATTAGTTGGAAATTGCCACAACTGAAATCAGAAGATTAATGTTCAGATAAAGGTGCTAGAGCTACAGCAGTAATAGGGCGCTCCAATTAAAAAAATAAAAATTAGGGCTTTGAGACCTGCTTACTGAGTTCTCTTGCTGTCACACAGATGTGTCATATGGAGGTTAGAACAGGCATTCTGACTTTAAAATTTAAAACAAAAGTACCTAATATTCCAGTCTTTCACTTTATCTGGAACTAAAATGAAACCCTTCTCACATTTTTACTAACTTAGGAGGTTTTTTCCCCCCTCTACAGATCATAGAATTTGAAATCCATTTTCATTACACTTCTGAACATTTCCATTCTTTTATGCTGTTGCAAAATGAGTATATTTACTTTGATGTTCACTTCCTTTAAAAAAACAGAAATAAAAAACAGAAATAGCATTATATAGAAATATGAACATAGGTCAAGTACACTAAAACATTTATGCCTTCTAAATCATATGTCAGTCTGAGAATTTAGCAGGATCATGAAAGGGAGAAAAGTGCCGCTCAGTTTTATTAAACAAAACTAGTGCAATCCAAACTCAAATTCAACAGATGTAATGGGTTTAGAAAGGGTAATATACTTTTAAGGTGGCATTACTGCCCTTGTGCTGGTTCCATTGCCCATCCAGCCCATAAATAAAGAGGTGAGACAGGTCTATGTGATTCAAATTGGGCCACAATTTATTGAAATAAATTCAGTTTTATTTAGCTGTTAAAATCTTAAATCAAGGGGCCTGAATGAAGTGCAAGAAGGTCTCAACTATAATTCCTTGTTAACTTGGAAGGGTTTTGCCCACCTGTTCAGCACCTTCCCAACCTTTATCGGTCAGATTAAGCATGGGCAATTAGCTACTTATTAATCCTAATTTCTATGTATTTATTTATTTTAGAGTATTTTACCCCACCTTTCTCCTTGGAAAAGGACCCAAGGCGGCCCACAGCAATGAGGGATAGTACAATTAAGGGGCGTGGTGGCTCAGTGGACTATGGCCCCGAAAACTGTTGGCTACAAAGTTGGCAGCTCAGCAGTTCAAATTTTGGGTGCCATGCAGTGGAGCAAGCTCCCACTGTTAACCCCAGCTCTTGCCAACCTAGCAGTTGCAAGTAAATAAATAGGTACCTCCATAAAAAGCAGGAAGGCAAAACAGTGTTTCCTTGCAGCCATGCCAGCCACATAGCCATGGACTTGCACAACACTGGCTCTTTAGCTTGAATAAGGAGATGAGCACCGCCCCTAGAGTCAGACACGACTAGCATGCATGTGTATGGGAAAACCTTTTTACAATTGAGACTTGTTCAAGTATTTGAGAACAAGGAATTGAGGGACATCTTACAGCATTAATAGACAGACAGCATTACATTAAAGCAACACGGTTATAAGTAGTCATAAACACAAAGTCTATGTAAACCCTTAGATTCATATAAAATACACATGGTAGTCCATCATTCAGGGAAAGCTTACCTGAAGAGAAAGGTCTTTGCCTGTTTCCAGAAGGACAACAGAGATGAGGCAGTCCTGGCCTCTAGTGGGAGGGAGTTTCAGAGTCTGGAACTCTGGAACCTATTCTCTCTGGGAAGGCTACCAACCTCTCCTTTTGAATTATTCAATTTCCCTAAATTTGCTTGATCTCTTGCACTTCCCGTCAATTGTGACCATGTATAAGATCCTCCCCTTACCATCAAAGAGAATGGGATGGGCGAAAACGCAAAAAATTCCCATCCAGAAGAGGCCTCTGAGCACATGGCATGGCCTTAAATAACCTTGCCTCATGTCGGTAGCCATTAGGTTGCACATGTCATCTTGCCTCACGAGCGGGCAGTCAAGGGAGACCTGCCTCGACACCTACAGCCAGCTAGAGCCACCACAACTGAAGATCAGCTGGCAGAAGAACGAAATGAGGAGCAAGGCAATAGCTCAATCAATGCCAGATGCAACTCCCTCCCTGCCCAGAATCACAGTCCATGTGCCAGCCCAAAGTTAGATCAGGGTCAGGATAGGTAAAGGTAAAGGTGCTAGTCATGTATGACTCTAGGGGCGGTGCTCATTTCCATTTCCAAGCCAAAGAGCCAATGTTGTGTAAGTCCTGGGCCATGTGGCAGGCATGGCTCAATGCATTTCTGTGCACAGAACACTGTTTACCTTCCCGCCTTTTACCGCAGCACCTATTTATCTACTTGCATTTACATGCTTTCGAACTGCTAGGTTGGCAGGAGCTGGGGTCAACAGCGGGAGCTTACTTCGCTGCGTGGCACCTGGGACCCAAACCACCGAGCTGCTGACTTTGCAGCCAACAGTTTTCAGCGCTCTAGCCCACTGAGCCACCACGCCCAGTGGGTCAGGAAAATACTCTCTAATTTCTAACATTTTTAGAGTGAAGGGAGTTTGGATTGTGCAAAGCCTTGGTTGGTTTAGTGTCAGCTCAGACAGTTCTTACTCATCTTAGCTACCTTATGACTGTGACCTAGGTCACCAACAACAGTACCTTTCCCCTCCTAGTTTGGGTGCCAATTAACAAGGAAGGGAAGGGAAGGGAGCCTGTCCCCCAAACTTCTGAGTGGAAGTGAGACCTGAACCTTTCATGGTCAGTCTAGGAAGGGCACCTTGGCAAAATGTTTAGCACCACCTTGTCTTCTCCTGGTAAGCTGGAACTACTTTTATCAGGCAGTTCTTGCTAAGTCCCTCTATTATTTTCTAATTGAAGCAAAACAAGTCGAGGAGCTGTGTAGCCATTCCACTTTTGTATTTCTATTATTTTCTGCAACACATGTATATACAGACCCAGCACTTTTCCTTAATTCTCTTCTGGTGGCATTGAAGTGGTCTGATCAGAGATGTGCACAGTTTAGTGATAAAGCACAAACTCTGTATGCAGAAGGTTGCAGGATCCATCCCTGACATCTGAAGGAAAGGCTTGGCAGGGAGAAAGTGACCCTTGAAAAGTGTGAATAGCTACTGACAATCAGAATCGAGGATACTGAGCTAGATAGATCAGTAGTTTGATTTTGATTTAAGGTAATGCAGCTTTTTGAACTCCCACATTCATAATATATGAATCCTTATCATTGAGTTTTCAGAGGTCACTCGACCTGTTCTGTGGCTACCCATGTATTTAGATCTGAAGCAACACATTGTCACTTTTCCCCCCAAGCAATACTTTTTTGTTTTTTTTTCTGTCATGCCATATATCATCCAGGCTTTCTCTTTTTGCTCATCTCTATTCCCCACCATGCCCCAAACAATCCAACTTCCTGCACCACCCACCCACACACGCCGCCAATGCAGTGCACCCTTGCTTTTTCTAGTGCTCTTCTAAGCAAACCAGAATGAATGGGAATAAAGGATGAGTGTTTACTGTCATATGTCCAAGTCCTGTCCTTGGAATCTCAATTGAATAATGTATAGATTTTGAAACCCGCAGAACAGCAGAAAGGAAATGCCACCTTGAAGGAAGAGCTGTTGGTGAAGACAACCTATATAGATTTATGCACTATTTTCTGAAGTGTAAAATACTTATCACCAACCTTGTCATCTCTTTGACTTCTTTGTCATGATGAGTTTTTAATCCACTAAGCACATCCATAATTGTCAAGTCATGGGTTGTTCTTTATTTTCTGTGCCTACGTATAGCTCGTATTATTTGGTTCTGTGCAAAGAAAGCCTATAAAGGCTTTCTCCCATCATTCCCTGCCAGCCTTGTCTTATAAACAGAGGAGAACACTTATAAAGAGATTTTTGACTCATGGAGCTGGCAGTGTTCTGTTCACTTCCTGTTGTCTTTTGAAACACCTCGGTATGAGTCACACTTTATGGTCTCATATTAAATTTTAGCTTGCAATAGATGTGTGTTTTATGACAGTAGCACTATCTTCAGTTGTTTCCGGGGGGGGGGGGGACATTACCACATAGGAGCCATAGAGTAATGGTCGTATATGATGTAATGCATGTTAACTAAAAATGTTAAAGCAAAGGCAAAATAAAAGCCCTTGAGTTATGTAACGGGCATTGCCTTAGCTTCTTTTTATTTTCCTTACTGCAACAGAGAGGAAATATGAAACAGGCTTGCACTTAACATTTGTACGTGAAATAATCCCTCAAAATGCACAATGAATCTAAATGTTCCATGTGTCCAATTCCTCCAGAAGTTCAAGGGCTCTCGACAGCAGCCAGTTTGCTTGCTTCCCAGAATAATGGCATTGGAAATAGCAATTCTTACCAACAGTGTTGTCAGACCATCATATAGGCATTTTTTGTCTAAATGTACTTTCAAATATATGATTAGGAGCGCATTGCTTCTTTTCCTCTATATTTTATTATTCTCTTTCTCCCCCCCCCCCCACCCCAAGTACAGTGGACTCTTGTATAACAAACGGTTTGTATAACATAAAATCTGTACAACATAAAAATTCCGGAGATAGGGGAAATTTGCTTAACAGAATCACCTATGGGGCGAATCCGTACAACATAAAAATGGTTGCGATTAGGGATTACTCCGTTTTCAATGCATTCCTATGGGAAAGTTGTATAAAGGAAAACATGCTTAACAGAATTTTATTTGGAACGAATTAATTACTTTATACAAGGTACCACTGCAATACGATCTTGTATTACAAACTTGTTTTCAGGTTGCAGCTCCAAAATTCTGGGAGCTCCAGCTTGCAGACCCATTCTTACAGATCAAGGCATACTTTACAGGTGTACACTGTATTTTATAGAGCCTAAAAAAACAGAAAGACTGAATTGGTGGTCACACTGGCAATAACTATATTTAGGCATCATTTAAATCAATTTAGATTTTTTAAAATCCTAATGAAAGGGTGAAATGATAATGGTAAAATAGAATAAAAACCTTTGAACTGCAGATCTGGAAGGGACCCTATGGATCATTGAGACCAAGGAGGCACAGTGGAAAGTTGAACTCCCAATCTCTGGCTCTGTAGCCAGCCATGTAAGGCACTGAGCCATCCGGCAGTTGAATGTATATAGGCTACAAAGGTATATAGAAGGCATAGTTCATTCACAACCAGCGGCAGAGGCTCGAAGGCATAGTTCATTTACAACCAGTGGCAGAGGCTCGATCCACCGCATGGGGGCGGGGCGGGAGGAGGAGTCAAGAACCGATCTTGGGATAATTGTTGTGGGTTTTCCCCCCACTACAAATCCCAGCATGTCTTTCAGCCAGGCTGGCTGGGGGAGTTGTGCAACTCCAAACACACACACACACACACACACACACACACACACACACACACACACACACACACACACACACACACGTTTCAAACTGTTACTTGGGAGACACTACAAATCCTGGCTTGTCCTTCGGCTAGGTTGGTTGGTGGAGTTCAGCTGAAGTATTGAAAATGATTTTATAATTCACAGTGATTGATGTTGTGTTGTAATTGTGTGTAAATATTTGTTTGTTATTTTAGTTTATTATATTATAGGTTTGTTCTGTTTGATATGTTTTTAGTACTGTTGTAAGCCGCCCAGAGTGGCCATATGGGTGGTGGTATAAGTTAAATAAATAAATAAAAAATAAATAAATAAATAAATAAATAAATACCCATCTGGCAGGGTTTTCTGAAAATATCTTGCTTCTAAACTCAACTCAATTCATTATGGTTTTGTGGATGTGAACAACACTGCTCTCATTTTAATTTGATCCTATGTGGATTCGGGGTGGCAGAAGTACCAATGGTGTTTTTTTTTTTTTAACTTTTAAATCTGTACTTGCTGCATGCAGTTACTTAGTATCTGCAAAAATACTGTGCTTTGTACAGAAGCGGCAAGGAGAAATTCATTACCTACCTGTTCATGATAAGTAGTGATATGGGAAATGGAACCTGTTAAAGGTCACCCTGTCTGCTTTACTATGAAAGACTGGGGTGCCCAAGAGACAGTATTGTTCATGGCAGAGTAAAAAGGGGCTGGCAGGTAATGGTGCAGCTCAACAACATCTGGAGAGAGACACACACCCTAGCTGTCGAAAAGGCCTAACTGTATAAGATTCGATACAGTGAACATCTCTGTATCAGCTAAATGAAATAATTCTACCTCTAGATAACTAGTATGCTCTCTTAAGGGAAGGAAGGAAGGAAGGAAGGAAGGAAGGAAGGAAGGAAGGAAGGAAGACTGTGATAAGTATGTTAAGAAGACAGACATGACAGGAAATGGTTGTACAGGGTTATCATCTGCCTCCTTTCCTGCTCTTCATCCAGCGATGCAGATAACACTGGGGAGCACTGCCCAATTATTATATGTCAGGTAATCCCACCTGATCACTGGATAAAATTAAATTTAAGATATTAATTCAAATAAAACAATAAAAATAAAAAATGTTTTGTGTTAATTCGGTCTGTGTAAGACAGAGCTTCCACAACATGTTCTGGTTGTGCCCACTTATAAGCTTACTCCACTCTGCAGGCTCTATGTTCATATCTACAACAACAAGTGCAAGAAAACTACAAATAGGTAACACCAAACAGGTTTACATCTTAATTGTTTTGTTAATAATGTGAACATAAAATTATTTTCAGAATAAATCAATCCTGTTTTAGTCCATGAAGTCATGGCTTACTTTGTCTGAATTCCACCTATGATATTTAGTAGATTCAGAGTTTGAAAGAAACTATTCATTCTTTCATTTGTTCATTTGCTTGATTTATACACTGCCTTTCCCCAAAAAAGGGATCCAAGACAGGTTACAAATTATTTAAAAGACAAATATTAAAAATACAATAAATTGTAATTAAAATGCATTAAAATAGATTAAAGTGATTTAAAATCATGGTGTTTTTTAAAAAATGAAATGTACGGTATCCCTAATTTAAAAAGTATATGCTTGGCAGTCAGTTATTTATGAAAAGTTTACCTAAAAAGAAGGTCCTTTGCCTGCTACAGAAGACAGCAGAGATGGAACCACCCTGGATTTCAATGAAAGCAGTTCCAATTAACTATGGGTTAACTAGATGGCTCAACTAGGACAGACTAAATAAGGTTACTTAAGGGTGGATACAGGTCTTCCATTTGATGCAATCCTTGCATGGCATATGAACTCAAAGTGACGATATTTGTCCCATCTCCCTTAAGAAAACAACAATAAAAGCCCCCTTACTGATACCTTTTCCCTCCTCCTCCTCCTCCTCCTCCTCCTCCTCCTCCTCCTCCTCCTCCTAGGAAAGGAGGGAAAAGAGACTGCACAATGGTAACGGTATGGTGTTAACCTGGTGAAGTTAAAAAAGGCCCACAAGACCAGGAAAACGTCAAATTGACTAGCAGTAATATGAGAATCACTGAGATAATATGAGGGCTTTGTATATCTTAATATCTGCTACAAATGCTGGATGTGAAGTGAAACTGCCTTTTTATTAGGGCCGTGCATGGGTCCCCACCCCCACCCCCAAGTTTAGCTCAGAAGCCAATTCAGGGTTTCAAAATGGATCCCAAATGAGAAGAGAGCAATTCATTTTCCCAACCAATTCACTTTGTGTCTTGGACCCAATTTTATTTATAAATTTTGATTGCCACCCTCCCATTGATTAACCTCAAAATACCAACACAGACTAAGATGATGGTTACCTTTGTACTTGTGTAATCAGATTTACAAACATTGTAGATCATGAATAAAGCAAAAATATCTGGCAAATTTCACAGCCCTCGCTTCAAGGTCCATGCACTAAACAGTATTAAAGTTTCCTTAATGAAGAAAAGCTTTGGTCAAAGCTGATGAAAGACCCCATCATTACACACACTCACACACAATCATACAAAACATTGAAAATTAATAAATCTTCAGGGGTAAAGTTATAGTTCTTTGAAATGGATGTGGGAACCAAAGTATATCAAATTACATTTCCCCCCTAGCAAATAATATTTCAGAAAAAGTAAAAAAATAAAGTTTATTACGGTCATATGACCAGTATAAGTACATAAAGAGAGTGGATACAAAAGAAAAAAGAAAGAAAAAGAACAAGGAACAAATACAATTATAAAACATCAGCAAGCAACACAACCTATGAAATACAGCAAGTACTGATGGAATGATGGAATGTATTGTTTATATGTCGCATGGAAACGCAAATGTTTAAGTCTCAGCATTTATCTTACTTTAGGAAAAGGACTTTAGGAAAAAAAATATGAAATGCAGTACCATGGAACTGAGGGAACTTTCCCTGGAAAGGTGCATAGGGTGTGTGTGTGTGTGTGTGTGTGTGTGTGTGTGTGTGTGTGTGTGTGTGTGTGTGTGTGTGTGTGTGTGTGTGTGTGTTTGTGTTTGTGTTTGTGTGTGTGTGTACTGTTGTTGGTTATCCAACTCCAAAAGTTGAAGAATGATTTCAGCTTCTTCTTGCTGGGGTCATCTGGAACTTGTGGAAGATCTGTTGAATAAAGTCAAAGTGCTTAGAAAAACAGAGACTGGAAAGGAGTAATTTTCCTTTTTTCTTCCTTTTTCTTGGGGTCGTGGGGGTAGGGAATGGATCACTCATCTGTCTTGATGAAATCTATCATGAAGGAATCGAAACCTCACTGAAGGATGAGCAGTGAGGTTTAGATAACAACCTTTAGGCTGAAGCCTAAACACATTCTACTCCTGAATAATCAGAATTTCATCCATGAGGAGCCCAGCAAGGGAAAACTTCTTTCTTGAGTTCTGGGAGATGATGTCCCCAAAAGAGTATGACCACATGGTAAAACAGATCACAGTTGGTAGCTTTTGAGGAACAGTCCAGTGCTATCTATTTTTTGGCAATCATATGGCAGATGGGGAAATGTGCTCTGTGTCCCACTTTTGGATTTCAGCTCTATATTTCTGGTGGGTTTTCATGTTTGCACACTGAAATGGAATGATTCCTTAGCAGATGGAAGGGATGTTTTAAGGGAGATCACTGTTGAAGTTTTAAAACCTTGCATGCTGCCTATGATTTGTTTGGTTAGCAAGACGTTTCTTTGCTTAGGTGGCTGTCAATCTATCCAGCACTGGCGACTAAAATGATTACTGGGCTGGGGCACCTCCCTTATGAGGAAAGGCTAAAACAGTAGGGGGCTCTTTAGTCTGGAAAAAAGGTGCCTGAGGGGGGATATGACTGAGACGTACAAAATAAAGCAGGGCATGAATAAAGTGGATAGAGGGATGCTCTTCTCCCTCTCACAAAATACCAGATACAGGGAACATACACTCAAATTGAGGGCTGGGAGAGAACAGACAAAAGAAAAAGGGGATTGGACAGATTCCTGGAGGAAAAGTCCATCACAGGTTACAAACCATGATGGAGATGTGAAATCTCCAGGCTTAAAATTGAGGTACTTCAAGGGCCAGATGCAGGGGAGTGGTATCAGGAGACAGATATCTAGTCTCATGCACTCCCATATGCATCTGGTAGGGCCACTGTGAGATACAGGAAGCTGGACTAGATGGGTCTTTGGCCTGATCCAGCATGGCTCTCCTTATGTTCTTATGTTTCCTGCCTCTGAATTCCAGGTGAGCCCTGCCTCTGTCATGAATGCTCTTTTTTCCTCTCATCTGTCGAAGTCTGCTGAATTGCCTGTTAGTTTACTTTACTGTTCCCAGCAATTAGTAAAGGAAACATTTTTCTCTTTCTAATATTAAATTTTCATATTGAGTTATGGAGACTGTTAGTCCCAGTTAATGAAAAAAAAAGGTGGACTTTCCAAGGAAGTTGAAGCTATTGTTTTCTGTAAACTTCTGTCCATCTAGTATATATTTAAAGGAGAATTTTTACCAGAAATTCTAAATTTTACAACATTAGTTCCATCAGAGCAACCCTTTCTCGTGTGACTAAGCACATATCTTTGCAGCTCTCCAATTGCACACTAGCTTTTCAAACTCTGACCAAGGGCTTATAATAATCTCAGGCTCTAGTACAAGCCATTATCATCAGTGAGAAAATAAGCCCGATGGCTTTCAGCAAGACCTACTTCCAAGTCAACACAAGATTAGGCTGTCAGTTTCAGGGTCACACTGCCACCATTAGGAAAGTGTGAGAGAGCCTTCTCAATGTAGTCCATGCTGACAAACTGGACCAGCCCAATTGTTACATCTCCCTTTGAATGTCTTCATTCCCTCTCAGTTTCCCTCCCAGTTTGGGAACAACGAACAAAATAATTCTAAACTCTGGACCTAAATAGATATGTACACTTCTGAAGGGTACAGTACATGGAGCCATGTTAGTCTATTGCAACAAAACCACTTAAGACTCTTGTAATACTTCAAAGACATGGGGTGTCAATTCATTATAAGCTTTCATGAACTGCAGTGTCTGGTCTAACTCTGAGGCTTGGCTGTAGTGTACAAAAGAACATGGAAAGCACAATATGTCACTTGTTAAGGTATCTCCCCAAAAGTTGTTATTTCTAGCATGTAATTTATCTCAGATGAAGGACACCATTAATATTGTCACATTTTAATTCCACTATTCCCTGTTGGCTGTAGCAGAGGTGGCCTGTTTGGGCTTTGGTTTATGACCCCCCCTGAGTCTGTGTCTAGCTTAATATAGAGGCAAACTCTTGCCTGGCTGCAAATCTGGATTTTCTCTCAAGATTACTCACCCCCAAATGAAAAGAGTGGAAGTATTCATTTTTCAAATAATTAAAATTCATAACATTTTATAATAGGTATATTATTTTCAAGCTCTGCCATTTGGATGGATCAATTTTAGAAGCAGGCACTTGTGAATTTAATATTCATATGATTAACACAAGAAAGCCCTTCTGAACAATCATACCTTAGTCATTCATTTGGGGCTGTTCTTTGAGAATGTTACAATGATTTCATGGACCCTCTTGCCAGTCCCAGAACATTTGTATAGTTCTTAAAATTCTTTTCATCTACATAGTAATTAACATAAGGTCTTAATACAACCTGAAGAGTTTCAGTGCAAAACTCTGAGTGTAATCCTGTGCACAGAGCAAGTGTTGCTGAGCACAGTGGAACTGACTTCCAAGTAGACATGATAGGCCCCATGATTCATCTTTATTCAATACTCAAGTAAGTGCACTTATGACTGCAGCTTCACATCCCTGTTCATCATTGTGAAAGCAAAGTAAGCATTAGTGCTTAAGCCTATTGTTTGATACCATGAAGCTTAAAGTGCTGTCTTCTCATCACCAGCTGGGAGAAAACCTACTTATCTCAAAAGGGACTCAGTAGACAGGAATAAGATTACAGTATGACCCCCTTATCCGCTGATTCACTAACTGTGGATTCAGTTATCTGTGGTTGGTAATCACAGGGGGCAGGATGGCAAGGAGGAGAAAAAAATAAAAATAAAGCTTACTTTTGCCGATACCCTCCACCCTCCTCCTCTCTGCCACCGTGGGTCAGCCAGGCACCCTCCAGAGGGGTGGAGGACCTGCCTGGCCAGCCAGCCATTGAACTTCCCATTTGCATCCCCAGTGGATCAGAAGTTTTGAACTTCCTGCTCAAACTTCTGATCCTCCACCTGGGACCCAAGCAGGACTTTCAAAGGCCAGTTGGCCATGTGGGTCATTAAAGTGACCAGCCTGCTTTAGAGGCACCTAGCAAAAGAGGCACCTGCACTGCTCTCCCAGGACATCGGGTCAGTGGCAGAAGAAGCACTTCCTGCAGGCATCTGCAGGTCCACGTGGGTGCCTCTTCTGCTGACAGCCCCGATGTTCTGGGTGAGCAGCATGGTGTGGTCACCTCTTCAGCTGCCACCACTACCACTGCTGAGGAGATTCCCTCCTCCCTGCATAGGAGACTCCTGGCCTGGTGGATGGGGCTTCTCTTTTACCCCCTCCCTGGCCACCACTGCCACCTCTTTCTACTTCCCCTCCTCATCACCACTGCCACCCCGGATCAAAGCGTTAACTCTTATTTTAAGATTTCTGTATCCACGGGTGTGTGTGTGTGTGTCCCAGAATCGATCCCCCATGGATATGTGGGTCCTACTGTACTTGTAAGTCTGATATTGCAGTCAGTGCCATTGCCTTCTAAGCAAGTGGTTTTAGGTCTGAAGTCTTACTCATATAGAGGGATGAGGAAAGGAAAGCCTGAGTATCACATGTGCCTCCCCTCCCAGGAACATTTTTGTGGTTCTCCTAGCCTAAGACTACCTCACTGGGGGGGTGGAGGGAGATATTTATTTTTGAGTGATAAAATTTTGCTTTTGGAGGACAGCTGTGGTTTTCCCTTCATGAGCCTCATCGGGGGGGGGGGCTTGATGCAACCTGTAGAAGGCACAAATTTAGTCCCCTGAATTTGCCCATCTCTAATCTAGCCTCACTTTTCATATTTTGGCATGTTTTTGTTAATTGCATGTAATAGTCATCCTCAGTCCTAATAGGTGCCATGAGAATTCTTTTGATGTGAGTCGGAAGATTCTCCAAAACTCTTTAGAGAATAACCCAATGCATTTAGTAAATCAGTGCAAACTGTGCCTAGACAGTGGCCTCATTAGACTTCTTCTTATGTGTTTCATACTCAACATTCATGTGCGACGGAGGCTGTGACCAATGTTCTGCCTGTCAGGCTAATAATTTCCCATGACTCTGCTCCTGGAAGGAACATCCGCAAATGGGAAATCTTGTACATTTACCAGTTTGACATAAATTAATTCATTTACATAATCTAGCAAGCCTGATAATACTGTCCTTTTAATTGAATGGCTGTGCTTAAGCTTCAGTCACAGGGTTCGCACTAGCACAGCCTTGAATATGCAACCTTTTTCAAATAATTGAGACAGAAAAATAAATACATTTCCTTTTTAAAGAAGCAGCTTGTGCCCCTGGAGATTGGCAGGAGGGTGAAGGACATTTGGCCTTAGAAATCTGTTCATTCCCTAGGCTTACAGTGCACTTTGGTGAAGAAAAATGCCATGCAAAAGCAATTTACTCATTTGACAAGAGTGCAGAACTTGGAATATTTATCTTTGAGAAAAGCACACCAACCTATTTCTTTTTCCTTACATCTTCTTATGATGTGGGTTGGAGGTGGTCTGGAGCACGGGCATGGTCCCAGGCTGGAGACAATGATTAAATCCTCAGATTCTAGCCTGTTATTGAGTTGACTACCCTGCTATTGGGCCTACTGGGCTGGGAAGATTTTACCTGCTCTGCCTTTTGTGTTAAGGTTATGCTATTGTGTTATAATTGTTCTTGTGTGTATGCTTTTATTGCTTTTTATATGATTTTATTTTTGGTTTTATGTGGAATGTATTTTGTATTTTGTCTGCTCAGTGACAGAAATAAAGACTACTACTACTACTACCAACACACTTTGGTTATAGGAAGCCAACATAAATGTAATTTGCATATAGGGACATGTATTATAATAATGCATTGGGGGTGGGATTCACAAAATATACCCACATATTTGTGTCGGGGGAGGGGGAATAAGTTTCACGAATTGATATAAGCCTAGCATGAGGATGCCAGCAGGAAGTGCAGAAATGTGACAAGCCTGAGTGACAGGTTTTTCCATCTTCACCGAACCCTCTCTGAGTATGACACCGAGAACCAAACGTACTTCACATTTCCGTCATGTTTTTCATTTCTTGGAGGTGGCATGCTAGACTACAAGCAGCTTACTTTTTTATATATCTTTTGCAGTTCAAAAGCACCATGTGGCACCACATACACAACCGTGGTTCTGTAAGATTCAATATTTCAAGCTTTGCTTTCAAAAACAGCCCTGGAGTTTACCGAGACCTTGTTAAGGGAATTGATTTGAAGGGTTGGACTGGAAAGATAGCTGGGGGGAAATGTGATGAGAAAAATGACCAGTGACTTTATAAATGGGTCCATGGCCAGACCTGTCAATAGTTCTGGTAAGCACAGATCTATTGACAGGATACTTCTTATGCCCTAAGCCAGGCATGTCCAAACTTTGGCCCTCCTGATGTTTTGGACCACAGTTCCGAGAATTCTAAGCTTAGATTGCCAATGGCAAAGGACTGTGGGAGTTGTGGTCCAAAACATCTGGAAGGCCAAAGTTTGGACATGCCTGCCCTAAGCACATCTGATCTCGCCTGATTTCAGAAGCTAAGCAGGTTTGGCCCTGGTTAGTACTTGGATGGGCAACCATCAGGGAATACCATGTGCCGTAGGTGCCTGGAGTCGGAACTGGCAAGCCACTCCGGTATTCCTGTCAAGAAAACTCCATGGACATGGGGTCACAAACAGTCAGTAACGACTGTAATGACACAACACACACACACACCAGCCAGCACAGCCATTATTATGTAGTTGGTTGTGAGATTCTGGGAACCAGAGTCAAAAAACAATGTGGTTCAAGTGTTGGTGTTATGATACTGCCACAAAATATAAAGCTCCTTCAACATGATTGGCATCTTTTTGTGGAAGAATCCATAGTCTCACTCAAGATACCTATTCAGCTTCACTGGCAATCCCTTGGTACATTCTATATCAGTGAGGTGAGGAAGGAAAACCACCTGCAAGTCTCTAACCCCCATCCTAAAATGTGACAGATACATTCCCAGCTCATTTTCCCATGAGCCTTAGCTTACAAAAGGCATCTCTTTTAAAGGCTCCAACATGTGTGTATCCATGGGTAGGTGAATAAGATTCCTGCCTTTTAGCCTCCCGCTGTAATCAATTGGTTTGATGTGTTAGCACACAATGGAAGAAGACTGGGATCACATTAATTGAAGGCTGTAGGCCATAAAATTCAGGACAAGTCTTCAGAAAATGAGAGGAGAGATCATTTCTAATAGTCAGGTTAAAAAGTAGTATAAGGAAATGAGAAGACTAATTGAAGATGAAAACTACAGAATCAATCAAAATTATTTTAATACTATATCCTCTTACCTGGCCAGGCTGAACTTCTCAGATGGGTTTATCTAATTATTGCATCATTGGATAGATACTGACAGGCATCAGAGCATATCTGGAATTCATCAGTTTCCATGACAGCACAATGAACCTGTGTCAGTGGGTGTCAAGGCTGATTATTCACCCTGATATTTGTGTTGGATTTCCCATAGATAAAGCCAAAGTAAAGCCCACAGATTATACAACATAAAGCTGTCTGGGTAGCTCAGTGGTTTGGGCATCTGGCTGCGGAGCCAGACATTGGGGGTTCAATTCCCCATTGTGTCTCCTATAAGTAGGGACAGCCTGTGTGGCTATGGGCAAGCTGTACCCCTAGGGTGCCCCTAGAAGAAGCAAACCACATCTGAGTATTCTATACCTAAAAAAAAACCTCTGAAAATGGTTGCCATATGTCAGCACTGACTCGATGGCAGATGATGATGATGATGACGATGACGATGACGATGATGACGACGACAACAACAACAACAACAACAGTTTTTTCACACTTTCTGGCATGTGCAATTGGTCCAGTGCAAAGGAATTGTAGTGGTGGTGTCAGTGCAAGTGGGGATTACATCACACCCCCTCAATTGAGTGCCTGTTGTCTCCCTCCAAACAGTTTATCTATTTCTAAAATTGCATTTTATAAAGGTAGCAGAGAAGCACTGTGGCATTTGGCGAGTGGGGAAGAAGAGGTCACAGAATTTCAATCTATTTGTTTGGGTTCTGCCCACTGGAGCCTGAGAAAGTGTGCTTACTTTGTCCTCCATGTATATGCATATGCATAAATAGTCTTTATAGCTATTCATGTGGTGCAGCTTAATTCTGTGATACCCAAAATCAGTCTCACACCTGATCTACATAATTAGTAGGTCCTGAGGCTTTACGTACATATGTTACTTCTAAATACAACAGGACTATCATTTCAGTATGTTGAAGTTCACAAAGATACAGTAACTATAGTTTTTCATTTAGTTTGTTACTATCTGCCACTTTGTCTGTTATTCCCACCATAATCAAGATTCACTGTAGTGTCTTTTCTAAAGATATCTATTATGCTCAGATCTGACAGGAATTGCCTGTTTCCAAATCTTCACATTTTTTTTCCATCAGAAAGCACAAAGCCAGTTTATTAAAAAAAAAAAAAAGCAGTATGGTGTGACAGTTTGTTTGTCTTTAAATGTCATCCAGGCTGATTATTTTTGAAACAAGAAGTAAATATCTCAAAAAGTTAAAAGGGAATAACGAGAAGATTGAATCCACCATCTATTCTTATTTATACTCAAGAATTTCAGGCAAAAATCAAAGAAAAAGAAAAGAAAAGAAAAGACACAAAACATGTGGCACCTTTGTGTCTTTTGTTTTGTTTTGTTTTTATTTGATTTTTGCCTGAAATTCTTGAAAAGACTAATGTGGCTACCCTCCCTTAAACTTCTATTTATACTCAACAGTCCCTTAATTCATTGTGAAAAGAAAAGAATATTTTCCACTATTTGCATATACTAAAAAGATGCAAAAAGATGATATTGCTAGCCAGTGCCCTGTTCAACATTTGCATTCTGTCAGAATATGTGCTATTTTATCAACCAGCAGAAGCAATACTTAATGAATAAATTGTTAGCCAGAGACAGAGTTTTCTTAAAACCTAACAGCTATATTCCAAATGTACAAAATATATCACAGAATCACAGAACTTCTACAAATTTCAACAAAGCATAGAAGGGACAGGAATCACATTAGTACATCGATACAAAATTCAACAGCATAACAACATAATAGCATACAGTACATATACAAAATATATGACAGAGAAACAAAGTGGGTGCCTTTACTCATGGAAGGCCCAATGAAGAGTGATTTACAGGGCATTGTTATACACGTCTGTCCAATCATAAATTACATTACATCATAGCTATTGCAACTTCTTGCACCAGCCAAAATTCATTATGTTAATTCTTTACACCTGTACTCCATTTCAAAAAACTATACACTGAGTCACTGTGACTTTGCACTTTTTACAGACTCCATCTTCAAATCAATTAAATACATATCAAATACATGTAGAGCATCCTGTCTAATACATATATTTCACTAACTAGTACCTGACACATTCACAAATGCAGGAACTGCTTTGATGATCTGATGCGGTCCTACTTCGACGCAGCTGGGCCCATGACTGGTGCCTTGCCAGATCTGTGGTTTCTCAGCAAATCTTCAAAGGTAGCCCTACTGTTGTCTAAAGATGTGAACCAGCTTTGGAGTGTCCGTACAAAGCAAAGAAGAAGCTGTCAGCTCAGGCCATGTCACATGTACTACAGATCACTAAAGTTATTTTGGTGTTTCAGAGGGGTTAGAAATAAAGACATCTGGGGGGGAATACCTGGTACCAGCTGTTGTGGGAAAAGAAGGAAGCATCAAGTGGAAGGACAGCTAAATATTTTGAAAGCCAAATTCCCTGTGGAAATCCAGTAGCTGAGTCCCTGAGGAAGGCTCAGATCAACCTCCATAAACTAAATACATTTTAGTCTGTTCAATCCATTAGCCATTTCCCATCCAGGCATGAAAAAGGGAGGGTGCTACATTTCTCTCTGCATTCAAGAAATGTCTTTCAGAAACTACACTGTCTTCATTACATTTAGGATACTCAGGACGTGTGTGTGGATATGCATTAATGCATATGTGTTAATTTACAATAGATGACTGGCTTTTGTGTGGGCTTTAAAGTATTTAGATAAAGTAACATTAGGAGCTCTCTTCTCCCTCTTGTCACCTACTTGTTAGTCTGTTAGTGTTTGGTGCATTGAAACAGGGCCACAGAGGAAACTGCCCCATGAACCTACAGATATAGTACCTGCCAACTGGACTTCTTTTTGAGAGATAGAAACGTTTCGCTGCTCATCCAAACAGCTTCATCAGTCTGATGAAGCTGTTTGGATGAGCGGCGAAACGTTTCTATCTCTCAAAAAGAAGTCCAGTAGCCATGACTCAACTTCCAGATAAACTCACCTGGATGACTGAGAATCTTCACAGACATACCTGCCAACCTTTTTCTCTTTGTCATGGACCAGCCTTTCCTGTGTCATTAGCAGTCCTGCATCAGCAGCTTTCCTTTCAGAAGATCCAGGAGTGAGTGTCAGCTGAGCAACAGTGTCCACCTGAGGCGGGGGGTTCATGGGAAAGTGGGGGGTTGGGCAATAAGTAGAGCACATGGCTCCCAAGAGAAGGAGGGAAGAAACAAGGAAGGTGATAGGAGCTTTGCCTACAGACTGAACATCCACCACCACCTTCTTCTTCAAGTGTCATGACCTCATAGAACGTTGCCAATCAGTAGCCTGAACTGGTTTCTATCTGAGGCTATTCTAAACAGAGCAGCTGTGCTCACTGTGGACCATTGGCTTAAGTTTTTAAGCCAGAATGTTATTCTACGCCTCAGGCCATGCTTCCCATGTATTTTTCCTTGAAGGATAATTTGCAGCAGATGGTATTTCTTATTGTGTATTTTGTGTACAAAATTTATTATGTGTCCAGTCTTTAGCATGACTAGAACATCCACCACATGTCCCAAATGATGGCACTGGGAGATAGATGTCATGGTGTTTTGTTTTCCTCACTCATAGCATACACCCCAGTAGAAAAGTGTAAATACCTGCACAACCCTGAGGAAAAATGCTTCAGACTACCATTTGCAATCTCTATAGCAAATATGTGGGTACAAATGAAATCTAACAATACCTGCAGAGTGCAGACCCCTACTATTGCCTAATTTTGAGGTTACCTAACCAAACTTTGCCTGTCATGTGATATCCCAGTTGACACAATATGCCACAAATGATTGGACAATGCATTCTAGATCTTTAAGGGCTCCATTTTCCAAGGTCATTAAACTTGAGAGCTCTTATCCAACATAGAACTACACCTTCCATTTCCAATAAGGGGGCAACACAGAAGATATCAGCTCAACACTGAAATTTTCAGAGGTCGGTAAAATGAGTATCCAGCTTGGGGGGGGGCAATGTGTAGCCTGCATACTGTAATTAAACTTTAAACCGCCCAGAGAATACTTGAAGAGGTATGGGGCAGTATATAAGCAGGACACTTTGCTTTCGCTTTGCTTTGCTTTTGGAAAGTCACTTTTTTTGCAAACACATCCAGTCTATAAGTTGTCTCCTTTCCCACTTTCATCTGCCTGAGGTTGTGGATGTTGAATGGGTATTGGAACAAAAGATACCTGCACATCATTTTAATAATAAGGATCCAATAATGTTCTCAAAAATAGTAATCCTAAATAGTATGATACAAACATATAGAGCAAAGATGTGCACGTGTCACCCCCACTGCTTTCCTAGCTCACCTTCTTCTTTTTGATCATTTAGGAGCAAGCAGTGCTCTCTGATGCCACGGCCGGATTGTAAAACCTCTTCTGCACATTGCTGACCAGTCATGATTAAAGAAAGATGGGTCTCAACAATGATACGCACCAACATCAATATTTGGTCTTAGCCTGATGCTGAAATACCTCTTGATTAACTGTCATTTAGAACAAAACAGAACTGGAATATCCATGTGAACTCTGCTGGGAACTAAGAGTGTGATCAGATAACATTACAAAGTTGCCTTTGATTGCCCTTGAAAGTATAACAATGTTCTCCTTTAAAACGGCCCTTCTTTGCATGCAAGAATTGCTTCAGTCCAGCTCTCAAAAAAGAGTAACCCTGCCATAGGACCAAAAAAGGTCCAGCCTGGGCATGGACCTGGTCAGGGTGGTTCGTGATTTCCTGTACATTGTCCAATCTGCAGAAGATAGCTCACACTGAACTATTACACTTAAGGTCCAAAATCCATCAATGTTTTCATCTGATCATATCCTAAATTCACATTTCAGGGAAAGGGGGAGTCAAAGGGCATAAAGGACCAACTTGAAATAACTTCAGATTTTGCTGAGTAGGAGGAACTCCATGAATTGAAATTAGGAGAGGAAAGTGTTGATCAGATTTCTGTGTAATAATGCCTACAATATCGTGTCTCTCCTTTCCAAGAGTATTACTGATTTGGAATTAGAGATGGGCACAAAGTGAGCTACAAACCAAAAATGGGCTGGTTCATGGATTGTTTTATGAACCAATCTGGGGGTTGTATTTTGGCCTGGCTTTATTGCCAGGCACTGACTGCTGTCTCTGTTCATGCACACATAGCCCAGCTGATAGGCTTTCCCAGGGTGGCAGGGGTGGCACAACACGGAACAGGTCCCCAGCCACCCCCTACCCCCGGTGCATGAACTTAAAACCAAATCACCAACTGGTTCAGTACAGTATTCTGGTTAGTTCATGGTGGTCATTTTTAATGATTTGTAACTTACCCCAAACCATAAGAGATAACAAACCACCATTTTTGAGGCCTGTGACCATCTTGACTAGGAATCATACTGATGCTTCTATACTAGTCAGGATTTTGTTGCACATCAGCTGACTTCAAATCTCCTTGGTGCACTGATGCAGAATCACCCACTTTCACAAGCATTTCCAGTGTATAAATGAGGATTCCATCTGCAAATAATCAACATGGGCTTGCATAAGGAGATTCTGGACACCCCTTATACAAACAATGAAAAAGCTGCCCATGCTATGACTGTTGCACTACCAAACAGGAATCTACTTACCATTGTATTTCTCCATGGTCATAATGCATTTAACAAAAAATGTCCATTTTACCTTTGCTTAGTGCCTGCCCCAACCACAGATAAAAGCAATGCCTAGAAACAGCTGTTGTAGTTTACCTCTCAGTCATCTCTTTTGGTACTCCTAAGCAAAGGAAATCTCCCAGAATTTAGTCGTTGATATACATATAGTATATAAACAGCTGAGCAGTTACCCTGGCACACTATCTATTTTTCATTCTGGTTTATAGTTTGGAGTTTTATACTGTTTGTTCCCTCGCCCATTCCTGTGGGTGTACTGATCCTATTGAACTCAATGACAGAACCATTGATTACTGTGGCTCACCTGAATTCTACCATCTGCCTCCCTTCTGTCTTCACAGGCAACCCCCCTGTTTAAGATATCTGTTATGAAACGAGTACGTTTAATGAATTTGAAAAGTAGATAATGCTGCATTGGTTGCCACTTGACACACATGCCCATTCTATTCAAAAGATTCCCTAAGGCGTTCCAGAAATGTGTCCAGCTACTCCTCCTAAGGGTAAGCTATATTTACACAGAAAATGATGATTGTAGGATTTGAAACTGTGCACAATAAGTCAAGTTGATAATAGTAGCAAAGACAAAATGGCTCTTCAGAGGAATTGAGATGAATGGGTTCATTAGATCCCCTCCCCTTATTTTCTTCAGAGTTGAGCCAATGTGGTGTGGTGGATAGAGTATCAGGTTACCACTCAGACGACTTGAGTTCAAATGTCTTTTGGGTCATGAGCACTCCTTCAAGTTTGGGAATACTCTTTAACACCTTGTATACCTTGACAACTCTATTAGGGTCCCCAGAAGACTTGAAAGCACTTTTCCCCCACAAAAAAACCCAACCACTTCTCTTGATGCTAGGTGGTTCTGTGATAAAATGATATCATTGTTACACTCCTCATGCACATAAAAGCAAGAAGCATTTGCTGTATGTTTCCCCGTAAACAAGAGAGCTGCAAGGACATAGTGTGATTCCCTAAGCTGTGATATTAACTGCACATTTTGGCTTTGCATTAGACTCTTATCTAAGATATGTGGAATAAATAGTAGTCGTAACAATTCTCTTAGAGCAGAGAGGTACAGATACCATTGGCCAATTAAATCATGTGACATCTAGAAGCTTCCGGGAAGAAGATGGGGAGAAGAGAAAAGAAGCCATGATTTTGCTTAGGATTGCCTTGAGCAATGATGCTTGCTTCAGAGAGGTAGAGTTAGGATTAATTTAGATCGGTCAGAATGACTCAGTGTAACCAGTTAGAGAGAATAGATTAGCTTTTTTTATTGTTTTTATGGAAATAAGTCCATATCTGGGGTCTCTCAAGTTTTTTGATGTTTTAAAAAATCTTTTTTGAAGTATAACCTTCTTTTGTAACTTAGGGCGCTTTTACACGACCCCTAATATCCGAGGCAAAGGGCTCCCAAATCTGGATCTTAAAATTCTTTTCCCACCAGCTGCAGACTTTAAACAAAATAAAATATGACCACGCCCACCTAAGCGTGCCCCAGCACACTTTTCAAGTACCTGGTCTCCAGAGGTAAAAAAATATATTCCGATGCGGATTGTAAAGCTGTGGATGCTGGGCTGGGAGCCTTCTGTTTTTTTGTTTTTTTGTTTGTTTTTGTCCCCGCCGCCCGTTTAAGAGACAGGAATCCCTCTGGGCTGCTTGGGGCTGCTCAGACGGCAGACGGAGGTGAGCAGAGGTGAGCTTTTCTCCCTTTTTTCCCTCCCTCCCCTCACTGCAGACAGGCGCAATGGAGGTCAGAAGGGTGGGAACACAGGAAGAGGGACAAACCCCCATGATCTCTGGTCCGAACTTAAGTTGCAGGCGGATTTTAGAGGTTGTGTAAAAGCGCCTTTAGTTTAGAAATAAAACTCTTTTTTGATAGATACTTGGCCTCATGAAGATTTTGTTTTGGAAAAGAACCCAAGGCAAATCGAAAGTGGATAATGCCTCTGAAATGTTTTGCCTTAGAGAGAAGGAAATCTCTTTTTGTTTTGACCTTGGCAAGTAATGGATCCTTTTGATTTACCGTGCAAGAGCATTTGGAGAATTTGGCATCCGTGTAATAATTGCTTTACTGAGAAACAGAAAAAAGAGCATAAGGGTCAAACCTGAAGTCCCTGAACTAAGTGAGACCCTATCAAAGTTGTACCCCAGTTTCAGCAGATTCTATCTAGCTGTGTTGCTGCTAACTTCTCTTCTGTCACACATGAACAAAATGGATGTCTTTGAGCCAACACGTAACCATTACAAGAGTGAGCCTATGTTGCATTGCCCATCACATTCTCTTCCCTTTTGGTGGAGAAAGAATTCAAGAACTTCTGTTTTCATTCTTTAGAAGCTACACAAACTCTCGTTAATCTTAATAATGGCTAGTAAAGATGAGCAATTTCCAAGAACAGTGCTTTGACACTCTCTTGTTCAGCTAACTATAGTTAAGATGAATCACAGGTTGTCCAGATTCAGATGATATCATTGTTAATGCCTATATGTTAACTTCAATTAATCAGCAATGGATCGGGGGGGGGATGTAAGTCCAAGTCCAAGTGGAGGCTTAAATAAAAACAGTGGCTGAGTGTCATATACAAACCAGCTCAGTGATTTATCACCTCAGCTGGGAGGATACTATTTGATAGGTATTTAGTTCCAGAAAGGGAGCCCCAGTTACTAGAAGAAGGTTAAGTTAAGTTGATTAAAATATTTGTCCAGTTGCCATTATGCTGTAATACACTGATGATAATGCTTAATCACACCTGAATGCTGTATCTTTTCTTTAATGCTTTCATTGTGGGATCAGCCAACATTACAGCTTAGAGGTGGACAGAATGCTACCTAAGGGTCAGTGGCATGTTTTCAGCATTATCACAAATAGGTGTTAAAATAGTCTATGATTAGAAAAGAAAATCCTTAATTTAGGAAGGTATCCTGAGCATCACAGCAAGAGCTGCTCTCACCTCCAGAAGCCAGCAAATTAGTTTGCTTGGCTTAGTGACCAAACTTCAGGACTTGAGCATGGGATTTATCATCAGCCTGATTTCACAAACCGGAAAGATTGTTTCAGGCCACCTCTCTCCAAAGTTACCATGCTCTTAGCTTTGATTATGTCCAATTCATAAATGTCTCTTTCTGGCCTCAGTTGGTACTCATAGTAGCTCATGGAGATTCCAGTTGAAAGAGCATCAATGGTGTCTTCAACGAATTGGTCGTCATAGCATGGACTTCACTTTTCCTCAGTGGGAGAAAAAAACCCTCCACCACTCACTGTTGATCTGCATAATCCATAAATTAAAAGATCTCAATGAATGGCTCTCTCCTTGGTTTGCCTGTGGTACAGTTGCTATAATTATTTTAGCACTGCTGCTTACCAGTGTTCCTGATTGAAAGCTTCTTATAAATCATGACATGCTCTCAGCTCTGGGATGAATCATGACAAGCCTGGAACACCTAATGACTGTGACTTGTTCTTGCATTATAGATTTTACTTACTACATTAGTTCTTAAACTCTAGCTCCTTAATAACAAATTAATACAGACCATCTTAAGTAATTTGAGCTGGTTTCCACTAATATCTCTGAATCCACAAGGAATGTGGCAGCATAAATTCTTGCTTTTCCGTAAGGGGAGGAAAGTATCTCCTAGTAAGATCTCCAACTTTCTATTTTAAACTTTTTTAAACTGACACCCCCCCCCCCAAAAAAAAATGAAAATGACATTTTCCTCCTAATTAAGACCACTTCCATTCAGGACAGATAACTGCCATGTTTTTGACCTAACAGCTTATATGCTTTTGCTAGTATTTTGATATTTATTCTATTCCACCCTGAAGTAAAAATAAAAATATAACCTATTACATGAATGCCTTCTTATTAAGCCACATTTGACAGCATATTAGAAAATAGAAATTAATGTAAGAGTTCAAAGTAGTAAAGTATTTTCATATTAGAAGACTAATATGTAAATAATTGTGAACTGGCAAGAGCTGCATAAGTACTAATAATAGCTACACAGATAATTAAACCTCCATCTGTTATTAAAATACATCAAACTAGAGCCCTAACCCACATGTTATGCCTGAAAGGGGATAGGGCTGTGATTTTGGGAAGGCAGGTAAACCTTATCTGCCATAGCAAACACCTCTGATCTGAACTTTACCAAAGAGTTACTTTAGTTAGTTTACAACCTTTGGTAGATTATACATTTTATATGGTAATAATGAGGAACAGTTCCAAGACGGTGCTTATGCTCTTCCTTGTTCCAATTCCATCTTCTATATTAAACTAGTTAGAACATTTGAGCCAGATGGGTGGTATAAAAAAAACTAATTAAAAACTAATAATAATAAAACAGATTATGCAAAAGTGATATGGTGATTATTAGGCACATAGAAGCAAATATAGCTTTGCAGATGATAAAGCTCTCCTATTACTGTGCTCTCCCCCCCCCCAATATGGGGTAAGAAAATGGTATTCTGTGAGCAGTTAGACCAGTGCTGGCGAACCTATGGCACGGGTGCCAAAGGTGGCACTTGGAGCACTTTCTGTGGGCACCCGACATCGCCCCTTCACCCTTAACCCTGTATTCGGGTTAAATTGCTGTATTAGCACTTTGTGAAAAAAATTAGTGGGTTTTGAATTGCATTTTGGGCACTCAGTCTCTAAAAGGTTTGCCATCACTGAGTTAGACAATTAAAAGTCAGAGTGAGTTAGCCTGGCTAATAGAAAGTTAGCAGAGTAAGTTAAAAAGGAAGAGGTCTGCTTTGATTATTTGCTCAAGTATGTAAGCATGCTGTTTTTGTTATACAGATTCCAGTGTATTCCAAAATATTTAATGTGGGATATAGCTAATAAATTCTCCCATGATTATCTCTCACAGTAGCAATGGTAAATTTGGTGATATCAGAAAGATATTCTGTAAGACAGGCATGTCCAAACTTCGGCCCTCCAGATGTTTTGGACCACAACTCCCACAGTCCTTTGCCATTGGAAATACAGGCTTGGAATTCTGGGAGTTGTGGTCCAAAACATCAGGAGGGCCGAAGTTTGGGTATGCCTGCTGTAAGTGATGGCAGGTAGCAGGTAACCTTTCACAACCAGGGGGAGAAATTACTTTAACAAATGTATCAATAGGTTCCAATCCCGGGGGACTTGCTGCATCCTACTTTGTAGGGACAGGCTGGAGAATGTTTTGCTGTTCTCTCTATGAAGGATATGCCAGTGTACAAGGGTAGTCACTTTAAAGGCTTCATTGAATATTATTGCTTCAAGTAGAGATGATTTATGAAAGCTTACCAAAGGCTTTGATTCAATCCATAGCTATTATTGTGCCACTGTGCAAATGGGAAGAGCTAGTATGTGATCATGTATTCCCCAGGCAAGAGAATTTTCACGTTCCAGATGGATGACACATTAATTAACTTCATTTTCTTCACCACAGAGAAGTAGATATTTCTTCTTCTCTTATAGCATCCAGTTGTAATTTAAAGCAGCCAGCCGCAAATAATGCTATGAAAATGTATGGCTCAGGTGGTTCTGTGGTGCAACTGATGTTCCTTCCCACTGACTGTGTCAGAGAAAAACCCACACACTTTCCGTTCATTTTTTAAAGCTTCTAAATACAATGCTGCCAAAAGAACAATGTGCATTTTCTGGAGTTTATCCATTGTTAGAAACTTAGCTTTGTACACTTAAATGTCATCTCCAAAATAACGTTTGAGAAATGGTTTGCACAGTTCCCTTTACAAAAGGGGAAGACTACTGATCTTATCTATAGTCTGAATACTGTAGCTGCAGAAACACCAAATTATGGAGTGGTGGGGTTTGGGGCAGAAAAAATAAATTACTATACTTTAGGGATGGGCACAAAATGGAAAAATAATGTTTCATTTTGTTTCGTTTCATGCTCAACCCCATTTTGTTTCGTTTCGTTCCTTATGTTTTTTTTTAAAAAAAAATCATACGAAACTAAACGAAACAAAACAAAATGGCTCAGAGCATAATAAAAACTAAAAATGTAAGGAATTTATCTGGAAACTTTACAAAGGATGCTGTCATCACCTGAAATTTGCTTCCTTCCCTGCTCCCACACCCACACAAATAAGTAGTCAGCCTGTGGATTAGTATTTAATATTTTTGTTTACTGCCTCACTAAAGTACCTGGCTTCACACAGAAGAAGGAGCCCTTTGTGCCTGTTTTGATGGGTGAAGCCCATACCCATTTTGTACCCCCAAGGGAAGGGTTTGCCTAATTCAGGCCTGAGTGCATAGTAGGAACACATGAGGGATAGTCCTATAGTTCTAAACCTTGGACTCACCTCTGATTTCAGATTGTATTTACTGCAAACCTATATGCTTGTTAGGGAAATTTGTCACCTGTTGGCTGAAGATGATACTGTAAGTAGTTAAGGGAAGCCCTTATGTCTTCTACAAGATGTCGGCCAGCTTCTAGAGGAGATTTGCCTGGCCCCTCCCTGTGGATATTCAGAAGTACACATGGGCATTAAATGAACTTTTAATTACTTTTATTATTCATTATTCATTTCATTAGGTAATGAAACGAATAACAAACCAACCCATCAAAGAAAAACAAAAATGAAACAAAACAGAAACTTCCATTTCATTCACTTCATTTTTCGTTACCCTCCCTCCTACCTTGTCCTCGCCGCAGTCATCCTGGACCTGGAACTTGGTGGGGGAAGGTAGGCCTGTAGAAGCGCTGGCACCAAGGCAGTGCCTCAAAAAGCCCCTGGCTGGGGACTTTTAAAACCAAATAATAATAAAACAAACCAAACCAAAACAAAACAAAACAAAATAAAAATATATAAAAAAGCAGTGCCAACCCGGCCCCAGGTGCTGTGTAGTTGGCGCTCTAAATTTTAAAAAAATCAAAAACTAAAAGATGTGCTGACTGGGCCCCAGGAGCCCCACAGTCGGTGCTTTAAAAACAAACAAAAATAATTTTTAAAATAGGAGCACCGACCCAGCTCCAGGAGTGCGCAGTCGGTGCTCTAAAACAAATAATTAAATAAAAATTAATCCAATAAAAAATTAAAACAAGTGCTGACCCGGCCCCCGGGGCTGCACAGTTGGTGCTCAAAAACAACACACAACAAAATAAACGAGGTGCTGGCCCCAAGTCAGTGCCCCAAAAAGCCCCTGGCTGGGGACTTTTAAAACCAAATAAGGGAATAAATAAATAAAAATTAAAAATAAATAAATAAAAGGAGCACCGACCCAGCCCCAGGGGCTGCATGGTCAGCGTTCTAAAATCAAGGGGGGGGGGAAAAGATGTGCCGAACCGGCCCCAGGAGCCACGTGCTTTAAAAACAAAACAAACAAAAAAGGAACACCGACCTGGCCCCAGGAGCGCGTGGTTGGCACTCTAAAACAAACAAATAAATTTAAAAAATGAGCATCAACCTGGCCCCTGGCGCTGCATGGTTGGCGCTCAAAACAAAACAAAAAACCTCCAGAGGTGCTGGCCCCAAGCCAGTGCCTCAAAAAAGCCCCTGCTGCCGCCACTGCTGCCAGGATCGCCGCCGCCACCCGGCAAGTTGAACCCAAACTGGTTTGGCTCGGTTCTGGTTCGTACATTTTTTAAAAAAAATGTACAAACCCGAACTGAACTGAAACAGAAGAACCCGAACCATGGGTTTTCTGTTTTGTGCCCACCTCTATTCAGAAGGTGACTGGAAATACGGCTTTTCATGGCGGTTTTCCACACCAGCCCTAGTTGATCACCCATTTTTCATGTGCATTTGTCTTTTTCATTATTATTTATTTATTTATTATTTATTTATTTTCAAACTTATACACCGCACCTATTTCCCCAAAGGGGACTCAGGGTGGTTTACACAATACCATAGCAAATAAAACAGATAAAAACAATAAAACAATCAACAGCGGTGTCCAGGGTGGCAAGCCAATGTAGGAAGGGCAGCAAATTATAAATATTATATTATATATTATATTATATTATATTATATTATATTATATTATATATATATATATTATATTATATATATTATATATATATATATATAATATAAAATATATATATAATATATATATAATATATATATATTATATATATTAGTTTATATATTTACTAATATAATTTTTGTATATATATAAGTATATTAATAAATATATAATAAACAAGCTTCAGACAAGCGAACAATAAAATATAATAATATAATCCATTCATTTCTGTAATGTGGTGTATGATAATATCAAACTAGGCCCCAATATTTAAATCCTTGTTCAATTATGGAAATTCATTATATATGATAACAATTAACATTAGCTATATCAAGAAAACCCAAAATATAACTTAATGGGATTAACAAGAACAATGTATTATAAACCTATCATGCATAGGTCCAGATTTCATGCCAAGTTTCCATATGTCTGAAACAGATTTTTTATTTACTAATTGTTTTTAGTGTTAGTTCAGCCAAAGTAAATCCATGAAATAAAATTTTTTTAGTATGGTGTTCTGTATAAGTAAATTTTTCCTCTTCCAATAAATAAACAAGCAAATAAACAAGCTTCAGACAAGAGAACAATTTTTAGAAATTTAAATAATATTAATCCATTCATTTCTGTGTTCCACTGTGGTGTAGTGAAAAAAACCAAATATCAAACTAGGCCCCAATGGGGCTGGTTTCAAATCCTTGTTCAATTATGGAAATTCATTAGGGAGTAGCAACGACGAACAATTCCTTGAACATTAGCTATATCATGAAAACCTAAAATATAACTTAATGGGACATAACAAGAACAATGTATTAAAAAAACCTATCATGCACAGGTCCAGATTCTCTTTAGAATTCATGCCAAGTTTCCAGTGTCTGTGATTGATTGTTTTGGGACTATGTCTGAAACAGATATCCGTTTTTATGATTATAAATAGCACACTGTATATCTTCAGTCAGTCTAGTTCAGCCAAAGTAAATCCATGAAATAAAAGTCTATTACAGTTTAGGTAAGGGAAAACCAGCCAACAGAGTAATGCGCTGGGATCTGTGAAAGAGCTTGAGCCTTTTTGCCTAACCTCTTTAGTGCTTTTTCCTCTTCCAGGAAACACAGGCTTATTCCTAAACGTCAGTGCCCATTATGGCTGGTGAAGCAAAGGCACAAGGACTAATGATGGGCACTCAAGAGTAATAGGAAGAGCTAGGAGTAAAAGTAGGTGTCCACAGACAGAAAAGCTGCACTGGCTTCCTGTACATTTCCGCACCAGGTTCAAGTTGATGACTCTCACCTCTAAAGCTCTCAATGGTTTGGGACCTTGTTACCTTTTAGAACAGTAAGAATGGCCCATAATACACAGTCCCAGGCTGCACGTCTAAGGGTATTTGTACACGACCCCTAAACTCCGCAGCAAATGGCTGCCAGCTCCGGAGCTTACATTTGTTTCCCCACCAGCTCTGGAGTTTGCAGGAAATTAAGTGCGACTACGCCCACCTAAGCGCGTCCCAGCGCACTTTTCTTGTACCTGCTCTAGGAGGGGGAAAATCCCCAGGTCCGGATTAAATCTGGTGAGTGCAGGGCTCTCCTCGCTTCTGTTTGTTTGGTTTTTTTCCTCCCGCCCCTTTAAGAGAAGGGGCGGGAGGCAAAAAAACAAACAAACAGAAGAGAAGGAATCAGAACAACGACAGGGCTCCGTGCAGCTTTGGAGGTAAGCCTGCATTTTTTCCTCTCTTTTTTTCCTCCCTCCCCTCACGCAGACAGGAGCAAGGAAGTGCGGAGGGGTGGGGACGCAGAAAGAGCAACAAACTCCCAAGATCCCTGGTCCGAATTTAAGTGGCCAGCGGATCTTAGGGGTCGTGTGAAAAGGCCCTAAGATCCGTCACCTCAAGAGAAACACGGAAAGAAAAAACAAGATCACGTACCTTTTCGGTGATTGCTCCCACTTTGTGGAATGAGCTCCTGCCCTAGATTTGCCTAGCCCCTTCCCTGGCTTCTTTTTAAAATCCTTGAAAACCTGCCTTTTTAACAGGCCTTCCCAAATTTTAAGTTATACTCCTTAGTTGCAGGTTCCACCATCTTAAATTCTTAATTTTTAATTCTTTACTCTTAATTCCAATATTAGTTAATTGATTTTAATCATACAAGAATAACTTAATAGGTTTATTTTCTGACATTATTGCACTTGTATCATTTATTGATTGTTATTTTTCTGTGATATGTAATTGGTTTCTTTGTTGTAAGCTGCCCAGAGTGCCCTGGCAGCCAGATGGCCGGGGTATAAGTTTAATAAATGAACTGAAATATATACACACAGCCATCCATAAACCTATTTAAAGAAAAAAGAGGCTCATGTGTGCACACAATCAGCCATTTAGTTCTTTCTTACCCCCATCTCACTCATTCACTCTTAAACTTTGCTTGCCTGCTGCTGCATCCTTCTATGGCCAGTTCCAAAGTGAGCCAGCTGACTTATCTTCTTACATGCATGCATTCTTTCTCTCTCTTTTTCTTTCTTCCCCAACACACATATTCACTCATAAAGATGAAGGACAAGCTTTCACTGTCTCTTGCTGATTTCTATCTTTTGATCCTGCCTCAGCTACCCCTCTTGGCAATTTCTTGACTGTCAACATTGCAAGTGCTATATTTGCTCTAAATATTTGATAATTGGAAAAGAATATTCAAATAATTGGTTTATGTAGCATAAGACACATTTCTGTATTTTTCCTTTGTTGTTATTCAGACTACTAATTCACAAGTGACACCAGAAAATCCTCCTCTCTCTCTCTCTCTCTCTCTCTCTCTCTCTCTCTCTCTCTCCTTCCCTCCCTCCCTCCCCTGCTCCCCCCGCTTGCTACATTTGCTGCATGTGTTAGTTAAAGCATTTGGGTGGCGTGTAATGTGTCCAGAGAGAAAAGCACTTCCAAATCTTGAAGTGATGGCATTGGGCCAGAAATGTGCCAAGCGAGTGTCTGGTCTGTGGGTGGATGAGGGGCCAATTAATTAGTAGACTGTTTCCTCAAGATGTTTTTGTGACAGCTTGTCTCTATTCTGCAAACAACGTGTACCTCATATTCTACAACTGGGATGCTACATAGATATAAATAGAATCATAGAATCATAGAATCATAGAGTTGGAAGAGACCTCAAGGGCCATCTAGTCCAACCCCCTGCAATGCAGGAACCCCATCACAGTATTTCCGACAGATGGCTATCCAGCTGCTGCTTAAAAACCTCCACAGAAGGAGATTCCACCACCTTTTGTGGCAGTATATTCCACTGCCGAACTGCTCTAACTGTCATGAAGTTCTTCCTAACGTTCAAATGGAATCTCTTTTCCTGTAGTTTGAAACCATTGCCCTGAGTCCTAGTCTCTGAAGCCATAGAAAACAAACCTGTTCCCTCTTCAATATGACATCCTTTCAAATATTTAAACATAGGTATCATAATCCCCCCCAGCCTTCTTTTAGAGAGGCTAAACATTCCCAGTTCCCTAAGCCATTCCTCATAAGACATTTCTTCCAGATCTTCAACCATCCTGGTCACCCTCCTCTGCACCCGCTCGAGGTTGTCAACATCCTTTTTAAACTGAGGCACACAGAACTAGACACAGTACTCCAGGTGGGGTCTGACTAGAGCAGAATAGAGTGGTACTATCACTCCCTTTGATCTAGACACTATGCTTCTGTTGATGCAACCAAGAACCTCATTGGCTTTCCTGGCAGCCCCGTCACACTGCTGACTCATGTTCAATTTGTGCTCCACCAAGACTCCCAGATCCCTTTCACAGGTACTGTTCTCCAGCCAAGTATCCCCCATCCTATATCTGTGCAATTCATTCTTTTTACCTAGATGTAGCACCATACATTTCCCTCTGTTGAAATCCATTCCGTTAACTTTGGCCCAGCACTCTAATCTGTCAAGGTCCTTTTGGATTTTCATCCTATCCTCTAGGAAATTAGCAACCCCTCCCAATTTGGTATCATCTGCAAATTTAGCATACTCTCTATTCCTTCCTCCAGGTCATTAATAAAGATATTGAACAGCACTGGACCCAGAACAGAACCCTGGGGCACCCCACTGGTCACGTCTCTCCAAGCTGAAGAGAGGCCATTTATGATCACCCTTTGGGTGCGATCAGTCAACCAATTACAAATCCACGTAACAGTAGCACTATCTATCCCACTTTCTACTAACTTCTTAGCAACAATACCATGGGGAACCTTATTGAAGGCCTTACTCAAGTCCAGATAAGCAATATACACAGCATTCTCCTCATCCACCAGGCCTGTAATTCTATCAAAGAAAGAGATCAAATTAGTCTGTCTTTAAGAAACCCGTGTTGACTTCTTGTAATGACAGCATTGTTTGTTAAATAATTGCAGACTGACTGTTTAATAATCTCCTCTAGGATCTTTCCAGGAATTGAAGTCAAGCTGACTGGAAAGATCCTATTTTATTTTATTTATTTTATTATGTATTTATTTATTTTATTTGTTTTTAAGCAAAACAAAAACAAACAAACAAAAACACCACCAAAAAACAAAAAACAGCTGAGGCATTGAGGACAATACTTTGCGGTTATATCTCCTCTGTCAGTTATATTCCAATGCCTGGAGCTTTAGGTCAATATAAGGAATTTCTAAATGACAACGTGGTACACAGAGAGGCATTATCTCTGTAGGGGGGCTTTTAAAAAAGTAATCTTTTCTTTTTGCCCTGTTTCCTTGCAAACAAGAATGCTCCTTGAACCATCAGTTTCTCGCAAGACAGTCTTGTTATACAGACTGAAGGCAGAATCAAGTCAAGACTCAAAAATCTTTATTGGTTTGTTGGCTCCCATCTTCTTCTACGATGGTATATAATGATGAGGTGAGGGAAAACTTGACTTTAATTTTGAATGAAGCACAAACACAGTGAAACGAGAAGCTAGAGGTGAGAGTTGCTTACAACTATTTGGTAAGACAGATTTTTAGACTTGCCATGTACAAGACCAGTAAATGTCACTCGGTATGTGTATTTCCTTTGGGACTTGATTTATGTACATAAACTTGACTTGATTAGCAGGAGATGTTGTCCCCAGATGCTTTTCATTTGAAGAATACTTTTATTTATTCATAAACTTCTGAAAGCCACATGGACCGGGATTGCTGTTTCCCCGTGAACATAAAAATACCACCTGAGAGGAACAGCTGATTTGTTTTAAGTTATGCCATGCATTTATTATGTTTTAGGAGGAGTAGTAGTTTATTTCCTTGACCTTGTTTTCTTGACTTCTTCTTCAAAATCTATATTAAAAACAGATTTGTTCATTTTCTGGAGGAATAACAACAAATAAATTTAAACACATCTACAAGGTAGTGTGTACAATGTCTGAGTATCTTAACAGTGCAGTACTGTGCATTTCCAGATACTGTCCTGGAGACAAAAGATAAGAGAACTCTTTGACCTGGAGAAGTGGGAGATCCAGCCTCAGATCACCTTTATTTTATACCCTGTTGCCCTTGTGAAGATCTGAGGTCCTTTCTTTTTAAAGACTAGAGCTTGAGTACTGGAAATGGAGCAAGGGAAGACCGTGTTTAAGAATCAAGCCATAGTCTTTCCTGCCCCCATCTATGCCTTCAACCTCCGTGAAGACTTTGCAAAAGTGAAACTAGCAGAACATAATTTTCTATTATTTCTATCCTGCTGACAGAGTGCTGGATAAATTGGATGTTCTGACTTTGGAATGTGTGACTCCTTGATTGCCCTGTAAGCTCTATCTACTGTATGTCTGCTCAGATGTTGGTTCCATTGAGTTGAGTAGGTCTTAGTCCTTGGTGACACAGGTGTGTCTGCAGCCATCTTCCATTGCCCATCTTAAATTTGTAACCAGACACAGATGCCATGTCTTGAAGAGCCATCAATGAAACACTTGCATGCCCCACACCCCACTTCCATTTTCTTTACTGTTTTGCCTGATGAAGAATTCCGGAGAGTACAAAAGTTTTCCACATGGTATTTCATGACCTTTTTAGTTGGCACAGCAGATGTAATACTGTAATAAGGACATTTCCATTGACATTTTTCTTTGGACCAACATAGCAACTTCTCTTCTTTGATCATTGCTTAACAAAAACTTTTTAAAAATGGTGCAACATTTGTTTACAAGGAGTTACTGTTGCCAAGGGTGGGAGCGTCCTTCTGTAATGTTATAAAGAGCTTCCTGACAAAGGAGCTCTTCCGTCATGGAAGGAACTACAGTGGTACCCTGATTTAAGAGCAGCTCGACTTAAGAGCAATTCAACTTAAGAGCAGAAAACTATTAGCATTTTAACTGCCACCTTACAAATTTTAGATATGGTCTCTTCGACTTACAAATATTTTCATTTTTTTAAGTTTTAACTTCATTTTTCAATTTTTTAGATAAGTACCCTGACTTAGGAGTAGTTTGACTTAGAAGCATGCATTCAGAACAGATTAAATATGTAAGTTGAGGTACCACTGTACCTCAGAAGGTAGCAACTGTTCATCTTCCTGGCAATCCGAGGTATTTGTAAGCTTCCTCCAGCTCCACATTTGAAAAGAATTATTTTTTTCTTGTCAGCTTTCTTTATTGTCCAGCTTTCACACCAATACATGGTGATTAGAAATACAAGAGTGTGTGGCAAGAAATCAGATGGTCAATTGTGGCTATTAATAATGATGAATAATTCATGATATGTGTTTGTCTTGATTGGTTGCTTGTGGACAAATGTGAGAGAGCTTGGAGAAGGGGATTCAAGGCTCAGCCAATCACTGAATTACAGTGGTACCTCTACTTATGAGTTTAATCTATTCCAAATGCATGTTCTTGAGTTGAACAACTCTTAAGTAGAGCAGACCTATCTAAAAAAAAACAAAAAATAAAAATAAGAAAAATAAATAAATGGGGAAAATTGTAAGTAGAATAGACCACATCTAAAATTTGTTAGGCAGCAGTTAAAATGCCAACGGTTTTTCGCTCTTAAGTCAAATTGCTCTTAAGTCGAACCACTCATAAGTAGAGGTACCACTCTAGTCAGATAGGGACTGATTTGAGAGACTTAGATGGTTACTTCATGTCCTTCCTTGTTCCGAGTCGACATTCATTTCGTGATCACATCGCTTGTGGTCACCTGGTCTTGTCCCGGTACTGTCCCTGTTCCCATGTACCCACGGGCATGATTGATGGTACCGTAATGACTGTTACTGCACATCCTTTTTCGTGGCAACATCTGAACTTCTCAGCCTTCATTCTTGGTTGTTGGGTTTTTTTGGTCCGACCTTCCATTTTTCGATCTTTCGAATCTCCTCAACTTTGCCTTCAATGTGTTATGGAGCTGAGTTCGAGGCATTTGTCTTTTAATCTCTCTGCACTGCATTGCTGACTCCATAGGGAATGTACTGGCGAATGTCACTTCGCACTCCTGCCACTAGATGGAGAATGGCACATTGCTTAACGGGCCTTACCTCATGGGCACTCATCTTGGAATGAGAACCGAGACAAGCAGATTCCCGAGCCCAGGGAGGGGTATGGCTCATCACGCTTTAATCTCAGTTCAGGGGGCATGGTCGGGACAAACTCCCGTCATCACGCAATGGACATGCGGTAAAATTTCCTCGTACTGATCCCAAGTGGGACCACAAACAGCGATGAGAGGGACATGAAGTAACAGCCTTACACAGATTGAGAAAGACTGAGAGAGTCTGAGTGAGAGTTAGATAGGGTCTGACAGAGAGACATTTAGGGACTAGAGAGATAAGAGATAGGATTTTAGAACTTCTGTGAGGAAAATTAAGTGTTGTAAATGTAAGAACTGGGTGTGCAAGTGATCACCTTTGTCTGTAACCTAACCATAGTGTGTTTGAGCTATATTCTTCCTTTTGTTTGTACCTAAACATGTAACCCTTTAAGCATTTAATTCTACTTTGTAATAAATAAACTTCTTTTACCTTTGTACAATTTAAATCAGTCTGAAAGCATTAATTTACTAGAAAAGCTAGTTGGTGGCAATGAAAGAGAAAAATGTGAGGCAGTGCTTGTCATTAGCCTGTGAAAGGGCTGGGGAAAAAGCACTGTGCCGTTACATCAATATCTTAAGTTTTGTAAGCCTGTGCTAAGTCCCAAGTGGGTGGTGGGTTGCACGGGGATTTCTTGTTTTGTCGTGTTTGATTAACCTTTTCTGCTTTGTATAAATGTTGTTTCATGTTTTGTATTGTAATTTTTAGTAAATAATTTTTTAAAAAGATATACAAGAGTGTGGGTGATCTTGGTCTTGGTCCCTAGCTATACATTGTTACACTTGAGGGCTGTTCTAGTTCCTTCATTGCTGCCCTTCCTGGTCTCAGTGGTCTACTGATTTCTTGGCTACACTCTTCATTTGGATTGAGGCCTGACCCAAAGTATACAAGATTTGTATTTCAGTATTTTCACTGCCAACATTACAGTTATATAGTCCTTCTGTAGTCATGATTTTGTCTTCTTAATGTTCATCTGCACTCCTGTGTTTTCACTTTCTTTTTCCATTTTCCTATATGTTCTTTCAAGTCATTGCTGTTTTCTGCCAGATGGTGTCATCTCCATATCTTAAATTACAGATGTTTCTTCCACCATTTTTCACTATTCCTTCATATGCATCTAGTCCAGCATTCTGTATGATTTGTTCTGTGTATGGATTAAACAGATAAGGGGGTAAGATAAACCCTTGTATGGCCCCTTTGTCTATAGGTAACTATTCTAGCTCTTCATATTCAATTTTAACTGTAGCTTCTTGTCCACAATACAGGTCATGCATTAAGATAATGAAGTGGTGAGCAATGCCACCTGTTCCCTGTTAGCATTCTTCCTAATCTAGGCTGAAATGTCTCTTTGATTTCTTGGATATCCTGGAAGAGATCTATTGTCCCCCCCCCTTTTTTTTTTGTCCTTTATTTCTCAGCAATGGTTACTGGAATCTCTTTGTCTCTATGTGATTATTGCTGAAAAACTGAATTCAGGGTCTTGACCTTATTATGTTTCTCTTTCACTCATCTAGGTTCTTCTTTTATTTTTACTGCTGGAATTATCTGTTTGCATTATTCCTTAATAATTTTTTTCATTGCACAGTTCTTATGTTTCACCGTCAGCTTAGTTTAGTATTGCAAATCTGTTGTTTGTGAAGGCATCAGATTAATCAGGAATGTTGTTTAAATTGTTTTTGGCACTACAATTCTTTTAGTGTTCGTTTTCCGCTTTATTCCGATGCTGGATATTAGCAATGTATTCAACACCACTATCTGCTAGTAGTCATGTTTTGGGAGATAGAACATAGTTTCTCCATCTCCTGTTTCCTTTTACATAGTTGGTTTGATTTCTATATTGACCATCTTGTGATGCCCATGTATACAATCATCTCTTTAGGTGCTTGAAGCATGTATTTGCAATAAGCTAATTTTACTCCTGAGCTACTGAAAGAACTCTTCATTTTCCATGCTGTGTTCCACATGATTTGGCTCTAGGAAATTTTCAAAGTGGAGCTAAAATGCTGTCCATTTTTGTGATCAAACATGTCCTTTCTAGTCTTGATAATCAAGCTGACTTCCTGGCTTGTCTATATTATGCTTTTTCTATGTGATGCCATATATAGAGAAAGCAATGAGAAATGGGAGTAGCTGTACCTATTTCCATTATCTGTATCCTCATTCTAATGTGAGTTTAAAAATTAGTTGTCTGGCTAAGGAACCCATTCCTATCACAGAAACTTCAGCTAAATGGACATTTAAGTGCTTGTTCCCTTGTGGGAGGGTTGTTTGATATACACTCTGTATAATAAAGTCAGGAACATAACCAACATTCTCAGTGAAAGGCACTGAGAACTTGCTGTACATATTTTAAAATGCTAAAATAAGACATTACAGCAAGAAAAAGGAAACTCTCACTGACTCACAGAGCATCTCAGCATTCACAGTTGATATATTTTATCAAAGAAGCTTTTTGTGTATAAGGAAAACAGGCAGAACTACTGTGAGATAATATAATTACTGATTTATGTATAGCTTTTTTAAGGGGGGACAGAAATCACACACAAAGGGCAAAATGCCTGCTGGCCTAATGTACAGTTACATTGGCATAAATATCCAGGGTGTTAAGCCCGGTAAAAAGGAATTGCACTCTGCAGTTGCTTGCCCACTCGAAGGTCTGATTGGTGCTGCACTACACCAGCAGAAGGGCTTCAGGATAGGACTTCCACCTCAGCAACAGCACAACTACTGTGGACACAACCTCAGATTGCATCAGTTTAGTTCTGCAACAAGACTTCAGTCAAAGAATAATAACAATTCCACTATGTGACCCATAATCCCAGCCTTGTTTTTCATTTTAGCTACTGTACTACAACGTGGCATGGATTTTGACAGAAACTAAAAGGTTCCGACTTGTGTGGTTCTTTGCTGGGTCTGTTGATTTCTTCATAGTGCAAAGTCCACCTTGCCCTGGGCAAATGGAAAGGGCTGTAATGAGTACTGCCCCATTCGTCTCTGCTTGGTAGATGCAGAAGCAGGGCACAGGCAAACATGACACCTGATATAAGAAAGCTATTGAAAATGGTCACTCAGGTCAACTTAATTTTGAGGCAGACTTCCACCTCTTGTTACCTTGCTGCCACCACCATCTTCACATGATATGAATCAGGAGACAGAAAGGGCACACATCAAGGATGCCACAGTATGATTAAGTCTGCAGATATGGCATACAGGTGAAACTCAAAAAATCAGAATACCGTGCAAATGTTCATTTATTTCAGTAAGTCAACTCGAAAGGTGAAACTAATTATATTATAAGCAAGTGAGATATGTCAAGCCTTTTTTGTATAATTGTGATGATTATAGTGTAGACATTGGCACAACCAGAAAAAATGACGTTTTGAGTTTTCATTTGTTGGAACGGGTCCGTTTCGGGTCGTTTCCGTTTGTCGCGAAAATTTTCAAAAATTTGTCATTTCCGTTTGTTGTTTGTCGTTTCCACCGTGATTTAGCGCGATTTGACTTCCCAGAGCATAGGGGCATCCCGCAATCAGGGCCGGCGCTAGGTGTTTTTGTGCCCTAGGCGGTGGGTGGGCGAGTGGGCGGGGGGCAGCCACGGGCAGGCGAGTGGGCGGGCGGCGGCACGGGCTGCAGGCGGGTGGCAGCGCAGGCGGACAGGCGAGTGGGCAGTTAGGATATCACTTAGGATAGAGGTTCTGTTCTTGGCTTGCACCCCAAATGTGTGTGTGTGTGCAAGCAAATTGAAGTTGGGGAAATAGAAAATAAATGGTAGTATATAATATATATTTAAAATAAATCCACACCTCCTACTCCCAGTCAAACCTCTCCCTTTATCCAATATCAGAAAAAAAATCCTCACAAACTGCCAGAGAAGAAATAAAGAGTAAACTGCTATTTCCTTCAGCAGACAAAGCTGCAGGGAATCAAAGAAATTATTTTCTAAATTCAATTCCCGCCCTGCCTGCCTAACTTAAATCCTAAAGCCTCCAGCCTCCCTCCTCAATCTCGATCGGATCACACCAGCACCAGCAGCCAGCCCTCCTCCCTCAACCACATCCATACACCCGACTGCGATTTCTGGAACGTGCCTCGGCTTTTTATGCCCTCCGAGACATCCAGAAGTGTCAGTCAAAAACCTGGCGATGCCATTGGTGGAATGGTTCAAACAATTTGCATGGTCCCATCCCATGCCCAGCCCAAATGGGCAGGTCTAAAAATAAATAAATAAAATAAAACAAAATAAAATCAATACGACGTTTTATTGCTATAAAAAAAAACCACTGCTGCTACTATTAAAATTCAGGCATTTAAAATAAATAACTTTCACATGTTTCTGTGGTGATTTGGTGTGTTTTTGACCACAATTTCAAAAGAAAAATTGCGATTGCCATTTTGGATCCCCCCCACCGCATGGCATGTCAAGACGACGAGGATGACCCCCCCCCAGCCTGGTGCAAGCAGCCCAGGACAGGAGAAGAGGGGGAGAAAGGCCAGGGATCCCCCAGAAACCACCCCTCTGGTAGGTGGCAAAGCCTCAGGCAGGCATATTTTCACCTGCTTTTTTGGCCGGGAGTCAGGGTTTTTTAAAAAACTTTAAAAAACTTTTTCTGTGCTTCGCATTGCGCGATCGCCGCTATGCCACAAACGGAAACGAAAAACCCGACCAAATTTTTCTTTTTTCGGTTCGAGTTCGAGTTCTGACGGCTTAATTATCGTTACCGTTTCCGTTACGTAACGGAAACGATAACCGAAAACGGAAACGACAATTTCGCCGAGTCGTGCCTATGTCTATTATAGTGTACACCTTATGAAAACCCCAAATTCACAATCACAGAAAATTAGAATGTAACATGACATCAATAACACAAGGATTGGAAATAGCAGGCATATGTACTCAATACTTGGTTTAAGCCCCTTTTGCATCCGTTACTGCCTCAATGCGGTGTGGCATGGATGTTATCAGTCTGTGCAATTGCTGAGGTGTTATGGAAGACCAGAGTGATTCAATAACAGCCTTCAGCTCCGCTGCATTGTTCGGTCTCATGTCTCTCATTTTTCTCTTTGCAGTGGCCCATAGATTCTCTAAGGGGTTCAGGTCAGGCGAGCTTGTTGGCCAATCAAGCGCAGTAATCCCATGGTCATTGAACTGGGTTTGGGTACTTTTGGCAGTGTGAACAGGTGCCAAGTCCTGCTGGAAAATGAAGTCAGCATCCCCATAAAGCTCATCTGTGGAAAGAAGCATGAAATGCTCCAAAATGTCATGGTTGACAGCTGCGTAGACCCCGGACTTATTGAAGCACAGTGGACCAACACCAGCAGATGACATGGCTCCTCAAATCAACACAGACTGTAGAAATTTCACACTGGATTTCAAGCACCATGCATTGTGTGACTCTCCATTCTTCCTCCAGACTCTGGGCCTTGGTTCCCAAAATGAGATGCAAAAGTTGCTCTTGACAAGAGCAATACGACAGTTGAAGCCCATGTTCAGGATCCATCTTTGTGTGGTGGCTCTTGATGCACTAACTCCAGCCTCAGTCCACTCCATGTGAAAGTCCCCATCACTTTTGAATGACCTTTTCCTGACAATCCTCTCCAGGCTGAGATCATCCCTGCTGCTTGTGCACCTTTTTTCTTCCACACGTTTCCCTTCCACATAACTTTCTATTGATGTGCTTTGATACAGCACTTTGGGAACATCCCACTTCTTTTGCAATCTGTATCTTTTGGAGCTTTCCCTCCTTATGGAGGGTGTCAATGATGGTTTTCTGCACAATTGTCAGGTCAGCAGTCTTTCCCATGATTGTGGTTCCTACTGAACCAGCCTGAGGGACCATTTAAAGGCTCAGGAACCCTTTGCAGGTGTTATGGATTCATTAACTGATTAGAATGGGACATTCTGAGCCTAGAATATTGAACCTTTTCACACTATTCTAATTTTCTGAGAACATGGATTTGGGGTTTTCATAACTGTGATGATTATCATCACATAATCATTACAATTATAGCAAATTAAGGCTTGACATTAGAGATGGGCATGAAATGAATAAAAATTCATTTCATTATTCATTATTCATTTCGTTAGGTAATGAAATGAATAACAAACAGCCCCCTCTAAGGAAAAGGAAATGAAATGGAAATTTCCGTTTCATTCCGTTTATTTTTCGTTTCCCCTCCCCACCAGCGTCTCTTTGACATCTGGGTCGGGGACCTCTGAAGGTGGTGCTGGAGCTCCGGAGGTGGCGGCGGTGCAGTACATCAACACCCAGAGCAGTCGCTGCTGGATCTATGGAGGTGGTGGCAGGGTGGTCCACCACCGCCCGGTGCAGCAGCTGCTGGGGCTTAGATGTGTGGTTTTTATGGGCACATTGTTGTAAGGGGTATTATGTCAAGAATCCTCATAGAACAAAGTGTTCGCAGAAAACTGTAGTCAGAAACCGACAGAAATACAGTTAAACGTAAGTGAAAACAAGGCCAGTCTCCCAAATGTGTATATTCCATCCATCCATCCGTCCATCCATCCATCCATCATCCATCCTCTCTCTCTCTCTCTCTCTCTCTCTCTCTCTCTCTCTCTCTCTCTCTCTCTCTCTCTCTCTCTCTGTGTGTGTGTGTGTGTGTGTGTGTGTGTGTGTGTGTGTGTGAATTTTTAACTGATGCCATCAATGGATGCACCAGGAGACAAATAAACTCAAATACATTGGCAGAGGTATGTGAGTCCCGGCCACATTTCCTCTGTTCTCCCCCCCTTTTGTTTATTCCCTCACAGCCTCCCTCATTATCCTCTCCATGAACTAGTCACTTCTGCAAGAATGAAGTATTGCATTTCTGCAAGAATAAAGAAAACAGTGAGGATACATGGGGGCAGTGGCAATTAATCCTGACATGGCAGCATGATTGTTTGAGTGTTTTGCCTAAGGACTAGAGATGGAGACCAATAAAAATGGTGATTTGTTTTGATTTGGGATTCATCAAGGTCAACACAAAAATTACACAAAATATTTTTTCTGATGAATCAACAAATCAATTTGTAAATTTGTTTTTGTTTTAAAACCCTATAAAATGGCCTCCAAGGCACTTAGAGATATCATATATGCCAGTGTCCCGCACCAAGACATCACATTTGCAGACCAGCTTCCCATAAATCTCCTCTACAATCCCTCAGTTTTTGGTGAAGACTGGGTTTCAGACATCTGAGTTATACACCCACAAAGTGACCCCCTGAGGAAAGTGAATGTTAGCAACTGGCTTGAAGAAACTCAATCTTCACCAAAATCAGGGGAAGCCTCTCTGACAATTTTGTGTCTCTAGGTATGTGGAGAAAGATTTGGGGGGAGGGGTCTTTGGAAGTGCATAATTAGGAAACCCGAGGTGCCTTGGGGGCCATTTTATAGCATAGTGAATCGACAAATCAAAAATTGCTAAAATTTGTTAAATCTTATTCATTGGGGGTATCAATTTGTACAAATGTAAATTGATGAATTGGTGACATTTAGAAAAATTTTGCAATTTGTTTTGTAATTTGTGCCCATCTCTATGCATTTCGGGCAAGATGCACTGGTGAAACTCTTAAGTTTACAAAGGCATGTGCCCACCTGTGTCCCTCCTTTTCATGACTTCTTGGTCATGGTGAGGAGAATCAAGAACAATGGTGATGCAAACGTGAATTTAAAATTTATTTACAAATGTAAGACTACGCTATAGGTGATTTATTTGCAAAGAACAAGGAGAACAGGGGGATTGAAACTGCAGTATGGACAGAGGAGGCAGTTGGGACCAACAGTGGAGATATTTAGGGCTAGTTAAGCAGGTTCATGGATCTGATTGCAATACAACGGGTAGACCCCTGTTCATAACTTACCATTTTAAATTGTGTGTGTATGAATGAATTATGGCTATCATTATGGGACAAACCAAATGGGGAAAATGATGTGCCTTAGTTCATGTATCTTGCTATTTAAATGGTAAGAAAACTTTAGCACCATCCAAGCATCATTTAACCTGCAGGAAGCAAACGTGGTGCTCTGATATAAACAATCCTGCATGCATCCAGCTATGTTTGAATGAGCTTATTAAGATCTGACATATTTTCCATAACTGTCGCACTGCACCCTTAAAGCCACTAATAGTGGTTCTTCAGGAGCCTCCAAGGATAACAAATTTGAGCATATAACAGCGGTAGAAATTCTGCCTGCATTGCAGCAGGCAATTCAACCTCTAGCATTATTTATAATATAGATGGCTTCTAATTACAAAATAAACACAAATAGGAGCTCTGGGACTATTTGACTGCAGTAAGAAACAAAGTAATCTGCATAATATCTAGAACTCTGCAGTGAACAGTGAAACCATAACTATGAAAAGAAACTTAGCCTGGCGGCAACAGAATAAATTGAGCCCCCCCCCCCCCGCACATGCATGCTAGTTGTGTCCGACTCTAGGGGCGGTGTTCATCTCCGTATTCAAGCCAAAAAGCCAGTGTTATGCAAGTCCATGGCCATATGGCTGGAATGGCTGCAAGGAAACACTGTTTTACCTTCCTGCTTTTTACGGCGTTACCTATTTATCGACTTACATTTACATGCTTCAGAACTGTTAGCTTGACAGGAACTGGGTTTATCAGAGGGAGCTTGCTCCTCTGTGTGGCACCCGGGATTCGAACTGCCGAACTGCCGTCTTTGCAGCTGACAGTTTTTGGAGCCTTTGTCCACTGATCCATCACACAACAGAATAAACCTATATAAAACAGGTTTCTGACATTACTGGGGGGGGGTCCAGGGGGAAAAATAATCAAGCTGTATTTGTTTTATTTCGATTTGAGAGAATACACACAGCACCAGATCCTGTACATTACTCAGAGTCAAGTCAACTCAAATCTTATTCATCAACAAACACATAGTTTCTGTACAAATACATTCAAGGGCTCAAAGCTGTGGGCATGGATGGATAAATGTGTCAGTGCAGAAAGAAGAAAAACATCATTTTTGTTGTTTGATTTGAAACCCCCTTGAAGGGTTTGCTTTTCCTTCCACAGGGCTCTGCAAGTTCTAACTAGTAGCCATTTGTTTACCACTTGGTCATGAGAGGAAAAGCACAGTATTCATTTCCTTATTGATTGCACAGAAGGGGAAACATAGATGGGATAGTGTTTTTGAAGGGATAATATATATGAGGTAGAGATGGGCACAACTTAGCGGTATTCCCGTTTCCGTTTCCGTTACTCGTATCCGTTACTCTACGGAAACGGTAACAGGAATTACTCTGCCAGAATTCGAGCTCGAACCGACAAATGAACAATTTGGTCTGATTTGTCGTGCTCATTATTTGCATCGCGCAATGCCAAGCGGCACAGAAAAAAAGTTTTTAAAAGTTAAAAAAAACCAATTCCCGGGCCTAAAAGTAGGCGAAAACTGTCTGAGGGCACCTACCAGGCCAGAAGGGTGTTTTATTTGGGGGGGGGGTTTCCCCGCCCCCCTCTCCTTGGCTATTGCTACTGCTGCGCTGCTGGTACCAGGCTGGGAGGGCGCATCCATTTGCCATGCAGTGCGGGGGATCCAAAATGGCGACCGCAATATTTTTTTTGAAATCGTTGCCCAAAACCCCACCAAAGCACCACAGAAACATGCGAAAATTAGCTATTTTAAATACTTGAATTTTTACAGTAGCAGCAGTGGGTTTTTCTTGCAAAAAAAAGTCTCCGTTGATTTTATTTTATTTATTTTATTTTATTTTATTTTATTTTATTTGTTTACACCTGCACATTTGCAATGATGGGCTCGCCCATGGGAGTGGACCATGCAAATTTTCCACCATTCGCATGGCCACTTGGCCAGGTTGACCACAGAGACTTCTGGGATGTGCCAATCGGGCATAAACAGCCCACTAATCGTAGCCCAAACCCGAACCCTAAGCCTAAGCCTAACCCATACGCCAGTACACTGTCCTTCTAAGTGGGTCAGAGAGGCACCCAGAGGTGCACCCCAATACTCACCCTAACCTCACCCGTAACTAGCCTAACCCTAGCCCTTGCGCTAACCCGTCTTAACCCTAAGCCAGATCTACTTGCATTGCACTACATGCAAGTACGTGAGACACAGCGGGTGCAAAGAGTCTGCCAGTCCGTCACTTGTGGCTCTGGCTGACTCCTGCAGCTCCCTCCAGGAGCCCGCTACCCCCCCAAACCAGTACTAACGAAAACAAAAAAACGAAAAAAAACGAACCGACTAATTTTTGCGAAATTTCGTGAAAAACGGAAACGAGCCGAAACGGACTGCCTCCGACACACGACAACTCGAAAACGTCATTTTCCCTAGTCGTGCCCATCTCTAATATGAGGCAATGAATCACTTCCTTAAAATGAAGAATATAATAGGTAATTTTGAGAACTTTGAGAAAGCAGATTGTATGGTACTATTTATTCTCTGTAGCAGGTATGAAATCATGGACTTTGAATACCAACTACTACAAAAAATGAGATGAAGTTGAAATGGAGCTTTATTTCAGGATAGTAAGAATTTCCTGGATTGAGAAGGTAACTGATGGGGGGAGTTTCTTCTAATAATCCTAAAACACGTAAAAGTGCATAAAAATCTAGAAGACTCCTAGCTCACTGCATGCACTGAGAAATAAATAGTAATCATTTTTTCAAATGATCATCCAAAGTAAAATGATTTTGAAAAAAGGTGCACAGTAGAGACAACTCTCTTGCCTAGAGTATTTAGAGATAGGTTTTGGTGGAACTCAGCATTGTTCTCTTAAACTGCCACATCCACCATCAGGATAACAGTGATGACATCCAGCCCATGGTAGGAATGGAACAGAACCATTGTGAACCGGGATCTTGTAGAAAAGGTCTATAACAGGCCTCTGTGCAGGTCCATGTCAATAGTGAAGGAATTCTGCAACCGAACAACTGAAGATGATACAGTAGGCTTCAAATTCTAATTAAACTAATTATTCTTATGATTCCATTTTGAAAACAAAATATCTAAGTTGCACACCTCTAATTATCCATGCCAAGTTTCAAATGTCTATATGTCACAGTGTTGGAGAATACAGTCAAACAAAGGACACAGATCTTCTTCCAATTTTGATTCCAATTCTAATTCTCCATCTTGAGTTTTCTTATTAGTGGGAAAACAATGACTCTTCTCCAAAAGAAGAACATCCTTCAGAACTCAAAAGCTTTTGACTTAGTAACAGTTTAGCTTTTTCTTATAAAGATAAAAGGCATGTACCATTGTTTTTCAGTGGATCAAATTGGCCCTTAATTTTTTTTTAGTAAATTTTCTCCTTATCTCTGGTACTCAGTGAATTTCTAAAGATTTTTTAAATGTCCTTATATGTTTTTGGTTTCTGCGTGATTCCCTGCTGTTCAGTCTCAGTCTTGTTCTGCTCATCCAGAAACATATTGTTTTTTGTACATGCTCCGTGCTTCCTTCAGCAGTAGGACGCTTTGGGAATGCCATCTGTTTTTCTGTGAAGACTGTCTGGATATTTTTCTGCTTATTTACAACTGTAGTTACTGATCATGGAAGAGCAGGAAAGTATCTGACAAGCCATGCTAATCTCTAAAGCAATGTCAGTCACCTCAAAAGCAAACAGCAGCTCTTTAGACTCCCCCAAAGGCTTGGTCTGTCAGTTTGCTGAACAATTCACATTTCCTTCTCCTAAGAATATAAGAATAATTAGGGGTGTGTGTGTGTGTGTGTGTGTGTGTGTGTGTGTGTGTGTGTGTGTGTGTGTGTGTGTGTGTGTGTGTGTTTTTCATTTGCCAAGAAAACTCCATGGACATGGGGTCACGAAGAGTCAGTCACAACTGTAACAACACAACACACACACACACACACACACACACACACACACACACACACACACACACACACACACACATCTAGCCATGCTCCAGTCTTAGTTTCTTCTCCAGTCTCTGCCAGAACATCTGTGCTGATTCTTCCCCATCAAGAGCATTAAACAAATGTCCTCTTCTTCTTAGGAATGCCCAAGAAAGCGTCTTAGTTTTAACATCTGTACTCATTGGTGATTAGACATGGGCACGACTTAGCGGTATTCCCGTTTCTGTTTCCGTTACTCGTATCCGTTACTCTACGGAAACGGTAACGGGAATTACTCCGCCAGAATTCGAGCTCAAACCGATGAACGAACAATTTGGTCTGATTTGTCGTGCTCCTTACTTGCATCGCGGCGATCGCGCAATGCCAAGCGGCACAGAAAAAAGTTTTTAAAAGTTAAAAAAAACCCGATTCCCGGCCCTAAAAGTAGGCGAAAACTGTCTGGGGGCACCTACCAGGCCAGAAGGGTGTTTTATTTGGGGGGGGGGTTTCCCCGCCCCACCTCTCCTTGGCTATTGCTACTGCTGCGCTGCTGGTACCAGGCTGGGAGGGCGCATCCATTTGCCATGCAGTGCGGGGGATCCAAAATGGCGACCACAATATTTTTTTTGAAATCGTTGCCCAAAACCCCACCAAAGCACCACAGAAACATGCGAAAATTAGCTATTTTAAATGCTTGAATTTTTACAGTAGCAGCAGTGGGTTTTTCTTGCAAAAAAAGTCTCCGTTGATTTTATTTTATTTTATTTTATTTTATTTTTTTACACCTGCGCATTCGCAATGATGGGCTCGCCCATGGGAGTGGACCATGCAAAGTTTTGGAGCCATTCCACCAATCGCATGGCCAGGTTTTGCTGGCTGTACCAGGCTAGGAGGGCGCATCCATTTGCCATGCAGTGCGGGGGATCCAAAATGGCGACCGCATTTTTTTTTTAATCGTTGCCCAAAACCCCACCAAAGCACCACAGAAACATGCGAAAATTAGCTATTTTAAATGCTTGAATTTTTACAGTAGCTGCAGTGGGTTTTTCTTGCAAAAAAAGTCTCCGTTGATTTTATTTTATTTTATTTTATTTTACTTTTTTATTTTTTACACCTGCACATTTGCAATGATGGGCTCGCCCATGGGAGTGGACCATGCAAATTTTCCACCATTCGCATGGCCACTTGGCCAGGTTGACCACAGAGACTTCTGGGATGTGCCAATCGGGCATAAACAGCCCACTAATCGTAGCCCAAACCCTAAGCCTAAGCCTAACCCATATGCCAGTACACTGTCCTTCTAAGTGGGTCAGAGAGGCACCCAGAGGTGCACCCCAATACTCACCCTAACCTCACCCGTAACTAGCCTAACCCTAGCCCTTGCGCTAACCCGTCTTAACCCTAAGCCAGATCTACTTGCATTGCTCTGCATGCAAGTACGTGAGACACAGCGGGTGCAAAGAGTCTGCCAGTCCGTCACTTGTGGCTCTGGCTGACTCCTGCAGCTCCCTCCAGGAGCCCGCTACCCCCCAAACCAGTACTAACGAAAACGAAAAAACGAAAAAACGAACGACTAATTTTTGCAAAATTTCACGAAAAACGGAAACGAGCCGAAACGGACTGCCTCCGACACACGACAACTCGAAAACGTCATTTTCCCTAGTCGTGCCCATCTCTATTGGTGATATATCCAGTAAAAAAAAAGGTAGTCTCTTCACCTCATACAACAGACTTACATTCCTGATACCAGTTTTTTCAAAGAGCGTCAAATCATTAAAGTGAGAAAAAGAGAAAGAGACTGAGTAAAAAAACTAGATACTCCCACCTGCCTAGAAACGTTATTATCCCTCAACACTCTCTTCCACCACCTATCCTGGCAAGATTGCCAGATCCAAAACCTGTTTCTCATTCACCATGCCACAACTCTCAGATCAACGTCAAAATCTGTTTCAGTTATTGCCCATGCTATAAGCATGACTACTAGGCTGCCTCCAATACACTTATCATGGAATGCCACCATGTTTGGCATTGCTTTTTTATTCTCATAGAGAGTTCACATGCAGGTGTTCTCCATGAGCAGGAATCCCATGTTTATTTGGTTGTATGTCTGTAGAGCCTACACACAACCAGGAAGCTCCTGTATATAGTAGATATATTTCTGCAAAATTTCTGGAAATTTTGGGAGGGGGGAAATGGAGGAGAAACTGTCCCCCCGCCAATTTTTCCATTTTGCTCCAAAGTTTTTCCCCATGGCTTCAAAATTTCCAGAAATTTTACATCTCTAGTCTGTAGACACATGGATTATGTGGAGAGCAGATTGTAAGGAAAGCTTGATTAGAACACTTGGGGGCATCATAGAATATGCTGTAGTTTTTGTTTAAATGAATCTGCTATAAATACAGTGGACCCTTGTATAACAAACAGTTTGTATAAAATACAATCTGTACAACATAAGAAATTCCAGCGATAGGGGAAATTTGCTTAACATAATAGCCTACGGGGAGAATCCATACAACATAAAAATGGGATTACTCTGTTTTCAATGCATTCCTATGGGAATTTGTATAAAGGAAAATTTGCTTAACATAATTTCATTTGGAATGAATTAATTCCTTTATACAAGGTACCACTGTATAGCTGAATGGGCGTTCTTCTGTATTAAAAATAAATAAATAAATAATCAGCCAGAGGGTCAAAAGTAATGTATGCTCGGAGGCTTTCATGAAGGAGTAACATTTTAGAAACAAGCCTACATTCCCTTTCGCCATGCATAGTGAGCCAAGACTGCTGCCAGGGTGAGACCACAGCATTTTGTTGCCCGAGGCCAAGTAGCAAATGATACCCCACTTGCCCAAGCCAAGGTAATATAGTACACAGGGCCAGTGAAGTTGTTTTTAGCAGCTGAGGCAAAAATTATGCAATGCAGGTCTGACAATAAAACAATACATGCAATAAATAAACTACTACTCTTCCATGGCACTCAGAATCTAATGTCTGAGGCAACTGCCTCAATTGGCCTAATGGTAGGGTTGGCGTTGACTTCTCATCTATTAATTAGGAAGAGACAGGACTGAGGACAATTGTAGCCCTAATAAATCGTTGTAATTCAGCTAAATGAAAATCCAGTCAATAAAAAGGAGGAATTAAAGACAATTAATCATTCTAATTTATAATAGGAACTACCTCCCAAGAAAATGCTTGTGGTTTAATAGGGAAAGCTTGATTTTTTTTCAAACTTCTGGATACATGATTTGTTACAGAAATTTGAACTTTTGGCACATTTTTCTTTTTGCTACACAGGAGAAGCACACAAATCCGTAGAGGAGAACAGATACAAAGTTCTCCAGAGTCTACCCTTTTCTAATTACCTGGCACTTAAAGTAACCATAACTCATTCTGAGACTTTTGTAGGAAAAAGAAGAAGAAAATGTTTCATTACTTAGAGTTGCTCAAAATTACAGACTTTATATTTCTTTACTGCGTACATATTAGCAACCAACCAACCAGATAAACAGTAATAAATAACTGCCATCAGGACAGGAAAGAGAGGGATAGAAGACTCAGCAGAGAGGCAGGGCTCTCTTTGAATTTCAAAAGTTTGAAGGGACAGTTGGTTAATGCTGGACAGATATGCTATCACCTCAGCCCAGAAAAGATTCCCTCCCCTACTAGCCTCTCAAACCATAGACAGTATACAAAATTGTACAAATAAAAGTCCAACAAGACTAGTTACATTTGTAAAAGGACATTGAGCTTGATTTATTTATTTTATTTATTTTCAATATTTTTACCCCATCTTTTTCCTTGGGAAAGGACCCAAGGTGGCTTACAATAATGAGAGACAATATACAGCCCAGAATATTTAAACTGGTTACAAAGACAGGCATGTGAAAGGTAAACAAAAAGGAATAAAACTATGAGCATTTAACATAGATCTAAGAAAGGGGTTGTTAATCTCATTTAACTTTAATTTCTTAGTAGTGCCGAATAGGTATTTTTCAATATCCTCCTTTATTTCCGATGATTCCATTTCCCACCATATTAATCTTTCTGGACTAAACACAATATCCCCAATAAACCTTATTTGATTTGCTAAATAATAATTTTTAACATTCGGTAAACCTATACCACCTTTATTCTGAGCCATATACCAATATTTTTTGTTTATTCTAGCTTTTTTACCACTGTTACAATTAGAGATGGGCACGACTTAGCGGTATTCCCGTTTCCGTTTCCGTTACTCGGTTCCGTTACTCTACGGAAACGGTAACGGGAATTACTCCCCCAGACTTCGAGCTCGAACCGACGAACGAACAATTTTGGTCTGATTTGTCGTGCTCGTTACTTGCATCGCGAGATCGCGCGATGCCACACGCGGCACAGAAAAAAAGTTTTTAAAACTTAAAAAAACCCGGTTCCCGGCCGAAAAGCAGGCGGGAAAATGCCTGCCGTGCCTCAGGGCACCTACCAGAGGGGTTGTTTCTGGAGGTCCCCGGCCTCCCCCCTCATCCCCCGTCCTCGGCTGCTCTGGTGGGACTCGCCGCAGGCTCGCAGCCAGCAAAAAGCCCAGTCTCGCCGGCCGCCGGCCGCCGCAATTAAAGCGCAAGCAAGCGGCACGGACAGCACAGGAAAAAACTTTTAAACTCTCCCCCCACCCATTCCCGGGCCAAAAAAGCAGGCGGAAAAATGCCTGCTTGACTAAGGGCGCAGGGCACCTACCGGAGGGGTGGTTTCTGGAGGGGGGGTCCCGCCCGCCCCCCCCGTCCTGGGCAGCCGGACTCGCGAGTCGCCATCGCCATGCCATGCGGTGCGGGCGGGGGATCCAAAATGGGGCGGCGAACGCAATATTGTTTTTGAAATCGTGGTCCAAAAACACACAAGCACAACAGAAACACGCGAAAATTTATAAACTGCCAGATTTTTCACAGTAGCAGTGGGTTTTTTCTTGCAACAAAATGTCTCTCCTCTCCTCCTCTGTCCTCCATTGATTTTATTTTATTTTATTTTATTTACACCTGCGCAGTGCGCAATGATGGGCTGGCCAAGTGGCCAGCCATGTGGGAGTGGACAACCATGCAAATTTCTGGAGCCATCCCACCAGTCGCATGGCCACTTGGCCATGGAGACTTCTGGGATGTGCCAAAAAGCCCCCTAAAACCTGCCCTAGCCCTAACCCTAACCCTTGACTCCGTACCCATACGTCACAGACTGTCTTCTTAGTGGGTCAGAGAGGCACCCAGAGGTGCAACCCACTAGCCCACCGTAACCTTACCCGTCACTAGCCTAACCCTAGCTCTTGCACTAAGGCACCTTAAAGCCAGATCTACTTGCTTGCATTGCACTACACGCAGCAAGTACAATTCCCTTCTGTGTGAGACATGGTGGTGCCAGAGCCTTGTGAAGGGCGGGCATGACCCTATCATTCTCACACTGGTCTCACGTCTGCACATTATGTTATGCAATATCCATATGGCTATTGCATAGCATTTTGCAGCAGCAGCAGGTGAGGAAGGGAGACCCCCATGTAGAGGGGTGTCTCTTGGAGCCTGCTTCCCCTTCCTAGTGGCAGGAGGCACCCACGGGTGCCTCCAGGAGCCCACTTTCCCTTTATAGCGGGCCAGAGGAGGCACCCACCCCACAGAGGTGCCTCCAGGAGCCCGCTACCCCCCAAAAAAACCAGTACTAACGAAAACGAAAAACGAACCGACTAATTTTTGCGAATTTTCGCAAAAACCGGAAACGACCCGAAATGGGACTGGCCCGACTAACGACAACTCGAAAATTTTTTTTTTCAAGTCGTGCCCATCTCTAGTTACAATAGTTGTTAATTAAGTCTTGCCAAAATTTAAGGTCATCCTTACTTAGCTGTATTGGAAGCATCATAAAAAGAAAATTTAACTTTGGTAAAATTTTCATTTTCATCAATGCAATCTTCCCAAACCAAGAAAGTTTTAAACTTGAATATTCTAACATTTTATTCTTAATTTCTTTCTTCAGTTTACTATAATTAAATTCCTTTAGTTTCTGTGTATCCTTTGCTAATTCTATACCTAAATACTTAATTGAATTACTTATCTTACATCCGTAGTTGTGGGTAAATGCTTCTTGTTCTTCCTTGTTATGATTAAACAGCATCACCTGAGATTTCTGCCAGTTAACCCTCAATCCAGATATTGACTCAAATTTCTCCAAATGATATTTAAGTCTGTCCATACTCTCTAGTGGGTTTTTAATTGTCAATAAGGAATCATCTGCAAATAAATTAATCTTTACTTTGTTATCAATACCTAGTCCGCTAATTAACTCATCATTTCTTATTTTTTCCGCTAACATTTCGATCATTAAGCAAAATAAAACTGGGGAGAGGGGACAACCTTGTCTAGTACCTCGGCCTAGAGATATCCTATTTGAAATCCCGTCATTAATTATTATCTCCGATGTATTTTCAGAATATAATTGATCTATCACACCTCTAAATTTCACTCCAAACCCCCAATTTTCAATCACTGTTTTTAGTGTTGGCCATTCCACACAGTCGAAAGCCTTAAATATATCCAATGATAAAATGCCAGCCTTCCCTTTGTTCATTTCTATATCATATATAATATTCAGCACTCTTCTAGTTAGATTAGACATTTGTCTTCCCTTTAAAAACCCATTTTGATCTTCTTTAATATATCTTGTAATGAACCCATTCATTCTGTTCGCTAATATTGCAGTAAAAATCTTAGCATCTTGATTTATTAATGAGATAGGTCTATATGAACTAGGGTCCATCACATCCTTATTAGGTTTTGGAATAAGAATTGTTAATGAATGTTTCCAAGATAATGGTATTTTATCTCCTTGTAAGATTCTATTAAAAAGTATTTTTAATCTTGGAACTAAAACTGATTTAAACAATTTATAAAAATCTGAATCCAATCCATCACAACCTGGGGTTTTACCATTTTTTAGCTTATCAATAATTGCTCCAATCTCTTCCTCTTGAATTGGTTTTTCTAATTCTCTCATGTCTGTCTCTAGTATCTTATCTTTAACAATTTCTTTAACATATTTTTCTATGTCTGCTTTAGAGGCATTACCTCCCTTATATAAATCTTCATAAAATTCTTGAAATATTTGCAATTTATCTTTCATCAGGCTACACTTCTTTCCTAATTTATCTCTAATCGCACCTATTGCATTTTTTGCTCTTCTAGCTTGACATAGCCGTGCCAAAAATCTAGAATTTTTATTACTACATTCAAAATAATTTCTCTTCATATACATTAAATCCCTCTGAACTTTGTCTAATTCTATACTATCTAGTTCTTTTCTTTTAGCTTGAAGTTCTAAAAACGTTCTATTATCTCTATTTACAAGATACTTATGCTCCAAGCTTTTAATTACGTCTTCTAACTTTTTAATATTCTCCTCTTTTGATCTTTTGAATTTACACATTTCCTTTGTAATTAATCCCCTCATAACTGACTTCATAGTGTCCCATATCATTCGCTTCCAGCTTCTTCATTTATGGACCATGTTTCTAACCATTCATTTTTTACCCTTTCTATTACATCTACATTTTGAAAAATACTGGAATTCATTCTCCATCTTCTTGCCTCTTTATAATCTTTTTTAACCTTCATTATCATTTCCATTAGAGCATGGTCTGTTACTTTTATAGTATTAATTTCCGTTTCAATTATTTTAGAAAACAAATTATGGGATACAAATATAAAGTCTATTCTAGAATAACTTTTATGTACCGAAGAATAATATGTATATCTTCTCTCATCTCCCTTTAATTCTCTCCAAATATCCTTTAAACCTGCAGTTTTCATTACTTTATTCAAAGTAATAGTTCTATTATTCATATCATCCTTTTTAATGTTGGATTTATCCTTTACTTTGTCCAGTACCATATTAAAGTCTCCTGCCATAATAACATAGCCTTTTTTCACCTTGTCCAGTTCTTTTAGAAGAGATTCATAAAAAACTTCTTGCTGTACATTAGGTGCATAAACATTCACTAGAGTATAGTCTCCTTTTCCCAATAAACCCTTGATTATTAAATATCTACCATTGTCATCCTTTATTACTTCTTGTACTACAAATTAACAATATTTAGAAATTAAAATTGCAACTCCTTTAGATTTTGAAGTCCCATACCCTTTCTCATAAATGTTGATATTCTGTAGCTTGAGTTCGTTGATCCCATTTCTTGATTGATGAGTCTCTTGTAGGAAAATAATGTCCGCTTTACTCTTCTTCAGTAGAGCTTCTATTCTTCTTCTCTTTATAACAGATCCTAGGCCTTTCACATTTAAAGTAACTACTTTTATATTGGTCCCCATGCCCCCTTTAAATCACCTGTTTGTTTTGATCCTGTTGTGATACATATAACAGAAAAATTCAATAAAAAACACAATGATAAAACAGTAATATGAAATAACCCAAACCTATGCCCAACCATACCCCACCACCCTACAATTATCAATCTTACCACCCCCTCCTTTATCCACACTGCATTGGACTCCAGCATGACTCTAAGGGGGAGGGGGCGCCATTCCCAGCAACTTGAGACACAGCCAGATCTCCCACATCCGTACAATCTGAAGTAATTTACCCTCTTGTTTTCCCCATTAAACATTTATCAATTCTACTAAATTCTGCAATATTTACTTCACTCTGCAATATTCCCTTCGCTCTCCCACTGCCCATTTTCCCTACTGTCAAAAGGGAGGAGGAGGGAAAGAGGGAAAAGAGAAAAAAAAAGAGAGAAAAAAAGGAGAAGGAGAGCGAGAGAAAGAGGAAAAAGGGAGGTTGGGGAGGGGGGAAGGGGGGAAGGGGATGAGGGATAGGGGAAGGGGAAAGGGAAAAAACAATGACTAAGAAAACAAAAGGAAACAGAGGGAAAATAAAGAGATTAGAAATAAAAAATGAAAAATAAAAATAAAATGGAAAATGGAAAAAGAAAAAGAAAAACATGGAAAAAGCAAAAAGCAAAAAAAGCCCCCCCCCAAATCCCCCCATATAGAACCCAAGTAGAAAAATAGATAGTAATTTTAATAAAATCTACTTTCTTCCCATATAAGAAATAAAAAATAAAAAATAAAAAACTGGAAAAATAAAGAAAATGAAAAAAGGAGCACAAATGGAAAAATGAAAAAAAGACCCCCCCAAAAAAAAGACCCAAAAAGACAAAAGGAGAAATATAAAAATATTATGCAGGAATCCCCTTTCCTCCCATGTGTTTTCTTCACTTAACCACTCGATGTTGCTGCTCCCGGATCTTCCTGTGAGAGGCCCCATGCAGCTAATAGGTGTTTTCCTTCTGGAGAGTAAATTTTATGAAGAATCCCATCCTTCTAAATCTTGATGAATACTGGATAGCCCCAACTGTACTTCAAGTTGTTTTTTATAAGAACTGCTGTCACAGGGCGCATATTTTTCCTCCACTGAGATGTTGCATAGGAAAGATCTTGATACACTTGAACAGAAGTGCCATTATATGAGAGAAGTTCTGGCTTAGATCTTATCGCCCTCAAAAATTCTTCTTTGTTTGCATAGTTTGAAAATTTCAGTATTATGGGCCTGGGTTGAACTTGAGGGCTGCCCAGAAAATGAATTCTCTCAACATCTTCCTCTCTTACAAACTGTGACTTCATAGTTGTATTTATCCATGAAATCACCTCTTCTTTAAGATTGTCCCTTTTCTTTAATGCAAAGTTCATAATCTTGATATTGGAGCGTCTGGAACTATCTTCAAGGTAAGTTACTTTCTTATTTATTTCCTCCAAATATTTCTTTTGTTTTTGTATTCCATCCTCATTTTGCTTAGCCAAATCCTGGGAAGCCTCGAGGCTTGAGATATTTCTTGCCAAATAAAGGAATAATCCAGGGAAGCCTTACTGTTTTTAGGCTTGAAATCAAACGGGAACCCAAAAAGGAAGCTCAACCAGCAAGCCCCCCCCGATGGGTTGGAAAATAAAGACTCCGACAAGTGTATTTTTGGTGCAAAATGAAGCTTCTTCTTGATTCTTGATCCTTGCCGCACCCCAGCAAGGCTGTTTTATTGAAAACCACATGACTACAAATCCCATATGACTTTGCAGTAATTTCTTAACCAATTACAAACTTACACATCTACGTAATGCCTAAATAAAGTTACTTCTTTGTCTAAATCTTAACCTACTGAGCATGCCCAAGACTACTAGTTACATAACAAGCTTCTGCGCATGTGTAGAATTCTAGCCTGGGAACTTGATCAGACCATGTAACTTCAGCCAATCACAAAGTGTTTTTCTACCTAAAATGCAACATATTAGTTTGTATATATCTAAGCCTTGACCTGATTAGTACAATACGCATGTGTTTAAACTCTCCTTGCCTGCTATGATTTTCTTTGCTTAGTTAATGGACGCCAATGCAAAGCATCCAGGGAAAGATTCTCTACATTTCACTCTTTTTTTTTAATTTGTTTTTTGAAGAATAGGAGCACTGAGTTCGTTGTATGCATCTGGAAACAATTCTACTTCGTCTCCATCATCGTGTAACTTATGATATCGAACTTGCATGATCTGTCTTTTTGTTAGCCCAGCAGATCGAACTAAGGCACTGCTACGACATGTTTGCATACATAAGGGAAAACACTGTAAACAACAACAGAAAATAATTATAGCAGCAGCAATCACAAGAGCAGCATAAATTAGTGTGCGCAACCAGACTGTACCAGGAAGCCATGAAGTCAGCCAAGACCAATCAGCGCCTTCAAGGCGTCGGATACGATGGACCAAATCTTTAAGATCATGTAATTCAGGCTCTATATCTGTGTCATTCAGTGACATAATGCACGTGTCTCGCTTTCTTCCGATCACCTGGCACAGGCCTCCTTTCCCTGCTAGTAAAAAATCAATAGCAGCTCTATTTTGTTCTGAGAACATACGCAATTCTCGCAAACCATGAGACAATTTACTCAAAGCATCATAAGTATCATTACCTAAACGAACAATAGCACAAGCAGTAGCTTCTTGGAAATGAGCAAAATATATATGTGTGGACACACCAACTGAACCAATCCCAATCGCAATTATATTCCCTCTCGGCTGCACCACCAATTCTTTCTTAGCACAAAACTCCCGAGTGATAGGGACTCCAGTGTCAGGTGCAGATCTTTTCAAACGTTTTCCAAGATGTTCACCATAGTCAGGACAGGGGACATCTCCTAACTTCACAACTCCAACTGCCACCTGAGAACATCCCTTGTGATAGTTGGAGTAATGTCCGTCCTTTTTGAGAAACCAGTAATTTCCAGTAGTCCAGCATCCTTTGTCACAAACACAGAGACCAAAACTAGTGAGGTAGTCCTTTTCATCAGCAGCATAAAGATCAACATTGCGGGCCTTATAGGGAAACTTCCAGGAAGAAGCGTTAACTAGAATGGGATAAAGTTTATTAGACAGTGGTGCAGCGGCAACGCAAGATACCTCCGTTAGAATGCAATGCCAGGAAAACAAACCTATCCGTTGCCACTGAACGCAACGAGTGGCATTCCTCAAACACCCACCCGCAGAGGTGGAGGTTCGATCAATGACCCACGCCATGCCTGTTTTTTCAGGACAACCTTCATAGCCGGAAGCATTGCCTATACAATTGCCAGCCCAAGCAGTGCCATAAAACCCAGAAATGACAGGCTGCTTGGTATCACTGGTAGTGTAGGGATAAGTACCATTAAACATCAGGCCCGGATATGTGGGAATGCCATGCCAAAGGCTACGTGTGGTGAGACGACGTCCCCACGGGTAACACACTGACTGATTGCCATAATGGGCAATGTGCAATTGAACAAAGTAATTAGCTTTGGCAAAGTGAACAATGAGAAAAAGCAGCAAGACAATTCTAGGAGTCATCTGCACAAAACGGGATCAGCAGATCCTGGGAGTCTGTGGTCGCCTCCGGTGGAGGAGCTCTCCAGGGACGAACACAGCGTGCTGGGACCCACAATGGCTGATCATCCAGCTGGACTGTGGCGTAGCCTCTCCCCCAGGTAATCAACGGGACCGGACCCTTCCACTGAGGATCTGGAGGTCTTCGGTACGCCACCAAAGGTCTGGGTAACTGCTCTTCTGACCGGAAGTGGAGTTCCACAGGGGAGTGAGACCTGTTGTGGGGAGTAAGCAGATGATTAAGGGTAAACAGAACCTGTTGCACCATTGGGTGAATTTCTGGAACCCGGAGATTCTTGCCGTTGGCTTGTTTGAACAGCATGGTTTTGATGGTGCCATGCGCTCTTTCAACCACGGCTTGACCTGTAGAATTAAAAGGAAGACCATGAGTTAGTTTAATGTCCCATTGCTGACAAAAGCTTGCAAACTCTTTTGAGGAATAGGCGGCGCCGTTGTCGGTTTTCAGTTGCTTGGCGACTCCCATGACCGCAAAGCATGCCAGACAATGCTGAATGACATGTCTCACAGTTTCCCCTTTCAAAGGGGTGGCCCAGATAAATCCAGAATATAAATCAACAGTCACATGAAGTTTGTTTAAGGGAGCCAAGGCTGGTACTTGCGTGACATCCATTTGCCATAGTTGGTTGGCCTGTGTTCCTCTGGGGTTGACAGCATCATATGGAATAGCCATAGGCGCCTTGGAACAAGAAGCACATGATGAGACAATGTCCTTTGCCTGGGACATGGGAATAGAAAATCTCTTGTGTAGCACCTTTGCTGGAAGATGGAACTTAGCATGACAGTCAATAGGGCTGGAAAACAGAGAAAAGCAGTTAGTACGTAACAACTCATCAGCCCTCTGATTACCCTCTGCTAAAAACCCAGGGAAGTTGGAATGTGACCGAATATGAGCAACAAAGCAACAGAATCGCCGTTCACGTAGTGTAATCTGAAGCCTGCCAAACAAGGTAAGTAAATCGTCATCCAAGGATGGATTGAGGTAAGCAAAGGGAAGGCCAAACAGTAACCTGTACACATACTGAGTGTCCACAATGAGATTAAAAGGTTGATACTTAAAAATATCAAAGGCCAGTAAAACAGCAGCCAATTCAGAACGTTGAGCAGATTTCTGTGGGTCTGTAAAGGCAGAGTCCCACTCTCCTTGATTTTGCCAAGTAACGACACCCCGCGACTTAGTCCCATCCGTAAAAACAGTGAGCGCTCCTGCTATAGGCTGTAAAACAAAACAAGATGTTAGCTCATAAGGCACATAAGACAGAAAAGTCAATCGAGGATCCTTAGGAGGAGAAAAGGAAAAAAATGCCCTAAAAAATCAGCTATGGCTATTTGAAAAGGTGTTGAAGACGATATGAGGAAATCCAGTTGATCTTGCTTGAAAGGCAGGCAAATTGTTGCAACATCTTTGCCAGAGAGGTGAACAGCACGCTGACGGGCTTTCTTGATGAGATCAGACGTAGAATCTACAGTAGAATAAATGCTTTTAGGGGGAGTGTTGGAAAGATGCAGCCATTCAACGATGGAGATGTGACGTGCTGAGTGTGGAACATAAAGGATGGCTGTAGGAATCCTGTAGGTAGGAAGGATGGCACAGGAAAGTGTAGCATCCTGAAGAGATGGAATCCGGTCGACAGCCACCATCTGCAGTCGCTGATTGAGGAGGGTGATGGTCGCACTCATGGATGAATCAACGGTAATCCGATCTGCTGGGTCCTTGTGACCAGCGAGAGCAGCGAACAATGGAGAGAGTTCAGCAGTTGTCATGGCAAGGAAAGGTCGTGCCCAATTAATTTGCCCAAGTAATTGTTGCAGTTGGACTAAAGTAACAGTAGGTGGCAGGACTATAGTAGGCAACAGTGGCATTGAGTAACTTTCAGTGAGCTTGTGCCCTAGGTAAGAATAAGGCGGAAAAAACTTGCACCTTTTCGGGAGCAATGACAAGGCCATATTGTGACAACAGTTCATCTAGCTCGGGCACTAGAGATTCATTCACTCCTACCCCGGAAATCAAGATGTCATCCATGTAATGGTAAATTATAAGTTCAGGGTGCCTGTCCCTAAAAGGTTGCAATGCAGTAGCCACAAAATGCTGACATAACATGGGACTAGATTTCATTCCTTGTGGTAAGGTAACCCACTGGAAACGAGAGGCGGGCTTGGAATTATTGTAGGTGGGCAAAGTAAAAGCAAAATACTGTCTATCTTTTGGTGCCAGAGGTATGGGGAAAAAACAGTCCTTAAGGTCAATCACAAGAATTTTGTGGTCTTTGGGCAACATGTTCGGGTTCGGGAGTCCGGTCTGAAAGGGTCCCATATCATCCAAACGTTCGTTAATGCGCCTCAGGTCCTGCAATAATCTCCACTTATTGGCCGATTTCTTTTTTATGACAAAGATAGGGGTGTTCCATGGACTGCTGGTTGGTTCAAGGTGCCCCAATTCTAGTTGCTCATTTACCAGGGCCTCCACGGCTTCCAGTTTATTTTGGGGCAGGGGCCACTGTTCCACCCATATGGGGGGACCTTCCTTCCATGTCAAAGGGAGTGCATGGAGTGGCGCTGCCGGGGAGGCCCGTACTAAAAATTTGTATGCAGTTGAAGATCAGCTTGACCCAGCAAATCACGTCCCCACAGGGTTAATGGAATGTCCAGCACTAGGGGGCGTATGGTGTAAGTGTGACCAGAAGCAGACTGAAAAACAATAGGATGAAGGCTTTTTTGAGCTTGTTCATAACCTCCCACCCCAAAAACCTGGTCTGCTGGAATAGTGGGCCAAGAGGGTGGCCAGTCTTTTCTGGCAATGACTGTAACATCAGCTCCAGTATCGATAAGTCCCTGTACTTGCCTGCCACCCATCACCAGTGAAACATGTGGCCTCTCTTTAGTGATAGTAATCACAGACATAACCAGTGGGGATTCCCCAGAATGGTCAGTGAGAACTGTGCCCGCTTGAGAATCATCAGAAAGAGACAAAAGCATCAGCTGAGCTATAGGATCGCCCTTTGAAACAGTGAGAGAAGTGACCAAAGGCGTCCATGCCCACACAGAAAGTCTCTGCCCCTGAGAAAGCGTAACCAGACTAGGTGTAACTACAAGTCCCTTCTTTGCAGCAGGCTGATGGGACAATATCAAGGCAGACACATGATCAGGCAACGGCCCAATGACCTGAGTGTTAATTTCCACAAGTTGGTACGGCGGAAAAACAGACAAGCTTTCAACAGACTTCAACAACACAACTCCAGGAGCCAAGGCACATTCATCAGTTTCTGCTGTCCCCATTATTTGGCCTGGGTCAAGGGCTGGCCCGGATGGTCGTTTCCCGGCGGCTTGGGCTGCTGCACAGGCATAGGATTGCTGCGGCATTGGGAGGCCCAGTGAAAGCCTTTTCCACATCTGGGGCACTTTGATTTTGGCTTCTTTTGAATGACAGCCGAACATTGATTTTGGAAATGACCAATTTGATTGCAATTGAAACAACGGCGATTTTTAACAGCTGGGTTTTCAGACTTAGCAGCTGGAGTCTCAGTCTTAAGGGCTGCTGCTAAAAGCTGAGCTTTGTGAGATGCAGTTCCAACCCCCTGGCAAATTTTCAGCATGTCTTCTAAGTGCTTGTCAGGATCCCCTATAATCCCTTGAAGTAGAGGGCGGCAGTCAGAGTTTGCCCCTTCAAAAGCCAACTGTTTAATAAGCACTCTCCTGGCCTCAGGGTGTTCAACTTGCTTGTGGACTGCAACCCACAGCCTATCAACAAATGCCTGAAAAGGCTCCTTAGGACCCTGCTTTATGGCAGCCAAGGTAGAAACAGAAGCAGGTCCCTCCGCAACAGGAATTTTTTGCCAAGCCACAAAAGCACACTCAGCTACTCCCTCTATCCATCTGGGACCTAAAGTTGCTTGTACTGTGGGATTTTCAAAATTACCATAGCCCATCATATGATCAAACAACATTGCTGGATTCTGAACTTGCAACATAGCCTGGTTTACATGGATCCATCTGCGAGTCTCATTTTCCCACTCTCTAAAAAACAGCAGTTTCTCTGTAGGAGATAAAACAGTTTCCGCAATGGCTTTCCAATCCTCTGGGCAGAGTTGCATGGTGGTGAGATTGCGCAGGATAGCAATTGTATAAGGACCTTGTGTCCCATTTTCTTTAACAGATTTATGAATCTCCTTAATCAGCTTATATTGGAGGGCATGCCATTGTGGAACACCCTGAGCATTGGTTATAATGGGGAAAACCTGAGGGCTATTCGTTCCAGATTCCCCGCCTGAGGAAGAATCCAGCCAACTGTCCAAAAGGGCAGCTTTTGCAACCGAAGGAAGGCTTACTTGAGCCAAGGGTTGAGCCAGGGGGGGCGGATGTTTCCCCTTTTCAGGAGTAGGTAGAGGCAACGTGCCAGGGGGATTTTGGATAGGATCTGGTGGTTTTTCCACCATTCCCTCAGCCACGAGGGGGGGTGAAGGATTGGGGAGCGTCTTTGTAAAAAACATCATTTGCTGGTCTTGGACCATATTTTGGGGGCTTAATTTAGCGATACAAGCTCGCACCTTACACCACGTATACAGAGTTTTTGCCGTTATTTGGTGGTGATCATGAAAAATCGAGCCGACCTTGTCCCACTTTTTCAAATCATAAGTCCCATCTGCTGGAAACCATGAACAATGCCGATCTATGTTTAAAATTAAATCTTCCACTTCCGAGGTGGAAGTTTGATGGCCATTATCTAATAAAAGTCTCTTTAAATCATCTCTGAAGGATTGTTGCTCAGCAGAGAGGGCAGAACCCATTTTTAAGCAGTATCAATAGCCTTAAAATACGAAATCACTCACCAGGGGGTCGAAGACACGGCTTCGATGGTGAAAATTGAGCGCTCTTGGGATCCTTTTACCCGGATGAGAATGGTGAGTGATGAAAAGTAGACTCCGTAGTCTCCTGGCTGGCTCGCCAATTGTGGTAAAAATCCTGGGAAGCCTCGAGGCTTGAGATATTTCTTGCCAAATAAAGGAATAATCCAGGGAAGCCTTACTGTTTTTAGGCTTGAAATCAAACGGGAACCCAAAAAGGAAGCTCAACCAGCAAGCCCCCCCCGATGGGTTGGAAAATAAAGACTCCGACAAGTGTATTTTTGGTGCAAAATGAAGCTTCTTCTTGATTCTTGATCCTTGCCGCACCCCAGCAAGGCTGTTTTATTGAAAACCACATGACTACAAATCCCATATGACTTTGCAGTAATTTCTTAACCAATTACAAACTTACACATCTACGTAATGCCTAAATAAAGTTACTTCTTTGTCTAAATCTTAACCTACTGAGCATGCCCAAGACTACTAGTTACATAACAAGCTTCTGCGCATGTGTAGAATTCTAGCCTGGGAACTTGATCAGACCATGTAACTTCAGCCAATCACAAAGTGTTTTTCTACCTAAAATGCAACATATTAGTTTGTATATATCTAAGCCTTGACCTGATTAGTACAATACGCATGTGTTTAAACTCTCCTTGCCTGCTATGATTTTCTTTGCTTAGTTAATGGACGCCAATGCAAAGCATCCAGGGAAAGATTCTCTACAGTTTTCAACCTGAGTCACCCTCTTATCAAAGTTCTTAAAATCTGCTTGTATCTTCTCAATTTTAGTATTAAGAGACTGAAATTCCTTTTTGAAAAATTTACAGTCCTCACTGATCTGTTTGATATCCTTGGGTAAACCCCCCAGCGCTTCCAAACCTTCCGTGAGAGTGGAAAGTTGTTGTTCAAATTTTTTCTCCATAGTACAGCTAGGATTCTCGCCCCCCTCCTCCTCCTCCTCCTGAAGGGCGGACGAGCCTTCAAGACGTGATAATCTCTCAAGGCTACGATCAGATGCTGAACGGGCCCATTTAACTTCTTGCAAAGGCTTAGATTTTTTTCTTCTCATTAAGCAGATTTTTTAAGATACAGATCCAGGTTATAAGACAAAACAATCATCTTATTGACTCAGTAGCTTGAAAATAAAAGCCGATCACACACGACGATCACACACGAGTCAAAAACGAAAGTACTTTACACCGATGAATTATTAGATGTTTAGCATTCCAGACTGCTCCAGTCTGCAATTAATCACTTTAAAACTACATAGGAAAAATTACTCACAAGTTTTTGAAAGGAGAACAAGACTTTTAAAGCTGTTTACATTTCGATCGTACGGAGCTCAGCTTTTTTCAGCTGCTCATCTAAGCAGCCGGAAGTGATTTGTCAGGATAGCTGCCCTTTAAACGCTAAAGTGAACGTTTCCATTTCTAGTCTTCTCCACATTATTAGGATGTTTCCTCCTCACTCTGACATCTACATTGCAGTCTGTGTTGCACAGAAGCAGAAACATTAAAAGCTTTTCTCCACAGGCTGCAATGGTTTTGCAAATAAAGCACTTAGTGGGCTACTATTTTGGATAAAAGGAAAGAGAAAAACCAAACATGGACCATAGGATTCATGGGGTTATTCCTACCCAGGAAGTACTACCAAAATAATGTGGATTTTAGCTTGTTCAGCCATGTGGGCTAAACAAGCTATCCCTTGGCAAAGGAAGCAAGCATCTACCAATCAATGCAAAGACAGTCAGCTTACTACATATGAGTCTTGATGTCAGGTATGAAAAATGGTATATATTGAGTGTTAGAAAAGAAAATTGCCCTGAAACCAAAAGTACTCTTAAAATTGAGGCCTGAACAATAATTTGCTAGAATCATATCAAAACAATTAGCTAGCCCTCCATCTATTCAAGGTCACTATACCATAACCTCCTGACAGCTGGATGTGTTTGTTAGAATTTGTAAATATATAGCTGACATTAGCAGGCCTTGTGGTTTCTACTTTCTGTAATTGTAATATTCTGGCTTTCAACAATTCGGTGATGCCAGATATTTTATACTACAGGCCTTTGTTGCTCCAAGCTGTCCAGAGGGGGCTGACAGGGGTTGTTCTAACTTGTTGGTTCTCCTTGATATATCTGCAGCCTTTGATACCATTGACCATGGTATCCTGCTGGGTAGGCTTGCCGAGGTAGGGATTGGAGATCTAGCTTTTAGCTGGTTCTGGTCCTTCCTTGGGAGCCATACCCAGTGTGATAAGCTCAAGGAAGAGTTGTCGGCCCCTTGGACGCTCTCATGTGGGGTGCCCCAGGGGTTGGCAATGCTATTTAACATCTATATGAAGCCTCTGGTTGAGGTCATTAAGGAATTCGGGGCTTGCTGTCACCAGTACACTGATGGCATGCAGCTTTATCTCTCCTTTTCTACCTCTGCAGTAGAGGCAGTTCAGACCCTTGTCTGCTACCTGGATATGTTTATGGAATGAACCAGGACAAACAGGCTCAGGCTCAATCTGGAGAAGACCCAGGTTCTGTTCTTTGGGGTTTCCTCTACTACATATAATGGTCCTCTCTCCAATCTGGAGGGTTCTTCCCTCCAGCAGGTGGATAGAGACGTCTGGGCATGATCTTGAACTCGGCATTGTCCCTGGAAGCTCAGGTGGCAGCTGTCTCCAAGCTGACCTTTTTTCATCTTTGGCTGATCATTGGAGATGGGCACGACTTAGCGGTATTCCCGTTTCCGTTTCCGTTACTCATATCCGTTACTCTACGGAAACGGTAACGGGAATTACTCCGCCAGAATTCGAGCTCGAACCGACAAACGAACAATTTGGTCTGATTTATCGTGCTCGTTACTTGCATCGCGCAATGCCAAGCGGCACAGAAAAAAAGTTTTTAAAAGTTAAAAAAAAAACCCGATTCCCGGCCCTAAAAGTAGGCGAAAACTGTCTGAGGGCACCTACCAGGCCAGAAGGGGGTTTTATTTTGGGGGGGTTTCCCCGCCCCTCTCCTTGGCTATTGCTACTGCTGCGCTGCTGGTACCAGGCTGGGAGGGCGCATCCATTTGCCATGCAGTGCGGGGGATCCAAAATGGCGACCGCAATATTTTTTTTGAAATCGTTGCCCAAAACCCCACCAAAGCACCACAGAAACATGCGAAAATTAGCTATTTTAAATGCTTGAATTTTTACAGTAGCAGCAGTGGGTTTTTCTTGCAAAAAAAAAAGTCTCCGTTGATTTTATTTTATTTTATTTTATTTTATTTTATTTGTTTACACCTGCACATTCGCAATGATGGGCTCGCCCATGGGAGTGGACCATGCAAATTTTCCACCAATCGCATGGCCACTTGGCCAGGTTGACCACAGAGACTTCTGGGATGTGCCAATCGGGCATAAACAGCCCACTAATCGTAGCCCAAACCCGAACCCTAAGCCTAAGCCTAACCCATACGCCAGTACACTGTCCTTCTAAGTGGGTCAGAGAGGCACCCAGAGGTGCACCCCAATACTCACCCTAACCTCACCCGTAACTAGCCTAACCCTCGCCCTTGCGCTAACCCGTCTTAACCCTAAGCCAGATCTACTTGCATTGCACTACATGCAAGTACGTGAGACACAGCGGGTGCAAAGAGTCTGCCAGTCCGTCACTTGTGGCTCTGGCTGACTCCTGCAGCTCCCTCCAGTAGCCCGCTACCCCCCCAAACCAGTACTAACGACAACAAAAAAACGAAAAAACGAACTGACTAATTTTTGCGAAATTTCACGAAAAATGGAAACGAGCCGAAACGGACTGCCTCCGACACACGACAACTCAAAAACGTCATTTTCCCTAGTCATGCCCATCTCTACTGATCACCCAGATTCACCAGTATCTGGATGAGGCTTCTTTGCGAACAGTTGTGCAGGTGCTTATGATCTCAAGGATAAATTACTGCAATGCATGGGGCTTTCCTTGACCCTCATTTGGAGGTTGCAGTGGGTACAAAAGGCGGTGGACAGACTGGCTGTGGGTGTGTATAAGTCTGGGCTCACCTACATTGGTTGTCCATTGTTTTCTGGATAAGGTTCAAGGTACTGGTTTTGACTTTCAAAACCATCCACATTTTGGGACCTGAAAACTTGGTGGAACAAATCCCCCTAAGATCAGAACATTTTGCAGGCGTTCTCACTCTGGGTGGCCACTTATAGAGAGGCCCAGAAAATGGGCACTAGAATCTGGGCCTTCTCAGTGGTCGGCCCCTCATTGTGAAACAAACTTCTGAGTGAAATCTGCCTTACAGAGTCCCTGCCTGCCTGCCTCTTAAAGAGCTCTTAAAACCTTGCTCTGAGGTGTTTGGCAACCGTTAATTTAATGTGTTTTTTTAAAGTCTTCTGGAACCATTAGAATAAGATTGTTTTGCTGGTGATCATTATTCTAGTTGTGTTTGTTTTATTTTGTGATTATTTTTTATTTTTATATATAGTTGTATTTCTCTTCTCTACATTGTTGGAAAGCACCCAGAGTTCATTTGGAAGAAATAAATAAATAAATAAATAAATAAATAAATAAATAAATAAATAAATAAATAAAAAAAGTACGAAGCACTGAATGGGCAACAATGTGAGGAAAAGTCTTGCATTGTGAGGAGCGACTGGGTAGGGCTGTTTGCACCAGATTGCTACCCAGCCAAATAGACAAGTAGGAAAACTTAAAAACTATTACAGGAGCATGGAAAAATACCATTTTGTGGCAAGAACTCTCTTTTGATTCACACTATCATTATATTTCATCTCTTTTTCCACTGTATTTTCATTTTAAGATGTTAAAGCCTCCATTAGCATGGAAGAGGTTCTGATGCTGGGAAAAATCGAAGGCAAAAGGAAAAGAGGACGACAGAGAATGAGATGGTTGGACGGTGTCATCGATGCAACCAAAATGAATTTGGCAAATCTCCGGGAGGCAGTGGAGGATAGGAAGGCCTGGCGAGCTCTGGTCCATGGGGTCACGAAGAGTCGGACACGACTGAGCGACTGAACAACAACAACAACAGCATGGAATGGGTTTAATACCCTGTTTCATTCCACAGAATATGCAATGACTAAAATATCCCCATTACAACACATTATTTTTCTATTCCATTTTAAATCCATCTGCTGACCAACTTGCTTCAATTATATGTCATTCCTGGATGTTATTTCAGAGGCCAGTACTTCGTTTGACCCAAGGGAAACCACCACATTAGGGCAGCAAAGAGGGAATGGCATGAAATGATCACATTATCTACTTTAGTTAGTTTTAAGCCAAGGGAATGTGTCCAACAGATAAAAAGTGCCGAGATGGAACTTTTTATATCTGTTTCTGATTCCACATCATGTAGTTTGTAGGTCAAGCCCATGAACCTGAAAGGCCAATATCCTATTTAGAGCAGCCAAGTGTTTAAGTGTTCCTCTGTTTCAAGCAGGCCTTCCACCACATGACTGACCATGCAACTGATCTCCCAGACAGGGAAAGACCAGGCAGGCATGCAAAAGGGAGCCTGTTCAAGCAGGGGAAACAGTTATGAGTTGACCAGGAGTCCTTTTTCTTCCATCTGAGTTTATTCCACGCCTATCCTTTAAGCCTCAAATGTCTCCCAAAGCAGGCTATCAAAAGTATATACAATACAGAGAATAACATCATCAAAATAGAAAGCCTTGGCCACATCATAAATTACTTAAGGATCCCAAACCAGTCTCCAACATGTAAGTTCTTGCTGTTAACTCAGGATGATCAGTAATTGGGGTGTAATGGCTTTGAATCATAACTTGGTAATACAGTAATATCTTGGTTTATGAGCATAATCTGTTCCAGAAACATTTTTGTAAACCAAAGCACTCTTATATCAAAGCAAATTTTCCCGCAAGAAATAATGGAAACTTTCCCGCAAGAAATAATGGATGATTCTTTCTGGGGTCCCATAGACCACACACAGTAATACCTCGTAAGTGTTCTGCTTATATACCGCCCCATACCACTTCAAGTAGTCTCTGGGTGGTTTACAATTTTAATTACAGTGTGCAGGCTACGCATTGCCCCCCCCCCAGCAAGCTGGCTACTCATTTTACCGACCTCGGAAGGATGGAAGGGTGAGTGAACCTTGAGCCTGCTACCAGGGATTGAACCCAGGTCGTGAGCACAGTTTTACCTGCAGTACAGGCATTTAACCACGAATGTCCCTCAAGATGAAAACCTCGTAAGACGAATGTAATTTCTGGGGATAGGAAAAACTCATCAGACAATTTTTCCCTTCCCCTTTACATTCATCTTACGAAGTACGATTGATCCTTGCCCAGCCTGGACTGTTTGCAAGGGAACAATTTGGTGGACACTGAAGGGATTCACTGACCTTCGCCCAGCCCGTGCTCCTTGGAAGGGAAGCAACAGTGGCAATCTGCCACCTCTGAGCTCAGACCCATGGATCTTCACCCAGCCTGGAAGGTTTGCAAGGCAAGCAATGTTGGCAATGTGCCACCACTACTTGCCTTGCAAACCTCCCGGGCTGTGTGAAGATCCATGGGTCTGTGCTCTGCTCAGGCAACCTGTGCTGCTTGGAAGGCAAGCAGCAGCAGCAGATCACCCACTGCTACTTCCCTTCCAAGTAGCAAGGCAAGCGGTTTTGGTGATGTGTCGAAAAACCCCAGCTGGGAGGCAGGTGGAGGGGGGAAAGGCAGAAGGGAGCAGGCATTGGTTTTTTTTAAAAAAAAACCTGCTCCCTTCTGCCTTTCGCCTCCCTCCCCACCACCTCCCAGCTGGGGTTTTTTGGCAGATCAAGGCCAGGCAAGCATCAGACAACAACCCGATGCTTGCCTAGCTCAGAAGGAGAGTGGTGGAGGATATCCTAGTTGGTGCAGTGGGAAATTCAAATCATTGGGAATTGATTTCCGCTGAGTTTTTTCAGAAATCCATTTCCAATGATTCAGCTTGCAAGTCGAATCACTTGTAAATAGAGCTGCTTGTAAGTTGAGGTACCACTGTATTTATCCCACTAGTTTACGCATTGCATCCTGTGACATAGTTGGAGAAAATAGGAAACCTAAAAGGGTTTATTGAGCATTTATCAGTAAAGAGGAAAGTTTTTAGAATGAAGGCCTGATTAGAAAAAATAAATAATGAACAAATAAAAGTGACAGGTGTGGATAAAATATCTTTGTATAGTATTATTCCATTAGAGTAGTGGACAAAAACCTGGGTAAAAGAAATACTAAATATAGGGAATTTATTAAATTTGAGAGAATTATATCACAAAAGGAAAGCAAAGGCAAAAACAATGTACTTATATACATAAGTAAGTAAATATTTATAAGTAAAATACATAATAGAATTTATAACCTCAACACACTTTGGGCCCACATTACTTGTTCAATAACTTTCCTCTATGTTTTAGCATCATCTGGTTTATTAGTTAGCTCTTATTTTTGTTTTTTTTGTTTCCTTTATTCAGTGATTTACCAGCCGAAAATGCCAAAAGGCACAATGTAATAATCATAAAAGTCACTTCTGTGTTAGAGCCATGAAGTAATTATTTATTCTCCCCTCATACTTGTAGCTGCCATTTTGGGAAGGGGGGTTGAAGAAGCTTAATGAGGCTTAATGAAGAACAGAAATCAGGGTGTCACCAAGATATCTCTCTCGTAGAGTGATGGGGTAAAGCAGAGACTAGAGATGGGCACGACTTAGTGGTATTCCCGTTTCCGTTTCCGTTACTCGTTTCCGTTACTCTACGGAAACGGTAACGGGAATCACTGCCCCAGACTTTGAGCTCGAACCGACGAACGAACAATTTGGTCTGATTTGTCGTGCTCGTTACTTGCATCGCGCAATGCCAAGCGGCACAGAAAAAAAGTTTTTAAAAGTTAAAAAAAAACCCGATTCCCGGCCCTAAAAGTAGGCGAAAACTGTCTGAGGGCACCTACCAGGCCAGAAGGGTGTTTTATTTGGGGGGGGGTTCCCTGCCCCCCTCTCCTTGGCTATTGCTACTGCTGCGCTGCTGGTACCAGGCTGGGAGGGCGCATCCATTTGCCATGCAGTGCGGGGGATCCAAAATGGCGACCGCAATATTTTTTTTGAAATCGTTGCCCAAAACCCCACCAAAGCACCACAGAAACATGCGAAAATTAGCTATTTTAAATGCTTGAATTTTTACAGTAGCAGCAGTGGGTTTTTCTTGCAAAAAAAGTCTCCGTTGATTTTATTTTATTTTATTATTTTATTTTATTTTTTTACACCTGCGCATTCGCAATGATGGGCTCGCCCATGGGAGTGGACCATGCAAAGTTTTGGAGCCATTCCACCAATCGCATGGCCAGGTTTTGCTGACTGTACCAGGCTGGGAGGGCGCATCCATTTGCCATGCGGTGGGGGGGGGATCCAAAATGGAGACCGCAATATTTTTTTTGAAATTGTTGCCCAAAACCCCACCAAAGCACCACAGAAACATGCGAAAATTAGCTATTTTAAATGCTTGAATTTTTACAGTAGCAGCAGTGGGTTTTTCTTGCAAAAAAAGTCTCCGTTGATTTTATTTTATTTTATTTTATTTTATTTTTTTACACCTGCGCATTCGCAATGATGGGCTCTCCCATGGGAGTAGACCATGCAAATTTTCCACCAATCGCATGGCCACTTGGCCAGGTTGACCACAGAGACTTCTGGGATGTGCCAATCGGGCATAAACAGCCCACTAATCGTAGCCCAAACCCGAACCCTAAGCCTAACCCATACGCCAGTACACTGTCCTTCTAAGTGGGTCAGAGAGGCACCCAGATGCACCCCAATACTCACCGTAACCTCACCCGTAACTAGCCTAACCCTAGCCGTTGCGCTAAGCCGTCTTAACCCTAAGCCAGATCTACTTGCATTGCACTACATGCAAGTACGTGAGACACAGCGGGTGCAAAGAGTCTGCCAGTCCGTCACTTGTGGCTCTGGCTGACTCCTGCAGCTCCCTCCAGGAGCCCACTACCCCCTCCCCAAACCAGTACTAATGACAACGAAAAAACGAAAAAAAAAACGAACCGACTAATTTTTGCAAATTTTCGCGAAAAACGGAAACGAGCCGAAACGGAACCGGCCCGACTAACGACAACTCGAAAAAAATTTTTTTCAAGTCGTGCCCATCTCTAGCAGAGACAATAAGGGTTTGTAAAGTCCAAGATTATTTACACTCTGGAGCCACAGCTGAAGACTGTTCACCACAATGGCCGCCGGACTTCCCCCAGCAGAGAGGAAGGCTATTTCTGTAACTGCGAAGTCTGCCACCGCATTCTTCGCAGCCCCCAGATGCTGCCTCTCTTCATCCCCCCCCCCCAAAGGGACTTATCCTTATTCAGAGTCCTGTTTATCTGGGGAAATTCAGCTTGATAAGGGATCTTGCTGCAGCAAACCAGAAGCCAGAAGTCTCTCTTATTTTTGTTTTGAACACTTTGAGTTTAGTTTAGTTTAGTTTAGTTTAGTTTAGTTTAGTTTAATTTCATTTACTACTGTAAACCACCCAGAGTAATGCTTCACATGGGTAGTGGTATACAAATTTAAATAAATAAATAAATAAATAAATAAATAAATAAATAAATATCTTATTAGAAGCAGAAGATCAGGAGGATTATTATAGGCATTTGATATTGGAGAAAAAAAGTACTAGTACTTGGGAAAATATATGGAACATTAGATTGTTGAAAGAGAAAAGTTTTATTAATGGAGATGGTAGTTAACTCCAGTGAAATGAAATCAAATAGATGGTAAATTATTCTAAGATGTACTGGAGAGGGTGCCAGTACCTAGGTGCTCATTTTCATATGTGATGAGAATGTGAGACTATATTGAAATTTTGGCAATTGGTTTTTAACAAAATAAATGAAATAAGCAAGCTAAACCTACCTGTATGTCCTAGAAATTTAGGTTTTAGGTTAAATTTTCATCTATTATATACTACCAATCAATGTTTTTTGTAATTTTGATTGAATTTTTGGTTTAATAATAATAATAATAATAATAATAATAATAATAATAATAATAATAATAATAATAATAATAATAATAATAATAATATACTGAGAGGTTTCTCAGGCAAAAATAAAAAAACAAAAGACACAAACATGTGGCACCTTAAAGACTAACTTTCATATTTTAATGCAACGTCTTGTGCACATGTGCACTTCTTCAGACATATAGCAGCAGAATGAGGTGTGCAATATAATATGTGATGGAATATACATTTCATACCAGATATTCATTGGCTGTAGTACATAGAGTTGTGGGGTGGATAGGGGAGGGGAGGGAGAAGGAGGGGGAAGAAGAGGAGGGAGAGTTAATTAGTAGAAATTGTGAGAAGATTAAATTGTGAGAAGATTCAGCTAGAGCTGTATAGTTGTATGGCTCACACCAACCTCTGTTTATGTTTAATGATGGGAAGTAAATTCCTCAAGTGACAGAAACCAGATCAGATCAGATCAGATCAGAGAGGTAGTGGAAGAAATGGGGGGGGGGGAGAGAGAATGGGAGTTTTTAACTTAAGAGTCCATGAAAAAATGGCAGTATGGTAATATTACATTTGATAATGACTCAAGAACCCCCAACTTATATTTAATCCTTTCTTGTGCATGTCCATCATGGATATAAATCTTATTTCAGCTGTTTCCCTTTGTATTCTTGATCTGTAATGATTCGGTTCCAAAATGGTGACCTACTGAGAGGTGGGGACCGAATAATTTTAAAAATTCACTTTTGGAGCTTGGCTTGTGTTGAAAATCAAACCTTCAATAAGTAATGAAGAAACTCAATTCCCATTTCCTGTGTTCATAAAAACATCAGTGCAAAAAAAAGCACTTTGCAGGGTGTTTGCTTTTTAAAGAATGTATTGAAAAGTATTTGCTTAAATCATGCCAGTCACAGTTGCTCCTCCTGCTGAATACTTCAGCAGCGACTTTGATTTCTTCCTCATAATTAAGACAAACATCACATGATACCGTGTAGCAGCCTAACATATTATGCTGCTGCTGTGGTTGATTGAATGGTAGGCTTAATATACTTATTATTGAAGTGATAAATTGCATTGGCATTGAAATTACTGCAGCAGAAGGCTAGAGCAAGCTGACTTTTTTTAATGTACTGTAATGATATTCACTACCACCAATATTAACATTCAATGTTAATTATTTTCACTGTTTCACTGTTTAACACAATAGCCTGAAAATCATAGTATTTATAGTACTGTGGGTGTGACTAAGCACTTTACATGAAACTCCACATTTCTTTTTAAAATAGTATTTTTATTTTTCTTTCATTATCATTGTTTACTTTACAAGATTAAAATGAAGCATATTTAAATTTGTTTCATACCATTTAAATTCTGCATAAACAGAAATTTCCTATTTAATAAAGAAGAGGACTCCTACATACAGAAGCAATTACTCTAGAAGGGATTTTTGGTGTTATATTTAAATCCCATGTTCCTCCAAAAACCCATCTCCTTTGTGATAATCTCACAATTATCTGAAAGAGTTGCTGCTTCTTTGGTAACACTGGTTGCATTCACACGACCCCTAAAATCCGATGCAAAGGGCTCACAGATGCGGCGCATAAAATTGTTTTCCCACCAGCAGTGGACTTTTAAAAAAATAAAGTACAACCACGTCCACTTAAGCGAGCCCCAGCGCATTTTACAAGTACCTGGTCTCAAGGAGGTAAAATCCTTGTTGCTGTTCTTCACTGCTGTTTTAAAGCATTGCATGCCTGGCCCTCCTCCACTCTTTGTTTGTTTTTGTTGGGTTCCCCCCCCCTTTTAACAGACAGGAATCCTAATGGGCTGGAACAATTAGCTGCTGCTGAAGGCAGGAAGATGTGAGCCTGCATTTTTTTCCTCTCCCCTCACTGCAGACAGAAGCAATAGAATCAAGAATGCGGGAGGTGGGAACACAGGAAGCAGAACAAAAACCACATTGGGGGGAATCTGCATTTAAATTGCCTGTGGATTTTAGGGGTTGTGTGAAAGTTTGGACAGACAACAGTTTTGAAGGCTAGTAACAGCACACCCTAGTTGCAAAACAGCTGTCAAGCCTCATTTAGAGCAAACATTTTCCTCACAAATGTAATAACTTAAAATAATGGTAATGGCTGGAATCCTGTTTGTTTATGTAAAAGAACTCATGTGAATAGTCCACATTTCTCTCACAACAAGCTCTCCTTCACACATTTGAGAAATCCCATCATGGAATAAGGTGCAGGGACACCTCACAACTGGTCACACTGCATTGACTTTGACATGCATGGTTTTTCTCAGTTGGATTTTGGCCAGTGTCATGTTATATAATAGAGTTAATCATACCTTCTTACCCCTTGTTATAGCTCTGTTTTGTAGGAAGGAATTTCACCTCCACCCAGGCCTACAAATGAGACTAAAAATCTCTTATAAGAGATAATATCCCAGAGCCGACTGCAAGCTTATTTCAGGCCTAGACCTGATGAGACCTGCTTGCAATTAAGCTCTGATTCTGTGTAATTGAGGGTGACCCTGACTGTGAATGACCTTTATTAAGAGCCATAGATATCTAACTAAATGGAAGTCAATTGGATTTTTCAGTTTCTGTACCATCCATGTAATCAATCTAGCTTAAAAATGCAGTTTAAAGGGTTTTTTAACCTATTGCCATCCTATTAAGCATTATGTCTCCATTTAGTAAGGTCATCCTTGACTAAATTAAATGGTTTCCATCCCTGATTACCTGATTGTTCTTTAAAAAAAGAATTACTGTTCATTATAAAGTTTCAATCTGAGAGATTGAAGAGTAAAAAGTGAAATGGATAATATTTTCCCCCAAAACTATTGGCTTGATTTGTTATTTGCTCTTATTTTATTGCATTATTATAAACCACCCAGAGTTCTGTTAGAAGATGGGTGGTATATAAATATAAATAAATAAATAAATAAATAAATAAATAAATAAATAAATAAATAAATAAATGTTATTATTATTTTAGTGGATATGATTACTGCTGCAATGTTGTGCATTCTTATACAGAAGCAGGTTGCATTTATTAAAAGGGGGGCCTATCCCAGAGCAGATTGATACAGCAATTGGAGTATAGGGTTGCACTCCTGAATTCTACTATACTGTGAGCTGTCAATTTTATTCGAGTTGGAAAATCGGGAGAGCTTAGAGTTACCATGTCTCAAGGTGCTAGTTGATGTTTCAGGGAATTGTTAAACTTTTCCAGATCTCCAGGAAGGGATACAAATTTCAGGATGCACAGCAGTGGAGGAAAAGGTTCATATTTTTGTTGAGAAAATGCTTACAAGTTTTTTTTTTGCACAGAACCAATTCCAAGCTGGCAGCGGTATAAAAGGGGATTAGGGTGATTGTGTCAGCTTCCCTCCCAACCCCTGCCCAACCTTTGCGATATCATCTGACCCACACCTGTGATGTTATGAAGTCCTTCCCAGTGACATCACAAAGACCCACCCTTACCTCTGGTGTCCATGAAATATCAGAGAATGAGATGCTCCTGATCTGGCAATCCTGTCATAACATCTTCCTTGAAATATTGAGCGTTTTCATTACTAATGAAATCTGAAGCTTCAGGATTGTGTAGAAACATACAATGCAGTTATTAGTGCCATTTAAGAATCCAGTGACAGATATTGATTCATACGGATTGCATTAACATGTGTTCTTCCACGATTTATCAGAATTAATGGCTGTTTTGTACTTTTCCTTTTTCTTACATGACAGAAATGTGCAAAAAGAAATCTTAGCAGATTTACCTCCTTGAAATAATGTACACATATTTACACCTAATTACATATTTTTAATGTGACCATCATAATAAAGAACCATGTGTAGGCAAGTTGATTTTGTAAAATGTAGACGTTTCTTCCCATTCAAGATGGAAAGAATTTGAAATGAAAACAATTCCAATATACAAGGAAGTGAAACTGACAGCTTTGCCCATCCATGCCAATAGGATGGACAGCTTTAGGCTGTGTATCTACCCTTCTCACAGAGAAGGCCCAGGTGGATTGTGGGGTGGTCATGGCTCTTGCTGAACAGTGTCACACAAAGTGCCATGCTACCTGGCCTTTGCCTGGCAATTGGACAACACAGTATCTTATATCCTGGAAGGGTGGGGGTGGAGCAAAGGCTTTTCAAATCCTTTGAGAGAACAAAGAGACTTGTCAAAAGATGGAGAAATGGAGAGGAGGACCATTCACAGGGAAGGGAAGAGGGAAGAGGGAAGAGGGAAGAGGGAAGAGGGAAGAGGGAAGAGGGAAGCAGGAGGAGGAAGATGGAGAGGGAGGGTGAACGGCAGTGACACAGAGGAAAAAAAACAACAAGCCCATTATCAAGAGAAAAGGAGCAACTCTGGAGGCTGGACCATTTTCATAGGATGGAGCTGTGTAGGTCAGGTTGGGTGCCTCCCGTGATGGTGCAGAAGAAACCTCACAGCAGCGTGCTGAGGGGAACTCAGACAAAAGAGACCAATCTCCCTAGCTAGACCATTGATTTGAAGGGAGGATCCTCTTCATATTATCAGAAGAGGAGAGGACAGGGATGCCAGGGCAGACGTATATAGGGGATGGCTACAGGCACCGTGGAGGCTTAATGAAAGAAGCCAGGCTTCTCCTACATATGGCTGAGTGCAAGTAAAATATAAAGAATTTGATGTTTAAAAAAATCAAAGGTGATAGAAGACACCAATAGATTTTCCCCATCCTTGTTTACAGTGGATCTCAAGACACAACGGCATACTGGTATATAAAATATCATTCATGCTTTTAATATCCATCCAATGTGGAAAGCATGTCTATAGGTTCACTTTTAATAATGTAAATAAAGGTTCTATTTCTGCTCTGTGCTTTTTATATCAAATTGTGTCCCCATCCCACCCCGAGGGGGATGGAATACCAGAAACAGGCAGGAATTAGTAGGAAAAAATAGCAGAAGGAAAAAACATTAACACCACCAGCTGATCTTTTCAGCTGGGGACAGTTCACCTAATCTTTTACTGATGATGCTACAAGGATTAGAAAACTGTGGATGCCACGTTAACATGGTGCTTTCCATGGACGCTTGTGTTGCTTTCAAGGTGACTCAAAGAAAGGAATTTGTATGAAGTGAGCACTATGATTCAAACTGCAAGCAAATTACAATCTGATTATACATTCTGTGCTCCAATGGGCAATTAAAAATTGCTGTCGCAGGGCTGTTTTGGTAAACAGACATTTTGCAGCTTCTCCTCAGCGTTTTTCTTTTCACTCACCACATAAAGAGAGGAGTAAACAAATGTCAGCTTGCAGGAGTCTTTATTCACCGAGCCAATACTTTCCTGGGTCCTCTTGAGAAGGCAATTTGAATGATTTTGACTCCCACAGATAGGGGAACAAATCCCACAGTGCTCGGCTTTCTACACAAGGGTGTTTCTCATCAGAAAAGAGTATTTCTCATCACAAATAAAGTAATGCTTGCTACATGCACCAGATGGAGATGGGCAAAGCCTACATGGAACTTGCCAGGTTGACAGATTTTGTACACCCCACACATACCTTCCCCCCCTTCTTCCTCATCTGCAACTGGGGAAAATTTGGAAGTTTCTTCATCAGCCTGAGAATTCAAGCAGTCCCTATAATTCGGTCTACTTGCTACAATTAATCTCTTCGACCTCTTGTTACGGTCAGTTCTACCTCTGCTAATGAAGAAAATAAGAAAGGGTTGAACAGATGGGATACATTTAATGGTTTGTGGGTGGGTGGAATATTTTCAGGGACATGGGAGGATCATGAAGATAGAATGCATGCACTGGGCCTCTGTCTATCTCTTTAAGCCAGTGATTCCCAACCTTGGGTGCTCAGATGTTCTTATTTATTTGTTTGTTTATTTATTATTGGATTGGACTTTGACTCCCAGAAATCCTGGCCAGACAGCACAGCTTGTGGCAAACACTTTGGGAAGCTGGGAAGCTGTGGTGGGGGAACCACTGCATTAAGCGCTATATGGTTCATCTTCCACGTTTAGCAAGGTCTTCTGAACCACCAGGGTTTGAATCTAGGCTAGGCTTGGGTGCACTCCTGTAGGTCCCTAGCAGCTAAATAGCTAATAAAATAACTTTTTATTGTAACCAAAAGTCCTACATATATTCTATACATGCATTGTATTCATATCCTTCATCATGTACACAGTATGTGCCAACAAGTAGGCTTTTCCCCTGCCAAACCCCCATCCAGGCGGGCAAATCAGCCCCACCCTGGGAACAAGTCCCAGTGGAGCCTCCATTCCGACACATAATCTGCTGATGGCAGACATGGAGGCTATGATCAAGAATAAGCCATTGCTCCAAAAGAACTGCTGTAGTTTACCTGTTGCTGGAGTGGGAAGCTAATGATATCATTCAGTGGCCAGTCCCTATGAGCACTTCAGGACAGTGATTGCTCAAGTCTTCTTTCCTCCAGGGGTGGCAAGGGAGTGGAAATTGGCCAGCTCTTAATTTCCCGTCACAGTGGAGCTCTAGGTTGCATTTCATTCCATTTCACAGACACTTTTATGAAGATGGGAGAAGCTATCCTTGAACTTCTAAAGATCTCCTCACCCCCCCATACACACACACCGTTATTTCAGCTGTGACCCATCATTATTATTTATTTATTTATTTATATTTTAGAGTATTTTACCCCTCCTTTCACCTTGGAAAAGGATCCAAGGCGGCATACAGTAATGAGGGATAATATACAGTCCGGTACAATTAAGACATGTTCAAGTGTTTGAGAACAAGAAATCGAGGGACATCTTACAGCATTAATAGACAACATTACATTAAAGCAACATGGTTTACATTGGTTTTAAAGAACCAGTGATAATACATTTACTCTATAAAGGGTAACATGCCTCCACAGTTTTCAAAGCATTTTTATAATGATAAATACTATAAGACCAGAAACAAAAGGTGGGATCCATTTCATCCTTATTCTTGACTGTTACTAGATGACCTGTACTCAGTTAAGTGTTCTGCTTGACCCCGGGAAACCTTGACCACCTGTAATTTTTCAGCAGATAGGAGAATTTCCTTCCCCTCCACCCAAATGGCATGGGGAGGGGTGAAGTTGGCTCTATTCAACATTCATAAAGACTCTTTGTTCTATTGTTAGAAATAATGACCTTCAGAGATGGTGATGATCAATACACACATGCTTTCATTACATCTTCAATGAATGAATCAAATTCTGTAGGACAAATGATTAGCTGTATCATCATCACCTTTTTTTGTTCAGGCAACTTGTATATCTTATAATGCAGATGGATTGTTATTCCTACTTTAATTAGGTGCTTACTCATCTTTGTAAAGAACATTTATTTAGCTAAGGAAATAGGCAAGGGACACAATACATGAGTTCTGTTAAAGAGCACTCTATTGTATTTTTCCATTTTCCTCTGTAAAACATTAGATAGGTTTTATCCTTTCTCAGTATATCCAGAAAGTGCAAAGAAACCCGTGAGTTTTGTTTGCTTGCTTGCTTGCTTACACCATTTCTGTACTGCCTACCAAAAATGATTCCTCAAGCAGGTCACAAATAAAATTAAATTAGAACTGTGAATATAATAGTGAGGCACAGGCATAAAACTATAAGCAGCTTCAGATTAAGACCAGCTGCAGAAAACAAAAATGTAAACAATCTCAATAAAATTTGACCAAAGTAAAAAGAGTTCTACTGGGGATGGAAATATAGTTATTTGTTGAGTATCTATGGGGAGAATGTTCCAGAAGTGGAACATCACCATTCAGTAGACACACTCTCTAAGGCTGCTATCTCACCTAGGTTTTGATCCTGATCTTCTGAAGGTCCGGCTTTTCCTCTTTGTCCCATCACATGATTGAATAAGTGGGACAGGAGTTCCCACGTCCAAAGCTGGGTTTTTTAAGTGCATTTCAGCCCCCTGGGCCAGCAGGTGGTGATAGCATTTGAAAAAACTGGACCCACTTGGCTGGGGGAAATTAAAGCTTAGGGCACCGCATGGAGCTTCCTGTTTCTCCGAAGGTGAAAAGAATTTTTTTTAAAAAACAGAGCCGATCGGCCCCAGGAATAGCCGGTCGGTGCTATGAGAGGAAAAAAAGAAGAAACCCAGATCATCTGCGAGGTCCCACGGTGTCTGCTTCCTTAAACGTTGGATTATCACAACGAGGCAAAACATTATCTACCTCTTTGGTGAATCACAGAAACCTCACCTAAAGGGGCATTACCGGGTTTTCTTTTTTCTTTTTTTCAAAAAGCCCGGTGGCCATGGGGACGGCATTTTTAAACATGGTTTATCTAGTAATTTAAACTGCTTTTAAAGGGATGCGGGACCAAGCCCTAAACTGACTGCCATTTCACCTCCTGCCTTATTTTCTTATCATCACATGGTCACACTAACCTTGACAGGTTTAGACACTATTGGCTTTGTTGATAAATATATATATTGGCAAGCTGAAAAATGTTTCTTCGAATATATTTGTCAAAATCCTCTTATATAAATTTATACCTGTGTAATGTGATGATACCATCAATCACAGGCTTTTATCTCTCATGATATCAGAAGAGATCACACCACTTTCTGAGGTTCCCTTGGGATAATCTCTGATCTGGGGAAGCATTTCAGAGCTGAAGGGGTGGGAGGTTTTAATGTCTGAAAATCATCACCAATTGTCCAAATTCCAACAGTAAGATCAATACTGTGTCCAGATAAAGAAAAGTAACAGAATGCATTACATTCTGCATTGATCACACTGACAGTGTTATGCAAAGTTCTGGACACCACTGATAACTTCTTTGTGTTTGGGTGAGACATGGTTAACTGATGAAAAAAAGAAGTCAACTTCTTCGATTTTCCATTGTGGAGTCTTACATTATGAATGAGAACATTGCCAATGACAAAGGATTGTGGAATTTGTGGTCCAAAACATCTGGAGTGCCAAAGGTTTGCAACTTCTGCTGTAGGCCATCCTGACTGCTGCCACTGGTACTGTCAGCATTCATCTGGCTCTTTCCTATGTGAAGGTTGGCATCCTTTTTTGCTCTGCTGACAATGCGGTCATGATATTATGCAGCAATACCTGGCTATTGGCTGGCTTTTAAAATTGTGGACACAGATTACAATATCACACATTCATTCATAGGCCATTAGATTTCTTTTCAAAAGAAATTTCCTCTCTACACAAACTCACTTTCAGAAAAGGGGATAGGCCTCTGTATATGGCTTTTCTACAGTTATTTTATTTAGTTCTCCCTTCAGTATTGTTGGACATATTCTACTGAAGAAGGAAGGAAGGAAGGAAGGAAGGAAGGAAGGAAGGAAGGAAGGAAGGAAGGAAGGAAGGAAGGAAGGAGTTTTAGATACTTCATGAGTCCCTCTGGAACCACTTTAGCCTCCAGTCTTTTGTACAGCTAACTTGAAAATAAATCATTTGAGCTCAATGAGGCTTACTTCCAAATCAATATGTATGAGGTTGGGCTGCCAAGTGATCCCAATCATATCACCAGAGAGAAAACTTATGCTTCATTCTTTTGTTTAGCATATTTTTATTATTTCATGTTTATGTGATGCAGTGAATCTGCTTTCCAAGGCAGTCCTCACTTATTCTGCAAGTTCAAAGATAATTTGCAAAGGGTATTTTTATGGAATATTATACTGGTGTAACATTAAAAGTCTAGATGGTAGCTCTCATGGGATGCAGTACAGGATTCCTAGTTACCCTTTTCAATAACACAGTTAATCACCAGCAAAATTTTAAAAAAAAAACTTAGCTGCTCCCATCTCCAAAGTCTGTCATACATTAAGAAAAGAAAATATAGTTAAACAAATGTGCAGCAGTCTCTATTATAACATAGATAAAGGTAAAGGTTTCCCCTGCACATATTTGCTAGTCATGTCCGATTCTAGGGGTGGTGCTCATTTCTGTTTCCAAGCCAAAGAGACAGTGTTGTGCAAATCCGTGGCCATGTGGCTGGCATGGCTGAACACATTTCTGCACATGGAACACTGTTTACCTTCCCACTTTTTTACATCGGTACCTATTTATCTACTTGCATTTTCATGCTTTCAAACTGCTGGGTTGGCAGGAGCTGGGGTTAACAGCGGGAGCTCACTCTGCTGCATGGCACCCAGGATTGCAGCTAATCGTTTTTAGTGCTTTAGCCCACTGAACCACCATGCCCCCTTACAGCACAGGCATGTTCATAATTTCTGTTTCTCAAAAGCTTCTGGGAGCTCTCTTTTATTTTGCTTGTTACTGAAGGCAGGTCTTTTTTCCAGTAGACCATTGATCTATCTCTTTCCTATACTGTACTAGTGCCCTTCAAGGTCTGAGGTAACCCACAGAGTGGCCTAATGTGGCATTTGAGGACAAACCTTCCAATATCTTCCAGGATAACTCTCATTAGATTTCACTGAAAAGTCCACCATTCCTGAGAGCATACAATAATAAAAAGCCTCTCTCAGTCTCAGTCTTGGTCTCTCTCTCTCTCTCCACACACACACACACACACACACACACACACACAAACACAAACCAAATAATATATTAGCATTTACTTCATGCATTTATTAATTAGCCCTTTGTGTACTAAGCACTCAAATTGATGCATAAATCAAACAATAAATTTTGAAACAAATAAGTTTGAAAACTCTTTCAGTGCTGTTAATATAGTGAAGGAAGCACTGAAATTTAGCCTAGTGGAATTAGAAGTTCTTCAATGTCCATCTAAAAAAATAAAGAGTAAAGAGCATGCCAGTGTAACCTGCCTGGGGAGAGAGTTTCACAAATGCGGAGCTGTTACAGAAAAGTCTCAAGTTCCCAAAATCTCACCCTCTCTGTTAAATATTTCTATCAATACCCACCAAAGAGTAATTTTGTTAAAGGCTCACTTTGTTGATTTGTCCCACCAGGTGGGATGCACAATCTGTGATGCTCATATAAGGTGATGCAGATAGCATGTGCTTACAACTGGGGAGTCCTTCCATGTAAAAAGACCTGTGGTGGTTGTAGCATGGATCCCCCCCCCTTATCTGCCATGATTTGCACATTAGCTTTCCTTGTTTTATGTTAAATATGAATTTTGTTTGCAAACCTGATTACTCAGGCACCAAGAAGGAAATCACACAGCTGGAGCATTAATATGCTTTCTACTTCTAATGGTGTGGCATTTGTATAATCTAGTTCCACCCTGAGAGAAAGCATCAGGCTTAGAATTAGATGCTGTAGCTGGCAGCTGCTGCCCGAGATTTGAGACATTCAGCTGCCGAGGCTGGAAAATTAAAAATGAGATCTATTGTATTCCTTGCAGGTGCTTTTAGCAGATGGATCCCCAGAACAAGGATAGCTAGCTCTTGTGTTTTTCTAAAAGACAATGTTGATATATTTCATTATATTTTTAAACTGAGAATTCCAATGGGTTGGAAAATCCTGAGCAGCTTGTGAGCTGCCAGCCCAATATGATATGACTATGCTGACTTAATGTGCAGGGACAGAAGAGATCAAGATTCAAATAGCATTAATTCATAATATCCGGACTCATTACACCTTTGGATGTAATGCACAGTAGCACAGTTCTGCACAGTAGCAAAACTCTGCCCATGAGAAGCATTAAGGACTGTTTAACACACATGCTGCTGCATTTATGTTATGTCTTAAAACCATTCACTATGAGTCATAAGAAAAGGAGAAGTGATTCTTCCTTACTACTTGGAGAAACAGTTCTTGACAAGGGTTCACTTTTGCTTATCAGCATAGCATGCCCTTTTTTGGTGGTACAAGGTTCTTCCTTCCTTCCTTCCTTCCTTCCTTCCAATTCCCACTGCATTAATGCTGCATTTCATTTTCAAGAGATTTTGCAAGTCTTCCTATGACATTTTGACCTTTAAAAAAATTAAGGTTGTTCTATATAAGGGGTAGCGGGAGTGCAGAGCTATTTGTGTCTCCAGCAAGATAGGTATAATACAATCAAACCTAGAAAGTGGATAATATTTTGGAAGAGGTAGTCAAGGAAACAATGCAGCATTTTGCTTGTGGATTGGAAGGGCCTAGTAGCAGCCTCAACTCAAAGCACCACTCTCGAGTCAACGACAATGGGCCTTTTCACACGACCCCTAAGATCCGCTGGCCACTTAAATTCAGACCAGAGATCTTGGGGTTTCGTGGCTCTTCCTGCGTCCCACCCCTCCGCACTTCCTTGCTCCTGTCTGCGTGAGGGGAGGGAGAAAAAAAGGGACAAAAGCATGCAGGCTCACCTCCGTTTGCCGGTCCAAGCCACCCCGAGCTGCATTCCTTCTCTTAAAGGGGCGGGAGGCAAAAAACAACAACAAAGAAGCGAGGAGAGCCCACACTCACTAGATTACATCTGGATTTGGTGATTTTCACCCTCCAAGAGCAGGTACATGAAAAGTGCGCTGGGACACACTTAGGTGGGCGTGGTCGCACTTAATTATCTGTAAACTCCGGAGCTGGTGGGGAAACAATTTTAAGCTCCGGAGCTGGCAGCCATTTGCGGCGGAGTTTAGGGGTCGTGTACAAAGGGCCAATGTTCTTCATGCCTTAAAAGGCACTGCCTGGCTTTGGCCCCACTGCTTTAGAAACCTGTCTCTGTTCACTTTGGCACCATAGCCTTCACGTTGATGCAAGTGCTAACACCAGCATGGGCGCCTCCGTGGGGGCTGAAAGTCCCAGACTGGGACACTTTGCATCAATGAGCCAAAGAGGTGGAGAAGGGGCATCCCACGTGATCTTTAGCTTTTCGTGGGCTTACCAGAGCCTTTAAGAGGCTTGCCTGCTGGCATAGCTCCATCTTTCACTGCTTGCAAGCACCTCCCCCACCCGTCCTATTTTTAATGAGAATAAGAGTAGCTGGTTGCTGCAGGGCCAGATGGGAATTTTTGACTGTCATGCTGATTGGCCATTGTATGATGGTTAGTTTTGGCATATCCCATTCTCATTATTTGGTTAGGCAGGTTGACATCTTTCCGGTTGCAACTGGCGGGTAGTGCAAGTTGGTGTTGGAAGGTGAGTTAATGGGACTACGACAGCCTTTAATATAATGTTAGATAGTTATTAGCTTAGTAATAATAATAAGTTTATAGGTTGTAAAATTATTATAATGGCTGTCTTTTGGGAGATTGTCTCCCAGAGATTGGGAATATGCTGAATAAAATTTACAGCATGTTTCCAGTTAGGAACTCACCTAAGGTTTAAGGATCTGAAGGATAAGTACAAATCAGGCCATAGTTTACATCCACTACGGTAGCTCCCTTTTTAATTTAGGGATAATTGATTACATTTGTTTAATAAAGTTCTGGCCCAAATGTAAACCCAATATCTTGTGCCACCTGTTTATTTTGGGTCTGGGGATGCAATGCTACTTAAGTGTGAAAAGGCAGGAGGGTAGAGGATGGCAGAGAGAGGGGGGGGAGAAATGACAATACAATAAGAAAATGACAACAATCTTTTAAGTGTGACCTGGAATGCAACCCCCAATCTTTGTGTGCCCCCTCCCAACTGATATTTTGAGGTACACTGCTTCTGAGCAGAACTTGGCATTTGACTCTTCAAAATAGTCAGTCATATTTATTTATTTTATTTATTTATTAAGCTTGTATACCACCCGTCTTCCCGAAGGAACTCCGGGCGGTTCACAACACAGGATACAACAATAAACAAAAGTGAATCGGTATAAAAACAAATTAATCAATATTATTCATCTGAGTCATTCCATTACTTATTCCTGCTAGCTGCCCTCTCGAGAACTCCCACTGCATCCCCCCCTTTGTTCCCTTTATTGGGAGGGGAGAAGAAGTAACAGCTGGATAACTATTGCATATTTTTGGGAAATGAATGGCGCTTGGACTCCAGTAGTACCAAAAGGAATTTCTTGCAACTAAGGGCGTTTATACATGACCCCTAAGCTCCGCCGCAAATGGCTGCAAGCTCCAGACCTTAAAAATGTTTACCCACCAGCTCCGGAGTTTGCAGACAATTAAGTGCGACCCCGCCCACTTTAGCGCGACCCAGCGCACTTTTCTTGTACCTGCTTTTTGATGGTGAAAAATATTTGATGCGGAGAGTGCCTGAGCTCTCCTCGCTTCTTTCTGTTGTTTTTCTTTTGCCTCCGCCCCTTAAAGAGGAACCAGGAAGTAAACGGAGGTCGGAGCAACCTCCACCAGCACCGGAGGTAAGAATGCATTCTTTTGTCTCTGTCTAAGGCTTTTTTTCCTCCCTCCCCTCACGCAGACAGAACAAAAAAGTGCGGAGCGGGTGGGGACGGAGGAACAGCAACGAACCCTCAAGATCTCTGGTCCGAATTTAAGGGACCAGCGGATCTTAGGGGTCGTGTAAAAAGGCCCTAACACTGTTATCTGCAATGCATTATTTCCAATTTCTGAGTAGGGCAGGCCCTACTTTGAAGCAGCCATCTTAAGTGGTAGGCCCAAGATTACTAGAACTGTATGTACCATGCCCTGCTGTACATTTTCTAATCTATTCCTGGAGCTATTGATATTTGGAGGATGCTGTCCTATTACCATTACTAAAAAAAAAGGCTTCCATGCTCTTGGAAGAATGTATACACAAAATCCAGGAGAACACTCATCTTTTCCTTTGCCTCAGGGAGCAAAATGTTTGGGCTGGCTCTGGAAGGGATAGCCTTTGACCATTGGTTCTTCTTGGTGCCCATTCACATATGATTTACAGCAATCCTAGGAACAAAAGACCTCCAAAATGTCCTATCATGAACAGATTTACTCAGCTCTTACAAACTAAAAACTGTGACTGTGAAGTCAATCCATCTATTTGCTTCTCCTATTTTCTTCTGCGTTCAACTTTTCCTAGTACTATTGTCCTACATATCTTCTATACTTATGATGTGCTCAAAGTGTACCAGGTTTAGGTTTGTCATTTTTACTTCTAGAAAGAGTTTTTCGACTTCTCTTAGTAGATCTATCTCCCATGAATCTGTGTAATTAGTACTTCAGCTGGTGCGATACTAAATTCTGGGGCAGTGAGCTGCATAAGTTAAAGTTGTATTATATGATCTGACACAGTTTTAATATAAATGAGAGTGAAAGAGTAACCAAACCTTGCCACCCTATCCATAATTTTATATGAAATTATCATAAAATGATAAAGTGGGGAGATTTTGTAGGTTCTGATAGTTGTTGTGAGTTTTTCAGGCTGTTTGACCATGTTCTGGAAGTTTTTCTTCCTGACATTTCACCAGACTCTGTGGCTTGCATCTTCAGAGGGGAAGGAGTTCAGGGAAAAAACAACACAGAACTGAAGAAGAAAAACAGCCTCCAACAAAAAAAGTATTTCTGCCATACTTTGGCAGAAGTATGGCAGAACCAGTACTGCATGGACAAAATGTTAAAAAAATACAACCTACAAACAGTATTTAGACCCACCACAAAAATACAACAGATGCTACGGTCAGCAAAGAGCAAAAGGAACCCACTCACCACTGCTACTCAAGAAATGCAAGTTATAAATTTCCAGAAATGCTGGATGTTCTCCTAGTTCCCAAAGCTACTTGCCCTCTGAAGATGCCAGCCACAGTGTCTGGCGAAACGTCAGGAAGAAAAACTTCCTGAACACGGCCAAGCAGCCCCTCCAAAAAATCACAACTATTATCTCCAAATACTACATAATAATAATCATGCATCCTCCAGTTCATGGCTGTGCAGTGGGACAAAAATGTAGATCCAAGGCATGGACCCACACAGATCTACCTGATTTTTATCCAGGAACACCCCCTAACCAATCTCACACCTTAGGGCCCATCTCTGTACACAGATTGGACACCAAAAATCAGGGGTCCAGCAGCGCATGGCTTCACAGTGGTGCAAAAACATGGATCCAAGGCACAGATCCACACAGATCTGTTCATATTTTTTCATACTATACTTCAGCCCCCAACAGTGTCTGAGGGAGAGTGAACCAGCCTGATGTTTAAAAAGTTTGAGGACCCCTGGTCTATCTTCTACTTATCAGGCAGTTATTTCAACAAGCTCCAGACAAATCAAAAATATGTCACACCTCCACCACCAAGGCCATAGCAAACGACCCATACTTAATGGGTGTTGGGAAGGTTAAAGGTGGGACTTTCCTTAGGTCATTGTCCACCTAATGAGCTTATTGTCCACCTAATGCACCTATTCAGGCTATTGTTCATCTTATAAGCATATTTCAGGCCAGGGTGACATGAGGTCAAAGTGAACTCTAAAATGGAAGACTCACAAATAGCTTTCCTCAGACTGACAAAGCTGTTTGGATGAGCAGTGAAACATTTCAGTCTCTCGAGAAAAGAAATCCAGTTGCCATGTCTCAACTTCTAGGTAATAAGTATAATTATTTCAGCTATGCCATGGTATATGCTCATAGCAGCTTCTTCTACAGATAAAACAATTGCGAAAACATAGCTTTAGTAATCCAAGATTTATGAGACTTTTATGTAAGTAGCCACCACCATCTACAATGCTGCATTCTTCACACAGCTGACACTAAAGATTTTTGAGGAAAGCAATCTGGATCTATCCAAGTTGTTAAGTCAGCATTATGATGAAGCAAAAAGTATGTGCAGCAGAAAAGCATCAGCACCCACCCTAATTCAATGGAAGCTTCAAAAATAATGCTATACATCTCTTGCTGTAATCACTGCCTCCATCTGGTTGTTGTAAACGTTGTGGATAAGATGAGGCCTGCCAGGAAATATTTTCAAGTGACTACTGTGATTCATTTATTTTTGTTTATTTCTACCAGAAATATTTGTGCTAATTACAAGCAATCACTGAAAATGTCAAAAGCTAAAACCTAGAAACTTTAATGAAGATCATATTACCTAACGTAAAAAGGGTTGAAATCAAGCACAGCGTTAAAAGCTTTCAAAAGGGATTGCTGGAAAAAAAATGAGCTCATGTGAGACAACATGTGGAAAGAATACATTTTGAAGTCATTAATATTTTTCTGCTGAATTCAGTTTTCTAAAACATTGAAATCACTGGAATCTATCTGTTCATGACTTGGATTTTGAGCAAGTATAAATCTACGGAACTCCCAAGGGATCATCGTCCTGACATAAGGAGGGCTATATCTGAACAAGAAAAAAATGATGCATATATAGCTCATTATGTACATTAATAGGCCTTATGGTAGAGATAACAGGGAAAGGTTGTGTCTTTTCCCTTCCTATATCCTGGCCTTCACATCTTCTATTTCAATGAGCCTGCAAGGAGATGACTGACTGACGTAAAAGGCCATAATCTATTAACCCACCTGGAATTGTGGTTGCATCACCTGAAAAAAAGAAGGGTGGCTACAAAAATAGAGATAGGGATGAACAAAAAGCAATTTGCAAAATTTGTTGAAATTTGCTGAATGCGTTTATTTGCATTCATCAAACACAATAACCCTGAGAAATACAAATTGATTAATTTTAGCAATTTTGAGTAGTCAATTTGTTTACTCATTTCCACACCATTTTCAGGGGCCTTGCCATCTGCAGCCTGCTCCTGTCAGTCAGACAGCAGTTAAGGTTTTATAAGCAGTTTCCTTGCAGCTGTTTTACACTTCTGCCTCTGTGAGCAAGAGGAAGCAGTCTAACTATGCTGCCTCTGTGAGTCATGCTCCCTAACATGAACCAGTGCTAGAATTTTCCCCAAGCTAGCTGCTAAATGGCACTTTCCTGTGGGGGCCCCTCTTTGTGGATTTGTAACTCAGACATCGAAAACTGAACTTCATCAAATATGGAGAGATGGTACAGGAAAGTCAGGGGAAGCTTCTCAGTGATTTTGGTTCTCTAGGTGTCTGGGAAACACTTTCCTTTGGGAAGTTATTTTGTGGGTGTATAACCTGAATGTCCAAAACCCAAACTTTGCCAGAATTGGAAGGGTTGTAGAGGAGGGTGAGAGGAAGCTTCTCCATGACTGTGGTGTCTCAGTCTGGAGTACTATTTTATAGGCCCAACAAGCCAAGAAACCAATTTGTGGTTCATTCAGGAAAATTCATAAATTTGTGATTTGTAGACCTTGACAAATCACAAATCAATACAAAAGCCCTGCTGATTTGTGCCAGTTTCTAGCCCGGACTGTGCTGATGAACAAGATGGTTTATATCTGCTTTGATGTAAAGCTAATGTCTTTTTGACATATGGCAAATTAGTTTAAATATGTGTAAATGTCCCAGTGTGGTGCTGTGGCTAGAGTGACAAACTAGGGCCCTGGAGAACAGGCTTCTAAGCCACGCAAACTCACTGGGGGAGTGCAACTGGGAAAACCACTCCTTAACCATCTCACTTACCTTGAAATCCCTGTTAGGATCCCTATAAGTCAATTCCCACTTGACAACACAAAACAAATATCCCTATTACACAAGGCAAAGACTGGTGAATTAAGGCTTCAGGTTTCCTGAGGAAGAACTGGGTTGCATTCAAATCCCCACTCCATACACACAATCTTCCACTGATGCTGATGCTCTTGGACTAGTGGAATGACAGGTTTGGATAGTGGCCCTTGACTAGAATGTGAGGCCTCGGACATGTGCTTGAATGACAAAGGCAAACTGGAAATTGGGAAATGCTCTTTTTGACCTTTTCACTTGCTTTCCTTGATTAGCTATAGAACATAAAATGGCAATAAGAGTAAGCGTAATACACTGATTGATGTTATTATAAGACGGGGGGCACTTCCGGCCCACGACGAGATGGCTGGGTGATTCGGCAGCTCTGCCTAATGTGAAGAATAAAACTTGAAATACTGTCTTTAATGATACCAAAATCGTGAGTAAAAGATCATAAACTATTGGGGAGGACAGGCTGAAAACTGTGTATCTTTAAGGGGAGAGATAACAATGAATTACTGAAGCAGTGATTTACTTTCGCTTTCTGCCGAAGTCACGTCCCGGGCAGACGGGCTGTGAGAGACTGTGAGAGAAGTTGTTTTTCTTTGCTTTGAGGCTAGAAAGAAAGAAAAAAAATTTTACTTACTTGGTTTTTCTGCATGCCACCCAAGAAAAAGGGTCCTACTGTGATAAAAAAGTGGGTACGCAAACCCTCAGACGCCTCGTATCAACGAGCTCGTCTTGAGAGAGCAGAAGCTGTTGCTGAAGCTGACACAATGGCGTCTGATTCTGGCAAAGTGCCAGCACATCAGCCAGATTTTTCAAGGGAGTTTAAAAACTTGAAAGCAGAAGTCAGCTCCCTTATTAAATCAGCTCTAAAAGATGTAACTTCTACTATCGAAGACCGTTTCCAGTCCTTATCATCACAGAATAAAGACCTAAGGAAGGACCTTTTACAAGAAATACAAACCCTGCAGTCACAGGTATCTAATAACGGCATTGAACTGAAAAAACTAGCAGGAGAAATCAATCAAGTTCAAACTCTAGCCTCCAAGAACGAAAGAGCTATCGCTGCACATGATGAAGAGATCGATGCCATACAGCGGAAGCTTATCTATATGGAGGATTATTCTCGAAGGTCTAATCTGAAATTAATTAATTTTGAACTCCAGGATAAAAAAGAAATGAAGAAAGAAATCCTCATTTGGCTTAATTCTATCCTCCCCCAACATCTTGCTGAGACTGATATTGAAAGAATACACTATATAGGTAGTGCTATGAAAGCTTCCCCAAGACCAATTCTTATTAGATTTACTGCTTATGCCATCAAAGAACAACTGATGTCAACTCTTAGGGCAAAGCCTGACCTGCTGAAGCGTGAAGGAAGAGTTCTACAAGTTTATCAGGATATCTCCAGGGAGACTTTTGAATGGAGGAAAACCATGAGGCCTGTCACAAATGCTCTGAGAAACAACAACTATAGATACAACTGGGGATTCCCGATCTTTCTCAAGGTGTGGAAGGGTCCAACTCTACACAAAATCTATTCTTTGGAAGAAGGTGAACAACTTCTCAAGGCATGGAACATTCAAATCGAAGAAGAATAGAGAACTCCAAATTCAGCATCTGCAGTGAAGACACTGTCACCCTTTAACTCTTTAAATCTGTCAATGGGCAAACAAAATGGAGACCGATTTGAAGAGTATTGCACTACAGAAGACAGCCCTCCTTTTCTCTCTTTTCTCTCTTATCCTGTCTCTCCCTTCCCTTCCCTCCCGTTTTTTTATATTCCCCCCCCTTTTTTTTTTTTTCTTTTTTTTTCAGCCCATTTTGTTTTATTTTGGTTATATTTGGACTTGCCCGTCCCTTAATTCTCCACTCTCATCCTGTTCCTTATCCTTTATTCTTTCCCAGTATATTTTTCCTTTCCCCCCTTATTTTTTCTCTATTTTTTTTTATTCTTATTTTTATTTTTATTTATTGTTTTTGTTTTTGTTTTTGTTTTTTTTTTGGGGGGGGGAGGGGACTGAGGGAGGAAAGGAGGTGAATAGAAGGATCTTAAAAGTTATATTATTATGTTATCTCTTTCAATACATTCTTTGTTTTCAACTTTTCACGTATATAACTGTAAACAAGATTAGACAGTGCTAACGCTAACTTAGAGCTTCTGAATCATTATTTAGCCATCGGGAAGTGTACGGGTGCTTTCCCCCTCCCTCCTATAAGGGCGCACACAGAATGTGTGTGAGAGTCAAGAGGATGGGAGAACAGAAAATAAATGTAGGTGGTAGGGTCTGGCTAATCATTGCCTTTTTTTTTATTATATGTAATGTTTGTTTGAATATGTGCACAAAGAGACCGTTCCAGATCGATAATAGAATGAAAATATGGGTAGACTGTTAAAATTAGTTACATTGAATGCCAAGGGTCTAGGAACTGTCACGAAGAGAAAAAGAATAGAGTCATTAATTAAGAAGAATAAACCGGACATCGTCTTTCTTCAAGAAACACACCAAGCGAAAGATGGCCAAAACGAACTGAAACTACCCAACATCAACATCTATGAAAAAAGTTTTGGTACATCTAAAGCAAGGGGGGTGGCAATCTTAATATCAAAGCACTGTGATTGTATTGTTGAAAAAACTGTGAAAGACTTGGAAGGTAGATATATTATTCTTCAGGCCACAATTGGACTAGAACAATATACATTGATAAATGTTTATGCACCAAATGCTAATCACAACCTGTTTTACAAAGAGGTATGGGAGCAGATAGAAAAGGTACAGAAAGGACATGTGATTTTGGCAGGAGATTTCAACATGGTTATGGACAAAATAAAAGATAAAACAATGACTAGGAAGGTAGACTTCAGGGCTAGACATACAATCTTAACAAAATTCATCGCAAATGAAAGAAAAAAGCATGATAGGAAGGATAAAGGATTTAAGCGGCAATATTTTTACTCAAATGAAAGAAAAATTAAAAGCTATTCAAGAATTTTATCAAAACTTATATACAGCCAATAGAAGTAGTAAGGAAGTTATGGAACAATATATTGACAAAAATTTAAAAGTAAGACTAGCGGAAGAAGATAGGCTTGTAATGGAAAAAGCTATTAAAGAGGAGGAGATAGACGATGTTATAAACAAGCTAAAGAATGCCAAAACTCCAGGAGATGACGGATTGGGACCAGAATTTTACAAGGTATTCAAATCAATGTTAATTCCTAAGTTAAAGAAACTTTATAATGAGATATTGGAGGGCGAGCAAGTTCCTCCCTCCTGGAAACATACCTTAACTATTTTAATTCTCAAGCCTAATAAAGATCCAACAGATGTTGGATCCTATAGACCAATATCACTTATAAATCAAGATGCCAAGATTTTTACAGCAATTCTAGCCAAAAGAATGTACACATTTATAGACAAATATATTAAAGAAGACCAAACAGGCTTTATCAAAGGCAGACAAATATCAGACACTGTAAGAAGAGTCTTGAATGTTCTTTATGAGATGGGAAGATCACAGGATAAAGCATGCATTTTGTCTCTAGATTTATTTAAAGCCTTTGATTGTGTCCAATGGCCTGCGTTAAAAACTTTTATTAATGAAATGGGGATTTGGCGAAAAATTTCTAAGTGTAATAAACCAACTCTATTCTCATAGTACCTCATCAATCATTGTCAATGATGGGATGACAGAAAAAATTACCCTAGGCCGAGGAACAAGACAGGGATGTCCTTTATCGCCAGTTCTGTTTTGCATAGTGATCGAGCTACTAGCTAATGCAATAAGGGAGGACCAACTTATTAAAGGTATGGGTAAGGAAGGCAAGATAAAAATCAGTTTATTTGCGGATGACGCTTTGTTAACAATAAAAAATCCGGTAGAAAATATATTAAGAATAAAAGCACATCTAAAGGAATTTGGTGAAACAACCGGATTATGTGTCAACTGGCAGAAATCAGAAATTATGCTTTTCAATCAGGAAAATCGAGACATGGAAGAGATCTCCAATTACGAACTGAAAATTTGTAAATGTATAAAATACCTAGGGATACTTTTAGATAAAGACATTAGCAAAACGAAAGAACGAAATTACACAAAAATAAAGGAAGAGATTAGAAATAAATTACAAAATTACTCCAAATTAAACTTATCATGGTTTGGTAGAATAGCAATGGTAAAAATGAAAATACTTCCTAAAATTAATTTTCTTTTTAGAATGTTACCTATTCAATACACAGAAATTGAAATTAAAGTCTATCAAGATCTTATAAATAAATTCTGCAATGGTGGAAAAAAAGCAAGATTAAATAAAAGCTTATGGTACAGATCTCAAAAAGAGGGAGGTATAGGCATACCTAATCTTAGAATATATTACATAGCTAATCAGCTTAGTTCCCTGGGGGAAATACTATTTAAACCTCAGAAACTAATATGGTGGGAACTTCAATCAGAGGAACTAAATGAAGACATAAATAAATATGTGTTTAGTTTCCCCCCAAAAAGGAAAAGTTACCCAATCAAAAATCCTCTTCTAAGTTCCCTATTGCTCACTTGGAAAAAGTATGGAAAGAAATTGATACAGGAAGGCTCCCCACTTGGCGCGGTGATCGATCAGATAAATTTCCCTACGAACATGAAGAAATTGGGAGACTTATTTAAATTAAGGAAAGTGGCAAGACTAAAAGATTGGATTAAAAAGATGACATCAAAACAAGAAATTAAACGTATTCTGCAAACTCAGGAATTGTCCTGGTTGAATTACGCTCAGTTAGAAAGCTGGACGAAAGAATGGATTAGGAGAAATACACAACTTAGAGGATATACAAAATTTGAGCAATTTCTGTCAACATATGAATTAGAGAAAGGAAATACAGGGAAAGGAACAGTTGGTAAATTATATAAAATAATTCAAGATTCATTTGAGAATAAGGAACAGGACACAATAAGAGAGCTATGGAAACAAGACATAGAGAAAGAAATAAATAATGACGAGTGGAAAAGAATTTGGAATTTGAGGATTCTACGGTCATTATCAGTCAGAATAAAAGAAAACTACTTTAAACTAGTTTTAAGATGGTATATGACTCCAGTCAGAATGAATAGAATGAATCCCAAATATTCTAAGCTCTGCTGGAAATGTGAAAAAAAGACAGGTACTTATTTTCATTTATGGTGGGAATGTGAAATAGTTCAAAAGTTTTGGCAAGAGATTATTGAGGAGATAAGAGAAATAATACAAACTGATATTAAATGTGTACCGGAAATTGCTTTGCTATCATTACCACCTATTAATGAATATGATGTGAAAACTAAAGAATTAATAGCAAATCTTATGACAGGAGCTAGACTGATTATTGCTAGGAACTGGAAATTGAAATCAGACCTAAAAAATTGCTGAATGGTATAAGGAAGTGTGGGACATAGCGTTAAATGATAAACTATCTTGTAATATAAAAGTTTTGAGAGGTGAAATAAAAAAGGATATTTTCTATGATGTTTGGGGGAAATTTATAGATCATGTATTTTTAAAAGGGAAAGGGATACAACCAACTTATAACCCAACACAGTTCTGGCGTAAAGGGCCTTAAGAAGCCTATTGGAAGAAGATGAAGAAGAAAGAGAAGATGCAAGAATACCGGACGGTTTCTTGGGGGTGGGGGGCACTTTGTATTGTTTATGTATTGTTTATGATTGTCTATTGTCTATTACTGTTTTTTTTAATTGTTTATTATTGTTATTTTGTCTTTAAAATTACAAATAAAATTTAAAAAAAAAAAAAAAGATGTTATTATAAGACAAGGGGCCTCATTTGTACAGTCATCTCACAATGAGAATACTGGCCTTGTAGAAAGGCCAGAGTAATCAATTTAATTAGTTGATTTTCAGAAATCATGCTATCTCTCCTCCTCCATATAAACTCTTAATGAACCTCCAAGACATGTTTATTGAGTTTTCCCTTTCTAATCTTTCTCTACAGGAAGACATCAAAACACCTATAGATAATGAATATGCATTTTTCTCTTAAGGCATGGTTTGATGACGTTAAGCTGTATGACAGACTGGAACATTAAAATTCAGATGGCTTTCAATTATGTGAAAACCAGTTGATAGTAGTTGAGGAAGAAAAATATAGGGGTCAGACTTCTAGTCTGATTTTACCTGAAAAATTGGGGGACAGTGGAAAGAGTATTTAATATTTTCTTGTATCAAAACTAAAGAAACTTGGGGCTTGGCTTATTCCCGATTCTAATTAGAAAAAAAGGCTCCTGGGGGCAACCCCTTTAGAGCTTAATAATTCAGCCCCCTTTCCCCCAAATGTTTTCAAATTTCAGGAGATTCCCTAAAATCACTTCCTGAAGGGACCCCTGCTTTGGTGCCTTTTGTACCTTTTAGTACACCCTACTTTGGTGCCCCTAGGTAAGTAATTTTTGAGTACATATTTTTAAAAAAAATATTAGTGAGTTTACTCTATGGTATTAGGGAGTTTACTATATGGTATTAACTCCCTAATTGCCTCCACGCTGCCAGCACACTGCCAATTAAGTAAATTTTGATTGTAGGTTTTTTTCCTGGCTGCTCTTTTCTGCCTTTCACCCCTCCCCCTCCCTCCCAGCTGGTGGTTTTTGACAGGTTGGGGTGTGGAGAGGGGGAGGGGTGCTGCCCCCACTGCCCACCACTCCCTGTTCAAAACACATCCCTGAGAGGAGGGGGTGGCATAGGAGAAAGGAGCAGTCAGGCAGCGATTTTACTGCTGCCTGGCTGTTCAGTTATCCCTAGCCACCCACCTCCCAGCTGGGATTCTTTTTAACAGCTCGAGCTGTCATAATCAGCTGGGAGGTGGTGGCGAGGAGGCTTTTGAATCCCTCAGGCACCAGCTAGAGTGGTGGTGCTGCAGGGGATTCATTTCATTTCATTTCATTTTGTAAGTAACAATATTTTTTTCCATTTCGTGCCCATCTCTAATGGAAATATGAATTCCCTGCACATAACCCTGTTTCCCCTCCAGAAATAGATTTTTCTCAGCAGACATATATAGTACTTATCCTGAAGTAACTAGTCACAAAACAGAGCATGGCTAAATGCAAGATGCAGAGGTGAGTAAAAGTACCAAATACTTGAGGAAACATCCACTTTGACCCTTCTCTAGAGCCAAAAATGTTTTCCCTTCAGGGCAAGTTCTAAATATATACTGTACTAAGAAGGAATTAAATAACAAATAGTTTACCTTCTTTGCTACCCCAAATAAATAGTTTGAGGCAGCTGCCTCACTTTGCCTAATGACAGGGCTGCCTCTGGCTTCAAAATAAAGTGCAAGGAAGTGGCAAAGGTGCACAGTAGTGCATATTGGTAAACTTTGTGGTCATCTTGTAATGCATTTGTAACAGTGCAACATTTTTCATTTGAATGTCTTTCACTTGGGGGGATGACTTCTTCAAAATCACTAAATTAATTCATATTAAAGTAAGAAACAATTGACATTTCTTCTAACATTTCTTCAAGCAAATGGCTGCAAACAGTGGAAATGTCACTTCCTAATCCTAGTCCATTTTGTCTTTGTTAGGCTGAGTGTCTAAAAGAACCTTTACAATGATGGCTACTGCTCCTTTGAATTTAAGAATGCTCACATTTTTTAATTAATGTGAGCATTTTAACTAAGGGAAAGGGACTAAATTTCTCCATCCTACAGTGAACCTGTTTTATGACATAAAACAAAATGAAGCTAGAAATCTGAACTGCCAATTAATAATCTTTCTTAAGTATTTAACATAAGTATACTTAAGGATTTTCTTCAGTCTACATTGAGATCAATATGTTTTGTACTTCCAGTGATAACCTATGGATCAGTTTTTGCACTTCTGAATTATGACAGCTTCTTATAGCGGACAGGTATATTTTCTTTATTTGTCAACTACGGCAGCAGCAAATTATAATCAATGGTCATGCTGACAGGGATTATGGGGGTTATAGACTATAACTGTAGGCCATCAGTGGGAACATAGCTTGTCTGAATTGTGACCAACTTGATAGAGACCAGGTCACTTTGTGTATTACTACAAAGAGATGAGAATGATGTCCTACAACCCCAGTAATCGGAAATACCTTAAACTTTCCTATTCAGCAACCAATTGGGAACTGGTCCATCACACACTGTTCCACTGGATCAAAGGAGGTGATATGTCCTCTTTATAAAGGGGCATGTTCTGTGCTCCCCATTCATGTCTCCATTCATCAGGAGACTCATATGCACTTCCAAATGTCTCCAAGCTCCTCCCATCCTTTCCAAGAGGAAAGGACGAAAACACTCATGTCATGGGATCAGCTATTCATTTGGATTAGGGTGCCCAAACTTCAGCCCTCCAGATGTTTTGGACCACAACTCCCAGAATTACAAGACTGTTTTGCCAGTGACAAAGGATTGTGGGAGTAGGGGGGGGTCCAAAACATCTGGAGGGCTGAAGTTTGGGTACCACTGATTTGGACCCTTTCACGGAATGTGTAAAAAGTAAAGTATAATAATGAAAAAGTGAAGTGATAAATTATTAGCCTGGAGACCATAAAAAGTTTTTTAAATGGTGTGGGATGCCTTCCGAAACCAAAACATTGCTTCCTCTTTGATTTATTCCTTTGGCATTTCTAAAGATTGCCAGAAAAGACAATCCATATTATTTTCCTACATTTTCTTAAGATGCATGCTGAATTTTTAAAAACCCTCCACCATTTATTGAGAGAGAGAGGCAGAGAAAGAGAGAATGAAAGCTTTAAGAAGTGTTGCTTAATACAATGTTTTAAATCAGTGGACCAAATTGCCTTCTGAAAGTAGATTACAAAGAGAAGAAAATCACCTATAGAGCAAAATAAAGCTATAAACCAAGATTATGATATAAGTATATCATGGCACTTTTGTCTCTAGGTCTGCTGTGTAGAATGGATAGGTCTATTTCATAAGAGAGCAATTGTGGGAGAAGCACAAAATGCACAGAAGATAAAGTGCACTGAGATACCAAGATGTGATACTGCAAATAGGAGGATACTGAATACGGTAGAAAGCTTTGGGACAGATGTGATGGTGGCTATCTGGAGATGAGTCTTCCCTCTGAGGGAAGTAAACAGCTGTACTAAAATATGTGAAGGGAAAACAACAAACACTCTTAATTTAGTCAACAGAATTGCAGAGGGAACAGATTATCTCAAATCAGAGATGTAAGGGTGGATGTCCAACTCTTCAGTAGGAATAAGGGAAGTTCTGTGCATATGTAGAAGTTGAATTGCAGTTCCTAAAAGCTTTGCTGATTAAAGCATCTTTCTGGTTATTAAACTAAGGAGAGAGATTTTTTAAAAAAAGAGATGGCTATAAATGGAAGCTTATTATGCTTTTAGAATGTGAAACTACCCTCTAAAACAGCCCTAATAGAATCACTGGTTGTGGCGCTTGAACTCAAACAATTTAAATAATGTCTTTTATTTCTGTTTTTTCTTCATTAAAGGATAATCAAGTTAATTATAAAATATCAATAGTGTTATGACTTCTGAAAATTACCTGCTTCTCTTAATGTTGAAATTTGTTGTCTAATTAAAGGAAACTAAAATCAGATGTCGATACCTAAAGCTGATCTGTAGAAATGACGCTGAGAATAACAACTGTTGGTACAGTGTTCCCCCGCCCTTTCATGGTTCATATACTGCGGTCCCTCTATATCCTGGGACTGCAATACCCCAAAAGGGCTTGAGGGAGGGGGGAGGTTTTAAAAACCAGGGCTTTTAAAACCTTTTCCCCCCTTCCCCAAGCCCAAGGCTCCAACTGATTGGCGTTGGGGTGGGGAAACAAAAGATTTTTCTCCCCCACTCCAGTGCCAATCCGCTGGAGCCCGGGGCTTGCCTCCATGGAGGCATTGTGCACCGCTCCTCCACACCTGGGGGAGTGGAAGAAGTGGTGTGTGATGTTTAAAATGACTTTAAGCAACAGAGCCAAGCGCTTGGCTCCGTTGCTTAAAGTCATTTCAAACATCTCACGCCCCCCAGGCCCGGCCCAACTTCCATCCACATATCGCAGATTTTCATTTATCATGGGTCGGGTTGGTCCCTAACCCTCATGATAGACAGGGAGTCACTGTACAGATTTTTAAATGTTGTGCTGCCAGAAACTGTTGGAATATGATCTATATTCAGACATTATAGGGTTAAGGCCAGCAGAACCTCATTGGGAACTGTAAGACTGCAAGTTATAGCTCTTTAATTAGTATGGCTCCTACAAAAGGAATACCTTCACCTTGCTGAGAAGCATGCATTGTGCTACAGTTTTAGCTCTTGTTAGCTGCTGCAGCCTGTTGCTGACTCTATCCCTCTCTCTCCATGCCGATTGTCAGAGTGAGGCAGACTATACGTGTTTGCCTAACGGTCCTTGACGTTGCCTGAGCTGCCATCGCCTTATCTTATGTTACTTCGTTTGGTATGTACTGCTAGTGTTTTGTTATTTTATTAGTAATAACCTGTTTATTTATTATTATGATTTATTTATTATTTTATTTATTTGTTGTACTTATATCCCACCCATCTTCCAATAGGAACTCTGTGCAGCTAACAGAATACAAAACTACAATAGTAGAAAAACCAGAAATAGAAAAAGTGAATAAAAAGATCCGATAAAATGGAGTGAGACAATATTCATCAGAACAGATGAGGCAGGCGGCCACAAAAAAAAATTAAGTAAAAAGGTCACCAAATGCCTCCTTGAAAAGGTGGGTCTCCAACACCTTTTTAAAGGCGGGCAGGGACTGTGCAAGGCGCAGTTCACTGGGGAGATGGTTCCACAACGTGGGGCCCACCACAGAGAAGGTGCAGTTACGCGTGAGTGATTTCCGTGCCTCCCTGGGTGTGGCCACCCTCAGTGAGCGCGCCTGCGCCATTCTCGTGGGGCTGGTCCCAGTTGATCTCTGAGAGATACGCTCTGACAGGTACTCTGGTCCCAAGCCGTGGAGGGTTTTTGAAAATCAAAACCAGGACCTTGAACCTTATCCGGAGGGCAACGGGTAACCAATGCAGGTGGGCCAAAACTGGGGTGATGTGCTCGAATCTATGAGCACCCACCACCAGTCTGGCCACCGCATTCTGCACCCGCTGGAGCCTCCAGACAAGGGTCAAGCGCAACCCCACATAGAGGGCATTGCAAACGTCGATCCTCGAAATCACGAGGGCCTGCAGGATTGTCCTCAGGGAGGACTCATCGAGGTACAGTCAGATCTGGGTGATCCTGCAGAGGTGGAAAAAAGTAGCCCTGGAGACTGCCATCACCTGGGCTTCCAGGGAGAGGGCTGAATCCAGGACCACGCCCAGATTCCTAGCTCTTTCCGTAGGCTGGAGGGAACCCCCCCCAGTCTAGGGAGGGGACCATTGTACGCAGACGAGGACGCCCCAAAGAACAGAACCCCAGTCTTCTCAGGGTTTAGTTTGAGTCGGTTTGTCCTGGTCCATTCCAGGACCGCCTCCAGGCACAGGTCGAGGGAGCGAACTGCCTCCTCTGCAGAAGAAGAAAAGAAGAGATGGAATTGCATGTCATCAGCGTAATGATGGCAGCAAACTCCAAATCTCCTGATGACCTCCGCCAGCAGCCTCATATAAACGTTGAACAGCATGGGTGAGATTGCCGACCCCTGGAGCACACCACAAGGGAGGGTCCAAGGGGCCGTCAATTCATCACCCAGCTGAACCCGCTGAGACCGGCCGCCAAGAAAGGAATGGAGCCAGCTCAAGGCAACGACCCCAATTCCAGCCTCAGCAAGTCAGACCAGCAGGTTACCGTGGTCGACGGTATCAAAGGCAGCTGACAGATCAAGGAGTACCAGCAGGGAGGAACACCCCCTGTCAGCCTCCCTGAGGAGGTCATCCTGTAGAGCGACCAGGGCAGTCTCATTCTCCCAAAGCGGCCTGAACCTGGACTGATTTTCCTCCAGGTACAACTGAAGCCAGACGGCGGCCACCCTCTCAACTACCTTGCCCAGGAAGGGAACAATGGCAATCGGACGATAGTTGGATAATTCATCCGACGCCATGCCAGGCTTTTTCAAAGTGGGCTTCACCACGGTCTCCTTCAAACGTGAAGGGAAAACTCCCTCCCTCAAGGAGGCCATGGCTATACCCAAAACCCACTCCGGCATGTTCCCTCCGGTGTATTTAACAAGCCAAGCTGGGCAAGGGTCGAAATGGATAGCCGCCGGCCGGCAGTAAGCCATGGCCCTGGAGGCCTCTGCTGAAGTCACCGGCCCAAACTCAACCAGACGAGGAGACCGAGGGGGGTGAGGCCCCCAGGACATCAGGGGATGAACTAGAGCAACCAGGGGGCAGATCAGAATGGATGGCCTCAATTTTGGATCTAAATTCAACCTTTACAAAGCTGATATGGGTGTTTGTTTATAGTGGAAACAACAGCATTTGAATGTTGAGTAAATAAACCCCATGCCTCAAGAACGACAGATTAATTAATTTTAATTGAATTAATTGAGCCAATTAATCCAAAATGTACCAAATCATGGTTGCTTATTTATTTAACACATTTTACTAGTTCTCTGCTCAGAAACAATCCCACGGCAATTTAAAACTATCAGAAAAGAGATTTGACAGGAGCATAGAGGGCCATCTTATACCACATCCCAGGAGAGACAATAGCCAGTTGAATGCTGCAGTTCTAAACCCCAGTTTCACAGAAGATGTTCCACTGACCTCAATAAAACACAAAATAAGCATGCTTAGGATAATTATGAATGCGCCAGTCCCATTACAGGAATGCACAGATGTTGGAAATTTATTTTATAGACAGCAACTCACAGAACTTCTCAACAGTAATATGGTATGCATGTGGCATTTTGGAAACTGTTATTAGTTTTTAAAAACAACGAAATTTATAAACTTTGGCCTTACTGAGAGCTGACAGGGTGATCCTATCCATGCATACTGTAGCATAAGTCATGCTGATTTCAGCAGGATGTACACCAATGTCATTGCAGCAAAAGAACACAATCCCGAGTGATGGTCCCTGGGTATCGTTGCCATATTTATAATATTGAAAACAGTCTTCTAAATTAAAAGCCTTTACGGGAGTGTGTACATAGTGGTGGTGGTGGGGGGGGAGAGACACCAAGTAGCAGCAGGTGGACAGTTAAATAGAAAACCAAGTCAAGAAAGGTGGCAGTCACAAGAATTAGTTTCATGCATCAAAAGAAAAGCCTGTAAAAACTGGCCAAGTAGAACAGATTCCAGGTGTGTGCGCCCAACCAGTCATATGAAACCAAGATGGAAATTAATCTTTTTTAAACATATATCCCAGTCACAATCTTCATTCCTCATGCAGATCATGGCACTGTCACAAGGCCAAGGTTGATACCATTTGACCTCAAGCAGTGGCTTCACATCAATACCATCCTTAAGTCATTTTGCAGGTTCAAGTGAGCATTAAAAAAAAAAACCAACACACATTCATCTGCTATTTATGGAGTTTAATTGTGACTCCACTCTTATTAATATACCAAGGGAAATATATTCCTATATTTTTAAAAATATGGATGAGCAACTAATGTTTCCTTTGAGGAGATTTATATAACATTGTAAAATCCATCTCGGAGGCTTCAAACTCATCTTCTTTAAAGATTTCTGTACAGTTCCTGGCAGCCTTTAACATGAAGGAGAGCAGGGCGATTTACTTGCCGGCAGCAGATGTTGGTTTTTCACAATTTTTCTCTTTTATTAATCAGCCATATTTATAGCTCACCTTTCTTCAAGGGAGCTGAAGGTACATGGCTCTCTTCCTCCCCACTGCATCCTCACAACAATCAGGTGAGCCAGATCAGGCTGTGAAATGACTATTGCAGTCCAATACACTAACATGAGGAATACTGATGGCAGCTCTTCACCTATTCTGCCTGAGCCACCACAGTTTCTCACTGTTACAGAACAGAGTTGTGTGTGTCACACTTTTCCAGGGCCTCTAAATTTGTCTTTCTTCACTTGCCTTCCCCCAGCCCCCCAGCATATATATGACGCTTGCTTGTTTGGGATGGAAGAGTTAAAAAAACACCCTAAAACATCACTTTCCATGCTTTTTGTCTTCTTCTGAGATACAGTTAACTTGTATCTTGGGTTTTTTCTAGAAAACCCTTTCATTACTCAGGGATATACATTATACAAGGCCCAGTAAACTGATTTCATTTAAATATCTTATAACTTATTCAGCACCCAAAGGGTTAACTTCAAGCCAATTCTAAAACAATATGGGTGGGTGTGTCTCTATTTGACCAACAAGTTGGAAGGGCCAATATTCCCACACACCCCTACTTTCAATTAAGCTTTGGATTAACTACTTTTTAAAAGAAGTGCCTCCTGAAGAGAAGCAGATTTTCCCTCCATGTTTGTTAATTTCAGATATTTTCTTTTTTATTTATTTATTTATTTTTAATTGAGGAAGTGACAACATATATTTCCAATCTTTACAAGTTTCCAAAACATTACATCATCCTTTGGTCCCTTCCTCATTAATAAAAAAAATATTCAGATATTTTCTGAGCAGACGTTCGGAGAGAACTGGCTATTAAAGCTGAGGTTTGGATGTAAACCCTACAATCCTTTGTGATCAATAGGAAATAAAAACAGAATTGATTTTTTTTCTCTCATCTAAAACAGCCCTTGTGTATATGCACTGTGCTGTCAAGTTAAAACCAACTTATCGTGAATGTGACCCAGATAGGGTTTTCAAGATAAGTGAAATATTTAAGGAGTGGTTTTACCAGTTCCACTCTGATTATGAGGATTCAAAACCTCTTCTCCAGAGTGCTTGTCCATCCCTCTATCCAGTACACTACATTGTGAATCAAAAGAGCCCTTAAGGAGACAATAAGAAATAACCAGTTCCTAAGAAATCAAGTTACTGCCTTACCAGTGCATGACATTTAGAAGAGATAAGGCATTAATGACAGTGCAAGCTCCAGACTAAAGAAAACCGCTTTGATTAGAAAAACCATCTTCTACTTGAATTGTACATGGACTTCATGAGATGGCAAAAAGAAAGAAGATAGAAAAAGAGCCATAGTTTGCAGAACACTGAACCTTTATGCAGTTATCCTGAAAGCGTTGTCAGATTTCAGTATTGTGAAACAGGCATTGTCCCAATATCTACAACGGGAAGGATTCATTTTTCAGCTGGATTAAAACGTAAGACTAGAGCATTTTACTTAACCCTGCTTATTTCATCAGCGCCATAGGGAAACGAGGACTCTGCTGACTCCCTGAGGGGGAAACCATTTCAGTCAAGTAGTGAGAATTCCTTTTGCTGACAAAAGGCAAGTGAAATAAATACCAGAGCAAGAGGACAGCTCAAATTCATTCTATTATTGCATTTTGTTTTCAAGTGCAGCCTGGAACAAAAACCACAGAATCAATGTAATCAGATTGTGACCACAGAGTTAATAAACCAATGGAATAAAAAAAAACGCATAAGAGCTCAGTTGTTGACTTCTAACACAAGTGACCTTGAATAGGATTGCTTTAAATAAAAACAAGCACACAGTTGTTACACAAGATATCAAAAGCATTTTCTTGTCCTGTAATTGATTTGAATGCAAAACTTACCAAAATGCAATGTTAGAATCCACCCCCTTTAAGTTTTATAGAATACCTAATGAGTATACTATGCTATATTACAAAATATCATTTAAATGCACTCTTACATTTCCTTATTGCCTGCAGAGAATTCATGGCATGTCCACAGTCATCCTAGTGCTTGAGGGAAAAGTAAAACTCTGGCCAATGTGGTATGAAATGGCCCAGCTGAGTAAAATCTCCTACCCCCACCCCTAGAGTATATGTTGAGATAAATTATATGAGAGGAGATATGCAATAAAATGGCTGAAATACATGTTCAAAAATTATTCATGGTAGGAATGGAAATAACGACCATTTGTTGAAGGAATTATTCTTGTTATTTGCCATTGCCACCCCCCCCCCACCCAGATGAAATGAATAAGCGCGACAAGATTTGGGTTGAAAAGGCTCGGACCACAATTTATTTATACAATCATGTCATTGCTTCTGGTTGAGAGGGGGCTTCTGTAATGAGGTAAACCATTGGCCCTTGGGTCACCATTGAGCCCCGCCCAAAGGCATTGTCAGGTAGGGCGAGTCCCGTGGCCCCTTGAAAGTGCCATCCCCGGACGGCACCCCCTAGACCAGCCAAGCTTAATTCTATTCCATTGCCTTAATTCTATGGTCCCAATTTGTTATATTAGGTAAGTGATTAAACTGACACTGTTTCATCTAGGAATGGGATAGTGGGAAGGCACAGAATAAATCAAAATTTCAAAAAAACCTACCCTATTTTCTCTTCCCTGAAGTTTCCCACATTTCAAGAATTATAGTTGAAGACTGAAAGCTGAAATTTGATTATGAAAGATAGAGATGGGCATGGCTTAAAAATGAACTGCAAAATTCACTGAAGTGTCATTTATTTTCAGCTGGTATTCATACTAATTGATATCTCCAACAAATACAAATAAATGTTTTGTGATTTTTAATTTGTCAACTAACCTTCTAAATAGGCTGAAACTCAAACATGATTCAAAGTCAGTCAGCCTTCTACCATCTTAGGCTTATCGCCAAGATTCGCCCGTACCTTGATGGAGACTCCCTGAGGACTGTGGTACAGGCGCTGGTCATGTCAAGGATAGATTATTGTAACGCTCTCTACACGGGGCTCCCTTTGAACCTTGTTCAGCGACTGCAGCGGGTACAGAATGCAGCGGCCAGGTTCGTGGTTGGTGCGGGCAGGTTTGACCGCATCACCTCCATCCTGGCTCATCTGCACTGGTTGCCCGTTGCCTCCCGAATAAGGTTCAAGATTTTGGTTTTGGTTTACAAAAACCTCCATGGCCAGGGTCCTGAGTATCTGGCAGAGCATATCTCCCTACGATCAGAGCTGGCCCAACCCACCCGATCCTCCTTGGCTCTCTAACTTTGGGTGGCCACCCCCAGGGAGGCCCGTAGGGTAGCAACTCGTAACCGGGCCTTCTCAGTGGCCAGCCCAGTGCTTTGGAACAAACTACCAAGTGAGATACACCAGGCTCCTTCCCTGGCATCCTTCAGGAAAGCTGTTAAAACCTGGCTGTTCAGTTATGCCTTTGGCAACCACTAGGGTTGTACCAAGTCCTGTTTTGTTTTGTTTTTGTGGTTTTATGCCGCTTGCCTAATACCTTTTTATCCTTTTAACTGCTGTTCTGTTTTTAACCTTTGTGTGAACCGCCCAGAGTTCCCTTTGGGAAATGGGACCGGTATATAAATGCAAAAATAAATAAATAAATAAAATAGAGCAGGGATGGCAAATCTATGGCACGCGTGCCAAAGGTGGCATGCAAAGAGCTTTCATCTGGCATGCAACATGCTCCCTGCCCCCCTTACTTCCCCCTCCACTGGACCAGCCATGAGGAATTTGCAGAGGGGGAAGTGGGCATGGCAGGGAGCATATCGTGTACCAGGCCGACCCTGCCGCCACCGTCCCCATCGCCATTGCCATCACTGTCCTTGCTCCTTCCCCCTGCCGCCACCACCCCCACCTCCGCTGCACCAACTGCCATCACCGATGCCATCAGTGCCCTCCCACCATCACCGCCAATGACACTGACCCCACCGCCCCCGTCACCCTTGCTGCCCTCGCCCTTGCCCCCACCTCTGACCCCCGCCGCCGCCGTCCCCATCACCATTGCCCTTGCCGCCCCTGCCACTGCCAACCCGACCCCGCCTCCACTGCCCCCACCGCCACCATCCCTGCCCCTCCCACCACCACCACCGATGACCCTGGCCCCGTCGCCCCCGTGCCCTTGCTGCCTTCGCCCCCTGCCCTCCACCACTGCCACCAATCTCAACACACCCTCCACCTCCACCACTGTCCCCATCACCGAGTCTGGGCACTTGGTGCCAAAAAGGTTCACCATCCCTGGTCTAGAGGATTAGCATGTATTCTGAAGATGTGCTCCATCATCTGGTGAGATATGTCTGTTGCTCATAGATTTTTTTAAATGTATGTATATTACATTTAGCATTATTTGTTATCCCATTGGAAGGCAAGCACTGGTTTAATTTGCAAAACTGCTGAGCCACCTATCTCTGAGAAAATTTTGTTCTCATAAGGGAAGTAGCTTGGCTCCTCTGGGACTACGCTTTAATATCTGGTTGGATCCTCGGGTAGCATAAAATTAAATAAAATGTGTGTTTATGTTCATCTGTACACTTTGATATGCAAGTTTCTTCTGCATTTACAATACTTTTGCCATTGGATAGGAACAGATAGCTCTGCTACCAGGCTAGTATTTCACCAACATTTTTGTTTTTGCATGATTAAGTACTGTTTTTCCTTCCTGATTCCATCATGTTTTGTGGATTTCCTCACCTTTCTTCTGACCTCTCAGCATTTATTGGCATTTTCAGACTTGCTAGATATGGATCTGCAAGCAAAACATGACTTCTAGTAGTTTTCTGATTTACATTTTTCAGCAGCATCCTTGTTAATAAATCAACCAACTAAACTCTTGGTGACAACATAGGAACAGTCCTGTTTTCAAAGCCCAGAGCCCTCATTTGCTCACTGAAGGGTGTGGAGCTTGTACTAATTGAACAAAATAGATTAATTGGGGGGTTGTCTAAGGCATACCCTTCCCTATTTTTCTGCCTGCAGGGAAGATTCCAGAAAAGAAGAATGCTTCGGTCTACATCGTGTGACACCATCAGGTTACACTCCGCCAGGCTATGTAGATCAGTCAACATTGTTATTTCAAATATGGCTACTTTTACTGGTTGGAAAACTGAATGTGTGGGAGATGAAAATGTTGACGGGAATACCTTGCTAAATGCACAGCAACTATCTCAGTCCCAGCATCAGACATTTTTCTCAACTGTGGCACAGAAGAACCATCATGAAGAGAGTAGGAATACTTTGCAAGGTTTGAGTCATCTCAAAAACAAGAAAAGAATACAAACCTTGATGGATCAGAGTAAATGCCTATCAAGATCGTAATGTTCTCCCTATTCACCAACCAGATACCTCAAACAGCACCTTCTCTCTTCTGTTACCTAGTGGCCTGTACTGAGAAGCATGCTGTCTCTGACATTGGGGGTTGGGGGAGGCACCATGACCAGTAACCTATGAATACCTTTATTGGAGCTGTCAGAGGGTGCTAAGAACTAGCAAAGAGAGTCTAGCATTCAGTAGCCACATTACTTACAGTTCATATAGAGCAGTGGTGGTGAACCTTTGGCACTCCAGATGTTTTGGACCACAACTCCTAGAATTTCAAGCCTAGATTGCCAATGACAAAGGACTGTGGGAGTTGTGGTCCAAAAGATCTGGAGTGCTGAAGGTTCACCACCACTGTTATAGAGGATTCCTCCATTTTAATATAAAGATACACAATCAGTATTTTAAAATTGCATATTTTTTGCAATATTTTACAATCAGGTCACATCCTACTGACATTAATAGCTGCCAGACATCTTTTTATGTCAGTAAGATGTGACCTGATTGCATTGAACAGACATTACCTTTAGCATATCTTCTTTTTAAAAAATGGTTTCTGTTGTGTTTTCCAAGATGAAATTTCCTCTTCATCCCAACATGCATTGCTAAATGTGATCCAAAATGTGCACGGCTAGCTGTGACTCTTCACCCTGCCTTGCTTCATCTTAGATTTCTGCCATGTCTTATTATTGGGTATCCCCGTAGCCTCCTAAAGCAGTGTTGGTGAACCTATGGCATGGTTGCCAAAGGTGGCACTCAGAGCATTTTCTGTGGGCACCCAACATCGCCCCTTCACAGCCCCCTGTAGGGTTTTGAATCACAGTTTGGGCCCTCGGTCTCTACAAGGTTCGCCATCACTGTGCTAAAGAGTGCTGGAGAACTCAAAAGTTCACAGGCAGTTGTTTAATTTTGATGGTTCCAATGGATGATATTCTCTCCCTATAGATTTGGATTGTCTTTCCTTTCCCCATTAATCTTTTATGGAAAAATGTCTTCTTTTTTGTTTTTTGTCATTGAAACAGTACACGAGAATAGAATTCAAATACTTGGGCAACTTTTTGTTTATCTGTTTAATTCTTGGTGCCTAGGTGTCCTATAAAGGAAGTCAGAACCACTTATTTTTGCCCACAGGCAATACAGACATGGATAATTAACCACGGAAACACAGAGGAAAGCACATACACGGTCATTTCCCCTAAAGTTAGCTATTTAGAGATAAAGAAGATTATGCTTCACCAGATGACTTGCTAAGTATTTGCATAAAGTGCATTCACAACTTCTGCACACCATGAAAATTCACTACCCAATGGTTGCTAAAATCATCATTGTTCAGTTGTTTTCCTTTGCTTGTTATGCAGGGCACTTTTGAGCATTGCTTCTGATTTGTTTAATGTTTCTATCAATACTGACCCTAAAAAAAAAACTGTAAAGAGACGGACTGCTTTGCCCCTAATGCACTCTTTTGTTTCCACTAAATACACCTGCACTTTGTGAGACTGGACTACTCACTGACCCCTGCAGGAATTCCAGTGTATTGCAAGGTGTAGAAATGCTCCACATGCCAAGGAGTGTTTGACAGTTACTTCACATCCACTCTCGTCCCGGGAGGAAGTTTGTTGCGTGTTGATGTCAGTTGCAGTCATGTGGTCTTCTTGCAGTTCTGTCCCTGTTCCTGTGTACGCACGGGCATGATTGATGATACTGGCATGACTGTTCCCGCACGTCCTCGTTCCGTGATGAGATGTGAAATTCCAGACCTTTGTTCTCCGTTGTTTTTTACCCAACCTTCCGTTTTTCGATGTTTCGATTCTCCGAAGCCTTGCCTTCAATGCGTTACGGAGCTAAGTTTGAGGCATTTGTCTTTTAATCTCTCTGCACTGTGTTGCTGACTCCATAGCGAATGTACTGGTGAATGGCACTTCGCACTCCTGCCACTAGATGGAGAATGGCACGTTGCGGGAGGAGACTGACCTCACGGGCTCTCATATCAGAAGAAGAAGCGAGATGAGGAGATTCCCGAGGCCAGGGAGGGGAATCTCTCATCCCGCTTAGATCGCAGTTGAGGGGCATGGTCAGGACGAACTCACTTTGTCCTGCAATGGACGTGCGGTTAGATTTCTTCATACCAGTCCCCAGCGGGACCGCGAACAGCAATGAGATGGACATGAAGTATCAGCTTTTGTGTCTGCAATGGTGTGTTCTACGCAAATATTCAAAGCCAGAAAACACAAGGTAGAATGCAATATGAAACCAGGAAGAACATAATGCATTGTGGCATAGTCCAGCGTTCCTCACAAATGAACAAGATTTCAATTTCCCATGAAGATGGACAACCTACTTATCAAAAGTATATTACTGTATTTTTGTCTTCATGCATAATCTGGCTCACTGAAAATGGCAAGGGACACTTTTTGTCCCAATATATTAAATTGGTTTTGATGAAAGTAACCCATTGACAAGTAGCAATAGCTTTGTTGGAATGTGTCCCCCCAAGTTATTCTTCTTTTAACTAGGAAAAACAACCTTATATGCCAAGTGACTGAATCCTGGGAGCATGAATTTATTTATTTATTGGATTTTTATATCAACCATCTGGCAATGAGGCCACTCTGGGTGGTTAACAACAATTAATCAATACAATACAATACCGAATAAATACATATAATTCATACAATAAAATAAAATAGAAATACAATAAATATAATGAAATTAAAATTAAAATGAAATAAAATTGCATATCATTTCGAACCTATGATGTTATTGGCAAGCAGATCAGCTAAAATCATGTTTTAGTGGGTAAACACTAGATTTACATTATATTTAAGGGAATGCCAGCTTGACTAACCAAGTTTTCAATATTTTATTGAAAAAACATGAAGAAGGGGCCAGGCAGATGTCTGATGGAAGCTTATTCCATAGGCAATGGGCAATGGCGGAAAACGCCCTATTTTTTTTTTCCTTTCTGGCCTCTCGCAGTGTTAATTGCCTCAAACACCTAGCCCGGGAAGATTGGGTATTATGGATATCTTTCTCTGGGAGAAGGCACTCTGACAGGTAGTGAGGTCCCAAACTGTTTAGGGCTTTGTATGTCATAGTTAAAACTTTGAAGTCGATGCAGAACTGAACTGGAAGCCAGTGCAGGGTGGCCGGTGCTGGGGATATATGGTCGTATTTTCTAGTCCCAGTCAGCAATCTGGCTGGCATGTTCTGGATCAGCTGGAATCTCCACATCAGCCTCAAGGGCAACCCCATGTAGAGTGTGTGCAGTCTCGAGACTATCAGTGACTAGCGTGGTGAGAGCCCCTATGTCTAGACAATCCACCATAGATGGTAATGGGTGGAACGGACCACCAACGCTACCTGAGATTTCATAGTTAGTTCCAGGTCCAAGACAATGCCCAAGCTGTGCATCTCTTTCTGGGCAGTGAGAGTCACTCCCCAAAATGAGAGAGAGTTTTCCAACCTGCTGAGAGTAGGAGCCTCCACTCACAATACTTCCATCTTGTCCAGGTTCAGCCTCAGTCTGTTTGCCTTCATCCATCCCAGAATGGCATCCAGGCAGCACTCAAGAGAAGCAACAGCATCCACTGCAGAAGATGGAAAGGCTAGCTAGAGCTGGGTGTCATCAGCATACTGATGACACAAAGTTCCAAAACTCCTGATCACCTCTTTCAGATGCCTTATATAGATATTAAATAATATTGGTGAGATGATAGACCCCTGTGGAACCCCACACTTGGGGGGGGGTGTTCCACAGATCTCACCTAACTCCAGTCTCTGTAGAAAATCCTCCATTAAGGATGTGAGCCACACCAATAAGGGGGTCCCAAATCCCAACTCAGAGAGCATCCCCAGGAGGATACTGTGGTTAATGGTATCAATGGCTGCTGAGAGATCAAGGAAGACCACGAAGGACATCTTGCCCCCATCGGCCTCCCTCCATAGGTCATCCTGCAGGGTGACCAATGCTGTTTCCGTGCCGTGCTGTGGTATGAACCCAGACTGGAATGGATCAAGGGCATTGGTTTTATCCAGGAGAGCCTGAAGCTATTCCACCACCACCCTCTCCAAGACCTTACTCATGAAGGGAACACTGGTGATTGGTTGATATTTAATTCCATCAGCCACCACATTCACCTTCTTATGGATAAGCCTAATGAGTGTCTCTTTGAGGGGCAGGGGTACCCAGAACTTGAGAGACCCATTCATCCATAGTCACCAGCCTGGCTGCTTTTATTAGCCAGGCCGGGCAAGGGTCAGGGGAGGAGGTAATGGCACAACAGTGGCAAAGCACCCTGTCCACCTCAGATGACATCATTGATTGAAACTCTGTTAACATCAGGCAAGATGATGCAGAGGACGTCTCGAATGGTACCATTGCCGAAGGGTGGTGGTCTAGGTCCCGGCAGATGGCCTCCACTTTGGATTTTTAAAAGGCTGCAAATTGGCCACAGGATATGCTAGTTGGAGGCCTGATGGTTACTAGCTTTGCTGATCTGGACAGCATAATGTGATCTTCTAGCGGCCTTAACTTTAGTTTGGTAGATGTTAGATGTGATTTTTGTGGCTTTTAAGTTTTTCTCCATTGGGACCTGCCTCCAAATGCTCTCTAGCCTCCTCCTTGCCTGCTTCATTACCAGGAGATGTTAACTATACAATGGAGCAGGGCAAACTCTGTGAGGGAGGGGGCATTTAGGAGCTATTGTGTCAGGCGCCCTGATGGCAGCAGCTTGCAAGCTATCCACCAGACCATCAACAGGAGCACCAATCAAATCAGCTGGTATCCCTCCCCCAATAGTTTCCTGGAAACCATCAGGATCCAGTAGCCTGATGTTAATGGGTCCTTCCTCCCCATGAAGGGGGAGTGCCATTGCAAGGCTTCATTTTATTAGGCAGTGGCCTGACCATGATAAGGGGATCATCCAAAGATCAGTCACCACCTATCCACTCTCTCACTTCCCTGAAGAAAACACCAGGTCTAGAGTATGGCCGGCCACATGAGTGGGACTGTTGACTAGCTGAGTCAAATCCAAGGAAGTCATGGTTTCTAGAGCTATAACCCCTGTCTCGGCATGTATGTTGAAGTCACCCAAGACAAACAGCCTGGGAAACCTGAACATAGCTGCCAAGACAAGGGTTGCCAGCTCCAGAAGGAAAAGTGCTGGGTCACAGGGAGCCTGGTAAGCCAGCATGATTCCCCAAACCATCCCTGGTTCCAATCATCACATGGAGGGCCTCCAGACCTGGGATCGCCAGGGCAGAGAGCCTGATAGCCTCAATGGCATCTCTATAAATAATGGCTACTCCCCTCCCCACCCTACCCATTCAGTCTGCATTTCCACTAGACTGCTGACATGGTCATGCAATAGTTGCAAGTCTACTTCTATGCACTTAATGAAAAAGTCCCTCAAGGAGGACTTAAATATAGTAGGGGCTCATAAGCTGAATTTAATTTGTTCTATGAGTAAATTTGTCTTACGAAAAATTCATCTTACTAGGCTTGGTTTCCCATAGGAATGCATTGAAAACCAATTAATCCATTCCAGAGGGAATGGATTAATAGGTTTTCAATGCATTCCTATGGGAAGGCTGTCTAAACCTCCCTCAATCAATGGACAGCGGAAGGCTGTCCCCCCTGCAGCCAACAGACAGCTAATTTTGACAGTTTGCGGTCAAAATCAGGTGTCAGTCTTGGCTGTGTGGAGGAGCCTTCCACTGCCAGTGATTGAGGGGGCAGCCACCTCCTCTTCTGTCATAATATGTAGAATTGACAAAATGTATGTATTGTATATTTAACAGAGTGAAAATAGAATTGTAAAATGGAGTCAGTCAAAAATGCAGTGTCATGATGTTAGCCACAAGTGCAAGGAATTAGAAATCACCAGCAGGTTAAGTGATTTAGCACAGGTGGAATAGTTAATGACATCATGTTGTGTCAGAATGTGATTGGTTAAAATAATGTCTGATGAGGTCTAATGTGTATATAAGAACTGGCTTGTATAATGTTAAATTGGGACTGTTTATGGTGAGAAAACAGTACCCCACGCTCTGTTGATTTGTATATGTGTTATTGCTTGGTGTTATGCTGTTGTTATTTGCTGTATATTTGCTGTATATATTCAATATAAGTCATGTTTGTCTCTCCGTTTCTGGGTTCTGATAATACTTATAACAATTAACTACACTTTATGTACATGCTGCTGCTGCTAAGCTCATATTTTTTCTCTCTGCTATACACATGTGTGTGTTAACATTTTTCATAATCCCTTAATTATTGTTTGATAGGGTTATGGGCCCAGAGCCGATAAAGTGTGTTTTGTATAAAGTTGTGTTTTGCAGAAGGAAATGGTTTGGAGTGGAACAGAGACAAAAGAAAGCTGCAAAGGAAAAGTTTTTCTCTGAGGCTTGGAAGCGAACAGAGAAGGAGGCAGCTGATAAAGCAAGCCAAGCATAAACAGAGTGATTGAATGAAAACAGAGGAGGCTGAAGAGAGTGTTGCTGAGGCTGAAGGGAGTGTCTCTGCATCTCTGTAAAGAGGAGGAGGAGGAGGCAGCTTCTATCCTGTCTTTCCTCTTTTAGCATCTGATCCATGTGTGCTACAGGGAAGGGAAGGCAGAACAAAGATCTCTGTCATCTCCTCTTCCCCGGGACCAAGGTAAGCAGGCGACAGTGGATCACCTCCACCACCCTTACCTCTGGGCTGGGCGAAGATCGATCTGTTCCTGCTCTGCCCAATAAAGTGTTGGGCAAAGGAGGGACCAACGAAATCTTCTGCCAGCCCGGTTGCCTTGCAAGGCAAGCAGTGGTGTTGATCCACCGCTGCCGCTTGCCTTGCAACTCTCCCAAGCTGGGTGAAGTTCCATTTTAAAATGTCCTGCCACAATCACTCTGGCCTCAGCCGGAGCATTCATGGCAGGACATTTTAAAATGGATCTTCACCCAGCCCGGGAAGTTTGCAAGGCAAGTGGTGGCGGCCGATCAACACTGCTGCTTTCCTTCCAAGCAGCACGGGCTGGGCAAAGATCAATGGGACCCTGTTGTGCCCACCAAAGCAGGGACCCAATGATCCTCACCCAGCCTGGGCTGTCCCCTTGCAAACATCACAGGCTGGGTGAGGATCAATGGTACCTCATAAGATGAATGGAAACTGGAAGGAAAATTTGTCTTATGAGTTTTTCCTATCCCCGGAAATTGCATTCGTCTTACGAGTTTTTCGTCTTAAGGGGCATTTGTCTTATGAAGTATTACTGTGTATCATTGTGCTGCATTAGGGTGTTTTTGTTTGTTTGTTTGTTTGTTTAAAAAGCAACTTGAGAAGATGTAAAGCTATGTTGTGGGGTGTATATATGTTATTATGGGGAAATTCTGTTTGATAACTAGTGGCCTATGCCTACTTTAAAATTCCCCTTCTCCCTCTGGTTCCATATCAGATCAGAATGTCATCTCTCACATCTCACTTTTTGCTGGGTCAGGAATAGTTTTCATTGTTATATCTTGATGTGATCTCTTTGATGGTATTTAATATTAAGAAATATATCTTACTGGCACTTACTGATTGTCAGGGTGCTGAAGTCTCAGAGATTATACTGATGCCAATCTATCTTGTTAACTTTTTATATACAGACTGCTGTTCTTGAATATTTTGCACACTGCAGCTGAACAGCCTGCAAAGTAGTCAGGGAAGTGGATAACTCAACCTTTTGAGGGTAGGGAGAGAGTTAAGGTTCTTATCTTCTCTTTGTACCAGGCTTACCAGCAATATTGCTGAATCAGATCTGTGATTCATTTATTAGCTTCCATTTGAAACACAGTTCTCATTATTGATCTCTGAGTCATCCGTTTGGGCTACCAGAGATTGCAGTTTCTGTCTGCTCAGGCAAAATTCATGTTGGCTCACGTGTTGTAGAAGTCTTCCCACAAATAGCTTGATGAGCCATTCTATCAAATATCCTTCTTGATTTTTTTTCTCTGCATCCTCTTGAATTCTTATCTTTTTAACGAAAAATTGCACGAGACTTTCATTTTGCCTCATTGTATCGTTTGGAGATATACACATCCACACCCACCTGTAATTTTAAATACAGTATATGGAAGTGCAGAGGGAGAGCACTCACTGACTCCAGATCCTTCACACTTCCCTAGCCAGTTGCCGGGAAAGCACAATAAAAGAAGGAATTTCCAAGTGGGATGTCATTGTCCCAAGTAAAATCATCTTCTTAACATACTAATAGTGAAGTCAAATAGTGAGTTATAGTGGCTATGTAGCTAAAATAGGGCTATTGAGAAACTAGAAATGAGGGGAACACTATGCTTGGAAGAACTCCAGTGGTTGTAGAATTCTTGGCCGGGGTGCCCTAAGAAGGAAAAGCCCCAACAAGCAAACACGCAAACACACAAACAAACAAAAAGCAGCATAAATAAGTCTGATCTTGCTCAACACTCACAGAATAATAAACATCCTCTGAGAGATTGGAGGGATAGAGAGTATTTGGCCACAAACATGTGGTTTGCCTGGCTCTCACCATCTCCCCTCACATTTGAAGAGGTTGGCTAGCGACAATTGAAGTTAGAGTCCACCGACATCTGCAAAGTCATTGTTGTCCACCTTGATTTATTGCTTGATTGGTTCCATGGACCTGTCCATCCGATGAGTGGGATGGATAGATAGGAGGCTGAGGAGTGAGTCTGCCCTGGTCTTCACAAGTTATAATGATGATGTTTTGTACTGCCAGGTTTAATACCACACCTGGCAGAATGGTGACTATTTTAAAACACACACCATCTTAAAACACACACATATGGGTCTGCACAGATAGGCACAGAGAGTGGTGAATAAGAGGTTCAATTAGTAGTTTCTGAGTCCTGGGAAGAGATTTAGGAAGCAGAATTAACAGGCTGACAATAGTGGTCCCTTTAAGAAAGCTTAGAAGCACTGGCTTTTTTGTTTTCTTTTAAATAAAATTGGGACTTTAGTTCTCCTGCGCAATTTCCTCAGAGTAAGCCCCACTGGAAGCAATGGCATGGAGTTATGACAGATGGGGATTTACAGTAAATTGTTTTGCCTCATCCTTTCCTCTTTACACTGCTTTATGTACCCTACATTTCCACCCACATGGAATGAAGGGAATTGACTCCTAATGCATACAATCATTAGTCAAATAGAGAGATAATGCTTCCAGCATTTATCTCATTGTATTGTAATGCATACAAGTTAGACAGTTAGTTACTATTTAAAATGCTATATTTGCAAAAATGCAGTTATACACATTTCTACTGAAAAGAATATCAAAACGATTAATTAGCTTGAGAGAATTCTTCTGAAATAAGACTTTCCATGTTTGTTAACAATATAGGGCAAGTTATGCAAGACTGCTTTTCCTGTTGTCATATACGCATTTAAACATGGTTTCTTATTGATGGACATGGCCAAGCTCGTAGATGCAATGCAGTCTTTCGCATCCTTTCCTAAGTAGCAACAGTCTCTTGTTAAACTTTGTTTTGAAACAGGGGAGCTTAATTCTATGTTTTTGCATATGAAATATACGGGTGCATTCATATTGCTTTCAGTCACGGACCGCTTGCCATCGCGCAGCTGATCGGCTGAGTTCCATGGAACTATAACCTGCAAATATTGAACCAATAGATTTTCATTAGTCAGTGACATCCAGCTGCAGAGAAGAAATTAGCCTGCATCCACTGGAACCACAACATGCTGCCTCTGAAGCTGGTGCTTCTCAAGGCCAAGGGCTATGGTGACATCATCCCCCTTTCCTTTATTTGGCCTTGATTGTTCCCCTTAGGGGGGGGGGGGACACCACCTTCAAAGAAACTGCCTACAAATGAACCAAATCAGAGATATACGTGCCTTTCTTGATGGATCCTGGTAGCTGTCTTTGAAAAAGACACAGTCCAACTTCCTCAGCTGAACCCGGTTTTTAAAAAGAGGCAGCCTGGCCAGCGCCTAGCTGGCTGCCTCTGTGCTTGTGACCACCTCACACCTTTTTCTTTGCTTAAAAAGTTGTGATTCGTTCAGGGGGAAAAATCAGAAATTCATGCTTTGTGGACTCATCAAACCACTAACAGAGAAGAATTGCCATTTTGTTGTCTTGTGCCCATCACTAGCTGTGATTGTGGAATCAACAATTTCACATAGGATTTTTAACTTTGTCTTGATATGTTGCTTAGAGTCTCGCCCTACACATGCCTATGTTGTTATACTGAATTTTTGTAATTTTAAAAAGATACAAAAGTGGTAACATTAGCAGGAATTGTTTCAAGAAGTGCTAATAAATGCACAGATGTTGAAACCTTTGCTTCCAAAATAACTGGCATAGGGTAGGGGGGGGGAAACCACTGAAATTATAGAAAGTTATCGAGCCATAATATTTTGTTAACTTTTCTTTCATTATGTTAAATGTCTTCATTCCCTTAACCAAGCATTATACACGCACAATGAAGCAAGAGTTCAAGACATTCTAAGCATGCACTTTATTATCACAGCATATCACTTTTTCCATTAGAGCATTTTCTTATTTTTAAATTAAAGGAATGAAACGACTGTGGGCTGTGAGAATGTAAGCCTACAGAATTAAAACTTGATCCTTTTAATTGCTTAATGTTATTTGAGCACCAATACGACCTAGTCTCTTTAATGTTCATATTTTATTTTCTTAACAGTTTCAGAGGGAGACAAGGAAATTAGTTAGATTCCAAAGCTTTGATTAGAGAATATGGGAATCAAAGGAGCTGTCTAGAGAATGATCTTAGCAGCAATTTGTTTAATAATGAGAGACAGTAAAAGAATTTCAGGCATATCTTCATGAAGAAAGGATGTCAATATGTTTTGACTGGCGATTAGACTAAAACTTCGAGTTTTCTGCCAACTCAGCAGGCCATATTGTCCATGCCCTGGGGAAATGACCAGAGCAGTGGCCACAGTTCGTCTTAAATATTCTATTCCATGAGTGAAACGAGACAAGCCTCCAGTTTACTGGAGAGATGGCAGTAATGAAACAAGAGAGAACTTAGAATGACAGATGTAGCTGACAACATGGAATAAATATCACTAGATTCTATTCTATGGCAATTATAGAGATATCCCCTTGGAAGATATTAAAAGGCACCCCAGCCAGCTTTCTTTGCAAGGTCACTTGGGAATCATTGAACCCCATCTATGTGGGGATGCAGAGTGGACAATGGATTCCATGAGACCTGATGCTCAGGAAGCAGGCTTGCTCTTATCTCTTCCCCCCACATTATCCACCAAGGCCATGGGATGGTACATAGGAAATAACAAGCTGTCTGTTCATCAAGATCCCTTCCTATGTGACCAGCCCAAAGACACTGCTACGTCAGGGAAGCCCTGCCCAGGAATGCACCAGCCTATACCATCCTGACACGTAAGCCCTGTCTCCATCGCCTCTGATGCTATGGCATTGTAACTAATAAAAGAGAGCCTCGGCTCATGCTGAGGGAGGAAGCTGTTGCATGAGGCCTGGGCTTTGTTGAACCCAACAATAATGTGCCTATGTGTGGAATCATTTCCTACAGGCAATGCCAGCAGAGAATATGTTGATCTGCACAGTGCTGCCTGGTATAGCTGTCTCAAGTGATGAAGAGGTGTTACACTGTGGTCTACAAGAAGAGAATGCAGCTTACCCAGCAGCCCATTCAGAGTGAGAATCATGAAAATGTTTGTAGTTCTATCATTGTAGGTTCTTTCAGGAGTGCCTATCTAAATTTTTTTCATGTTCTAGGTTTTTTCTTTAATGCAAAAGGTAAAGCCTCTTTTGGGTTGGCCATTTGGGTTCCCCCGTTCTTTAAGGGAAGACCCCTTTAAAACTAATCCAAAAAAGCTGAGGTAGACAGCCTTAGCTGTCGGACAGAGAATCAAGCTGCTCTGTCTGGGACAGAGAATCAAGCTACTCAACAAAGCAAAACAAAAAACAAAAAAACTAAAAACAGGCAGTAGTACATGAGAAAGAAAAATGGACTTCAAGCCTATGCATGAACTAGTTTATATTATTATAAGCATGATCATCAACAATTCATCACCATCAATGACCATAACAGGGCTATTAACTTGCTGACTTGGCACCAACAGCCCAACTCTCTTTCTCTTCCTTCTTGAGTGCACTACATACGGAATAGCAAGTACTGTACTTACAGTGCCTGCCAGCCATGCTCATGAAGACACCTGCTCATGAAAGCAATGACCAAAACCATAATATGAAGGCAGAAAGGCCCAAACTGTGTCCGGATAACTACCACTCAATAAGTCCAGTGGCACAATCACAAAGGGTCTTGGGTAAGAGTTTTATTCCTGAGTGAACAACTGCTTGCGCATTTGTTATGAACCAGAAACAAAATTCATTGGCCATGCTGAATAGTGGCTATAGACTCATCCGCACAAATATGAAAGATACTGTACTTTCAGAAAGAGGGCTCCTATCACTGGGTTGAAAGACACTGGGCAGATTTCCTGACTTTTGCTGGTAAATAGATTTTCTATGGTAAGGAAAAATGCAGAAGTGGTGGAGAAACAGGTGTGTGTGTGTTACAATAAAAAAAAAACAACATTATGAGTTTTTGCAAAATGAATGCCACACATGAAGATGCATGTATGCAAATGCTGTATTTGGAACAATTTCAGGTAAGAAAGCTCAAACCTCGTCACTTCTCTTTGCTGCTGTATTTCCTAAGATTGGATTCAGTCTTTCTTTGAACAGTATTTCTGTATTCGAAGAGCACTATTGTCTTCTTTTGTGTTTGGATCTTTCTTTCAAATGCTCATTAAGGTACAAAAAGAAGCTGTTACCTCTTTTTGTTTGCATCAGGAAACTGAAGCAGCCATCTATGGGCAAAACAGGCAAGACAGTAAGGTAGGAAGCAGACAAAAGTTTAGAAGGCAGCAAGCTAAGTGTGAAAACTCCATGGTAAGAGGCAGCCATTCACTCTATTGGCCTCAGAGCAGACAGAACAGTATGCACAGAATTTGGGGGATTGCAATATTTTAATTCTAAGCCATTTTTATTAGGGTTTTCCATTATTTTATGAGGGACCTGAAATAAGGCAGCTTTCTACAGAGTCTGCCTATGTGATGTTTTGGATAGAGTGTCAGCCTAGAAATTGGGAGAGCTGGGATGAAATCCCTTTGCAGCCATGGAAACTCATGGGATGAGGGGGCAGCAATGGGAATCTACTCATTGGACACCTTAAAAATGCTTTTAGGATCCCCATAACCTACAAGGAACTTGAGGGCACCTAAAAAGAACTGCAAATGTTGGACTGCACTCACAATACAGACATGTTTCAATGTTTTGATGGAACTCAGAAGAAAGCAAGGCAGAATATTCCTGTATCCAAATGTTTATTAAAATGATTTATATATTTATTTACAGATGACTGATATACTTACAAAACATGCTATATATACTGTCATTTTGTTTGCAGCTAGACTGTATTCACCTGTTAGGAAGGGAACCATACCTGTTGAGAGAGCATGCTGGCCTACCCCTCCATCAGCATGTTAAATACAGAAACACATCTGTCTGAATAGGATGGAGCTGATGTGTCCAGAACCACAATTTTAGGCTAGATGGCTCATTTGGAAAGGCTCTTCAGATAGTTGTATTCTGTGTTTAACATGCTGATGGCAGATGCGGAGCTCACATGTTCCTCTCAAGAAATATGGACTACACCAGCTTGTTAATGACAAAAAAGTATACTAGAATCAAAAGTAAATACCAAATACAAAAACAGCTCACAGACAGGTTTTGTGAATCTTCTCTAGGTCAAACAAACATATGAATTTAGACCCTATTGAGCAATTATAGATGTCTATTCCCAAGTAAGTCCCATTGCATTATAAGGGTTTACTCAGAAGTAAGCACAGTCTGATGTAACCTACGGAGCATTATTAGATCTTTCTTGTCTTAGGTATATGTGAAATTATATATAAAATGTGTTCAACTATTACCATATATTTAAATGCATAGATGTATTTTCCTTCTCTAAAATGTCAAGTAGAGAGTTCTGCCTTAATACAGTGGTACCTTGTATAAAGGAATTAATTCGTTCAAAATGAAATTCTGTTTAAGCAAATTTTCCTTTATACAAATGTCCCATAGGAATGCATTGCAAATTGAGTAATCCCTAATCACGACCATTTTTATGTTGTATAGATTCACCCCATAGGCGATTCTGTTAAGCAAATTTCCCCTATCTCTGGAAATTTTTATGTTGTACAGATTTTATGTTATACAAACAGTTTGTTATATGACGGTTCACTGTACTATGATTAGGTTTATGGTCCCAGCAAGGCAGTGAACATTACAATGTTGCTTCTTGCTCTAGTTAACATCATAGATATATTCATTCCCAAAAGCCTATCAATAGCATTCAAGAGGAGGGGAGTGTGAGACAGTGACAACCACTATCACACTTCGTAGTACAGTAGTTGCATAACTAACCACTAGTCAGTAATAGCATTGCCCAACACTTGTATCAGCTGTGCAAGGAAAGCAGCCATCAATCAGCATATGAATGTCAACGGATTCTTTTCTCTTACCGAAGCCAAATGGCCAGAGGAAAGTACGATGGGAAACAGCTCTTGTCACTTGCAACCCAGCAGTCAGGAAGATTGGAGAACCTCCCCTGGAGATGTGTTCAAAATTTCCTGTAGGTCAGATAGGTAACCACAGTCTATAGTTTGGCTCCAGATTTAATTACTCTTGCTATAGATTGGTTGCTATCAATGAGAGTTTATTTGCCCATGCTTTTCTTCATTTTCATTGGTTTCTTCGGTTCTACTAGAGACATGGTTGTCTAGATCCAACACACTATCTTCAGGAAAATGTACAACTGTGGTGCACAAGCAGTATTAATTAAAATAAACAAAACATTGGATCTGGGGACAGAAATACATGTTGGAAAACTTGGGTTAAGGTGGATGGTAGATTTCATAGTTCAGTGACAAGAGATCATGCTCTGCATACAGAACAGTCTGGGTTCAGTCTCCAGCCTCCCCAGGTAACACTGGGAAATGATCTTCTAGAGACGACTCATGATGCACATCCCCCAGGACTGCAGATAATCTAAGGTTTAGTTGACCCATGGTCTAATCCATTGACTCCAGAAGGATGGAACAAGAGGCAGGCAATGTGATTTGGGGAGCCTTTTTTCAAAAAGGAGTTTTGCTTTGGCCTCTCATCTGGCAGCCAACTGTGTTCTTATAAAACTACCTTTTAAATTTTTCAGTCCCTGTGTTAGAGAAATATTAAAGCATCCCTCAGGAAACTGTGGGACATGTTTTTCTTAAAGCGCAAAGAGTGTCTTTCGTTCATGCTAGTGATTAGAATCACTGGGAACAAATTGTTGGGATGACCTATTAGGGATATAGAATATATTTGGAGCTGGTCTGTCTGGAGTTTAAAAGTTACTTTTTTTAATGCCTCTTTGCTGATGAAGAAAAGCTTCCCAAAGCAGACATTCAAGAGGATAAGTGGACTGGACATATTTCTCTGTCCTCTTACCACCCCACCTCCCTCCACTCTTGAGCTTTACATTATTTTCCTGCAGTGTCTTCTCCTAAAAGGAAACTTAAAATGGTTTTTCTAAAAACTGCATCACTATCTCAGGCTGCTGTTTCCTAGGCAACATAATGAAGTGGAAGCAGTCCCAGCATCTTTCTTTACTGTGTGGAAGCTCAGCCGAGTCATACTCATCATCATTATTATTTATTAAGCGCCCGAAGGGTGAGAGGCCCATTACAGACATAAGATAAAGCAAACCACAATATGAAAAGGGCTAATCACATAGTCTTATCCCAATATCTCTGGAGTGACAGGCGCAATACACATTACCTCAGTCAGCAATGCATGGGCAATATCCATGAAGATGTTCTTTGCTAGATTTGTTTTAATTTTCTTCAGCTAATTAATACCTTTCTTCATCCAAATATAAACAAGAGGGAAGACAGCTCTTTATTTTTAATTCCCAGACCCATAATGGGGATTAAAGAAGTAATGACGCCTCATATTAATTCGGTGAATATGAGTAATATCGTCCTATATATTTGCAGCCAAAGCAATGCATAAAAGCAAAGTGCCATTAATCACACCCTTCTCATATTTCTTCAAACCAGCCTGAAGTTAAAAACACTTTTATGATTACTTATAATGTACTCCATATGTTACCATTTCATACCTTAGAACAGGTTTGTGGGCTAGTTTGGAAACGGCACAGTATTGGGAAAACAGAAACTTAAGGAAGGATGCTTCTCACTGCTGAGTATTTTGCACTCCATACAGTTACATGTAGTGGTGGCACAAGGCTATGCATTTATCTATGGCATTGTTGCAGGAAGAAAGAGGCAGGGTGCCTGTCTGGAGCCAGCTGCAGGAAATGAACAGTCTCCTCTAGAGACTGTTCATTTAGAGATGGGCACAAAACGCCAAAATTGTGTTTCATTTCATTTTTCATTTTTAAATTGTTTTTATTTTGTTTAAAATGAAATGATTTTTTAAAAAAATCATTTTGCTTTTGTTTGTTTTGTTTTTTGTTTTTTTTAATTTTTGAATTGTTTTTACTTGTGCTGACCAGCTGGCCCATTGGCCAAGTCAGCGTGTTTATTATTATTATTATTATTATTATTATTATTATTATTATTATTATTATTATTATTATTATTATTATTATTATTATTATTATTATTATTATTATTATTATTATTATTATTATTATCCATACCAACCAGCTGGCCTGCGGGCTGGGTTGTTGCAATTTTTTTAAAAAAAATTACTTCATCGACCACTGGCCTGGGGGCCAGGTCAGTGTGTTTTTTAATTTTTAATTTTTACTTTTTTTAAAAAAATCCATGCTGACCAGCTAGCCCATAGGCCATGCTGGAGCATTTTTTAATATTTTTAATAGGTTTTTTTTTCTCGCGCCAGCCAGCTGGCCTGGGAGCTGGGTCGGCACTTTTAAATTTTTTATTATTATTATTTTAACCCGCGGTTACCAGCTGACCCACAGGCTGTGTTGGTGTGTTTTTTGGTTTGTGTGTGTGTGTGTTTTTACTCGTGCTGACCAGCTGGCCTGTGGGCTGGATTGGTGCTTTTTTAATTTTAATTTTAATTTTTTTACTCGTAATTACCAGCTGGCCTGCAGGCCAGGTCGGTGCAATATTTTTTATTTTTTACTTGTGCCGACCAGATGGCCTGTGGTCTGGCTCGGTGCATTTTTTATTATTTATTTACTTTTTACTTGCGCTGACCAGCTGGCTGTGGGTTGGGTCGAGACTTTTTATTATTTTATTATTATTATTATTATTATTATTATTATTATTATTATTATTATTATTATTATTATTATTATTTATTATTATCCCCCACCTTATTGCACCTGATCAGATGGCATAAAGGGCAGGCTTTTTAAACTTTTTTTCCTACCAGAGCCCTGTGCTACAGCTGATTGGCAGTGGCTTCGGTGTGGGGGGGAGCCTGTGGTTTCCCCCGTGTTGGATGGGGGAACCACCAACTTTTTCCCATTGAATGCTTCAATGCACTCGTAAGGGAAAACAAAAAACAAAGCAAACAAAACAGAAATTTCCATTTTGTTTTCTTTCATTTTTCTTCACTGGGTTGGTTCGTTATTCATTTTGTTCCATAACGAAACAAATAATGAATAGGAAATGAATTAAAAATTCATTTCGTGCACATCTCTACTGCCCATCTAAGGCAGGATGCCTCACTCTTTTCAGTGGAAGGGCTGGCCCTGCTTAAGTGTAGGCACTCAGCTAAGAAAATGTTGCTAACTTTCAGTGACACACATCTCACTGGGTTGTTAAAAAGACAATAGCAAAAGCACAAGAATACTCCATGAAGCAAAGATATGAAAAAATATCATACATTTACCTGGCCTAAGCAAACAGAAAAGCAGAAGTCCTATGAAAGGTACATGGCAAAATGCAGGGGGGAGGGGGAAGCTTTTTAAATCCAATAGTAAGGGCATAGGGAGTAAATACATTACTGGGCTGTCCTGGTTTTGTATTTCCTTTCACCTTTGACATAATAGATCATTGGCAACTTCATTTACTGCAGGAGAAAAAAAGACAATTCTTCCACTACATTTTCTTATGATGCTAGCACTATCCCTAGACCAGGTACTACTTTAGTGCACTGAGTCGCTCTTCGGGTGGTGGTGGTCGCATTTTATTTTTCTTGAAGTGCGACTGGCATGGGCTAACATTTTTAGATCCACAACTCAGAGCACTTTCTACCACAACATAGTGGACATGAAGTAAGGGCCTAGGATACACCGGATCATGGTTAGTTGCCAGGATTTTCACAATAGAATAGTTCCTTTCAGGAAAATAATAGCTGGCAGATGTGGGGAGAATGGTAGTTGGTGGATCGAATCATGGCTACTTGGTAATTTCAGTTCAACTCTTGTGTTTTTGTCTTTTCTACATGTCATGTCTTTGAGCAGATTGGCAAAACCTAGCCCGCCCCCTCAGCCTTCACAAAGAAAACACCCACAAATCTCTTTTTCATTTTAAGGGCAGTCTGATAGCTGATGTGCATTTAACAGATGGAAGAGCATCCCTAGTCATCATTATAAGATGGCACCAGAAACTTGTTTTATCTACTCAGTTAGTTCATCAGTCTTATTTCTAAATAAATTGCACTGGATTACAGTTTATATAGCATCAGCCATTCCAGCCTCCTATACCTCTTTCAAAAAACAAAAGAATTATTTTGCATAAGATTTACATCAATATTAGGTTTGATGTTCTCTTCTGTTTCTTCCACTGAGGAGCTACACGTCAGCCACCTCTCTTGCTATGTAAACATATTTTGATCTTCTTTTACACAAGCTCCTCATGGTTCCCCAGGTGGTGGCAAAAAGTTGATGGTTGGTCCTATGGTGGCCCAAGGCCACTTGGAAGAATCCTCCAACTGGGAGGAGGCCTCTTGCTGCCACCATCTGCTGCCAAAACATATTTAATCACTGGCAGCGGGGAAATAGGCAGCAGAGGGGCAGGCAGAATGGGGAGGGAGAGGGTAAGAGGGGAAGGGGAAGGTGTGAAAAGGGAAAGAATTTAACAAGATGCTATGCCTTCTCTGTGGTTGCCCCTGAAATGTGGAACCACCTGCCAGCAGAGATAAGGCAAGCTCCCTCCCTACTTTTGGAAGACCCTGGAGACTTATGTATTTGGGGAGGCCTTCCCCAACTAGGATTTTTTTCTGAGAGGGGAATATTTAACTATGATTCATATTATGTCCCCCACAAAAAAATGGAATATTTCATTTTTTGAAATTCCTGTGGGCAGGTGTTTGTTACCTAATATGTTTTGCCAATTACTGTTTTAAATGTGTTATATATGATTTTTCTTTACTGTATTTTATGATTGACTGTTTTGTAAACCATCCCAGGTTTGCACTAAGTTTGCATTAAGGGATGGTGTAGAAATATAAATAAATAAATAAATAAATAAATAAATAAATAATATCCATATCCACCACACACACAAAACGAACCTCTGCCTGAGAAGCATGTGCCAGATGTGTAGGCTTAAATTTAAATTATAGATTTTTTAAAGGATTTTTTCAGGGTCTAAGATAAACTTCACTGTGAAAAATATTGTGGCCTGCATACCCTTTTGTATTTCTCCCTCTTTTCATCAACTACCTATCTATTAATAACTAAGCCCACAAACTGACCTCATGCTAGATTTAGCTAAATCAGACAGATCATTTCTCCTTTGCATTGTTGTTGATATTACTGTGTCAACACTACATTCACCATCTGCAAGGATATGTGACTTTTCAAGGATTTTTGTGGGGGGTTTTTTGTTTTGTTTTTGTTTCTCAAGGCACATTTGTTTCTTTGTTTATTCCTTCTGGGGTTTGAGGTGAGGTTGGCTGAGGAGGTGTGTTTCCTTTTTCTTCCCTTTTTCTCTGAATGAGGGAAGGCAGTGGACGGTTCCTTCTGACCTCTGATGGCAGCCTCCCATCTGTTCCACGCATCTACATCGTGACCAGGAGGCTGGGAAGAAGAAAAAGAAAGGTGCAACATCCATTGGGAAGAGAACAGCAAGGGAGGACCTCCATGGGAGCACAACATATCAGCAGAGGCTTTCTGTGTACAGCATGTAGCTGCAGTGGTGGTAGTGGCCATGGCAGTGGCAGCAGCTGGGTTACTTGACATGACCAGCGCCTGTACAACTGTTCTCAAGGAATTCCCATCAAGGTATAGGCGAATCTGGGCAATGACCTAAGATGATAAAAGGCCGACCTGGCCACGGCAGCCACCTGGGAATCCAGGAACAATGCCGGGTCCAGGACAATGCCTAGACTCCTCACTATCTCCGCCAGATGGAGGACAGCCCCACCCAAGCTGGGGTGAGAGCCACTGCACCCATCTGGAGAACCCCCAAAGAACAGAACCTCAGTCTTCTCGGGATTGAGCCTGAGCCTGTTGGACTTGGTCCAATCCAAGACCGCAACCAGGCAGCAATCAAGAGTCTGGACAGCCTCCACTGCAGAGGTGGAGAAGGAGAGATAAAGTTGTGTGTCATCAGTGACGACAGCAAGCTCCAAAACTCTGGATGATCTCAGTCAGCGGCCTCATATAGATATTAAAGAGCATGGGGGAGATAGCCGAACCCTGAGATACCCCACAGGTGATTGTCCAGGGAGACAACAAATCATCTCCCAAGTTCCCTCATTGAACGTGGCTCTCAAGGAAGGAGCGGAGCCAGCCAAAGGCTAGACCCCCAATCCCCACCTCAGAGAGCCAGCCCAGGAGGATACACTGGTTGACAGTATAAAAGGCTGATGACAGATTGAGAAGGACCAGCATGACCAGGGCAGTCTCGGTCCCATGACACGGCCTAAACCCAGACTGGGAAGGATCCAAGACAAGGTTCTACTCCAGGAACAACTGGAGCCGCATGGTGGCAACTCACTCCACCACCTTGCACATGAAGGGAACATTGCTATAGGCCAATAGTTGGACATAGTTGGACAGCAGGCATGTCCAAAGTCAGGCCCGGGGGTCAGATGCGGCCCGTTTTCAAATTTTGAGCATCCCACGGCCTTTTCTCCCCATCAGCTCAGCCTATCATGCATCCCCACCAGCTGGCCCCTCCCCATACTGGATGGAGGTGTCAGCTTGCAGTTTTACAGTTTGCCTGCCCTCCCTGCCTCTTTCCACCACCACCTCCATCTACCTGCCCAGCCTACCTGTCACTGGTTCCATTGCTACAGCATCCTCCCTGCCTCCTTGCATGTTACAGAGACTTGTCCAAAGTCCACATTTTCACCTCACCAAATCTGGCCCTCCTTGCATAAAGTTTGGACACCCCTGGTCTACAGCCAAGGCTAGTCTTTTAAGAATGGGCTTCACCACTGTCTCCTTCAGACAACAGGGAAAAATTCCGTTCCTGAAGGAGGCAGTGGCAATCAAAGAAGCCCATTCAGGCATGCTGCCTCCAACAGAGGTCAAACAGAGAAGCCACTGGTCTGCAGCAGGCCAGCGCCCTGGAGGTCTCAGCTGGTATAACAGGCCCAAACTCAACAAACAGAGGAGACTGAGGGGATGTGGCACCGGCCATACTCAGTGATAGATCAGGGCAACCGGAGTCCAGGTCAGAACGGATGGCTTCTATTTTAGATGTTTAAAAGGCTGCAAATGACTCACTAGTAAAATCACTAGGAGGAGGCCCCAGCGGACCAGGATTGGTGAGGTCTCAAACCACCCAGAACAATTCCATCTGGCAGTTTGAGGCCTCACCAATTTTCAGGGAGGCACAAGATCTTTCGGCATTCCTGATCATTCTGACATAGTGTCTGGTCAATACCGTAACCACAGCCAGACTCACTTCCTCATGGGGAGGAGCGGGCTCGTTATTGAATGAAGCACTTGGGGGGTATTTGGTCAAGAAGCCTGGCAGCACCCTCAAACCACTTGTCCACTGAGGAGTCAACCAGATCATCAACCAGACTGACCAGTAAACCCCCAAAGGCCTCTGAGAACTTAGCAGGCTCCTGGAGCCTTCAGGGGTGGGCCCAGATGGAAGGGCCAGGCTCCCCTGGGGTGGGGTGGCAATGAATTCCAGAGCTGCTCCCGAGAGCCCATGCCCAGCATGTACATTGAAATCCCCAACCACCAGAAGGCAGGGGGACCTCAACAGTGCCACCAAGATGAACTCTGAGAGCTCTGGGAGGGAGAGTGCAGGGTTGCAGGCAGCATGTACATGAGCACAATCTCAAACCTATCCCTCTGACCCACCACAAGGTGTAGACATTCCAACCCCAGGCACACCAACATCTCAAATTTGATTACATGAAGCAATTCCCTATAAACAACAGCCACCCCACCATCCTGACCATCCGACCTGCCCAGATGCTGAACACAGAACCCCTGGGGGCACAGCTAGGAGAGGGATGCTCCCCCCTCTGCACCCATCCATGTCTCTGTGATGAAGACCAGGTCAGCCCACTCATCCACAATCAGATTGTGGATGATAGGGATCTTATTATGAACAGGCCTGGCATTAATCAGTAAACAGGACAGGTCGGAAGCATGGATGGAATGGTTTCCTGGTATGTTGCAGTGCGTCAGGGGGTCAGAATGGGGGACAGGCACCAAACGGTAATCTAATGGGAGGAAAGGTCTCCTCCCCAGTCTAAAGCCGGCTTGAGGACCAGAACACACTTGCAGCATATAACAACCAGGCAGCATCCCGTTTGGAAATGATGATGCAAATTCACCCCGCGGCCACTCCAGGCACCTCAAGGGAGCCCCTGGCAGCAAGCAGGCACTCAGTGGGCCCACAGCTGGAAAGCCCTCCAGGCACCCCAGGGGTACCCCTGGTTGCAAACAAGCACACAGTGGGAGAGTCCTCCTTGTAGCTGAATGAAGCACCACACATAATGAGGGACAAAATACTACAAACAGGAGTCCCACAGTAGGTACGGCTTCCACATTTGCCAGGATGTTTCTCTTCAAATAATATAAGAACACCTACAGTGAGGCTGTCTCGTTTAAAAAAAAGAATAAAGGTGCCTTAGAAGACTTGAAATATACAGGTGCTAAAGGCAAAATGATATGGAAGACAACATACCTGAAATATAAAATTGTGCTTTCCTATAAGAATAACAAATCATAGGAGTAACTAGCTGGGATTATGCTGATAATTTGAAAATCAGCCAAATTGATAAAAGTGTCAAATTTTAGATGGACGATACACAGTTTCTGACCCAAAGCAAACGGATATACAGTAAGATGGATTTTCACAGCTGACAGAAAGAGGCTTTATTGGCTGTCAAAACCTGGACCGATTACTGTACGGAAATCCTGATGCATTCTAAACCCTTTCCATTAGACACTAAAATGGATAAATCAAAAGCCACCCCCAAGTCTAAATCAGTATTTACCACAGCAAGTGTCATTTTGTACAAAACACTTTTTAAACCTTTCCTCCCCTTCATTTTGAAGTCTGTGGCAGATTTCTGTTACTAAGAACCAAGACCTGGCTGGTTATCTCTCGCCACCATTCAGCCGTCTCTCTTGATGTTAAGATAGCGTCATTGCCAAACAGTGGCAGGCAGACACCCTTCCCGGTGGCAGAAAAAAAGATAAACATCACTAGTCCTCAAAAGCCTTTTTTCTTTCCCTCTGCTATGCAAACCTCACATCCCATTTAGGGAGATGGTACCTGAGTGATCTTTTTTCTCAGGGGAATGTGCTTTGCAGTCTATCCTGTCAGAAGCACATTCAAAAAGCCAAAGGCAGTAGCTCAGTCTGTTATTGAATGGACTGTCTTGGTGTCTGTTCTTTAAAGCCTACCATCCATTACTTATGCATCAGAAGCTTTTTTTCCTTATTAAACTGTCCCTGTCTTTTCATGTCTGCCCATGTGGCTAACTTAAGAGCACAGGAGATATGTCAATGAGTGCCTCCAATGTGGAGCAAAGACACACACACACAAAAGGCAGGATATGTTCGTTGTAATTATGCAGCCTCATCATTGCAATAGTTTTCACAAGTCTCCTTTTATATTGCAGATATTCTCCTATGTGTTCCACTTACACCCCAAAACCTCAGATGCATCGGTTCAATGAACCCTGAGTCCCTAAGTCACACATTATTGAACACAACTCAAATTATTTCCATTGGTGCTTCTCATGGTTCACTCAGACAAAGAGAAATCCCTGGTTCAGTGGAACCAACATCAGCCCCCCCCAAGGTATGAATATGAAAACATTCTTTCCACATAGTCTACCACCTTTTAGCTTTAGTTCTATGCATCTGGTTTGTATCTGGTCAAAGCAGGGGGGTTAATTTTGAAATGGCTGAGTATTATACACATACATCCTTTCTTAGACCACAGTTCGTCTGTACAATCCATAAACTATTCTTGGAATTAAATGGCTGAGGCACTCACAAACCTCTAACTGAGTGTGCTATCACCCAAAGGAAATGATCCCCAAACCCTGTGCCAAATATGGTACTGCCATTTGAAACATGGGAATGGGGGCTTCTTCTCTCAGATTATCCCAATCACCTCACTCAGACAATGAGTCAGTGTTCCCTTTTGCACCACAGTAGGACTACCGGATTCATGGGGGATCAGTTCTGGGACCGCCTCCCACAGATAGTGAAATCTGTGGATAAGAGCAAGCACTCTTATCTGTGTTGATGGGGTGGTGGGGTACCTGGGTAAAAGCAAGGAGGGATGAAAGGTTTTTTTCTGCCTTTCTCCTTGCCATCAGGCTCGGCTATGGCAAGGAGAAAAAAATAAATGAAAAAAACTTTATTCCCTCCTTGCCACCACCTCAGGCCAGCCAGCCAGCCTCCGGAGGGGTTCTCCACCCCTCCAGAGGGTGCCTAGTTGACCTGCGGTGGCAGCAGTGGTGGTGGCGAGGAGGGAAAAATACAAATAAAACTTACCACCACCAATGCCAGCCTCCTCCTCCTCCCCACCGCCACTGCTGCTACCACCACTGCGGGCCAGCCAGGCAGCCTTCAGAAGGGTGGGGTGGGGACTCGGCTGGCCAACTGGCCTTTGAACTTCCTGGTCAGATCCCAGGTGGTGAAAGTTTTGAACTTTCCGCTCAAGCTTTTGATCCAATGCACTGGACCTAAGCGGAAAATTCAAAAGCCAGTTGGCCAAGCTTTAAATTCTCCACCTGCAGGGTGCCTGGCCAGTGACTGTGACTGTAAGTTTCTTTCCTACCACCGCTACTGATGCTGCCAGCCAAGCACCCTATGGGTTGTGAGGTGGGTACTTTAAAGACCCACCTGGCCAATGGCCTTTGAATTTCCCACTCAGGTCCCAGGCAGTGGATTGGAAGTTTGAGCAGGAAGTTCAAAACTTCCACCACCTGTGACCCAACCAGGGAGTTCAAAGGCCAGTTGGCCAGCTGTGTGAGTAACCCCCCACCAGAGGGTGACTGGTTGACCCATGGCAGCAGCAGCAAGGAGAAGGGTGGCGGGCATTGGCAACGGTAAGTTTTATTTTTAATCCCCCTCTTCTTGCCCCTCCCCCATGCTGATCACCAGCCATGGATAACTGAATTTGCGGTTGTTGAATCAGTGGATGCAGAGCTCACACTGTACTGCTATATAACTTTGCCTCAAGTAAGGGCTAATTTCATATTGTTCTTTCAAAAGAATGTTTTTAGTGGAACATTGCAAAAGTTAGTTTACTTTGATCACAACATAGAACTCATTTGTCACAGCACTTATTAGTGGTATATGTGAATATAATATCTTAGAATTGCTATCTATAAAATAACAAGAAGGCTTTGTAAATCAAAAACAGATTTTTTGAAAAATCAAAGAAAAAAAGATCAAAAGAGCAATGTTTAAAACTTTATTTTCTTCTTTGTGATTTTGAACATGTTCTGTGTCATAGACAGATAGATGCTCACTTTGACACAAGTACTAAAAAGATAATGCTTATATTTGCAGATTTGTTAGAAATAGACTAGTCTCCTTGTAATGCAGAACTCTGACTGATAGCACTAAGTTACAACACTAAGAGATGATCAGACAGGAATTTGTCCCACATTTTGATCTGCTGCAGGAATTTTTTTTCTGGCAGTCACATGATGCAAACCAAATTGGCCCCAGAGCAGTCCTACCCACACCTTTTTCATTATATATATAATATATAGTGACCTTTGTGTGTGTGTGTGTGTGTGTGTGTGTGTGTGTGTGTGTGTGTGTGTGTGTACCTCTCTCACCCAACACCTATTCACAGTTACATTCATAAACATACTTTCTCACTTCTTGATTGTCTTAACTGCTGGCATGCCTCCCACAAGCAATTGCTGCCAGTCAGTGTCAGTCTTTCACCATGCAAGCCAATACAAATCTATACATAAAACATACAGTAGAAGGAAAACTGCCTCAATGGCCATTAAGACATGGCCTTAATGGCTGAGGTAGGCAAGTTCCATCCCTCCATATTTTGCTGGATGGCATATCTCAACATCACTAGTCAGTATGATCAGTTATAGCAGATGATGGATTTGCAATCTAAAAAGAAATTCTGCTGTAGCTGAATATTGCTGCTTTTGTTCTTAGTTGAGCCAGTTTAATTACAATGTAAATTACAATGGTACCTCTAGATACCATTGTCTCTAGTTACGAAAAAAATGTGATACGAAGAGAAGTATGTATGGGTTACAATGCACTCTGGGAATGGAAGTCTTCTGAAAAACTTCCACAAAAACTCAAGATACAATTTTTTTGTAGAAGACTTCAGTTCCCAGGGTGCATTGTGCCCCATTTGGATCTAGACATGAAAATTTCCAAGTTACAAAGCATTTCGAGGAACAAATTAATTTCGTATCTAGAGGTACCACTGTATTTGTTTAAAATGACCAGGAGAAACTGTGCCTATCAACAGGGGTGGGGGATTTAGGCATAATCTCTTGCCCATTTTTCATGCTGCCCCTTCATCAATCCTCAGACAAATCAGAACCACTTCACAGCTCCACCAGGAATTCCCCTGCTAAGGACTGAATGGGTATTTGGAAGGCTTGCATAGGTGTGATTTTCAAACACCCCAGGCCATTGTCCATCTAACGAGCCTATTCAGACCAGGGCAGAGCAAAACCAAGGTGAACTATAAATACCTGGAGACTATCCTAGCCCCACTGGTTGGACTCACAGGCCACCACGTACACAATTCAGAGGAGTTTGTTTCTAACGTCAGGGAGCTGAAACTGGATACAGATGAAACCATGGTATCCTTTTTTACCAGCATCCCCACCACTGATGCCCTAACAATGGTAAAGAGAAGACTAAGGGAAGACAGTGCCCTCACCTCCAGAAGCCGCCTCAACCCAGACCGGATATGCCTGCTCCTGGACCTGTGTCTGAACACCACATATTTCATGTACAGAGGGGACTTCTACAGACAGAAGCATGGTTGTGCCATGGGTTCCCCAGTGTCACCAATTGTTGCAAACCTATACATGGAAGAAGTGGAGAAGAAGGCACTCAACACCTTCCGAGGGACAACACCATCCCACTGGTTCAGGTATGTAGATGATACCTGGGTGAAAATCAAGACTCAGGAAGTACAGGCCTTTACAGACCACATCAATGCGGTGGACCCTAATATTAGGTTCACTAGGGAAGACACCCAAGACAACATGCTGGCTTTCCTGGGTTGTGCAGTCATCATCAGACCTGACCGTGGCCTAGGAGTAGAAGTTTACAGGAAACCCACCCACACAGATCAATACTTAATGTTTGACTCCCACCATCCATTACAGCACAAACTAGGAGATATCAGGACCCTAAGCCACAGAGCAGAGAGCATCCCCACCTCCACAGAAGCCAAGAAGAAGGAAGACAGGCACCTGAAGACAGCCCTTAAGGCCTGTGGATATCCAAGGTGGGCCTTGAACAAAGCAGTGGGCCATCCCAGAAGAACAAGGGATCAGTCTGAGACTCAGACCCGATGGATGAACATGGTCATTCCTTACATGGCTGGAGTGTCGGAGAAACTTAAAAGGATTTTTGGCAAACACCACATCCCTGTTTATTTCAAACCCACAAACACACTAAGGCAGAGACTTGTCCACCCGAAGGATCCGATACCAAACCATAAAAGGAGCAATATAGTATATGCGGTCCAATGCAGTGAGGAGTGTTCAGACCTCTACATTGGAGAAACTAAACAGCCATTAAACAGAAGGATGGCCCAACATAGAAGGAGTAACAGCTCAGGACCAGAATCAGCAGTACACCTCCATTTGAAGGACAAAAGGGCACTCTTTCAAAGATGAGGATGTACACATATTAGACAAAGAAGAGAGGTGGTTTGAGAGAGGAGTAAGGGAAGCCATTCATGTGAGCATTGAAAATCCCTCCCTCAACAGAGGTTGTGGGCTCCGGCATAGTCTATCTGCTGCTTATCAGGCTGTGCTTTCCAAAGTACCCAGACAAATAAAAAAGCATTCATCACCAAGGCCATAGCTAACGACCCATTCTTGATGGGTTTCAGCACCTTAGGCCATTTTTCACCTTAAGGCTATGGATACTATTGTCTCCCTAACAAGCCTATCCAGGCCATTGTTCATTTTATGAGCCTAATTCAGACTAGGGTGACAAGAGGTCAAAGCTGACTATAAGATGGAGTACTTTCACTAGCTGTATTCAGACCGATGAAGCTGTTTGGATGAACAGCGAAACATTTCTATCTCTCAAAAAAGAAGTCCAGTAGCCATGACTCAACTTCCATATAAATAGGAAGCCTCCGACTTTTCTTAGACTGAAGCAGCTACTTGGATGAGTAGCAAAATGCTTCAATCCCGTAAGAAAAGAATTCCAGTCGCCATGATTGAACTCCAAGACAACCTCACCTAGATGACTGAGACTGTACAGATATACATAGATACATTTCCAGCTGGTTAACTAGAGGTTTAGAATGACATCTGTGGCTACCCCTATTAAACTAGTAGCTAGACTAGGACTATCCATCCTGAAAGAAATCAACCCCAAGTGTTCATTGGAAGGATAGATTTTGAAGCTGAGGCTCCAGTACTTTGGCCACCTCATGATGTTGGGAAAGATTGAAGGCAAAAGGAAATGAGGACAGCAGAGAATGAGATGGTTGGATGGTGTCATTGATGCAACCAATATGGATTTGACCAAACTCTGGGAGGCAGTGGAAGATAAGAAGGCCTGGCGAGCTCTGGTCTGTGGTGTCACGAAGAATCGGACACGACTGAACGACTGAACAATAACAACAACAAGACTAGGACTAGGAGATTGTTTATAACTTTTCAAACAGATTACTCCGCTGTCATCATCCATTTTCTTGGTAAATTGTTCCTTAGGGCAAGAGAGGGCTGTGAAGCTGATTAAGAAATAACCAGCATACAGCTGATGGGAGCTGTGCATATTATTAAGAGTAGAAATCCATTACATGGAATAAAGAGAACCAGGGAGAGAATTGAGGGTATTAGCTGAGGCTAGAAAGACATACGAGAATTTCAGACCACTGAGAAGCAATACAGAAGCACCTCTTGTATAGCATTCTTAGCTATTAGATCTACCTGTCTTAGTAGACTTGGTGACTATGCTACCAAATCTACCAATCATAATAATCACTAGTTTAGAACAGCACATCTGGAAATGACTTTCTGGAGCACTGAGTTGAGCTCCTTTCAAAGACACATAGAGGACAATCAAACTCCCAACCTACACCTAAACCATTGATCTGTTTATGATAGATCCTGTCTCTGAAACAATCCATTTTTCATTGACAAAATGTGTATTTTTTGTAAAGTTATTTTCCAAATCAGGGATTAAGGGAAAGGGAGGGGAATCTATAGATAAAAGAGGAAACATTATATAAAACCTCACAACATCATTACCAGTCTTGATACAAAGTCTACTTATAAATTCAATCTGTTAGAAGTTAAGTCAATTGCTGGCTTCATTCTGATAATAAGCATATAAAGGTCTCCAGTGTTCTCTTGCCTTCTGTAGATGTTTCTCTCTGAGCGGTTCTGACACAATGTCCATCTCTGCAGTTTCTAAGTATTTATTTATTTTATTTATTTATTTATTTGATTTTTATACTGCCCATCTAGTCCTAGGGTATCTGTCGAAAAGCTCTTGACATCCGGTATTTCCTCTATTTTCCAATATTTAGCTAGAGAAATCCTAGCATAGCATATATATTAGTAAATATTTCTTGTCATGATCTTAGATTTCTGGCATAATATTTAACAACAATATTTCTGGTTTAAATGGGACCGTACGACTCAACATTCTTTGTAACATCTCATATACCATTTTCCAGTAATTATTAATCACCTCACATGTCCACCACAGATGATAAAAGGTCCCTTCTTTCTGCTTACATTTCCAATATCTGTTGGACCCATTTCCATAAATTTGTGCTAATTTTTGTGGTGTCAACAAAATGTGCAGTTTTAAATGAACGTTACGCCTATTAAGCTGATGTGAACAAGTGGCTGGTAATAATATGAAAAAGTGAAATGAGCATTTGTATCTCATTTCATCTCCCACTGTGAAATTCTCTGCTAGGACACACAGAAGGATGCTCCCTACAGTATATTCACCACTTTTTTAAAAAATGAAGATAATATTCCTAGAATGTGAACACCCTTTTTCTGACAAGTCCGGTGAAGCTTGATACATCTCCATCTTTTTGTATGTCTCACCTGCCACCTCCATCTCTCACTTTACATAAAGTTTTACTGGAATTCATTCAGTTCTCTTGTGTTCTTCATTAGTACCATCAATTTCTGAACTGTAAGAATTATTCTCGCACTGCTAAATGGGACATGACAGACCCAAGGGTACATGCTCACAGACAAGGACAATGCAGAGCAGTGCTATAGCAGAGTGTGCTGTCTCCGTGAATTGTGTTCATAAACTATTATGCTGATTTGTGGCACCACCACCACACCGCACAATTTATATATGTCCTGGCCTCCACTCTATAATTTAAAGTTAAATCCCACCACTTCACACATAGTGGCTAGAAAAAGAAAACAGAAATTTTAAGTTGGCAGCATGGGAGTCTGTGATAATAATTACTTTTATTTAAGTTTCTGTTGTGGAGCAAGGTTCCAAAGTTAACAGTGGCTTCTTAAAGCCAGATGATGTTGAATAAAAGAGATTATTTGGATCTGTTTACATGTAATTCAGGGTTCATCTTGATTTGGAGACCAGAATAGCCTTGATTGCTTTGGTGGATGACTTATGCTGGAAAACTGACAGGAAGAATGAAACCTTATTAGTTCTAATATATATATATCAGCTGCAGGGATATATCTGTGCTGATGCCATGCCTCTTTATCTTTGTTTTCCACCTGCTAAACCAAGCCTGAATAGCTAGGAGATGGAGGAGTGTAAAAAACAGAACCTCAGTTTAGACAAGATGGAAGTCCTTTGGATAAGGCTGTCTCCTATTATGGATAGAATGATACAACTACTATGGGATGGCCTGTGCTTACACTGAAGATGCAAATCAGTCTCATCTCAGGCCTAGTAAACTCATAACTGAAGCACAGAAGGTGGCAGTAGCCTTCTAGGAGTGTCATTTAACAACTTCAGAAGTAGACCTGCTCTCATTTATACAAACGTGCCTTGGTTATATCCAGACTGGACTGATATAATGCTTTTAAATATGATTTAGAAATTTCAGGTAGTGCAGAATATGCCACTTGTGTCCTGATGGATGTAGATTTAAAACTTAGAACAATGAAATAATTATGGCACTGACTAGAGGAGTTATTTGTAATCTAAGTTTGAAATAAGACATGACAAAAACTGCAGGGACAAGATAAGAAATAAAGACTTTTCAAGAGCATAGTCTAGAAAAGAAGAACCTGAGGCAAGGCAGAGACACCTAGGTGAGAAATTTTGGAGCTGTATACAGCCAGATAAGGTATCCAACATGAAGTAGGGGATTGAAAATGAACTAGGTCAATGCTATGGAAACTGATGAAGTGGAAGGGGTAAAATCATTCTTTAAATGCCTCACTTACCTTGAAAACCTTAAGAGTTGCTTTATGTCAGTTCTGACTTGACAGTGCATAAAAACATACAGTCAGATAGCAGAAGGGGATGTGTTAGCCCATTGCCCTTAGTTTGGTATAATGCAAGTGTAAGACCCAAATAAACTCTAAGATATACTGTATGAATTAGTTTCTATTTTCATCCTGATGAGCTTAGTAAATTTTATGTAATATATTTGCTGTGAAGTACCTGTGCTACTGATGCGCTGTGAATGAACCTGTAATCCATAATGTTAAAAAGTATTTAGTTGCAAAACAAGTGCCACTTCGATAACAAAAGGGGCCACCCTTACCCCTCTATTGGTTTAAAATACCTAATTAAAATTTCAACATGGATTTGGCCATGGAAACCCAATATTGCTTGCTTCAACTTGTCTGAAGGATTGCCATACCATTAAGAACCTCCTGTTTTTTTTAAAATCATCTTTGGAGAAAAGATGGGAAAATGTTTCATGTTTGAGAAGCAAAACAATGTTTGAGAAGATGGACTTCAAAGGAATCCCTGACATACATCTTGAAGATTAATCACAAAGCAAAGCCAAGTAATTTTAGAATTCCAAGAGTTGTATACTCACTCATGCTTCCTCAGACTTTAAAAGCCTTGGCTTTTTTCTTCCTTTAATGAAATCTGTTTCTGCTCTAAGAATATTAAGTTTAATAGGGTCTTCTTGTGGTGGCCCTGATATGTTATGGAATAATACAGCTGGCTTCCTTGGTGCCTGTTTCTAAGAAGGAACTACTCCTGTTTCATTTGGTTAAAAACCTTGAAGAGGGAAGAGATCAAGAGGTGTATTGGGAGTAAATGAAAAGCTGCAACTCCAGTCTAATTGCTTCAACCTGTCCATGTCTTGACAGAAAAAGAAACACCTGCTGGTCTTTTGATCTTATTTTTTTACTTTCCAGAAATCACTTGGTACACTGATTCTGAGCATATTTCTTGAAGAGGGAGATAAAATGATTTCTCGAGGACTTGTCCCCAAGTCAGCGATCAAAGGAATGCAGCCTTGTACCCTCCTAGTTGGTCCTTTTCTTTTTTTTAATATGCTTGCCCTGCAGATGGCAATGACATGAAGAAGTATAAGTAAAGAGAATTGCAAATCTCATTGATTCTCTAAGGACTAGAAGTGATGGTGGTGGTGGGCCACAATGAAGGAATCAATAATCACATTCCTGTCAGCTCATTGTTAACTAATCCAATGGCAGGACACGGTTCTCTAGGTATAATGGAGATCTAAAAATAGAAATGCCATTATATAACACCACGGCAGGCGCATTCAGTTTCTAAACATAGTGGTTGTCTGCAAAGGCCAAACGGATAGTACACTTGCAGCTAATGCCAATTAATCGGATGACTCACGCTAATAAAAATGAAATGTGTTAGCTTGGAGGAGCAATTTAAAAAGAAGCATATTTGCAAGAATTATTTGAGGAACACCAGAAATTTTAAATTTACACATAGAGATGGGCACGACTTGAAAAAAAATTTTTTCGAGTTGTCGTTAGTCGGGCCAGTCCCATTTCGGGTCGTTTCCAGTTTTCGTGAAAATTCGCAAAAATTAGTCGGTTCGTTTTTTCGTTTTTTCGTTGTCGTTAGTACTGGTTTTTTTGGGGGGGAGCGGGCTCCTGGAGGCACCTCTGTGGGGTGGGTGCCTCCTCTGGCCCGCTATAAAGGGAAAGTGGGCTCCTGGAGGCACCCGTGGGTGCCTCCTGCCACTAGGAAGGGGAAGCAGGCTCCAAGAGAGACCCCTCTACATGGGGGTCTCCCCTCCTCACCTGCTGCTGCTGCAAAATGCTATGCAATAGCCATATGGATATTGCATAACATAATGTGCAGACGTGAGACCAGTGTGAGAGTGATAGCGTCATGCCCGCCCTTCACAAGGCTCTGGCACCACATGTCTCACACAGAAGGGAATTGTACTTGCTGCGTGTAGTGCAATGCAAGCAAGTAGATCTGGCTTTAAGGTGGCTTAGTGCAAGAGCTAGGGTTAGGCTAGTGACGGGTAAGGTTACGGTGGGCTAGTGGGTTGCACCTCTGGGTGCCTCTCTGACCCACTAAGAAGACAGTCTGTGACGTATGGGTACGGAGTCAAGGGTTAGGGTTAGGGCTAGGGCAGGTTTTAGGGGGCTTTTTGGCACATCCCAGAAGTCTCCATGGCCAAGTGGCCATGCGACTGGTGGGATGGCTCCAAAAATTTGCATGGTTGTCCACTCCCACATGGCTGGCCACTTGGCCAGCCCATCATTGCGCAGGTGTAAATAAAATAAAATAAAATAAAATCAATGGAGGACAGAGGAGGAGAGGAGAGACATTTTGTTGCAAGAAAAAACCCACTGCTACTGTGAAAAATCTGGCAGTTTATAAATTTTTGCGTGTTTCTGTTGTGCTTGTGTGTTTTTGGACCATGATTTCAAAAACAATATTGCGTTTGCCGCCCCATTTTGGATCCCCCGCCCGCACCGCATGGCATGGCGATGGCGACGGAGACGCGCGAGTCCGGCTGCCCAGGACGGGGGGGAGGCGGGACCCCCCCCTCCAGAAACCACCCCTCCGGTAGGTGCCCTGCGCCCTTAGTCAAGCAGGCATTTTCCCGCCTGCTTTTTTGGCCCGGGAATGGGTGGGGGGAGAGTTTAAAAGTTTTTTCCTGTGCCGTCCGTGCCGCTTGCTTGCGCTTTAATTGCGGCGGCCGGCGGCGAGACTGGGCTTTTTGCTGGCTGCGAGCCTGTGGCGAGTCCCACCAGAGCAGCCGAGGACGGGGGATGAGGGGGGAGGCCGGGGACCTCCAGAAACAACCCCTCTGGTAGGTGCCCTGAGGCACGGCAGGCATTTTCCCGCCTGCTTTTTGGCCGGGAACCGGGTTTTTTTAACTTTTAAAAACTTTTTTTCTGTGCCGCGTGTGGCATCGCGCGATCTCGCGATGCAAGGAACGAGCACGAGAAATCAGACCAAAATTGTTCATTCGTCGGTTCGAGCTCGAAGTCTGGGGGAGTAATTCCCGTTACCGTTTCCGTAGAGTAACGGAACCGAGTAACGGAAACGGAAACGGAAATACCGCTAAGTCGTGCCCATCTCTATTTACACATATGAACTAAAGCATATCCACAGCAAAACCATTGAAGCTGATGTGCGTCAACTGCTGTATGTTTGTGGTGTTTAAAAAAAACTAAACACATTTTTCACAGTTTATGTGGATAAATTAAAATTACATCAGTAGTAAAAGATGCAAAGAAATATAGACACATTTTTGTTTTGTACACATTTCCAAACATTCTGCTTATGTTTCATAGGTCAAGGCTGTATTTTAACATGTCCTGAAAAGTAGCAGGGATGGGGTCTCTGGTTTACGTTATGGATATATATCCCCCAAATGCAAGAAAAGGAAGATCACAGAACAACCTATACTCCTCATTCAAAACATGAACAAAAGATTTGAGGGATTGCAACAAATGAAAACCAATACAAAAGAGGCTTGCTCATTTGGTTTCAGATTATTTTCTTCATTTACAAATGATTCAGGTTAACTAATGACAAGAACTTGGAAATTTTGTACTTCCTTTGAATTGGCTCATTCAGATTATATTTGTTTGACTTAGGTACATAAATTTGCTCCACGTATTTCTGAGGCCAGATGACATCTTCTCTTGCAAGGTATTGATTCTTACCTATAAAGCTCTTGTGGCTTGGAACCTCAGTACTCCTCAGAGTATCTTTACCTAAAACCTCTACCCTCATCACCTGATCCTTTCAGGCTATCCTCCTTAAGGCTGACACTCCTGAAGGAGAATGACTTTCATAAGCTAGTACCACTCAAAGTGGAAATAGAAAAACCTTATGATGACATAAAGGTTAAGCTGCAATACTGGCCAAAACTCTGCTCACAACTCAGGTTCAATCCCAGGTAGTCAGCTTGAGGTTCACTCAGCCTTCCATCCTTCTGTGGTTGGTAAACTGAGTAACCAACCTTGGTGTGTGTGTGTTACCTGCATAATTAAATTATAAACCACCCAGAGAGTGCTTAAAGTGCTGTGGAGCAGTGTATATATTTTTGAATTGGAAAACACAATTTTCACTGCATAATTGATATTCTATATTTTATACTTAGGTAAAGGGTTTAGAGACAAGCTAAAGTACTAGTTTTTGGCCTTTTGCTAAAAAGGTCCCCCGGGGCTCTAAACTACAAAAGAAGTACAATACACACAACTGTTTGCCAGAAAGCTCACAACTTTATTGGTTACAGAGGCCCTTATCCCACGTCCACTAAAATCCACTGCAAAGTGCTCTCTGATGTGGAGCATAAAATTGCTATCCCATGTCCTGTGAATTTAAAAAAATAAAATGTGACCACACATCCTGAAGCACGTTTTACAACAGGTCATTTTACAAGTGCAACTCAGCGCATTTTAAACCTGGCCTCAGAGTGATAAAATCCTTGTCGCTGTTCCAATGTGGATTTTAAACTGGAACACGAGCCCGTGGGAACTCGTTAAATCTGTAGCAAAACAGTTTCACTCCCTCTTCGGCATCTTCCAGAGAATATATATATTTTTAAGTACTTTGTATGGTATATTGGTACGGCAGTATCTTATGGTCATTTTTATGGCCACCTAGTGGTACTGCTGGCAACAGCCACATTACAGTAAATTCCCAATAGCAGAAGCCATTATGCATGAGAAAAAGCAAAAAAAAAAAAAGGTGTGCTTGCTGATCAATATATTTCAGCTGAAAGTTGATACATTGGTATAACGACATATCAGATTTAAAAAAAAAACAGCAAAAATCAAACTTTGATGTGGACCACATGCATGGGGTTACAGAAGGTATAGAACATTAAAATGCATCACATATTCCGCATTTTCTATCACATGACTGCAACAAAATAAAATACACATTTTACTTCATGCGGTACAAAGTTGACATGGGGTAACAGCCAGAGGCAGTCTCTGGCTGTTGTTGGGAATTGGATCTGGTATATCAAGAGGCTGAGTGCCACCTAATGCCTATCACTTTTTGTTTCAGATGCCACTAAAGGGACCACCAGAAGCAATATCTTCCTGAAACCATACAAATTTACACCACTCCATGAATCTCATATATCTGTTGCAGGGGTTGGCACATCTGCAGGCCCCAAGGTAGACCAGACCAAAACCCTGCTCCAATTGCCCAAACAGGAAGGTGCCTTCACTGTTCTCCTTAAGCTGTCCAGCTCCAAACCCCATACCTCAAACCACCAACTAAGGCTGATACTTCCCGTCCCTCTCGCTGCAGTTCGCGGCCCCGCTGGAGACCGGTTAGAAGGAACAGAACCTCACGTCCCTGTGGGGTCAATCTGAGTTCACCCCGACCATGCCCCCTGAACTCCGCTCCAAGCAGGGTGAGAGATTCTGGTCCTGGAGCTCGGGAATCTTTTCAATCCGCTTCTCAATCCATGTTGAAAACCGATTTCAGTATGGAGGCAAGTTCACCTCGGCTCGAGGAAGGACGTGAAGTTACCACCAAAGTTGTGCACTCACACACAGTAGCAATGATACCCAGCCCTCCACAACACATGCTTCCACCACTATAACAGAGAGATGGAGGGAGGGAAAAGTAAACAAAACAGTGAGGTGCTAACAGGAGCCTGGATGATGATGATGGCTGCACCTTCTGGCATTTAAACTGGACAGGCCAGCTGGAATGGAAATTTTACTTTTTAGATCTTCCTGCACCGTCATCTTTTATCTGGATTCCTCCCCTCACCAGTCAATGCCAGGATGGAAGGGACTCTCTGGCAACCATCCCTCCTTGTTCTGCTACACTTCATGACCACTTCCATTCCTGCCCTGGGGCCCTGAGCTCATGTGAGCCCTATTTGCCAACAACTGGGGTGCCCAGGTAAGTCTGCCCCCCCCTGTTTTCCCCTCTATTCATCATTGCTTGGGCCTCATCTGGACACCCCACTTGAAGAAGGGTGCCAACCACCTCACAGGAGGGCAAAAGGGATGATAAAGGACAGGAAGAAAGGGCCTTATGTGGAAAGATTGAAAGAACTGAGTATGTTAAGCCTTAAGAAAAGAAGACTGGGGGAGATATGGTAGCACTCTTCAAGAATGTGAAAGACATTCATACAGAGGAGGGGCTGGATCTGTTCTCGGTCATCACTGAGTGCAGGACACACAACAATGGGCTCAAAATTACAGGTATCCAGATTTCTGTGAATATCAGGGAAATCTTCAGTGTGAGAATGGGGCCAATCAGCTCAGGAGTTGGTGAGCACTCCAGCACTGGAGGCACTCAAGAGAACCATTTGTCAGACTGAGTTTTATTTGGATTCCTGCCTTGAGTGGGAGGTTGAAGTTGATGGCCTTACAAGCCCTTCTGATCCCCACTATTCTTTGATTCTATGATTTCACATGGAGTCAGGATTGAGATGCAGAAGTGCACCAGTAAATCAGATCTGTAGTTTGTGGGGGGGGGGGTTGCCACAGGAAAAGAAGCAAACTCTCTGCTCCAAGAGGTGCACAGATGAGCCCTCATGCAATCACAAAATAAAGAATGAGAGCAGGAAAAGAACAGCTCTTCGTGTATCAGATTTTGGAATCCAGTTTGTTCTTGGAAAATGTCAACCAAATATAGGTAAATTCCAATGGACCAGGTAATGCAGCAACCCAGTGTCCTGATACTATTGGGTATGTTCAAATTTCATTCTCCTTCAGGATCATTTGCTCTGTGATTTCTCCTCTTGGCTGGAGATGCCAGCAAGCATAGTAATTTCTTGAGGCTGTTTCTTCTGGTGCCTGGAGACTTGGCAACACACACTCACAGAGAGAAAGGGTGGTTTGGGGGAGGGAGAAAAGCTTTCATTATTGTATGCTTTCAGGAATGTGCTTTTTGCAGCACAATATTCGGGGGAAATCAAATAAATATGGGCATAAGCCAGCTAAAGCTGAGCATCTTTAAGTCTCATTGATTTAAATTATACATTTTGATTTATTTGTAAAACTTTCGGGATGACTTATAGTCAAGTCAAAGCTCAGAAATGGTAATAAACAAGGGGGAAAGGACAAAATGCAGCAACAACGTCATTGAAACTGCAGAAAAACAACAAGCTCTGCTGAATGACACTGACTTAGCACTTATTTAAATGTCCTGGAGAAAACAAAGAAACAACTATAACAAACGCCTAATGCCAAAAAAAAATGTTCCATAGAGGTGTATTGACTTCAGAAGGTAGGAAATGGCGCAAGAAGAGTTTTAATTGTGGACAGAATTCTCAGTTAAGTTTATTTTTCAGTCCCAGGTCCCAAACCATATAGAGCCTCAAGCAGACAAAATGTCAGCTGTGCCTGGGGAATAACCATCCACTAATAAAACTGTTTCAAAATGGATGAATTGTGTTTTATAAGAAAAATTTCAGCTAGTAAACAAGAAGTAGTATTCCGGATTAATGGATGTTTGGGGGAGATTTTTAATGGAATCTCCATGGATTAGAGAAATGTAACCAGTTTCCAGGTTACAGCCTCGACTGTCTATTCAAATGGGGGTTTCATGCATTAAATGTGATGGCAGAAAGTAGAGATGGGCACAAAATGAATTTTCAATTTGTGTCATTTATGAACCCCACTCTGGAAGAGAAACAAAATGAAACGAAACAGAAATTTCTGTTTTGTTCTGATTTGTTTCATTTCCCCATAGGAATGCATTAGTTGTAGTTTAAAAATAAAAAATAAAAAAAATGCCCAGCAGGGGGCCTGTGCTACAGCTGATCAGGGCTTTCTTTAAAAAGCCCTGATCAGCTATAGCACGAGCCCTCTGCTTGGTGCTTTTTATTTATTTATTTATTTATTTATTTATTTATTTATTTATTTATTTTGCTGCAAGTGCCCAGCAGGGGCCCCGTGCTACAACTGATCCAGGCTTTTTGTATAAAGCCCCGATCAGCTTTAGCTCGGGCCCCCTGCTTGGCACTTTTTAAATTTTTTATTTATTTTTATTTTTATTTTTATTTATTTATTTATGTTTAAATTATTTATTTTTTATTTTATTTATTTATTTATTTTATTTATTTATTTATTTATTATACTGGTTAAAATCACTTTACTAGAAAACACCATTATTTAGTCAGCTGGCCTAGAGTGCCAAGCACACAGCAGGCATTCCCTCTTTGGACAGCAATTGAGAGCTGTTGCCTGAGGAACATAGGTGCTCGGTCATCTTGAGACATAAGGGCTATCCTTTGACCTATTTCCTGGACTAGGCCTTTATTTATTTATTTATTTATTTATTTATTTATTTATTTATTTTGCTGCAGGCACCCAGCATGGGCCCCCCAAAAGCCCCGATCAGCTGTAGTGTGGGCCCCCTGCTGGGCCCTTGTAAAAAAACAAAAAATGCTGACCAGCCCACCATGATGGGCTGGTCAGCTTGTGTAAAAAAAAAAAAGGCAAATGAAACGAAGTATGAAATGATTTCATAAGAAATGTGCAGGAGAGAAACAGAAAATGAAAAAAACCACAATTTTGGTGTTTCGTGCCCATCTCTAGCAGAAAGGATGAGTCCAGCATGCTCCTGTCAACATACATGCAACATACGTACTTAGATAATGAAAGAAGACTCTGATTGAATTTAAATGGTGGGTTACAACTAAATCTACTGTATTTTGCACTAAAGAGTGGTGGTGACAAGCCCTAACTGCATAAATCTTGCTTTTCAAGCATTATTAGTGGTGTATTTGCTGCCTGCTGATGAGCACAATCTGGTTTGTTCACATTGACCTTGTGAAGTAGAGCCACGTTTTCATTTGGCAGAATAATATGGCAGATTTTGGATAACGTAAAGCAGCAGCAATATTTTAGTCATGTTTGGGATGTTGTAAAACAGCAGCAATTATTTTGTCCTTTAATAAGAATAATCTTAGAACTGCAGACTCTAGTCTATCCCTTGACAAAGAGGCACAGTGAGGAATCGAACTACCAACCACTGGTTCCACAGCTAGACACCAAAGCCAATGAGCTATCCAGCAGTGGCACTCAATTTACTGTTGTGGTGTTTTGGTTTAAGGTTTGGCTTTGGGTCCTTCCCGTGCTCTTAAGGACAGGCACTTGTCTGAGCGATCAAAGAACTTACATGCCCATCTGTCTCATGTCTCTTGACTTTTGGGGCCTGGCACATCAGAAGCTGATAGTAAATGTCTCAGACTACACCTGTTGCATAGGGATGCAAATGGGGAGATGGCCAAGAACATGGTTTATGTGGCCTTCTACAGGTTTCCTAGCCCGATCCTACTATAATTGGAAGTACTCGCCCTCACAGAAATATTGGCTCAGTACCATAAGGGAGCCATTGACAGTAGAGAGCGGAAGGTAGGGTCTTATGGGGGACAAACGGCTTACTTGATGGTTTTTAGCACATGTGGTTTGACCTTTTCACCACTTGTGCATAGATCAGGCATGTCCAAACTTTGGCCCTCCACATGTTTTGGACCATAACTCACACAGTCCTTTGCTATTGGAAATACGGGCTTGGATTTCTGGGAGTTGTGGTCCAGAACATCAGGAGTGCCAAAGTTTGGACATGCCTGGCATAGAGGCATCCATCACTGCATGACACACAGAGAAGTCATGTTAGCTTGATGGTGATCACAGCATGTGACGAGCTTGAAAAGGTGCCAATCTTGTGCAGCCATTCCAGGTTGGCTTTCTTACCACCACCACCACCACTACCACCACCTTTGTTCATTTGCAGCTTTCAACACAAGCCTTGCATAGCTAGTCACCATACTGCCCAGAGAATGGTAGGTTGTTGCAGCACAAACACCTCAACCGTTTGAAACCAAATCTTTTGCTAAAAGCATTGCACTGTATCGTGACAGGGAAGTCTCCCTCGATTAATACACGGCTGAAAGAGCTATTTTTGTCTCATTCCCTCCAGAGCAGCCCATCTTATCTCTTGCAGCATGCTCAGCGCCCAATGACTCCCGTGATCATTTTGCTCCCCCCAGCAGCCCTGCAGGTCCGGTAAATCCTAATCTAAACAATTTAGCTGAGTTCATCACCTCCCTGCTCCGAAATGCCATTCCTTCTTTCTCCCCCTCCAGCGTCAGGACTGATTCAGCTGTTTCCTTTGACAGATTTACAGTAATAAAGAAAGGCTTACTTTTTCCTTTTCTAACACCAATCTTTTCTTTTTTTTTGCAACAGATTGTAGGTGGAAGGATAACCTCCACAGCCAGAGGACAATGTGCTTATCAGCAAAAGTGCTTAGCTACATCCATCCAGGGCCAACTCAAGGGACCAGCATCAGTTCTGTATGCTTAGGGGCAAAACAACTCTGGTCTCAGGGAATGAGACACTAGGCAGTGGGAGGCAGTGAAAGATGCATGTAAATGAGCCTGGTGCCCTCACTTGCAAAGTCCTCAGTGTGTAAAAGCCCTTATGGGCTTGGAGACGTGTGAAACCCATGCTTTCCTCCCGTTGCACCATACCTGTGCTAACATCTTGAGATTTATTATTCCCTTTCCACCAATTTTAATTGCACAGCATCTTTTTTTTAAAATTCAACATTCTTTTGAACCTTGTCTGAAACACAAGTGAGCCATGGGGATAGTGGGGACTGCTCCACTGTGTCAGTGCCCCAGACTTTTTGCTCCACCCTATGGTTGCTCTGGGAGCTGTAATCTAAGAGAAGGAAATTTTCCAGCCTCTAGAATAGACATAGGAGTGATGCTGCAGTAAATGCTGCACTGTGCTTTCTTCTGCTTTCTCTGTGTGTACCTTGCTAGTCTTGAGTGAAATCAACCTTTTTTTCTTGCTTGCACTTGCTGACCAATCAAGGATGAGATGCAAAATCATGATGGATTTCCCTGTGCTCATGTTTCTCGGACCACAGGTTGCTACTAGACTGGAGAGGAGGCTGACAAGCCTATGGGGGGGGGATAGCCCTGCCTTTGCATGCTCATCCAGCTTGGAAACAAGTCGAACAATAAATTCAGCTTCCATACGGAATAGTTTCAGGTAGCTCAGAACAGATACCGTGACCTATGCTACTCATTTCAGAGTCCATATAAGTGACAGGTGAGCCTAGTAAAGTGCAAATGATGGGGAGGAAACATTGTCATAAGACATTTATTCCTGCTGATTTATCTTGGCTGGGAAATAGACTTTTCCTTCAGTGTTGCAGCCAGATCGCTCCCTGAGTGATCACAGTTATTGAGCAAAATCCCTATAGCAACAGACTCTGCAGCAAAGGGATGTTGGGCCTTATTTTATCCTGTTAAATTGTTTAGTCTCCTACTTTAAATCACCAGCCACTGAGAATAGGGAAGCATGGGTTGACATAGTGCTTTTCTGGGAGGAATTTGGGAAATATACAGGTCTGACAAATAGGCCACCTCAATGCAAGTCATGTTTTGAGTCCAACTTCCAACCCATAAGAACATAAGAAGAACCATGCTGGATCAGGCCAAAGGCCCATCTAGTCCAGCTTCCTGTATCTCACAGTGGTCCCACTAGATGCATCTGGGAGCACATGAGACTAGATAGCTGTCTTCTGATACCACTCCCCTGCATCTGGCCCTTGAAGTACCCTGGTTTTAAGTTTGGAGATTACACATCTCCATCATGGTTTGTAGCCTGTGATGGACTTTTCCTCCAGGAATCCGTCCAATCCCCTTTTGAAGGCATCCAGGCCAGTTGCCTTGAACAACCCATGTCTTGAACAGGGCGCAGTGAACAAGCACATCTACATATGTGTGCACATGAGGCTGCTGATGTGTGTGAAAGTGGCGCAAAGCTCTAAGACTTCCATTTAAGAAAGCCTGGGACAACCTGCCCTGTCAAGAGCTGTAAAGCATCTGTTTTACAGGCAAACATAACCAATGGGGGCAAGACCCAAGATTTGTGGCAAACTGGCCAAGGGCAAAGGGGCAACTGGGCAAACTGCTGGTGGAACCAACTATGAAAGAAAGGGAATGGATCACCATGGTGTGATACTTTTCTGAACCCACAGCTCCAGAGAGAGAAGAAAGTCCTCCAAGTGTGAAAAGAAACAGGGGGTTAGAAACAACACAATGCCACACATTTTCTTCAGTAAGGTTTAGAGATGGGCATGAAACAAAAAACAAAATGCTGTTTTGTCATTTTCGTGGGGTTATTTCATTACCTAAATCAGGGGTCCTCAACCTAAGGCCCGGGGGCCGGATGCGCCCCCCCCAAGGTCCTGAATCCGGCCCCTGGGACCAATTGCAACCCCCCACCTACCCCCTGTTTTGTGAGAAAGCCAGCCTCCGCAGCTGCTTTTGGACTGTAATCCGGCCCCCAGTGGTGTCTGGATGGTGGTGGACCGGCCCACTGTTTGAAAACTTTGAGGATCCCTGACCTAAATGAATGATAAGATGTGTTTTGTCACGAAACACAATTTTTCTCCTCTAGAACAAAAGGATTCATCCTGGAGGAATCAAAGGCATGGAACCTCAAGCTCTTCCCTGAAGCCCCCCCCCCAAATCTTTCTAATTGCAATCAGAAGTCAAGCCGTGGCAGCGCTACGCTTGCCCATGGCTTGACTTCTGAAATTCCAATTCCAATAGAAAGGTTTTTTTCCTAGGGACACCCACTTTGGGGCTTCATAACTCAGCTCCCTGAGCCCCCAATTTTTCCAAATTTCAGGAGGCTACCTAGAAATCACTTGAAAAGGGTACCCCTGCCACTTTGGTGCTTAAACATGGCTGGGATCAACGTGGAAACATGTCCCAGATCAGAAACTACTTTAAAAATATGTTTTAAAAAAAAAAAAAAACAAAACACTATTTTTCTATTTCGTGACCATCTCTAGTAAGGTTATATCCGTGCAAGCTGATGATATCAGCTATGGGCTTTTATTGTTCATTAAGATAGGGGAGGGGTTCAATGCTACCTTGGGATCTTTTTGACCTGGGAAAACCTTTAGAAACTTTGTGATGGAAGGGTGACATTAATCCTTGAAAATTGTCACTGAAAGTCCTGGTCCCAGCAATAGAGTCATTGGCAGCCCTCACTCCCCATTCTGAGTTTCCTAAAGGCTTCTTGAGTTCAAAAGGGATCCCAAGGGAAGCTTGGAAGGTGGGTGCTATCACAAACTTTTAATGAGTTATAAAAGCCCTCATCTGATGGCATCATCAGCTGGTCCAGGTGTAACTTTGTTGTTGTCGCGTGTAGAGATGGCCACGAAACGAGCAATTTTTCGTTTTTGTTTTTTCGTTTTGTTACGTAACGAAACAAAAATTGAATTTTGTCTCCAAAATGAAACAAAACGAAACAACAGAAATTTTGTCGTGTGTTTTGTTTTCGTTGCGGCAAATACATTGAACTGCAATGAATGCTAACGAAACAGCAATTTTTCATTTTCATATTCATTTTTTTTGTTTCATTACGTAACGAAACGAAAATGAATTTTTTTGCAAAAAATTCATGAAAAACAAAAACAAACTGAAACGGACCCCCTAAATGACAAACAACAAATGAAACACCATTTTTTGAGTCGTGCCCATCTCTAGTCGCGTGCTGTCAAGTCACTTCCAACTTCCTGTGACGCTATGAATGAGTGATTTCCCAGATGTTTTGTCCTCAACAGCCCTGCCCAGATCTTCTAAGCTCAAGGCTGCAGCTTCCTTTATGGAGTCAGTCCAGCTCATATCTACGCTTCCTTTCTGAATCAGTGGAAATTACTTAAGAGTTGACTTACCAAATGCCACTGATTCAGTGGGCCTGCTCTAGTGGGACTTACAATGCTAAGCAACAGGATTTTAGCCACTGACAGCAAGTGGCAAGCATGTAAACTAAGAGGCATGTGCAGCTCTGGTTTCAGGTAGATAGGAGAAGTCCAGAGGGAGGAGAGGAAGAAGTGCTTTCAATTCCATTGATGTCACCACCTGTAATGATATTGATAGATAGGAACTCTAACATTCAAGGATTAGTTGTCATAGTTAGCCAGGGAAGTTACATTGATGTATCAAAATCTTGTCTAGGCTTCTTTTCTAATTCCAAATAATCTCACTATCTACCTAGATTATTCCACTATCTACCTTGTCCACAGAGCCAGAGAAAAATGGTCTATGGCCCTTCAGGCACCTTGTTGTTCAATACACAGAGGACCTCTTCAGTAGAGATGGGCACGACTTGAAAAAAATTTTTTTCGAGTTGTCGTTAGTCGGGCCGGTTCCGTTTCGGCTCGTTTCCGTTTTTCGCGAAAATTTGCAAAAATTAGTCGGTTCGTTTTTTCGTTTTTTCGTTGTCGTTAGTACTGGTTTGGGGAGGGGGTAGCGGGCTCCTGGAGGGAGCTGCAGGAGTCAGCCAGAGCCACAAGTGACGGACTGGCAGACTCTTTGCACCCGCTGTGTCTCACGTACTTGCATGTAGTGCAATGCAAGTAGATCTGGCTTAGGGTTAAGACGGGTTAGCGCAAGGGCTAGGGTTAGGCTAGTTACGGGTGAGGTTACGGTGAGTATTGGGGTGCATCTGGGTGCTTCTCTGACCCACTTAGAAGGACAGTGTACTGGCGTATGGGTTAGGCTTAGGGTTCGGGTTTGGGCTACGATTAGTGGGCTGTTTATGCCCGATTGGCACATCCCAGAAGTCTCTGTGGTCAACCTGGCCAAGTGGCCATGCGATTGGTGGAAAATTTGCATGGTCTACTCCCATGGGAGAGCCCATCATTGCGAATGCGCAGGTGTAAAAAAATAAAATAAAATAAAATAAAATAAAATCAATGGAGACTTTTTTTGCAAGAAAAACCCACTGCTGCTCCTCCTGTAAAAATTCAAGCATTTAAAATAGCTAATTTCCGCATGTTTCTGTGGTGCTTTGGTGGGGTTTTGGGCAACAATTTCAAAAAAAAATAATGCGGTCGCCATTTTGGATCCCCCCCCCACCGCATGGCAAATGGATGCGCCCTCCCAGCCTGGTACAGTCAGCAAAACCTGGCCATGCGATTGGTGGAATGGCTGCAAAACTTTGCATGGTCCACTCCCATGGGCGAGCCCATCATTGCAAATGTGCAGGTGTAAAAAAATAAAATAATAAAATAAAATAAAATCAACGGAGACTTTTTTTTGCAAGAAAAACCCACTGCTGCTCCTGTAAAAATTCAAGCATTTAAAATAGCTAATTTTCGCATGTTTCTGTGGTGCTTTGGTGGGGTTTTGGGCAACGATTTCAAAAAAAATATTGCGGTCGCCATTTTGGATCCCCCGCACTGCATGGCAAATGGATGCGCCCTCCCAGCCTGGTACCAGCAGCGCAGCAGTAGCAATAGCCAAGGAGAGGGGGGCGGGGAACCCCCCCCAAATAAAACACCCTTCTGGCCTGGTAGGTGCCCTCAGACAGTTTTCGCCTACTTTTAGGGCCGGGAATCGGGGTTTTTTTTAACTCTTAAAAACTTTTTTTCTGTGCCGCTTGGCATTGCGCGATGCAAGTAAGGAGCACGACAAATCAGACCAAATTGTTCGTTCGTCGGTTCGAGCTCGAAGTCTGGGGCAGTGATTCCCATTACCGTTTCCGTAGTGTAACGGAAACGAGTAACGGAAACGGAAACGGGAATACCGCTAAGTCGTGCCCATCTCTACTCTTCAGCATTCACTAACTGAACATGGCAAACATGTTCTCTCTCTCTCTCTCTCTCTCTCTCTCTCTCTCTCTCTCTCTCTCTCTCTCTCTCTCTCTCTGTGTGTGTGTGTGTGTGTGTGTGTGTGTGTGTGTGTGTGTGTGTGTGTGTGCGTGTGCGTGTGCGTGCATGCATGCAAGTGCGTGTGCACGTGCGTGTGCTCTAGCATTTTTCTGTATTTGTTTTATGTGTGTGGATATACACAGTGTGGTGTAATGGATAGAGTAGCAGACTAGGACTCAGAATTCCTGGGTTAGGATTCCCTCCAGCCACAAAAACTCACCAAGGGTGTAGAACTGGCAAAATCATTCCTTAAATATCTCAAGCTGTGGTCATGCTGGCAATGTCATTCAATATTTGTTCAAACCTTTTAAAAACCAGGACATGTCATGTGGTATTTAAACTGGTAGCCCACTGTACAAGGCACTAAATGAAAATTGATTTATTTCTGGCAGTTTAATCTAGTTTTGGCATCTATACTGCTTTAATCGATTCATCTCCTTTCTGTTTTAGGAGCAGACTGTTCTTGAAGGCTTTGATTGTATTTTTATTCTATTTTTTAAAGTAGGTGACACATGGATTAATTGAGTGTCTAGGAGGTGCCACCTGGTGTCATAATAGATGCCACGGGGAAACCAACAATAAAACCATGGGAAAGCACTGGAGAGCTGATGCCAGCCAATTAATGATGGGGGGGGGAGAGAATGAGAATGGGGGAGTAGGCTTCCAGCTGCTTTGCAGGGTGATGCTCCTGGTATGCAGGCTGTCCTTCATGTCTGGGCATGCCCACCTGCTGCTCTTTTGCTACTTCGCTGGGTCCTTCGTCATCCAAATGGGGAGAATGGAGTAGGTGGCTTTAACGCTGGAAGTATTGATGAAGTGATGCAGTGATAAAGATTTTAATTTATTTAATTATTTATTTTAGAGTATTTTTACCCCGCCTTTCTCCTCGGAAAATGACCCAAGGCAGCTTACAGTAATGAGGGATAATATACAGTCCAGTACACTTAAGACACATTCAAGTATTTGAGAACAAGGAAATGAGGGACATCTTACAGCATTAATAGACAGCATTACATTAAAGCAACACGGTTATAAAATCATAAACACAAAGTCTATATGAACCCATAGATTCATATAAAATGCACATAGTAGTCCATCATCATTCAGGGACTACCTGAATTTTACATTTTAAGAAAGAATTTACCAACAAAAGTAAAAGTAAAAACAGCTGTGCCCCTGCTACCCAAAATCCACACAAGCACAAAATAAAACGCCAGCAGTGTTTACACCCATAAAACCACATTGAATAGAATTGCTTTTAGAAGCAAGGTATTTAAAACAAAGGCAAAAGCCCTGCCACCCAGTTTTTTTTTTTTTTTGGGGGGGGGGGGGAGACCCTTGCTTTGCAGCCTATATAAATCAATTTCACCCTTGCATCATGTAACTGAAAGAATCAAAATTGATTTAAATGATGCTGAAATGCAGTTCTTATTGCCAGTGCGACCACAGAAAGCCTGTTGGGTTTGCTGTAAATCAATTCTGACTTGAAGGCACCTAATGACAATGTGCACAGAGGGTAGCTTTCTAAAAGGAAGAGTTTTCTCCAGCCGTGAAGGTTTCTCTGAGCAGGGTGTAAAACCAACATACTAAAACATATGGGCCAGTCTCTTACAACCCGATCCTGGAATGGAAGAGCACTTGGACGATTGTTCCCCCTGCCACACCTGCACACTCCAGATGGTTCCTTAAAACAATGACACTTCTATTCTGTGTTTTGACAACAGAATACTGGCCATAGACAGTGGAGGCTGTTCTCTCCAGAAAGAATAGATAGGGTGATGGAAGTGATGATGGAGGGGACCCTTGAGGCTAGAACCTTCTCCATCATTTTTTATTGGAGGATATTTGTGAATAAATTTAGAGTGCTATAATGTCAAACCTTAGAGTGCCATGGAATATCCAGTGACTACGGACATGATACATATTTGTAGGCACAAGCCAAAAACAAATCAAAAGCACAAAACAGCTCCTGATTAGCCTCTGCTATTGAGAGTGCTGCATCATCCAGAATTTGTGACATAAAAATAATCCCCTAGGCCAGTGTTGGTGGACCTATGGCATGGGTGCCAAAAATGGCACTCAGAGCCCATTCTGTGGGCACCTGACATCGCCCCTTCACAGCCACCTGTATTCAGGTTAAATTGCTGTATTGATGCTTAGCGGAAAATTAATGGGTTTTGAATCACAGTTTGGGTACTCGGTCTCTAAAAGGTTTGCCATCACTGCCCTAGGCTTTCATGCTTACACAACATGAACACATAGAGATGGTTTGATTTATTATATATAGGTACCCTCTCTCTTATGCAGATGTCTGTGAATGGAGAAACTGCACTGCTGTGACATCGGTAGGTGCAACTACTTTCTTTCTTTCTTTCTTTCTTTCTTTCTTTCTTTCTTTCTTTCTTTCTTTCTTTCTTTCTTTCTTTCTTTCTTTCTGTATTTTTTTAATTTTTAATAAATTTTATTATTTTATAATAAACTAACAAACAAACAGTATAAACAATAAATGTGCACCCCCCCAACCCCCTGGGACCATCCAGTTGTTCCTTTGGCTTCTTTTTCTTCTTCATCTTCTCTTTTTCTAACTGGCATCTTAGAGTCCTTTTCTCCAGAACTGTGTTGGATTATAAATCGGTTGTTTCCCTTTCCCTTTTAATAATACATAGTCTATAAATTTTCCCCAGATATCATAAAAAATATCCTTCCTCATTTCCTCTCACAAAACTTTTAAACTACAAGACAATTTGTCATTTAAAGCTTTGTCCCACACTTCATTATACCAGTCTTCAATCTTGAAATCTAGCTTCAATTTCCAGTTTTTTGCTATAATCAGTCTTGCTGCTGTCATAAGATTTTCAATTAATTCTTTAGTTTTTATATCATGTTCATTAGTAATGATAGCAATGCTATTTCCGGCTTACTTTCAATATCAACTTGAAGCATTTCCTTTATCTCACTAAAAATCTGTTGCCCAAACTTTTGAACTATTTCACATTTCCACCAAAGATGAATATAGGTGCCTGTCTTTTTTCACATTTCCAGCATAGCTTGGAATATCTTGGATTTATTCTATTCAGTCTGACTGGTGTCATATGCCATCTTAAAATTAATTTGAAATAATTTTCCTTTATTCTGACTGATAATGATTGTAAAATCCATATCTTCCAAATTTTTTCCCATTCATCTTTTTTTAGTTCTTGCTTCCACACTACTCTTATTGTTTCTTGCTCCCTTTCTTCTAGAGAGACCTCAATTATTTTATATATTTTGCCTACCACTCCTTTCCCTGTATTTTCTTTCTCAGGTTCATATGTTAACAAGAACTGTTCAAACTTTGTATATTCTCTAGGTTGTGTATTTCTTCTAATCCAATCTTTTGTCCAACCTTCTAACTGAACATTTTAAACTGCCCTCACATCAAGCAAACCAAAAGCCCACTCCTCTTTTCTGGTGTGTATACTTATTTATTTATGATATCTTCTAAACCTCATTACTGGATAACAACCCATCCCCAGGCAGAGAAGAGATTATTTGTGGAAGATGGTTGTTGGCAACTCAGCATGACACCATGTGGGGTGGAAGGGGGCATTCACCCTCCATCAACTTTCAGACAAAATAAGTTCTTAATAGGGCAGGAGTGCAGTATCTTTGACCCTCTTAAGGGTTTGCACTTGAAGCTCCAAATTCCAAGCTATCCTGCTCTGTAGTAAGGGACTTGGGAGTTGTAATCTAAATCACCAGAGGACCCCCTAAGGATGGGCATTTTGTTTTGGAACCAGTAGGTTAGAAAATGACCCACGCAAGCCTAGGTGTTCCTCAGAACCCTCTGATACATGTAGAGCCAATTGCTGTACCTTTCTCTGTGCCAGCACAGAGCTGAGCTGCAATGAGGAAGCATGCTGTGATGTCATATTTGCTCCTCCATGGTGCTGGCCAATCAGACAGGGAGGTGATTGGTCAACACCACATTGCAGCTTGATTTCTGGTTGGAATTGAACCCCGCGGGAGCCCAGAGAAAGGCAAAGCAGTTCCCTATCAACAATACTTGTCTGAAGACTTGCAGCATTTTGGCAACTATTTCTGGAACACCCCATCACTAGGTGTTGGTCTTGTCCTTCTAAATAATTGCCGTCACCGAAAAGGCATGCTCCTGGTAAACAGGTGGCATCCAGAGTTGGACAAAATTAGAAAAGACAGCTAAATTTCACATCCTTCTCTGTTGTGCTATTTGGAGGGTGAATGTAGCTTTTTAAGGGCAAATACTCTTTTAAAAGTTACACTGCTGCTGATATACTGCAATTCCATCGGCATGTCATCACACCACACAGTGATACGCAATGACCTTTTCCTCATGCAGCTAAATATGAAAGCACATTAGAAATTCTAACCTGCATCTCAGGAGCTGCAAAGTAATACATTCTCTGTTTTGTTTTTTAAACACTCTAGAGGAGGAGAGTTGATAAAAGATAAGCAAAACTGGATTGTTGGGTAGGTGCAATTACATGTAATCAATCAGTCGGGATTTATGGCTGAGTGTATTCATTTACAACAGCAGCATGTGTAGTCTTAAAAGTATCTGGATGATTAATAGCTGATGTAAACCCTGGTACTTAGTGCATAAGCCATTATTAAAGCCATTAACAGCATTGTTCAAAAATGGGTTCATGGAATGTCAGCAAGAATCAAAACAGGTTGTTGTGAAATGCAGCTAATCAAAGGCATAACTTTCTTTGAATCTTCCTTTTTGTTAAATTTCATCCTGAACTAAGGTAAGGGTGGTGAAGCTGGCAGCAAGCTCCATTGAATGAGGAGGGGTGGGTAAATTTGAAGCTACAGTGGATCCTCATATAACAAGCGGTTTGTTTAACAGAAAATCCGCTTAAAGGGAAAAAAAATTCGGAGATGGGGGAAATTGTTTTACGCTATCGCCTATGGGATGAATCCATAGAACAGAATTAGGGATTAATCCGTTTTCAATGCATTCCTATGGGAAATTTGTACAAAGGAAAAATTGCTTAACAGAATTTCATTTGGAATGAATTAATTCCTTTATACAAGGTACCACTGTATTTGCTTCTGAGTGGGATATAGCAATGCACATGATCTGTTGGCACACAACTAAAACAATATACTTTTTTAACAAGCAAGATGTACAAAAGATTACCTTTGTCAGTGCTGCTTTTACGTAAAATATTTTCTTTTATGTAAACTAATATTGCCTTACGTTCTAATCAAAGTTCTTGAAGCAGCTTATATGCCATTAAAATACAAAATGACATCAAACAGTACAAGGACATATCAAAATCATCCTTAAATTAAAAACAATAGCAGAACTGATCATGTAAAATGTAACAAGGGACTTTTCAGTTGTCACTCTAGATCTCATGCTCCCTACCAAGAGAGACAAGAAGTCAAGCTATATGACACCGTTGGCATAAGCTCTCTTAAAATACAAAAAGAAAGAAAGAAAGAAAGAAAGAAAGAAAGAAAGAAAGAAAGAAAGAAAGAAAGAAAGAAAGAAAGAAAGAAAGAAAGAAAAAGAAAGAAATTTATGTTCCATGCGTCTAAAGGAGTGGATTTTGATCCATAAAAGTTCACACTGAAAGAAATCTGTTCGTCTTTCAGGCTGGGGTTACCAAATGTGCACCATGGTGTCCTGAAGCCTCTGTGGCAGCTCAGAGCACTGCCAAACCCAGCCATGGATTTTTCAGGGTCTCCTCTCTCTGTGTCTCTTTGTTCACAGAGCCAGCAGTGCTGCTCCTCCATCTCCCTTGTCTCACTTCACCTCCATGGCCATCCTTGGTTTTCCTCCTACTCTGCCAGGGCTGTTCCCAGTCAAGTTATGAGTCAAAAAGGTATGGAAACCACTGCTTTAAGGTGCCACAATGTTTTGTCCCCCCACCCCACCTCCACATCTTTCAAGAACTAAAAATTACCTCATACAAAGGAAGCTTTTAAAACTAGTCCCTATGGTAGCTGGCTCTTTTTGTTTCCGTTTTCATTTTTTTTGTTTTGTTACATAATGAAATGACAAACAAATTTTGTCTCTAAAATGAAACAAAAAGAACAGAAACACCGGAAATTTTGTCGTGCGTTTCATTTCCGTTACTGCAATATGAGTGAATTGCTTAAAATCCTAAAAAAATCACAAAAAATGAAATAAATGGTAATGAAATGGTAACGAAATGAATGAAAACGAAAATGATTTTTTTTGCAAACATTCACAAAATAACAGAAACGAACCGAAACGGACCCTCCAAATGACAAATGACAAATGAAATGCCATTTTTTGATTCGTGCCCATCTCTGCTTATCAGTATTCAATTATTCTCTCTGTGTTTTTCATAGACTGACATAGGAAGAGGAAAAATCATCATAGCACATCCTAATTTGGTTTGTCTTGCCACATACACACCCACCAAAGTAATCCAAGAGCTAGTGTGAAGTGATTTCAATGGGACCATTGTTGAACTATCATGTTTTACTGTGGCCAGGCTGTTTGGGACAGAATGAAGGGTCCACAAACGGTTCCACTTTATTACTAGAACAGATCTGTGGTGTAAAATGGTTGGCGTGTAAAATATGTTGAATAAGTGGTATTGAAAATCCAGCCTGAAAGAGTTCTATCTATCTTGTCCTAAATCTGGAATGAAACTTTCAAATACAAGCTGGTATTCAGCAAACAGATATTGAACATGTTGGTAAAGAATGATTTATGCCAGGCAGCTTTTCTGGTTTCTCTGCAGCATCCAGAGACAATGCGAGCTGCATTTTAATGGCCCAGTGGATTGACCTTAACAGCCCTAGGAGGCACAGCACTGAGTTTCCCTCCAAAATCCCTAAGGGTGTGGGCCCAGTGTCATGATGAGATTTTCTGTGAATCTCAGCCCTTGGAGAATATATTAGAGACAAGTAAAAAGAAGCTTGCAATGGAACTCCAATCCAGAGTGAGACAAGAAACTCACTGCAGGATGTGTCAAGTTTATTGGCATGCACTTTGACAAGCCAAGCCAATATGGTTCTTATGGGGAGTTCTGTTTATGGAAAGTACCCATCCAAGGGCAGCCCAATTTTTCCCAATGCCTGAGCCAGTGCATCTCTACCCCCACCCCTGATGTCACCTCTGTTGCTTTTTGTTCCTGCTATTGCCTCTGAATTCCCCATACCTGCTCTTTTCTCTCTCTTCTCTTTGGCACATCCATCTTTTTCTCTCATCACCTCCTTTACCTTTCCTCCCCTTGCTTCCTCTATGCCTAAAGTTTCCTCAACCCCTATCACTGCTTCTCCAGTCATGCTTGCTGGAATGTCTCTAGGCAGAAAAAGCACAAGCAAATTGCTTTCGGAGTGCAAATCATTCTTTAACTGCCACACCCTGAGCACCCCTCAGAGCTAGACATTTTTGATGGAATTTCCCCACACCAATGTCCATGGAAAGCCTGTGGAAAAGGCTAGTCTCTGAGAGGTTCTCAAAGCCCAGCAGTTAGAAAATAGCTATCTGTGGAGAGAAGTGCCGCACAGACTTTTTGGACTTCCAGCATGGTGGCAAGTTTGGCCCTCTATAGCTAGGATTTGCCTGCCTGGGACCAGGATGCATTACGTGAAAGAAGAAAGCAATGTCACAGTAGCAATAGTGAGTGCTGCCATGTGCTGCTAGTTGAGAACTTTAAAATCAGCCAAACGTTACTGGGAGAAAAGCACAGTGATATGTGGGCTTGAATTTGACTTTCTGTTGAGAAGTTGGATGGATACAAGTGTGGCCAAAACTGGCCATGCCAATAGCTCCAGTGAGCTGGACCCTTCGGGCAATAGCCTACCAAGAAGTGATGCTGTAGAATAATCATCCATTTAAAGGTGCCCTCTGTTTGAAAGGCTGCCCAAAGGCTAGGAGAATTGGCACATTCCCAGAAGACCTTGGGAAGGGAAACCAGTGATGATGAAAGTGCCCATGCACAGCGAATACCCACACAGCACACTCAGAAGGCAGATAAGCAACAGTCCCCCTTCCCCCAGATGATAAACACTACAATTGTTTTCAATTTATTTAAAAAAAATCTAATATTGCATTTGTATATATCTTTTAAGATGTGCAATTTTATGTAAATTGGTATCCTCATTTGTTTTCCTTTTTGATAATGCATGTTCTCATTCTTGTTTTGTTTGTTGTGTCGTTAAAGTCGTGACGGACTCTTTGTGACTCCACGTCCATGGAGTTTTCTTGGCAGGAATACTGGAGTGGCTTGCCAGTTCCTACTCCAGGCACCTACAGCACCTGGTATTCCCTGGTGGTCTCCCATCCAAGTTCTAACCAGGGCCAACCCTGCTTAGCTTCCGAAATCAAGTGAGATCGGATGTGCTTATGGCATTAGCGAGGCATAAGTGGCCACGGGTACCTAGTGTGGTGTTGTGGATAGAGTGCTGGGCTAGGACTCAGGAGATGTGGGTTTGACTCTGCACTCAGCCATGGAATCTCATGGGCAGGTGGTGTTAGTAAAACACACACATGGCCATATTAGTTCCCAGTTGCAACTCCCTTCCCTGCATTTCATACAAGATCAGCTCACTCTATAGAGGTCAGATATAAATAAATAAAAATAAATAAATAAATAAAAATAAATAAATAAATAAATAAATTGTGAGGCAGGGCAGGGGGCAAAGCATGTGGCACTACCTCACCCTTCAAGGATTCATGAACCAAGGAATTTTTGAAGGAGCTAGGGTAGACAAGAAACACATGTGCATTCCTTCAGATGTTGTTGAAATGGGTTTCTCATTTGCCTTGGCAAATGATAATGGTGAGGTAATGGTGAGATAATGGTGAGATAATGGTGAGGGCTGTGTTGACAGTTTTTGCAATCCTATGACATTTAAAGACACACAGTTTTCTTCAGTGCAGGCCTAATGTTTACTTCTGTTTGTCTCTGTTCATCAGTGTGAGAGGAGTCACTACAGTACATAGTGCAACAGAAGGAACTCTGTGTTAGCAACTGAGTGCTACCCTTGCCTACCATAATATTTAAGACAGTCCTGACAGGAATCATCCGGATACCATCACTCCACCCACAGATGAGGGAGTTCCAACATAAACTGCCTTAATACAGCCCAAGGAGTAGCTGGTGAACACGATAGAAAGGCAGCACTTCTCCATTAACTCAAAATATCCAAGGCTTCTTTATTAATTATATACTTATATCAATGTCCTAGAAATTAAGTTACCCAAATGAAAACAGATAGCATGTTCTGAAAGGAGGTTAAAATACCAAAGGCATCAAATCTTTTTTTATTCTTCTTTCTATTCTTTTTTTAAGTGTTAATGAGTATATAGGTAAAGGTAAATGTAGCCCCCCCCCACATGCGTGTTAGTCGTGTCTGACTCTAGGGGCAGTGCTCATCTCTGTATTCAAGCCGAAGAGCCAGTGTTGTGCAAGTCCATGCCAAGTGGCCAGCATGGCTGCAAGGAAACACTGTTTTACCTTCCCACTTTTTAGAGTGATACCTATTTAACTACTTGCATTTACATGCCTTCAAACTGCTAGGTTGGCAGGAGCTGGGGTTATCAGTGAGAACTTGCTCCGCTGCATGGCACCTGGGATTCAAACCACAAAGCTGCTGACTTTGCAGCCAACAGTTTTGGAGCCTTAGTCCAATGAGCCACCACGCCCCTTAATGAATATATACTGTGTCGTTAAAAATATGAATCAGTTGGCCAGACTTCGTGAAAAGGAAGACATGAAAGATGAATAGTTAAAACATATTTTAATCCTCTCCAGTACTTTTCTTTTGGAAGGTGCCCCAAAATTGAGATTGTGAATAGGATTATTTTCTGAAAGCAGAGAACCTTTAAGTTCAGCATAATTTTGTTGCACATAGATGGATTTTTTCCAAATGGGTACATGATGTCATGGGAGAACTTTAAATTGTCTATTTAAGGTCATACATACCATACATTCTTGAGAGTGTAATCTTGTCTTTTCCCCAGCAAGCAAATGTAATTTTTAAACAATTTAAACAAGCTGTGTGTGCACGTGTGTGTGTGGGGGGGGGGGAATGCCTTTTGACAGAGGGCTAATTGCTTGGGATACATCTTCACAATTAGAAGGTAATAAAATGTTTTCATTCAAGCAACCAGACATGCAAATAAAGTCGGCCATTCACACAACAGAAGTTAGTTGGTTTGCAACATGTGGAGGTGAAGAAAATGTGTGCTATGGCTAACAGGTTTCTTTCTTTCTTTCTTTCTTTCTTTCTTTCTTTCTTTTTGCCCACTGCGAATTATTGGCTTAAATTCTTAAACCAGAATATTATTCTATGCCCTGGGCCACACATCCCATCTATTTTTCCTTGAAGGATAACCTACATAAAATGATTTTTATTATTGCACATTATGTGACAAAATATTGTAATTTTCTTGTCTTTATGGTATTGAGAATTTCTAGCTTTTTATTCATGTGCTGCAATATGGCCACATTAGTGACTCTGGCTGTCCAAGGTATCTTCAGATCTAAAATGCTAGTGTTGTTTTGTTCTTTCTCAGTGATAGCACTACGCATGCCAAATCTGTATATGCCAACTAGCATTCTGAAAAGAGTTTTCAATGAGGAAGCCATGTTAGTCTATTTCAACACATATAGGAAAAATGAAATATGGAAGCACATGAGCTGAAATGAAGCACATTATAAACAGAGACATCGAGTTCCCCACATCTACTCTTACATTTCAAGGTTCTGTTCAATCTTTTTAAAATCCCCATCACTTCTAATTTAGATGGCATGCAGGGGATGAGTTTGATAGCAACGAGGTTTTGGTGAAGTGGGTTCCAAACTTTCACCCCTTCCAGCATTTCATCTGAAATTCCTCCCCACCTGCTATTCATGATGAGAGAAAACTCCAGTGGTGCTTTAGGAAATCCTAGAGACAGTCAGTTTCAGCTGACACTACCGTGAGTGGGGAAAGAAATTTCCATACCATTACCCTGATCCAGCTTTTCTTCTCTCTAGCTATTTCTTTAACTATAAGTCATGACTGAGTATGGGCACATCTAGTTTTGCCCTTTAAAACACATATGAGAAGTAGGTGCTGTCTTCGCCTTTCCTCTTTGTCACTGACCACTATCCATGATGGATTGTTTTGTTTACTGATTAATCTTTCTATGGATTTCATCCTAGGGCACAGTGGTCTAGCCAAGTCAATTGCTTTATATATATCAGTAGGGAACGTCCTGGAAAAGAATATTGGCTGCTCTAATTCCTGCCATTCATCTTGTTTTGTGAGCACCAGCACTGGAAATCCCATTCAACTGAATGCCAAAATGCTTGGAGAGACAATTTGCTTCGTGCTTGGATATTCTTAGCGCTTTGAAGTAAGGAGTTGCATGTAACTTAATGGGATTCGTTCCAAGGAGGTAGCCATGTTTTGTTGCAAGAAGAAGAAGAAGAAGAAGAAGAAGAAGAAGAAGAAGAAGAAGAAGAAGAAGAAGAAGAAGAAGAAGAAGAAGAAGAAGAAGAAGAAGAAGCCCAAACCCCAAATCCCAAACCCCCAATAAAGTAGTGGAAAGTTATGAAACAATAACTTTTTATTTGTTTATTGCATACCCTATCATACACTGCAGCACTCTTGTTCAAATAAAGGAAGTACATCAAGAAGAAAGAGGAACTCAGTATACAGAAACCCATACCAAATAAAACCTGTTAGTGTCTAAGGTGCCAGGTGACTTTTTATGGTGTTTACTTGTAATGAGTCATCATTTGCTACAGCAAGGGTACAGCAAAGTTGTTTTTTAAATGTAACTGAACAAATGGGAACAGTGTTGATTACTGTAGCAGGGAATATTTTCTTGTTACGTCCAAAAGTTTTGTTCTAGTGCATTTTAAGTATTTGAGAGGCCTTCTGATACAGATTTTTCAAGCTTGCTTTTCTCTCCTCCTCCTCCCCCTCCTTTTCCTCCTCCTCAAAAAGGTAACAAAAATAAAACAGCAATGAGTAATCCAAGGGTTACAGAGTTTGGGCACAGCCACCCATTTCTTGGTGGCTGTACTCAGTCTTCAGAGTTCCATGCCAAGAGAGGCCCAGTTTTCCACCTCCTCGTATCATTCCATCAAGCAAAGGCCTTTTTATGCAGTCAGATCTCCATAGAGCAAGCACACATAAGCTGTCTTCTCATTTCCTCCATGTAAAGCAAAAGTTATGCTTGAGCCTTATACCCCAAAGCAAAGAAATGCAAATCACAGTAATCCCTACGTATATTTATTTATTTATTTTATTTTATTTTATTTTATTTTATTTTATTTTATTTTTACAGCTTATATGCCAACCAGTACCCAAAGGTCTCTGGGTGGCTTACCATCAAAAGAATTAAAACAGTTAAAACATCAAAATGTCAATAAACATCAAAATGTCAATTAAAACAATAATAAAAACATTACACTAAAAATTGCCATCAGGTCCCACAACAATCTATATTATGTTAATTAAAAAAACATCATGGGTATGTTGATACACCCTTTCTGCACCTTAAATCCCATGTAAAGTGAACAGGGGAAGTAATCTTCACTGTTTCATTCCCTAAACAGAAAAGGAAAAGACAACCTCTAACTTTAACGAAACACAATGAGACGTTCTTACTATAGATCAACTAGACAGGCAAATTGTAAGCATTCTCTCAGCATGCTCAGAGTTCTTTCTTAAGTTCATGACATACATCTAGGATGTAGATAGAATGACTGGACTAGCTAGTGAATTTCATGGTTCAGTGGGACCTGGGACCTGGATTTTGTAAGCCCCAGACTAATAGCTTAATTTTTGAATACAACTGGCATTAAATCTGGGCTCAGTTCAAAAGGACTGTGTGAGATCTCATTATTTTCAAGAACAAAGATAGTTTAAAGATAGGTCAAGTCATCAAACATGGTGTACGCCAGAACCTGGACACAGCAATCTTCTTGTGAGAAAATTAATATTGCTTTCTGTCCTTCTCAAGCATTGCTATTTAGAGAAAACATGTGAGAAATGTGTAACTAACATCAGGTTACACTTGCCATGACCTTAAGACAGCTTCTAAGGACTTCAGGTGAATCCTTGTGATTTGCATTAGATTGTTCCTCCTTGAAAATGGAAAAGTGATTTATTGATAATGGACTCACAGGAGGTTCATTCTGAGAATCCACAGGGAGCTGTAGGGCATTATTAAATGTGGCAAGTTCAAGGGTAGCTTGTCTCAATTTCTTTTTGCTTGGGATGAACTGTGATCATCCTAAATAAGAAGCAAGAAAAACTCAGTGACTCAGTCTCAGGAAAACAGGCATTAGCATTGAGCAAAAGAACAGCTCACTTCAATGTTGATAAAAGAGTATATTAGAAAGTGTTAAGTAACTATGGCAAGCACATTTCCCATTAAAAGACTGACAAAATTCAACCTAGAGGAAGTCAGCATTTTATCCAAGTGGAACAGATATTATGCCAATTGGGCAGCAGCTTGTAAGAGCAAATATGTTGGCAGGGTAGGCTCCACTACCTTAAATAAACAAGTAATGTATAGGAATAATATAAACAACCTACTTACATCACTATGTCAGAAAACCTGCCCCTGTTGGATTTCTACTTATTTTGTACTCCTATCGAAGATACGGAGATTCTGAGTATAATTGTGAGCTACACTCAAATATTGCGTTATAACACAAGTTATCTAACAGAACCTCTAACAAGTTGTCCTTTTCAGGGTTCTAATCAGCCAGCTGCATGTGCTTTAGTGTCATGTACAGTAGAAACTTCTAATGCCTGTAGCAAGCCCCTACTGCTCTTCATTTTAACATTTTCCTTCTCTCTGTGTTATCATTTTATGATTTCTTGGCCTTGTTCATTCACTTCAATACTTCTTTCTCGGTCACCCTCTTGGTCCAGGACATTTTAGTATCCTACAGAAAATCTACATTTCAGTTCCCTCTAATTTTTTTTGTAGCAACCTATCCTCAATCCTGTGCCATAAAACAGTATCAAGAATTCAAAGTCTTCATATTGTATTGCATATATGATCCCTCATTTCAAGAGAATTCCATTGGGTCATATCTTTTCTGACATTGGTTGTGTGGCCATGATCAGCCAAATTGAAGGTACATATTTATTAACAATACAGTATTTAAAAATACTTCAATAGGTGGGAAAGTAAGAACAAGGGAAACTAGGAGGAATGCTGGATCAGGTCAAATCCCTGTCTAATCCAGCATTATGATCTCATAAAGACCAACCAGATGCCTACAGAAAGCCCATGGCCATGGAGTATGCATGGGAGGATCTGATCAATGTATGGTTCCACCTGTGCAAGGGTCTTTGTAACAAGCAGAAAGTCTCACTTGAAATAAAGGGCTGGCAGAGATTGAAAAACACAGAATGCTTTGGTCATGGAGCCATTGCTCTCCATGAAACAAATATTTATTTATTTATTTATTTATTTATTTTTGAGCATTTTTAGCCTGCCTTTCTCCTTGGGAAAGGACCCAAGGCGGCTTACAGTAAGGAGAGAGAATACACAGTCCCTTATAATTAAGACATATTCGGTTTGAGAAACAGGGAATTGAGAAGTACCGTTATCTTACAGCATTAGAAGGCAACATTAAAACTATTTATTTTATTTATTTATTTATTTATTTATTGCATTTATACCCCACTTATCTACAATGTGTACCCTAAGCGGCTTACAAGGCTACAATAGCCACACAAATTACAATGGTGCACAGACAGGACAGGTGATAGTAACACTAAACAAAAGTTAAAACCTTATGGCACCTCAATAACTAAACGATGGTAAATAAAAACAGGTAGCGATGGCGGGGGGGGAAAAACTTAGTTAAGAATCGCCAAAAGCCTCCCGGAAAAGATAGGTCTTTAGCGCCTTCCGGAAGGCCTGCAGGGACTCTGCAGAGCACACTTCACTGGGGATGGAGTTCCAGAGGCTGGGGGCTGCCACTGAAAAAGCCCGGGACCGAGTACTCGTCCTCCGGGCTTCACGAGGAGTGGCGACCCGAAGCAAGTGCGCTCGCGCCTGCCGAACGGGACGGGCCGAGGTTGATCGCTGAGCGATACGCTCTGCCAGGTAGTCCGGTCCCAAGCCATGGAGGGTTTTATAAACTAAAACCAAGACCTTGAATCTAATCCGGGCTGCAACGGGCAACCAGTGCAGACGGGCCAGGACTGGGGTGATGTGGTCATAGCGACGCACACCAGCCACCAGCCTGGCCGCTGCATTCTGTACCCGCTGCAGGCGCCGGAGAAGAGTCAAGGGCAACCCCATGTAGAGGGCGTTACAGTAGTCCAGCCTCGAGATCACCAGAGCTTGGACCACTGTTCTCAGAGAGTTCGCGTCGAGGTACGGGCATCTGGGCGATCCGACGGAGATGGTAATAGGCGGACCTGGTCACCGACGCCACCTGGGACTCCATGGTGAGTGCCGGGTCCAGGAACACACCCAGATTCCGCGCCCTCTCCGCGAGCTGCAGGGAAACTCCCCCCAGACAGGGGAGAGGGCTACCGTACCCCGACAGCGAGCTCCCGAAGAACATAACCTACATCTTCTCGGGGTTGAGCTTAAGCCTGTTCGCCCTGGTCCAAGCCAGTACGGCCTCCAGGCACCCGTCGAGGACCCCCACAGCTTCCACAGCAGAGGTGGTAAAGGAGAGATAGAGCTGCGTGTCATCAGCGTACTGATGACAGCAGACTCCAAAACTCCTGATGACCCCCTCCAACGGCCTTACGTAGATGTTAAACAGCATGGGGGACAGAGACGACCCCTGTGGAACCCCACAAGGGAGAATCCAAGGGGCCGATAACTCCCACCCATGCTGCACGTACTGTGGGCAGCCCTCCAGGAAGGAACGGAGCCAACTGCGAGCAGTGCCTCCGATTCCGACCTCAGAGAGCCAGTCCAACAGGATACCATGGTCGACGGTATCAAAGGCCGCTGACAGATCCAGGAGGACCAACAGAGTAGAGCAACCCCTGTCGGCCGCCCGAAGAAGGTCATCTTGCAGGGCGACCAAAGCTGTTTCGGTACCCCGGCGGGGCCTGAACCCAGACTGGCATGGATCGAGGCACTGCCGATCCTCCAGGTATGACTGCAGCCAGACTGCCGCCACCCTCTCGATCACCTTGCCCATAAATGGGACGTTGGCGATTGGGCGATGATTTGTTAAATCGTCCACCGCCAGGCCAGGTTTTTTCAGAATGGGCTTTACCACCGTCTCCTTCAAACAAGAGGGAAAGACCCCCTCGCTGAAGGAGGCGGTGGCGATGGCAGAAGCCCATTCGGCCATAGTCCCTCTGGCAGCTCTAATTAGCCAGGCAGGGCAAGGGTCGAAAGGGGTGGAGGCAGGCTGGCAATGCGCCATAGCACTGGAGACCTCGACAGCGGAAACAGGCCCAAGCGCATCCAACCGAGGCAACGAAGGCGGACCAGCAACTGGAGATGGTGGGGCAGGACCACTGCAACCGGAGTCAAAGCCGGCACGGATGGCCTCTATTTTAGTTCGAAAGAAGGCTGCAAATTGCTCACTACTTTTTTTTTAATATATATATTTATTTTGTGATACAGACAAATTGGGGAAAGGGTATAGGGAAACATAAACAAGGGGGGTACAAAATACAGAGAGGTGTGAGTTGGTAGTCACCTATATCTAATTGCCACTAGTTTCAATATTTCTACACATCTAAACTGACTCATGTTTATCATAACGTATGTACAATAATGCTTTTCTTAATTCTCTAGCTTTTGTTATTATTTTCTCTCTTCTTCATCCATACATAATATTTTTCCCAGACTTTATGGTGATTATTCTTCCTGGAATCATCTAAGCATTCTGATAATTTATCCATCTCTATTGTTTCTAAAATTTTAGACATTAATTCCTGTTCAAATGGTATTCCAGGATCCTTCCAGTATCTGGCAAAGACTAATCTTGCTGCAGTTATCATATGAATAGCCACATATGTTTTTCCTTGTTCTAGTGAATCAGGCAACATATTCAATAAGAAAATCTCTGGTTTAAATTCGAGACTTATCTCTAGGACACCTTCTACCATTTGTTTAACTAACATCCAAAATAATCTCGTTTTTTTACATAACCACCACATATGATAAAATGAGCCCTCCTTCTGTTTACATTTCCAACATAAATTTGAGATTTGAACATTCATTTTTGCCAACTTGACCGGGGTCATATACCACCTATAAAATAATTTATATATATTTTCCTTGAAGGTAACCGACTTGGTTAACTTCAGGTTTCTTTTCCATATTTTTTCCCATTTTTCAAACTCAATATTGTGGCCTATATTTTGTGCCCATTTAACCATACATTCCTTCACTGTCTCTTCCTGAGTATCGAAGTCGAGTAAAAAATTATATAAGCATTTAATATGTTTTTCTTTTGCTCACTACTGAACTCAGTAGGAGGAGGCCTAGCCAGGCTAGGATTGCTGAGGTCCCGAACCACCCGGAAAAGCTCCGCCTGGCGGTTCGAGGCCTCAGCAATTCTCAGGGAGGTGAAAGATGTTCTGGCCTCCCTGATCGCGTTGGTATAGCGACTAGACTGGGCATCAATGGCAGCCTTACTCAACGCCGTCCGGGTTTTCCTCCAGCTGCGCTCTAACATCCTCCTCTCCTGCTTCATTGCCCTAAGCTCCCCCGTGAACCATGGGGAGGGCCGGGCTCGGCAACGGAGGAGGCGCTTGGGGGCGATCTGGTCTATGGTGTGGACAGCTGTATCATGCCAAAGATTAGCCACATCCTCGGCCGGAACGCCAGTCATACCACCAGGTAATCCCCCGAAGAGCTCACCGAACTGTTGGGGGTCCATGAGCCTCCGGGGGCGGACCAAAACAGCGGGCCAATGGTCCCCGTGGGGAGGGGCCAGAATCGCCAGGGAGAAAGAGAGCAGGTGATGGTCTGTCCATGACACAGGAAGGGAGACAAAGTCCCCCACCTCCAGACACGAATCCCCCGACATGGAGGTAAACACCAGATCCAGGGTGTGACCGGATCTGTGGGTGGGGCATAAAACATGCTGGGACAGACCCATGGAAGCCATGGATTCCATGAACTCCAGAGCTGCACCAGAAAGTTCACCATCCGCATGCACGTATAGATCACCCGCAACCAATAGGCGCGGGGATCTCAACAGGGCAGCGGCGATGAACTCTGTGAGCTCCGGAAGAGATTGTGCAGGGTTGTGGGGAGCTCGGTAGCCCAGCACAATGCCAAATCTGTCCCGCTGTCCCACCAACAGATGAAGGACTTCTAACCCCTGGCTAACCAATGCCGAGGCCCTGCTAACACGTAAAGAGTCCCTGTAAACGATTGCAGCTCCCCCCCTTTTGACCTCCCAACCTTCCCACTCCCTCTACCAAGTACCCGGGCGGACACAGGAGAGAGAGGGAAGCCCCCCCCCTCCGTGCCCACCCAGGTCTCGGTGATGAACGCCAGGTCGGGCTTCTCATCCGCGATGGTATCATAGATGATAGGAATCTTGTTGTGAACCGACCTGGCGTTTATCAGGATACAGGCAAGGTTGGGGGCGCTGGTGGAATGACTCCCGGGCACGTGGCAGAGAGCCGAGGGGTCAGAACGAGGGACAGACACGAGTTGTCTGACCCGAGTTCTTCTAGTCTGACAAACCCAACGGCTACCAGCGTACCGCCCACGGCCCATCACCGTCGGTATATGAGCCCCTGCGTTCATGGCGGAAGAAAAAGAGGGGGAAGGGAGGAAGAAGGGAGAAGAGAAAAAAAAGCAATACAAATACAATCGAAGGACTACAATAAATAACAACAGCAACAGTATAAAAAATAACAGTAACAGTTATACACTTAAAAAAAGAGAAAATAAATAATAAATAAACAGGATAAAATAAAGTAAAAATGACTGCTATACAATAATAGACATATGGGGCCGGCATGGAGCAGGTGGGAGAAAGGAGAGGAGGCCAGTCTCGTCAGCAGAAACGGGAATGGTAACAGCTGGTGGCAATTAGCAGCAGTCCAACAGACTAATCCTCAAGGACATCCAGCTCAGAGCCTTACAAAGCCTTGGGAGGTAATTATTGAGCTGGCCAGTCAGATAAGTCTTCAAGGACAGACCAGTCTTGTGGTGCTGCAAAACCCGTCGATTGAGCAACTCAAGGAGATCAGCAGAATAGTAAAAGTCCTCACGTCCCAAGAAAAAAGAACCCCAAAACCTCATCCAATACCAAATCGATGGGCCGGCGAAAGATATATCAGGAGCACGGAGGGCATCGTTATGAGCAGCGGTAGATACTAATCCAAGTCCGGTGCACATCAGCGATAGGCTCGGAAACCCCATAGTCCACACAGACACCGTCATGCCAAATAGATGGTTAAAGTCAGTGAGCCACCAGCTCCTAGACGACAAACCAGGCACAGCTCCGCAGATCATAAGCGGGCAAGGGTCCGGAAACAGCCTCTGAGTAACCCGAGGCTGTGGAGGGTGAGGATGTTGGGGTGGGGGACAGCCCTGATTCCATCCCAACAGCTGATTCCCATCCCTAACAATTGACAACATAGTGTCAATGCAATCACACATCAAGAGATATAAACACAAAGTTATGAGTGGTTATAAACACAAAGTCTGTGTAGCCATGTATGGTAGATTCATATAAAGACACAGTAGGTAGTCCATCATTCAGGGGCAGCTTGCCTGAAGAGAAAGGTCTTAGTATTATATCTGAATAGTATTATATAAATATTATATCATATATAAATAATCTTAGTATTATATATAATATAATATAATATAATATAATATAATATAATATAATATACAATGGACCCTTGTATAACAAACAGTTCGTATAACAGAATTTGTACAACATAAAATATTCTGGAGATAGGGGAAATTTGCTTAACATAATCGCCTATGGGGCGAATCTGTACAACATAAAAATGGGACCACTCTGTTTTCAGTGCATTCCTATGGGAAATTTGTATAAAGGAAATTTGCTTAACATAATTTATTTGGAATGCATTAATTCCTTTATACAAGGTACCACTGTAATATAATATAATATAATATAATATAATATAATATAATATAATATAATATAATATAATATAATAGTATAGTATAGTATAGTATAGTATAGTATAGTATAGTATAGTATAGTATAGTATAGTATAGTATAGTATAGTATATAAATATTATATATTATATAACTTAGTATTATATATAAATAGGGTATTATTTCTTACTCATTATATTGCCAGATGGTTAATGGTAAAGTTTTATAGAATGTTGTGTGATCCAGTATTATTTGTTGTCCTCTTTTTATAGAATGTTGTGTGATCAAGTATTATTTGTTTTCCTCTTTTTATTTGTTCTGAATCACCAAATTTCCATGTCTATAGCTGATTGCAAACAGCAGTATCATGAGGAAGAAAGGAACTCTTCTCCGTATGCTACTTTCTCCACACCATGCATCATTTATATACCTCCATTTTGTCCCTATTAACTCACCATTTCCATAAACAAAAGAAGGTCTCAATGTTGCCATTTCCCCTCAGGCAGGAGTAGCTCCATTACCCTTTGGTTGCTTTTTTAAAATTTCCCATGGCCACAATTGTACGAGGCACCTTATTTTTATGATTTTAAAATCTTTCTTAATGATCCTGCAACATGGAATATGCCTTTTTTGGCAGCTGCTACAGGCTAGGGCTCCATTTTCCATGAGTGGTCCGCACTCCCAACATCCCTCTTCTGGTCAGCAACAGCAGACACAGAACTAGGGGCTGTGTTACCCAGGGCAAACATGGGATAGTGTAAAGTACAAATACTCTTTTTGTAACTTCAGCACACACACCCCAGCACAGCACCCAAGGCACATGTCCCACTTCTGGCACTCTTTGTGCTCCCTTTTTATTTTAATCAGCTCAAAGGGGACAAATCAGAGAACCCTGTTACATTACACCATTACACCATCACAGAAGGATGGCATAGATTTCAGATTTCACCTCTGTGTGTGTGTGGACTGGAATGCTCTCCCAGGCTTTTAGACCAGAGGTTCCCAGGGATTCAGCATCCCTTCCCCACAGCACCCTATCAGAACATGTTTTTTTAGTTTTATTTCTTGTTTTGAGTGGGAGTGGAGCTATACAGGAACATGGCAAACAGATATCAGAAAGGTCTGGGCTGAACGCTACACTTCTGACCCAAACCTGCAGTCTTCATTTTGAAACCTGCATTAAGCAAAGAAGCAATGGCCTCCACATCTGGTCACAATTTGAGAAAATTGCATTTCTCTTCCTCCCCCCCCCAGTCTCTGGTGCTCAGCCTAATGAAGACCCCATGTGTGGTTGACAACTAGCTTATGTTTGTGTAATTCTTTAGAGTTCTGAGTAAAAGTAGCATCCACCCTTATCTTTCGATTGCATACAAGAACCCCATGGCTTCCCCCTCTTTTTTCATTAGTTTAAGGCAGTTATATGTCCACTGTCATACAAAAATCTGCATAAAGTCTACTAAATGGAGAAAATCAATAGGTAAGGACCATTTTCTGTGGAAGACCTGCTAATCCCACATGGAAGCATTGACCTGTGTCCAATTATGATTTTTTTCCCTTTTCCAAAGCAGCTGGAAAAGCCATTACACCTGATGGCAATCAAAGAGAAGCAGCAGTGCTGATCCTGTTAACACTGCGAAAATCTTTCATTAAATGACTTAACTGGGTAAAGACTAAAGATTGCTTCTCTATAAAAAAAACAGCATGGCAAGATTTTAATTAAAGTGAATTAATATGGTATTTTCATTAATAGTGCAATGAAAGGAAGAAAATCTTTTGAAGGGAATTTAAGGGAGAAAAATATCCCTTGATTCTCTCTTTGCCTGTCTAATTTGAACATTTGTTCCATAAAACCTTTTGTTATTCCGGGGCAACCAGCTGACTGAAAAGACTCTAAAGAATTAACCGATAATCAGGCCTATGTAATTACTCTGAAATTTGTCTTCTCTGGTGTGCCCCCCCCCGCACCTAAATGTTTGGTCTTACTCTCTTTATCAGTTCCCGAAAATACTGCTATTGGTCTTATTGGGACAAAGACTGCAGAGCTACACACACTTATCCAAGAGTAACCCACATATTAGACACAGTGTGCCTTACTTTCAAAAAAACGATTGGATGTGCTGAACAATGATCTATGAAAGTATGCAAATAAGACTTTAATCTGAGCCCATCTCTCTGACTAGATAACAATCTTAGAACTGGAAAGGACCCTATAGATAATCAAGTCCAGCCATGTCAAGGAGGTGCTGTGGGGAACTGAACTGGCTTGGTGCGACCTACACCACTGAGTTATCCAGAAATTCTTGATTGACCGATCAGTTTTTATTGTCTATATTTCTTATGATCTCCCTTCCAGTGAGCTTAGGGTAGCAAACATGGTTCTCTTCTCCCCCCCACCACCTTAACCTTGTCGCAATCCCATGGGGCAGGTGAGCCTGAGACAATATATCGTGGCTGATCCAAGGCCACACAGGTGGATTTCCCAAGTCGCTGAGGATTTGAACCTAGATCTCTGAAATCCCATGAACTCTGTTGTTAACATTGTGTAGTGGTGCACAGATGACAAAGTAAAGTATGCCCTAATGTTTGAAGCCTCACAGTGCAGGGTGAAAATGCACATGTCTATTTGCACGCTTCATATTCCGTAGGCCGATGTCATTCCCTCGATTGGGACATTTGCCGCGCCACATTCATGGACATATTTGAAACCCACTTTCCCTGGTTTCTGTTTTCCCTTCGATCGAAACCTCACCCAGTCCACCCATCTAAATCAATATTCTGCCAGCAGCACAGGTTACCAGAAATACAATCAGCTCCTTTTCACTGAGTCAGCAACAGTGCTTCAACGTTCTCAGACAACTGCCCTGCCGGATGGGAAATTCAAAATTCAAAAGATTTTTCAAGATGGTTTCTTAGTCACCTCCATATAGGATAGCATCTGTTTCAAACTCTTTAAAGGAGAGAACTGAATCAGGGTAGCTCAGGTCTTCTGACCTTTTGACTGCATAACTGACCTATCTCCGTGCATACCTGCTACTCAAAGTCTTACAGGTACAACATAGATAATTTATATGAATAATAAAGGCGAAAGATTTGTACAATCTGAAGAGAAACCAGAATGAATAATAAAGGCAAGCATTTAGCCTGTATGTAACCCAAATATAATATACCCTCAGTCACTAATTGTTCTATCTGAAAGCTGTACAAATGAAATTTGTAATAAGGTGTCTCCTAGGAAGCATTTATTATGATACACCGAAGCTAATTCGGGTTATAGGAGACAACCTGGTGCACTGCAGATTAAAGCTTAATATTTAAATATTAAATATTTTAGTGTTTTGTGTTTAAATGTTTTTATTGTTTTAATTGTCCATTGCCGTTTTAGCGTTTTAACTGTTTTAACTCTTCATTTTAATTATAAGCTGCCCAGAGACCTTTGGGTAGTGGGTGGCATATAAGTTGTATAAATAAATAAATAAATAAATAAATAAATAAATAAATATCCTCCCATCATTTCTGTTATTTAGCTATTAGTGAGACTTGTTCTTCAAAATATCTTGAGGCCCACGGATGGCCTACCACTTATTTAAATTACTCTGACCAGAGTTGGAGAATCTATGGACCGCTGGATATATAATCATTATCTTAAAACTGCAAACCAAGAAAAGACCCTATGGATCATAGCATATAGTCCCTGTCAAGGAGGCTCATTAGGCAATCCAACTACCAACATCTGGATTCTCCAGATGCCTAAGCCATTGAGCTATTATCATTAACCTGAAGCTCCCTTCATGCACACGGCCAGCATGGCCAGTGATCAGAAATGAGCGGAGCTGCAGTTCGCAGGTTCCCCATACTGACTAGGCAATGAGGTAGTCACCACAGCAGGTTTCAAGGGCACGCCCTCCGTTTCCTTTCTCTTCCTTCACGGATGAGAGGAGAGCAAAAGGAGAGCAGTCTACAATTCTATGTTCTTTAGAAACCTAGATAAGTGTGGTTTGTTAAGTTCGATAAAGAGAAACTTAAACTATTGTTTTGAAAGGCTTGTTTCTGTGCCCTGTTTGTTTAGCACAGATCAATGTTCCCTAGGTTCCAATGTATAGTGGAATTGTTTTCTATGAAACAAAAGAAGCAGCTTGCAGAATAGATCTGATTAGAATAGATCTGATTACAGGCCTCTTGTTAATAGAAGTTCTGTATTAGGATACATTCCAATCAACTCTTGCTCAGAGTGGAGCGTGAGAAGGGAAGCAGAACTAAAAGTTAATCTCTGGTTTGTTTTTGATTCCCTAAACCATGCATTGATCAACCACTAGGATTCAAAGGCCTCCAAGAAGAAAACACCACTAAGTTAAATTGTATGGCAGTCAGAACCACCCAGACATAGGCCACTCCTAGGCTTCCGCTAGCTGGGGCAATGAGGAGGATAAGACATACCTGTGGCAAGCTGAGACTGCTAAGGGAGATGGAACAAAAGGTCAAACGAAAGAGGAAAGAGGGTAGGTCACAAAGAGCTGGAAGGAGGAGCACAGAAATGAGCTCCTATTCCAAATCCCTGTGAGATATAAATTCACACCATGCACAAACAACAGGCACAAACCATGCCTAAAGCGCAACAGGTAAAGACACAGCATCGTAGGAAAAGGAAAGATGAGATGGCCCCTCTCTTCGTAAAAAGCCTTGGGACATCGCTCGACCTCTATCCAGTACAGTAGCTGGCAAGAGATGTGTAAATCAAAGAACTTATCTTGGTGTGTGTGTGTCTGTATGGAAATTATGAATCAAGTATGGGTTTAATATGACTCTGTCAAGACATTGCTCCACCACTTTTAGGGCTCATCTGAATTGGGCCAGTTTTGTGGCTAGTGTAGGATGAAACTGTGATAGGAACAGCACTGGGCAAATCACTCCCCAGCTTTAACTCCCCTATAGTTTCCATACACCCAGTTTGTCCTCTTTCTCAGATTGGTACAGCACTGTTGTACTGTGTTCGGTGACAGAGCTTATTGATGGTACGGTCATTTTGGTCCAGGCTTATCAAAGGAAGTGTGTTATAGCACAACAGCTCTGAAAATGGTTTAGTAGTGAATCAGTCAGTGCCACATTGCAAGCGTTGTAGCTAATATGATTGGACCATAAAAGAGAAATATCAAAACACTGAAATATACTGCACCATACATGATGCAATTACAATTCCATTCATATTACCATATCTGCTTCTTACAGTCAGAGAGCTATGATAAGTTAATTAATATCATATAATCATCTATTTCTGTGATCACAGGTTAATGCACCATGCTATCACAGCGGACACCACCACCAAGTGGGCCAAATGCAGACAAAAAGAAGAAAAAAATAAAGAAGTTATGCTTCTTTTTAAGTGCAAGCTTTGATAGTGTATTTAACACAACCCATCCTTTGGTTGGAATAATCAGTGGGGAATTTCAACATATCTGACATTTTAAATTGGATTAAATGGGTTGATTAGCAAAGCAAGTTCCTACTTTAGCAGATAAGCCAAAGTTTCTTTAAGTGTTTGGAAGAGGCATGTGCACTGTCTTTGGACAAATGTGCAAAGATGAACTCAACCAGGGGAGATTGTTTCTAAAGTGACCATGAGGCAAACCAAAGAGCCCCATTGATCCATTGTGTTAAATCTGGCGTTCACACATTTCCTGAATTCCTGTTGCTTAGCATAGTGAGTTGCATTAAAGTAGACCAAGAGAATAAGTGGAGATTTGCTGAGTCAATTCCTCTGCAAGATCCACTGATTTGCATGGTCTCCTCTGGTTTGCAACTTACTTAAGCATATATTTGAATCAATGGGGCTAATGAAGTATATGACTCACCAGATTTCCATTGATTCAGTGGGGCTATTCTAGTGTCACTCATGGCATGCAACAGGATTTGAACTGCTGTGACTGGAAAAGGAGAAAGAAGACTGTGCTTGTTGCCTTTTTTTAAGTCCCTCATAATCTCCTTTTCCATTGGCTGCTTTAAAAGCATTATCTTGGCAGCTGTAAGAAGAAACAACTGAAACACCCAGCTTAGCAGAATGCCGCTGGTACTTTTCTGACTTGACTCCACACTTCAGTCTATAACCTACCCTTCCTATTTGCATCTTCCCATACACACGATGTCTTCACAGCGAACCAGAAATTCACAAATGGTATCACAGATGTGGACAAAGACTGGGCTGAAGTGTTGGCATAATAGCACAGGGAAGGTTTTCTCTGAATCTTTATTTGGGCCCAGAGCAGAACAGAGGAATCTACATATCCCTAATACTGAGCAACTACTAAATCAGATAGATTGGTTGCTAGGAAATGCAAGCAGGTTTTCATTTTTGCCAATGTACATTTTCACTGCAGCATTTTGGCAGTTCCAGCAAACACTTTTGGAGAGCTTAGATATGTATTAACATATTTGGAACTTTAGAAAATTGATTGATAGCCTAAAAACAAAACAATGAGGATATGAGAGAAACAACAGACAAAATTATACTAAGTCTTACTAATGCAGAAAAAGAAGTGTGCTTTCCACTATAAATGACTATCTGAGTATTTTAAGTGGTATAGTAAAAGAGGTGATTGGTCAATTGCAACCCTCAAGCCAGTCAAAGGACGTAGTAGAAAGGTCTCCTGTGAAGGCAGCACTAGAGATGGACACTTACCGCATTTCAGCTCTTTGGCACCACGGATTCTGTGCCCCACCTCCTGCCACGGGCAGCCACTCAGGAGGCAGGGCAGGGAAGACCATGGTGCTGCTTTTGATTGGGTGCTCTGAGGAGTACGCAGGATACATAATCTGGGGCACCACTGCAACACCTGTGGGCCCAATCTGCTGAAGCATACTTTGAACAAGTGCCCATCTCTACACATCCCCAGAGATGCTGGAAGTAAAACAACATGCAACCATGCTTACACAAATTGCTATGAGAGTGCCGGTCTCACCTCCAGGGGAATGCTGTTCCAGATGGCTGGGGCCACCACAGAGAAGGCTCATTTCCTAGACCCTGTCAAGTGAAATTCTCTTGTTGATGGGGTCTGCAGCATGCCCTCCCTGCACAATCGGGTGGGACAGGTTGATGTAATGGGCTGTGAGGCAGTTCTTAGCCCCATGCCATGTAGAGTTTTAAAGGTGGTATCCAAGGACCCAGAAGCACACAGGCACCCAGTGCAGCTTATGAAGCAAAGGTGTTATGGGTGCCGATCTTGGGACACCAAGAATAACCCATGCTGCTACGTTCTGGGCCAGCTGTAGCTTTCAAATACTCTTCAAGGGTAGCCCCATGTAGAGCACATTGCAATAATCTATGTGGGAGATAACAAGGGTCTGAGTGACTGTTCAGAAGGCCTCTCCTTCTCTCTTCCCCCTCAAACAAAGCTTTGTAACAGGAGAAATCTTTATCTTTGCCAGAGATGGAATTGTGTGGATAATTACAAGCATTGGTTTCTGTGCAGGCCTTTAAGTGGAAACTTCAATATGCTGGGAGAAAGATTTGCTGGCATAGATGTACCACCAGCAGTCCTTTTACAGTAGAGTGTCATGGGAGACTTGTGACATCCTTGGATCTTCTGGTAGCTTCCTCTGGTAAGCCTAAACCACACTCGCCCTTTTCAGCCTTTGGGTAGAGAAATGGCTCATAAATAACATTGGTAAGCCTCTACAGCTCTCCATGGAAAATCTAAGCACATGAATTGAACATGAGTTTGAAGTGCTTATCTTTGGCTTGGTTGGCCTTCTTAGTATTGACTTGGGACTGGGTCTGGTTTTGAATATATTATAATTAGAGATGGGCATGAAATGATCTTTTAGTTCATTTTGTTATTCGTTATTCATTTCATTACATAACAAAATGAATAACGAACCCCAGAGTAGATTTAGAACGAAATGAAATGAACTGAAAAAAATGGTTTGGTTAGTTCGGTTTGGTTCGTTAATGGCAGCACCGGAGATGTCTCCTACCTGGTGCTGGTCCTTCGGTCTTCCTGGCTGCAGGGAGTGGAGACCAGAAAAATGAAAGCCAACCAGCCTGTGCTACAACTGTAGCGCAGACCACATGGTTGACAGCAAAAAAACAACAAAAACAACAATAAAAATAAATTTTAAAAAAATAAAATATATAATAAAATAAAAAGGAGCACTGACCCAGCCCCAGGGGTGGCTGGGTTGGCACCCTAAAATCAAGAAGAAATATAAAAAATAAAAGAAGCACCGACCCGGCCTCAGGGGCGGCGTGGTGGGGGCTTGGGGAAAAAAGAAGTGTCTGGCCCCAAGCCAACACTTCAAAAAGCCCTTGCCACAGGGGCAAGGATCGTCCCGCTGCCGCTGCCGCCACTACCACCACCTGGTAAGGATTATGTGTTGATTTTTGAAGAAGAAGAAGATGATGATGCGGATGAGGAGGATGAGGATGCTGCCAGTCCAGTTTGTGCAGTAGTTTTTTTTAAAAAAAAAATTGAATATTTTTCCTGCCCACGCGTTGTCAAATTGATTAAATTGTGCAAAGCTGGGAAAACCAAATAATGAATCAATGAAACAACGAAACGACTTTTTCAAAAAAAAAAATCATTAAAAACAAAATGAACCAAACTAAACCCTACAACGAACCGAACCAAAACAAATCACCATTTTTTGGTTGGTGCCCATCTCTAATTATAATAGCTTATCTTTTTTATAAACTACCAAATACAAATTTATATCTGTACTGTCCATATCTCTTCCTTCCTCCCAATTCATCCCTGACGGACAAAGGAATCTTAACAAATATTGAATATCCTTGCAAGAATTGTTTATTAAATTGTATACACCAGCAATTGTTTTTCCTGAGTGAATACAAAGCAACATATAACTTTAAATATTTCACACAATATAAAAAACATATCCATTATAAAACTGTCAAAGAATAAATAAATCAAAGATCACGACACATAAATCATCAATGAGCACAACTAAAATGATGAAGGCAGGAGAACAATGCTAAATCAAGTCATTCTAGAAAGCTTTTATTACAAGATATAGTGAATGAAAATTCCAGCACCTCAACAAATGTGCATCCATTTCCATCTCTGCAGAAGTAAAAGAAACAGAACACAATGCAGACAACTATAATTCAAAAAAGACATTTTATACCAAGTATTTTTTCTTGGAACAGATATGCAACTTAAGTATTTTTTTAAAAAAATTAGAGGAGAAATGAATATCCATCTAACACTCCTGACCCCTTCATTGACCTTTAGCTTCCCACGGGTTGCTGCTTCTGGAATGTATTTGCAATACAGTAATACCTTGGTTTAGGAGTAACTTGGTTTAAGAGCATTTTGAAAGACAAGCAAACATTTCTTCTAAATTTTACCTATATCAACAATGTCTTGATATACAAGCACTGGAGGAGGTCACATGATCACAAGTGAGCCAATGGTGGCTCTCTTTCCTTCCCTCCCTGCTGGATTGTGTGTGATTCACATTCAGTCTCACGAAGCCTACAAAACAGAGGAAGGAAAGAGAAATAGAGGTTTCTTTTCCACCACCCAGGAATGTACAGGTTAGGGTTTATTTTTCTTTATATTTTCATTCAATTTGTTTTCAATATTCTTATTTTTTCAAACCATTTCTAGGTATGGGGCAGCTATCTAAGTGTGTATAGGGTTACAAACTGCACTTTGTCACATTAAAAATCCAGAGTAAAATCCAATTGTTAGTCCCAAGCAGAGCAAATTCCACCGCCAGATATGTAAACCAGGGTGTGGACATAGACTTCTAGCCAACTTCTTTTGTGAGTTTAGGCATTCTGTGTGTACATTATGTAGTCCATGGGACCCCAGAACGAATCATCTGAGTTCCCATTATCTCTTAATAGAGAAATTTGCTTTGAATGTTTTGGTCTACAAGCAAGAATGTTTTGGTCTACAAGCAAGTTTCCAGAATGAATTATACTCGTAAACCAAGGTATTACTGTAGTTTGGAATGGATATATGTAAAGGCTTTCCTTTACGCAGTCCATTTTAAAGTTGCATTTATATAGCAAGTAAGCACTACCCAATTCTCCAGGAAATCTTTGCCTATTTTGTATGAGGTTGGTGTGGATCTAGACTAAGCTGGTCACAGTTTGGTCCCTTTTCAGTCAATTTACCTGAGCCATGGTTTGAACAGAAATTATCATAAAGTGGATCTGTTCAGACAGATGGCTTTTACTGGTTCTGTCGGCCCAAATTAGATCCAAAACAGCAGCAGTATTTGCCATGTTGCTAAACATCAGTGAGAAGAGCACTAAAGGATCATTTCACAAATGTGTTCTATTTTCAGATTTAGAATTAAACATTTCAGTTGAACAAGGACTCCATCCAGGGTCCAAAAACAGAATCCAGAGAATGGACATAAGCCAACAAGAAAGAGTACTGTGTACAGCTGGAGACTTGGTTCCCAATTTTGCTGCATCAGTTCCCATTCCTGAAAAGATCTGTCTCAGTTCCATGCATGAGGTTATATCAACCAAGATTAGTGTACTAAAGCTAAAGAGGGAAGCGGAGTAAAAACAAATGAGGGAAACACATGGAAGAATGTATCTTTCCTTTACACTCTTTGTCACACTTATTGACCCCCAAGGGATGCGGAAATAATGTAACTGCATATGTATACACACACCATGTGACAGTGATGGCAAGCCTTTTAGAGACCGCGTGCCCAAACTGCAATTCAAAACCCACTAGTTTTTTGCAAAGCGCCAATACAGCAATTTAACCTGAATACAGGTGGCTGTGAAGGGGCGATTTCGGGTGCCCACAGAAAGGGCTCAGAGTGCCACCTTCGGCACCCAGGCCATAGATTCGCCAACACTGATATATGAAGTACTTCTACCTTTTCCTTCACAAAGCAGAAAAGCCCTTTGGAAGAAAGTGCAATTTTTATTAGAAAAATTGCTGGCTTCCCTTTTCTTTACCTATCTCAACATATTTTGCTTGACATGTTGAGTCCGGAGGAAGATATACTGTATGAGACAGTGACTGAAAGAGCAGGTTTGCATGTGCCTGCTGAAAAATGCAAAATAACTATCATGGCCATTACACAAAAAGTGCTTTTTTCAATAAGTCTTCTGACTTATTGAAAACAAGGGTTTGAATAGAGCAATTCTTCCTTCAGAATAAAGATATGTAGGAACTGCCCTGCTAAATCACATATTTGAATTTGCTGCAACCATTATCTGTAAATAAAGATCCATGTCAGTATATTTCTCTGATAAGGCATGTTCTCGGCTATAGCCTATATTATATATGGTTTCTATATCCTGAACAAGCAATTAGATAATAGGACTATTCAGGTGATAGACTATGTACATTCATAAAAGTATGCCCTCAAGATCACACAGAAAGCAAATCTTGTCCACAGTAGGAGAACGCTGCTCCAAAGCAGATGTCATGTGATAATAGTTTGGCATTCCAGTGCAGGAGTGCTTTTGGCGCAGGTATCCAGAGGAATGGCTACCAAAGCCGGCAGGACTGCACACCTCGATTCATTGTGGTATTTTCTGGGCAGCTGAAAGCTTTCCGGAACTCCTCAAAGTTACTCATAGCACCAATAACTCTGGGGGAGCAGGGAGGGGAGACAAACACACACACACAGACAGAGAGATAGAAATTAAGTTAGTTTAATAAAGTGTTACAGTCTTCTCTGGATTTCTGAAAATCCTGGATTGAATCCTTTTTCACGGGAATTTTCCTTTTTCATGGGAATTTTCCCTTTTCCTCACCTAAAGTGACTGTATGGCTGGGCTTCTGAATCACCAAAAAGAAATTTCTGGATACACGGCAGCAGTGGCTCTGCCTGTCTCAGGCAGTGCTCTTACACACTGCATGCAGGACCCTTCCCCACCCTGCCACAGTGTGCCACAGCATAAGGCATAGTCTGAAAAACAATTATCTTAATTTAATGTGATCCAGAGAAAGAAAGCAGAGAATGTCTGGTAACTCTGGACAATCTTCTGTTCCTTCAAACTGCAGAAAAAGACAAGAGGCTCATGATTTGGCATCAGCATCAGCACAAAGAACTATGCTTTGTTGCTCCCAAGACCAATCGCTGAACTTAGCTGTTCTGCACCATATTGGGGAAAGGGTAGCAGGTAGTGGTGTCCCTGGCTTTACAGCCTGAACATGACTACAGACAGAGGCATTTCCTTGAAGGAAGCATTCCACTTGTCAGCCTTTGTGTGCTGTTGCAGCATGCTAGCACACAGAGGTATTATTCAGTATGTAAATTATTTTAAAATGCAGCCATCTTGCATTTGTGAACGATAGTCCAATTTATTGCCTGAGCTGGTTTTCCTTTAATTATCTCATGCTTGGAGTTATCTCCCTCTGTGTTTAACTTCAAAAATGTATTTTCTCTTGTTTTCCTAATGGGTATTTCTGCATAAGCAATCTATTCTCTATGGTGGAAAAACAAAAACAGCACCTTAACATGGACAGAGCTAGAACAGCTGCTATATCAATACCAGAGATGGAGAACAAACAAACAAAATGGTGATTGCTCGTGCTTCATGATTCATTGGGGCTGACAAATCAACAAATCAATGAGTCAATGAATTTCAAGTTATGAATGGATGAACAGATTTGTCTCCTCTTTAAACAAACATATTTGTTTACAGCAAGTTTGGAGTTGCTAGGTATCTGGAGAGAAGTTTCCTGGGGGGTTCTATCTGGGGGTGCATAACTCAAACATCACCAATCCAAATTAACAAATCAAAAACTGCTAAAAAAATTTATTCTTATTTGTCAGGGGGATTCATTTGTGATTAATATGCTGTAAATTGATGAATTTTGACCATTTGGCCAAATTTATCAGAATATGCAGGTGAAACTTTAAAAAAAATTAGAATATTGTGCAAATATTCATTTATTTCAGTAAGTCAACTCAAAAGATGAAACTAATATATGAGGTAGGCTCATTACATTCTAAGCAAGATATGTCAAGCCTTACTTTTGTATAAAAGTGATTATTATGGCGTACAGCTTATGAACACCCCAAATTCACAATCTCAGAAAATTAGAATAATGTGAAAAGGTTCCCTATTCACAGTAGTGCATCAAGAGCCACCACACACAAACAGATTCTGAATATGGGCTTCAAATGTCGTATTCTTCTTGTCAAGCCACTCCTGAACAACGTCAGAAGCATCTTACCTGGACTACAGTAAAAAAATAAATAAAAATGGTCTGTTGCTCAGTGGTCCAAAGTCCTCTTTTCTGATGATAGCAACTTTTGCATCTCATTTGGAAACCAAGGACCCAGAGTCTGGAGGAAGAATGGAGAGAGACATGATGCACGGTGTTTGAAGTCCAGTGTGAAGTTTCCACAGTCTGTGTTGATTTAGAGAGAGATGTCATCTGCTGGTGTTGGTCCACTGTGCTTCATTAAGTCCATGGTCAATGCAGCCATCTACCAGGAGATTTTCCTTCCACAGATGAGCTATATGGGGGTCCGATATTGTTCTATTTCCAATCCTTGTGCTATTGATGCAATGTAATATTCTAGTTTTCTGAGATTGTGAAGTTGGGGTTTTCATAAGCTGTGTGCCATAATCACCACAATTATAAGAACTCTCGCTTTGCATGTAATGAGTCTATCTCACATATTAGTTTCACCTTTTGAGTTGACTTACTAAAATAAATGAACATTTGCACGGTATTCTAATTTTTTGAGTTTCACCTGTATGATTTGGTTTTCAGTCCGTCCCCATCTCTAATCAGTACCCAACACTGCTACATTGCTCAGTGGTTTAGGCGTCTGGCTGGAGAGCCAGAAGTTGGGAGTTCAATCCCCCATTGTGCTTCCTTGACAGGGGCTGATCTCAGTGATCCATAGGGTCCCATTCAGGTCTGCAGTTCTAAGGTGATAATTATTATGTTAACCAGAAAAGAGCTGCTGGGATGCCTTCTCCCAGTATAATTCATTGTTATATATACTTTCAGTTCACTTTGATTAGCTGGCTTCCTAAAGCAAACAACACTAATCTTGCCATCACTTTTCGCAACATGTTTTATGCATACACTTAATTATACTTGTTACCCTTTGTCTTAACTACCTTCAGATCAGCCATCTCATTTCACAGATGAGGCAACGAGGACTGCACACAATATTCTTGATGCAGGCAAACTGCTGATTTGCATAATGGCATTATAATCCATTTTGTATAATTTTTCATCCCAGCTCTTAATGCCCTATGAAACCTTGCTAGTTCGTGGCCTGTAGGAACATATTAAACTGAGAGCTTAGGGGTGATTCTGAGGATTCTAACTTTTTTCTGCATTGCTATTGTTAGTGTATTATCCATATAATCATGATTTCTGAGTGTTTTAAATTTAATATATTTGCATTTATTTATCATGTACTTGTGGTTTTCCTGTCCCCAAAGAGCTGCCCATTTACCTTGTTTGGTCTAATAGCTCTCCTGCTTTTCACCATCTCACATGAATTCCATGTTTAAAAAAATACTTGGCACTATAATTGAATTGTGCTGCTTCAGTGCCAAACTCTTCCTCTGGAACAATAACGTGTTACATGAAATTGTATTTTCTAATCCCCAAAGATCCCATTCTTCCATTTTAAACTTTTATGTCCTCTCTCTCTCTCTCTCTCTCTCTCTCTCTCTCTCTCTCTCTCTCTCTCTCTCTCTCTCTCTCTCTCTCTCACTCCCTCTCTCTCTCTCTCTCTCTCTCTGTCCTCATTCTGCCAGTCTGGGGAATTGCTTCTTTAGGAACAGCTAAAATGTGGAGAAGAAGGAACCCCTAACACCTTTCTGCTGAAGGTAGCAGTATCGTCACATGATGCAACTGCATTTCTGACAGGATTTAGGCCAGCTGTACTACTGTGCAGAGGAATGTTGGTGGATTGTGGATGGTAGTGTCAGTTCTCCTATCCATGATAATTCCTCCAAGCTCCAAATGCACAAATAACATCTGGTTTCAAAAGTTAAACAGGGCAGTCCTTGGGTGGGAGACTACCTGGGAATTGCAGAGTTCTCCTAGTAATTCCGGGAAAGTCCCCTCACTAGATAGGGGCATAAGTTGAAAAAAAATGGTGATTGATTTTGATTCATGATTCATCAAGGTCAATGAATCACAAAAAACAAATGCATGTTTTTTTCTGACAAATCGACAAATTGATTTGTGAACTCCTTTTTTTTTACTTAAACCCCTATAAATTAACCTCCAATGCAACCCTAAAGATACCAAATCTGCCAGGATGCCTACTGTGATCTCTACAAGCTCTGCGGTTTGGTGAAGTTTGGACTCTGCATTTCTGAGTTATGCACCCCCAAAGAGAGCAACCCAGGTTTACCTTCCAAGCACTAGAGATTTGGCAGAGAAACCTCCCACCACTCTTCTCTAAAATCCTTCCAATTTTGGTGCAGATTAGGTTTATGACATCTGGGTTATATACCCACAGAGTGCTCCCTCAAGGAAAGAGCTCTTTAACAAAAGAACTTGGAAAAATCCAATCCACCAAATTTAGAGAGTTTGTCAGAAGCGGTTTAGTGCCTCTAGGTAACTGAGGGGGATGTTCCTGGGGGGTCCTCTTTGGGGGTGCAAAAATCAGACATCAGAAATCCAACCTTCCCCAATGTTGGAGGGACTGTAGAGAAGGGTCAGAGGAAGCATCCCTGCCAATTTGGTGTCTCTAGGTGCATAGGGGAGCATTTTATAGCCCAAAATATGAATGAATCAAAACTCACTAAAAAGTCATCAAGTCATATTAGTTGGGGGCATCAATTCATATGAGTACGAATCAACAAATTAGTGATTTTTAAATGAATTTTGCAACTCCAATGTGTAATCTGTGCTCATCTCTACTCCTTATTAAAACCACAGAGCCACTTTTAGTAAAAGTTAGCAATAAATACTTAGCAAGGCTTTGACCTAGTCTAAGGCAATTTCTTTCTTCCTACATCCTCTGCCTCCAGACTGTTCCAAACCTCCTCTGTGGCAGCGGTACTTCAACATCTTTTCCTCCTAAATTAAGCATCATAGCCCCACCAATACCAGGAAAATCACCTGACTCACTGATCTGGCAGAGTGATAGCTCTGCCACTCCAACAGCCACCCTATGAGTACATGCACTGTGTAGCTCAAGGATGTGCTCCGGCACTCTGGTTACTGCACTGCAGCATTCAGTTGAGAGGTCAACAATATGGCACCAAACTGAGCAATGAGCAAGCAGCAGCAAGGTACTGGAGGACAGATATCTCTCTCTCTCTCTCTCTCTCTCTCTCTCTCTCTCTCTCTCTCTCTCTCTCTCTCTCTCTCTCTGTGTGTGTGTGTGTGTACATCACATAGCATATCTGTACTCTCTAAGCTAGCTGGGTGCTCTCGGGTTTAGTAAAGGATGCTTTCTTATCACTAGGGCAGAGATGCAAGAGACAAATGTCTGTCAGGCTAGCAGGGCAATTGGGATTCATTACGGTTGAGTGTTTTCATTTAGCTCTTCCAGGTATCACATTTATTAGTGCACTCTACTTCCTCTCCTGTCATCTGTGAAAGCTCATGCTAATATAAATTTAATAATCCACAAAATATGACAACACTTTGCTTTGTCTGCCTTTGTTTTTGTTATACATGCTGAGACAGACTAATATAGCTATCTCCTGAAAATCACTTTATTTGCCTTATATGAACCAACTATCAACATATGCTAGTTGGGTGGCTCTCAAGAAACAATAAAGTAACATAAATAATTACAGGACAAGAAAAGTGTATAACAAGTGCTGCTGCTGCTGTTGTTTCTTCTTCTTCTTCTCTTCTTCTTCTTCTTCTTCTACTACTACTACTACTACTACTACTACTACTAATAATAATAATAATAATAATAATAATAATAATAATAATAATAATAATAATAATAATAATAATAATAATAATAATAATAAAGAAAAATGTGAAAGAGTTGTAAATCACATGGGGGTTCCTAAATGTTCTAAAAATGATTAAAGACTAGCACCAAGCCCTGAGGCCCTCTGTTGTTGCTTTGTTCATGGTATCAATGCCTTTCTGCAGGCAAGGGGGGGAAGTATTAGAAATGTGGAGTTTTCATGATTGTAGAGCCTACATGTGAGCAGCCACCTTATTCTCTTCAGAAAACACTGAAATGCCAAGCAAAGTAATGACAGAGGGGACAAGCTTGACACTTCCTTCTATTCAGAACACCAGTTCAGGATAGGGAGTATGTAACAGTCAATCTGATCAATCAATATCATTACTCCGGTGGATAAAACCTTACAATACCTGAACTGTGGTGGACTGTGAGCTCCAGTGTATATTTGCTCTCTTGCAGCTTCTGGTCTAAATGAATTACATCTCACCTAAAACAAACAAACCGCAAATTAACTTGTACCTGCAATACTAACTGAAGCAAGTTTTAAACCAAACTACTTATGACTGCAGTTTTATGACTCAAAATAGATGTCATGACAGGGGGATACATCTATGTAATTAAACCACAACATATGTAAAGAGTCCCAGTTAGAGATGGGCTCAAATCAGTTCAGGGCCCTCTCAATGAAATTAGTCACACTGTAGCACAACTGCCGCACGGTCCCTTTCCCTACCTCCTAGATCAGCAGAAGTCTGTGAAGATTCTTCTCAGTCATCCAGGTGAGTTTATCTGGAAGTAGAGTCATGGCTACTGGACTTCTTTTCCCGAGAGATAGAAACATTTTGCTGCTCATCCAAACAGCTTTATCAGTCTGAATACAGCTAGTGCGAGTCCTCCATCTTATAGTCAGCAGAACCACTCACCTTTGGATGTGTCCCATTGTGGTCCTTTGCCACTGCTGGTGTGCCAATTTGGCCAAGAGGTTGGGCAGGCTGGCCCTGCCTTCTCCGGCAGCCAGCTACTCATTAGGTACATGGGGAAAACACCTGACCCACCTCCTTGCTGGACTGGTCTGTTGTTGGAGGAGGCAAAGATGAGGCAGACAAGCTCCTGGCTGGGGATTGGTGTGGCGCTGGTGACAAAGGATGCCAGTAGTGTGCATCTTAAGGCCAGTGGCACTGCCTAACTACAGATGACAGATTTCATCTAGAGGAGACCAATTTGATTTGGACCCATCTCTTATTCTAATATTTACATCGAGAAAGGTTGAAAAGTGCGAACACCCCCATATATGGCAAAATTACTGCTTGCATTGTACCCTTGGAGCGGGGAGGAGAATCCAGACCAAGGAGATATATGGGACCCCAGGAATGGGTTGGAGGCTAAAAATGGTTTTTTAGGGCCACATGTAGGGAGACACTAGAATAGGTTAATTATATTTCCAGTTAGAATGTAGTACCAGAATAAACTTTATGCCAGGTTTGGGATGATATGAAACCCCACAAGGGTTGTTAACCACCCAGAGTAGCCTCGCTGCCAGATGGGTGGTATAAAAATCAAATAAATAAATAAATAAATAAGGGTGTTTATCTGGTTCCCTCAGCACTCCTTAAACCACTTTTGTTTCTGGAAGGAAAAGGTTGCTTGGTATACTTAGAAACCAGTAGGACTGGTGATTCACATTTTTAAAGCTCACAGGGATTTCCTGCATCAGTAAGCACCTGCCTAAATAGTGTGTGTGGCTTTTGGCATTTTTGGACGTCTGTGTTGCAAACACACACACACACACACACACACACACACACACACACACACACACACACACACACACACACACACACAAAGTATGCCAGAGAGAAAGAGAGAAAGCCCCTGTTCATATTTTCTCCCCATTTCTTCCCTTTCTGTGATGAATGGAAGTGACTTAGGGAGAATCCTCCTAGTTTTCCTCAGGTTTTCACTCCTTCATCCTAAGGGTTGGGGGGGGGCAGAGGGCACTCTGAAGAAGAAAGAAGATGAGAAAATGAGAGCAGGGAGAAGAAAAAGAGAGGGGACTGGAAGTAGTACAGCACCCACCCTAGAAAATACTGTAGCTACGGCTGAAGACAAGCTCTGAGTTAATGAAGTTCCTTTTGTAATCAAGCACAATTGTCTATTCACTAGTTAAACATGCATATCCTTTTTGAAATGCCATTCGGTGCTACTCACATGAGCATAACTCAAAAAGAACAGCTGATTGTGGGTGAAGTCAATGCCTGGTAAGAGGGCCTCTTCCTTTCCTTGTCTCTTCTCTTTGATCCACTTCCTATAGGCCTGATGACAGACATAATCAGCACATTTAAGTAAGCATGGATCTCATCAGCTCTTCTTACCACAACTTTGTGTTTCAGTTTAGGGGGATCAGGAGAGGGTGTGAAAGAAAGAATGATTTCTAAGTAAAATAATTGTTTACCCGGAACGCCTCACGCACACCTCCATTATCTGCAATATTTTCTGCCAAGGTCCTCTTTCCTTTTACCTAGTTAGGTAAACATATAGCATAAATTAGCATTAGTTAAGGCTATTTTTAAAAGATTGCATAACATTATTTATTTTTATAGATAGATAGATAGATAGATAGATAGATAGATAGATAGATAGATAGATAGATAGATAGATAGATAGATAGATGTAACAGTTTTTAGCCATTATTCCTTAACTTACATGCAAGCCTGCTTTCTTCCAATAATAGCCATTGTACTGATCTATCATACACTTTGTTTTCTCTTTAAATTTCTCTTCAGAGTTTGCAGACCACCAGGAATCCAAATTTCCATATTTGTCATATTTACGACCTAAAATTTTAAATTTCATGAGGAAAAACATTTTAATCTTAATCTAGCTGATACGATCGCCCACGAGTCTTGTAGTAGGTGGAGAAGAAATCTTATTAAATTACAGATAAAATCTTATTAAATTACAAATAAAATTAATAATAAGGAAATACAGACCACACAACTGACAAAAGTTAAAACATTCTATTCTAGGTCTGTGAAACTTTTTCAGTTGAATCTTGAAGTGAAACGGAGTGATCCAAACTGATGCAGACATCAAAGCATCTTCTTTAAATGTGTGGATGGTGGAGGAGGAGAATTTACTATCCTGAGGTGAATCCAACTGATCTATATTGATTCAGATGTAAGTGCATCTTCCTCAAATGGGAGAAATTGCTATCCTGAGCCCTCCATCTCCTGAGGGGATTCTGTCACCCGCTCTCCAGGCTTTAAACTGAAGCAACGAGATTTAACCAAGAGGCAGTACATTACTAAAGAAACATGGCCTTAACCATTTGCACATGAAGGCTAAGAGCTAAATGAAAAAAGGAAGACTGGAAAAAGTTGAAGAAATGTTTTCACTGAAGTCGGTCAAAATCCCCTGATATTTGAGGTATGCGTGTGTTGTGTCGTTACAGTCGTGACCAACTCTTTGTGACTCCATGTCCGTGGAGTTTTCTTGGCAGGAATACTGGAGTGGTTTGCCAGCTTCTGTTGCTCTCTAGCTTAATAAGTAGCCCCCGTTCTCCAGCCTCCAAAGAATGCATCTAGTTTAAGCCTGACAAATGGAGCAACAGCAATTTATTCAACCTTCGCTTTACCAGAGTATATGCAGATTAATGCTTTAACTGTCCACTTAAGCCTCAAATGAGCATTGACTCTGTTTCCGCATACAATTGTGTATGTGTCTTTCATCATGGACGTAGTTGAGAATGGTCCCCATTATGTCACAATTACATGTTGGGTTTCAATGTCATTTTGCACTCTTAATACACAATTTCTTCTCTTCTCTAAAATAAAAACATTATACAAAGCAATAAGCAGCTAATGGGATATATAAAAGCTGATGATGGGGTGAAATAAAAATGGGCTGTGGGGAGGACCCAGTTCTTTGTATTTGGGGACAGGAAGAACCATCATTTTATGAAAATGACAGAAGCCTTTCAGAATTCAGAATTAATCTGAATTGCTCACTGCAGTTCCTGTTCCAAATCCAGTGTCCCTTGCTAATAGTGTGTGTCCAAGATTTTGCTCTCCAGATGTCATCAGCCACCCTCTGCCCATTGCCAAAGTTCTTTACAAGGGTAACCTTTCTTGGAAGAAGACTGATTGGGTTGAAAAGTTGAGACTGATATTTCAGCTTTTTTCTTTCGGCTTTTAAAGATTTCGAGAAGAAGATCTGCAAAGACCCTTTTCTGAGGTCACTTTGAAAAAATGGGGGGGGGGAACAAACACATTCCAAATGAAACTGGAGGGGAGAACGTCTCACATTGCACCTGCTACTGAAGGAGGTTGTGTTGTCTTTTAAGTGAATGCCATTTAGAGGAGTGCTATATTGTCCCACCCAAACTTACAGGAACAGGAAACACCTAGTTTTCAGCTCATGCAACAAAAGCAACATATAGCTCACTCCAACATGTCAAAAGCTTGATGGAGCTTACTCTCTGTAAGTGTATACAGGATCATATCACAGAAAATAATTGTTCTTTTATTTCTTATCAACAATATTTACTTTTCTTTTCCTACCAGAAACTAGACATCATTGTATAGAAGTAAAACAAGTGGTTTGACCTGTGTGACCAGAAAAACACATTCAAAAGTAGACATCATTGTGACTATTCTGAATTTACTTACCAGTATTATCAAAGCCATGAGTAAATTCATGTCCAACAATTACTCCAATGGCACCATAGCTTAAAGACCTGTTAACAAGAGAGAACTGTTTCTTTCCATAAAACAAACAGAAGAATAGAATGAAGGTCAAACTAAAATTCAGAATAAGAAATACTGTAATAAATATATTGTTTAAAGTAAACAATAATGAAATCCACAGTACCTTTCAAATATTGATTCTTAATAGCAAGAAGTTTTCAAAAGAATGTTACCACCTTGTTCTTTATAGAAAATGGAAGCAAGGGTATAGTAATCATAGAAGATGACATAGCAAGACCTCAAATCCTATTCTTTGGGCACATAAAACCCACAGATGCTTTGTCTGGAGTACTGAACATTGTGTGCATTTCTAATTTACAGTTCCAATTGAAGGTTTTATACTAATACACAGATTGCATTTGAATGTTATCATCATAAGAATTAATATCAACAGCTTTCACATCTGTTCACAATGAACGTCTTAGAATCAATTACCCTTCCACAGTACCAGGGAAAGATGTTTCTCACATTTGTCATAAGGTGACATAGACATAGTTTTCTTTAGTAACTCAACATATCACACATGAAAAATAAATTAAAGATGAGAGCTAATTTAATTCTCAAAAGTATTTGTGCACATCTATTTTCAACAATAAATGGAGAAAACTATATGGATTGTAAACTGCATGGATTGAAAACTGCATACAGCCTACAATTGTTAGTGGTTATAAATAAAATGCATCAATGATTATCACCGACCTTACTAGACTGGGATAGATAAGCTCCCGGTGTCTACTCCCAACAAAAGTGAGTTGTTTATCTATGCCAGTTTATATTTAGGGCACTGACAAGAACTATGCAGCATGCATATAGCCAAGGATTACGTAGTTTATTGGGTGAGAAATTGTTGGACTTAAAAGTAAAATATAGTGTGTGTGTGTGTGTGTGTGTGTGTGTGTGTGTGTGTGTGTGTGTGTGTGTGTGTGTGTGTGTGTGTGTGTGTCTATCTCTATCTATCTATCTATCTATCTAGTAGACATGGGCATGACTTGGCGAAATTCTCGTTTCCGTTTCTCGTTTCCGTTATGTACAGGAAAAAAGTTTTAAAAATAAAAAACCCCGATTCCCGGCCAAAAAAGCAGGCGAAAATATGCTTGCCTGAGAGAGGGCACCTACCAGAGGGGTGGTTTCTGGGGGGGCGGCCTCCCCCCCTCCTCTCCTGGGCTGCGCAAAGTGCGCATCCTCGTCAAGTCGCCACGCCAACTCGCCAAGCGGCGCGGCACAGGAAAAAAGTTTTAAAAATTAAAAAAAACCCGATTCCCGGCCAAAAAAGCAGGCGAAAATATGCCTGCCTCAGTGAGGGCACCTACCAGAAGGGTGGTTTCTGGGCGGGGGATCCCAGGCCTCCCCCCCTCCTCTCCTGGGCTGCGCGCATCCTCGTCGTCTCGCCAATTCGCCATGCCATGCGGTGCGGGCGGGGGATCCAAATGGGGCGACCGCAATATTTATTTTGAAATCACGTGGTCCAAAAACACACCAAAGCACCACAGAAACATGCAAAAATAGCTATTTTAAAACTGCTTGAATTTTTTCAGTAGCAGCAGTGGGTTTTTCTTGCAACAAAACGTCTCCATTGATTTTATTTTATTTTATTTTTATTTTTATTTTTTTATACCTGCACAATGATGGGCTGGCCATGGGAGTGGACCATGCAAATTTTTGGAGCCATTCCACCAATTGCATGGCCACTTGGCCAGGTTTTGACCGAGACTTCTGGGATGTGCCAGTTGGGCATAAAAAGCCCACTAACCCTAGCCCGAACCCGAACCCGAGCCCTAACCCTAACCCATACGCCAGTACACTGTCCTTCTTAGTGGGTCAGAGAGGCACCCAGAGGTACACCCCAGTAACTCACCCTAACCTTACCTGTAACCCTAAGCCTAGCCCTTGCGCTAACCCCTAACCAGTAAGCCAGATGTGTACTCGCATTGCACTACAGCAAGTACACTTCCCTTCTTAGTGAGTCACAGGGCGCCCGTAGGGGTCCTCTCTCACTTCCTTCCCCAGCCCAAGTGCACCGCAGGCAGTGAGTCACAGAGTCACAGAGAGGTGCCTCTGCCTGCTACTGCAGTGCAACTGCAACTTAATGGTATGCATATCCAATTGGCTATGCATGCAATTTTGTAGCCGGCCAGAGGAGGCACCCACCCCAGAGAGGTGCCTCCAGGAGCCCGCTTTCCCTTCATGGCGGGCCAGAGGAGGCACCCACCCCATAGAGGTGCCTCCAGGAGCCCGCCCCCCCAAACCAGTACTAACAATAGATGAAAAAAATGACAAACGAAATGACAAATTTTTGAAAATTTTCACAAAAAACGGAAACGAGCCGAAACGGGCCAGCTCCGACACACGACAACTCGAAACGTAATTTTTCCTGGTCGTGCCCATCTCTACTATCTATCTATCTATCTATCTATCTATCTATCTATCTATCTATCTATCTATCTATCTATCTATCTATCTATCTATCTATCTATCTGTCTGTCTGTCTGTCTGTCTGTCTGTCTTTATATGTATATGTATATAAACACTAAAGACACTATTTAGATAATTTGATAAATACCCATATGGGTATTTGGACCATTTGATAATGGAGAAGGCAAGATGTGGAAGATCAGCTAAATGCCATGGTGAACATGGAATCCGCTACAAGTCCCAGCAGAAGGAGACAGGTGTCTTTTGTGAGCAAAAGAACTGACATGACAGATGACAGCAATGGAAAATCTATGAAGTCAAGGAATGATAAATGTAATTTTGAATTTATGATGGAATCAAAGTACCAGCAGATGGGGAGGGGCAGGGTAAAGACATAAAGACAGAGGGAAAGAGTATAATAATAGTTAAGAAAAATAGAATGAACACATCATTGGCCTCAATATGTACAAAGTTAAATGTGTACTTTGTAATTTTGCCTGTGGTTTAGGGGGGAAATATAGTAAAACAAAATTTGGACCAGGATCACAGTGAATGTAGAGGGGATTCCACACCGCAATCACTGGGGAATCACACTCTGCAATGCAAAGAGCAACACTAAATCTTTTTGATTTAAAAAACAACAGCAAACTTCCACTGGCATTATTCCTATTGCTATTTGCAGCACATTTGGGGAGGGAGTGTTTTTAGGATCACACCAGGGGACAGGAACATTTGAAGCTGCCCTGCATTGAGACAGACTAGTGGTCCATCAAGTCTAGTATTGTTGATACTGACTGTCAGCAGTTCAAATTGAAAATGTCTGTATGCAAATCAAGTGATCCACCAACCAATTTCAGCCCTTTCCCTGCATGAATGTTATCTCCTTATGCTATAGTCCAGATTGGGCTCCCCCAAACTGCTGTTTGTTTGTTTTTTAAATTACTGGCCAAAATCCTATAGCATAGTTTATGCTTGTGGAAGAATGATTATGTTACAGGAAAGGGGCAATTTTCAGTAATTAAGAACTTCCTACTTCTGTCCCAGGGCTTTTCAGACTACCATGTACACAAAAGCTCTGGGATGGAAGGAGGAAGTCTTTACTTCCTCCTTCCAAATAGCCACCTCTTAATAATGGTACTGGCAGAGAGAGTAAAGCCCTCCTCATTTCATCCATGGCTCCCACAGCTGCCCATGGTGAGAGGGATTATATGGAAGTAAGAAAAGCTGCAGAAGTAGAAAGTTTTTTATTACAGAAAAATCTCATCTACCAGTGATGTCATTGCCCTTTCACTGGTCTATATTACACTATGGGATGTCAGCCATTGTTTTTTTTAAAAAAATAACACAACATCCCTCACAAATGACACATTAGCCAAGATCTCACTGAGTTTTATAACATAACTGGCATACAACTAATTGATAAATTCCCACAAGTGCAAAAGTTAGCATGGACATTTGCTGTTGCATACAACGGTGCAGAAAAAAAGGCTTGAAACAGCTAACTTCTTAACTTGCATCAATTTACCATTGAGATTTATGCCAATTGTGTTATTCTAGCAGATGCAAGTAACAGGATTTAAAATCTCATTTAGTTAGTTAGGCCTTCAGAGGGAACTGAATACCTTTTAATAAAATAAGGAAAAAATGGAAGCTGCCATGACTAGCTGAAAGCTTTCAGTGCTAATTATCATTGCTAACTGATAATGGGGAATAATAGAGGCATGTTTATTCTGGACATGAATTTATTTGTTTTTAATTATTTTGATTGTGCAGTTCTTCTGGAACTTGAACCAATTCATAGCTGAGGCAACACAGTGTTTCATCAGTTAATATGCAGATACTGCATTACAATAACAGAGTAAGCTTTCCAAAGTATATTTCACACAGTTTAATGGTCCATAACATGCTAATTGCTTTCTGAGTCATTCCTAAAACCTGCAGTATGATTTAATGTCTACTCTTGCCTTTTATTTTATGTCTTCCGCAAAAGATACTTTGTGTGTCATAAAATACTTGCAGCTGATTTTTTGACCAGTGACAATTTCCATTACAGGCCTGTGGTTAAAATTACACACTTCAGCAATGGAAGCATTCCATTCTGCCCCAGGTTTATTAATTTATATTGTATTTAGACATGTGTGGCATCAGATATAGAATACCACCTTAAAGTTAAGCCTGTTCAACTTCTTGATAATATCATGCTATGAGCCTAGACTATAAAACAAAGCCAGATTTCAGTCCTTTCTTCTCCAACAGAGCATTAGTAAGACAATTGCACAACATATATTGATTGGGTTGTGTCAGTGCTCTGATCACTGTGCTTTTGGCACTGAGGCTTCTGACAGCAGTTTCAGTCATTCAGGAATAAAACCTTTACAAGCATTTCAAAATATCAGACTGTTTACAGAAAGAGAGAGAGAGAGAGAGAGAGAGAGAGAGAGAGAGAGAGAGAGAGAGAGAGATGGGGAAACTCTTGAGGAGGCACCTTTTGTGTCCTCCCTCTATGTAGTGATATAACACAACTGAAATATTCAACTTCTGGCCAAAAATAATCTTAACATTGGGTCAAAAATTGTCTCCACATTTTAATTTGTCTTAAAATCCATAAATCCACACTCTGCTATGAATAGGGAAATAATATTCTGGTTTTTAAAAAAATATTTTTACTGACCCATTATTAGCAGTGGTGAAGCAGAATACTAAATAAGCAGTCGGTTTCTTAAAAAGAAAAATCTCTAAGCAGATTTTTATGCCATGTACATACAAACAACAGAACATTCTTCTTCATATTGCAAAGTAAGAATGCTTGTGCTTTGTCCCATCACAACGTTTTTAAGGAAAAATAAATCCTATCACATTTTTCATGACTGAAGTAGGGTTCTTCAGAGAGGGGTTAGTTACAATAAGGATCAGCCATCACAAATTGAAAATTAGGTCTCCAGGGACATTCATTTCCTCATTCACCTATATATTCAGTGCCCATTGAGACTACTCAGGGCTAGTCCTGCCAGTCAAAGGAGGCTGCTGTGTCAGGAGGCAGCCTGCCAAAAATCACAGATTTGCTGCCTCGTTACAAAACCCACACAACTCTGGAGATTTGCTGTTGCTCCCTGAAGATAATTGTTTTATTTTAATTGTCTGGTTCAGAGGACCTCTCCGAGCGAGACATTTTTTGATAGGCTGTCCGAGAAAATTGCTGGTGTTGTTTGGATAAATTGCCCATGCCTTGGCACAGGCAATTTTTGTGGACAGCTGACAGAAAACACTTGGCTGTAAGAGGTCTTTCGGTGCTGGTAATCAGAAAACAGTGTGCTTTGCAGCAAGAGCACTCCCTTCATGCTGCTGTCTGTTCAGATGTTCTGGAAAAGTAAATGTGAGGATAGAGAAACAATGGTAGAAGCATGGACGGCACAGCTATGTGCTGGCACTTGTTTTGCTACCTCAGTCTTCAGGAGAGTTTGGGCCACCTGTGAAACTATCAACAGTCTGTTGACTTGAGTGAGTTTTGAGGAGACCTGACTTCCAATGTGGAAAAAAATGTACCGTCTTTGTTCAAAAGGGAAAAAATACTTCACCCTTATTAACATACACATGGGATTTGCTTCTGCCTTTCAATTAAAAAAGTTTCTCTTACTGCACTGTTTTTGAATTTTGTTTTGCTGACTGGCTTTTGGGAGTTGCACTCCTTAGTCCTCTTGTTAATGTGAGAAAACCTGTCAGTTGAGGCTTTAATTCAGCTAGAATTGCTATGGGTGAGGAAGCATTGTGAATATTTAATTCAGATCTGTTTTGAGCCTGTTTCCACTTAACATCATATTAAGCTGAAACAAGGTGACAGTAATCTGTCATTATTATGCAAATAAATTAGTGGTCATTTTCAAAGCACTAGCACAGGGCAGCAACATTTCACAACATTCTGCATTTTCAAAGGAAAAACAAGGATAAAAAAATGGTAGTACTTCATATCTGTCTAGGCTTTCCAACCACCAGTATTATCGCAGTGCACAATATTATCTGCCATATCAAATTATTTTCTTCATGAATTCCATTTTGACTTCTCCTTTTCCTATTTGTATAAGTTTGGTTATAAGACTGATTTACCTTGGATATTCTGTTCCCCAAAAGAATGGTTTCTGGAGCTCACCTGCTGGGAATCCTGTGGTGTTGAGGATAAATAAATAAAAATACAGACATATTTCAATACTAAATTCAGTCCTACGGAATATCAACAGTAGGGCTTGTCTAAGATATTTATAGAAAGTATTGTTACTTTTCACACTCAAGGTCAATAGAGTTAATCAGACAGTTAACCAAATGTATATGAATCAGCCAAACAGTATGCCCTTGCAAATGAACCAGACATTAAGGCCAAAACAGCACATTTTAAAGTTCATTTAATAAAAGCATTAGCTATTTTCCCTCCTAGAGTGCATGTATATGTAAAATGGATAGCAATTAAAAAATAGCAGACATACAGTAATGTTCAAGTGAATGGCTGATTCAGTTGTGCACGGGGGGGGGGGCAACAGATTATCTGTGAGTTGGCTTGTGGAGTCATTCCTTTAGGTAGGTCATGCTATTATCCAAACTTGCTCTCTCGGTGGTTGTAATGACCCTAATACTCAGAAATGTGCTCATTTTTATGCACACATTTGTCCAATCTACATTTTAGAAACTCTGGTATATTATTGAATACATCTTACACCAAGCAGCAGATTAGAAAGTTGGTTTAGTAGAAGGGAGGGACATTTGTCTCCCTCTAAATTTTGCTTGACTACAATTGCTATTGGGTTTTGATCAGCCACAACCAATGGTGACAAATGATGGCACATGATTTATTATATGGATGAGTCTTTAAAGTTTTTTCCCCACTGTCTTGTATACAGAACTGAAATTAAAGCCTAAAACAATAGAATGGAGGCTGTTATTGTTTAGTGTCTCAGCAGTGAAGAGGTTTTTAACAATTTAAACATTTTAAAAAATATGCTGAGGTGTGTTTTCCTAGACCAGAATCAGGTTACTCAGCCAGGTAAAAGGCAAACTTTCCAAGCAGAATGGGTGGGGTGGGGTGGGAGAAATATCCAAAACATAATGAAGGAAAAGCCTATAAACATGAATACTGAGACCAAACCTCACATTCTGTGAATCACATTATGAGAATCACACTTTTCTTTAAAAAGGACCACCACCTTTGGACTCCAGCAGATGTGAGGAAGGGCAAGCATTTTCCCTGTACTGTAACCAGGAGGTGGGGATTGCGGGTGACACAATTGTCTCCTTGTATCATTGGCATTGGGTACAGGATAGGAAGTCTTAAAAGCACACTCTGCAGCAATGCTGGCCCTCTCACTCCCTGTGTTGGACAACACACCAGCCCACCCTGTAAGCCTGAGTGTATATTCTGGTCACCTAAGTGAGATGAATAGGAAGTTTGGGCTCCCTGATAGGTATATTAGTGGAAGGTAGTGCTAAGAAAAGAGTGGCAGCCATCAGCTGGTCATGGGGTATAAACAGTTAATAAAGTTGTGGACCAAATGGAACCCCATATCTCACAATTCATCTTTTTAATTACATACCACTTTCATTTAGAAGAAAAAAGCATCTGACATTGTGCTTCTTCTCATGAACGAGGCCTCACACTCTCATTTCCTGCCCACTCACCCCTTCCTTCTCTTCCCTCAAAAGCGATGTTGGTATAAAATGCAGCCTCTTGGGACAAACAGCAAGATGTTTAGAAGGCGAATGGCATAAAACCCTCACACAGGGGAACATAATCTTGTCTGTGTTCTATGTGGCTACTTCAGCTCTACTTGCATGGAAAGTTGTGGTTGGTTTATGTGGTGAAGGCTGCTTTGAGTAAAAATAAAATGTTTGTTAACAACTACACCCGGAGATAAAGAGGTCAAATGCTACTGCTAGACAGTACACAGTTCAGAATTGAGAATGAAAATACCAGTTTAGTTCAGATATACAAATATGTTAGTCACCCAATGACTAACCACAAAGCAAAATATGCTAAATATAAGATATGCAGGTGAGGAAAATCACATGCAATGACAGCCTTTGCACTTCTTCAGAAATGACTTCTTTTGAAAAGCTGCTAAGCATATTGGCTAATAAAACCTAAAATATTAAAGACTTGAGATACCCTATCTATCTTTTTCACCACTCTTATCTCCATAGTAGAGATGGGCATGAAACGAACACTTTTTCGTTTCTGTGTTCTGTTTTTTTGTTTCATTATGTAATGAACCGACAAACAAATTTTGTCTCTAAAATGAAACAAAACGAACAGAAACACCGGGAATTTTGTCGTGCGTTTCGTTTCCGTTACTGCAATATGAGTGAATTGGTTAAAATCCTTTAAAAAAATCACAAAAAAACGAAATAAATGGTAACATAATGGTAACGAAACGAACGAAAACAAAAATGAATTTTTTTGCAAAAATTCGCAAAAAAGGAAACAAACGAAAACGGACCTTCCAAATGACAAACGACACACAAAATGCAAATTTTTTTATTCGTGTCCATCTGTACTCCATAGGTTCAGAGTCCATTGTATTCTATGTCCATTTTTTCCTTTGAAATAAAGGTGGTTGGATTAAAAAGACATTTAATGATTAAGGGGGAAGGGGTAGCATCTGTCTGCCAAAGACAGCTAATTAATTTACTTAGGTGAATATTTTTATACTGCAAATCCTGTTGGTTTCAGGGCAAAACCATGCAAATAAACAAAAATGAACAGAACTAAAATATTAATAAAATAATAAAACCAAATATTAAAATAACCAGCAGATAAAAAATATAGCCATAGGGTATGTTAAATTAGGAAGAGTAACAAACACTGGTTTCTTCCTTTGTGTTCATTCACCAAAATACTCTAAAGGCTGAGATAATAAAAACCTAATCATCTGCTTTAGTGATTCTGTAAGGAAAAAGCTTCAGGTATTCCCACTGATTAATTCCCAGGCAAGAAAATAAGACTGCATGCTTCTGCTTTAAGTCAGTGCTCAGACAAATCCTCCTAGGGTCAAACTAGACAATACAGATAGTTGAAAGTACATCACTGTTCCAGAAAAGTGATTCCCACGGAGCTTTGTGTCTAAACAACCAAACTTCAAAGCAAGTGCTTTGTGTACTTCTTGAAGGCCCGTCTCAAAACAAAGCAAGCCAATTTGCAGGTGACAGGGGCAGGAGACAGCTTGTGCAAATAGAGGTAGACATTTTTAACCAGTTAAAGAATTCTTGCATCTAGCAACATTGTGGCTGTATTGTTTGATCTGACCTTTAGTAATTAGTTTTATTGAGTAGGCTTAGAAGAGCTAATGCAGCTGAGTTACAAATGTGTAAATCAGCAAAGCAAGAGTAGCAGAAAGTAATTGAAGAAGTAACTTTGTATGGTATTTTAACATTAGTATATGACTCTGTTACAGCTTGGTCATGTAATAGTTTGTGTGTACCTGTGACAGTGTTCTGTGTCATTTGAAAGTTATTTCCAGCATTTTAAAGATTAGTTGGCCAAATAGCATTGTTTAGTTTGCCCAAATAAAGGCAGTGTCACTGCTCCATGTGCTTTCTCTCCCTGTTTTTGCTGTTTTGTTGTTATCGGGTTGCTTTTTCTTCTGCAACTCTACTTCTAGTCTGGTTGCAGAAGGAAAAAATACCACATTGAGAACTATACCACCACCACCACCACCACCACCACCACCACCACTACTACTACTACTACTACTACTACTACTACTACTAGTAGTAGTAGTAGTAGTAGTAGTAGTAGTAGTAGTAGTAGTAGTAGTAGTAGTAGTAGTAGTAGTAGTAGTGCTATTACAGTCGTGATGGACTCTTCGTGACCCCATGTCCATGGAGTTTTCTTAGCAGGAATACTTGAGTGGCTTTGTCAGTTCCTATTCCAGGTACCTATAGCACCTGGTATTGCCTGGTGGTCTCCCATCCAAGTAGTAGCCAGGCCTGACCCTGCTTAGGTTCCAAGATCAGGCGAGATCAGATACTACACCACAAATGGTCCAGGCAAAAGGCTGCCAAATGAAACATTCTGTACTGAATTGGAGGGGATCACCTTCCAATTGAAAAAACGGGTTCGTAGCTTGTGGGGTGCTCTTGGATGCCCCTTGAGCTTGGATGCCCACGTCACAGCTGTCGCCAGGTGCACATTTGCACAATTAAGGCTAGTACGCAAGTTACTCCCATTTCTTGAGAAACCAGCTCTAGCCATGGTGATACATGCCCGAGTGGCATCCCGGCTAGACTACTGTAATGCGCTCTATGTGGGGCTACCAATGAATAGACTCAGGAAACCTCAATGGGTCCAAAATGCAGCAGGCAGACTGCTGACTGGGGTGGGGTACAGAGATCACATTGCACCCCTATTAAAGCAGCTCCACTGGCTGCAAATCAGCTATTGGGCACAATTCAAGGTGCTAACCTTGACCTACAAAGCACTGTATGGCCTGGGTCCTAGCTACCTCAAAGATCTAATCTCACAGTATGAATCGACTCGGGTGTTAAGGCCCTTCTCTCCATCCTGCCACCCTCACAGATACGTCTCATGGGAACCCATGAAAGGGCCTCCTCAGCTGCTGCGCCCAGACTCTAGAACTCCCTCCCACTAGAGGTCGGGACTGCCACATTTCTGTTGCTTTTCCAGAAACAAGCAAAGACCTTTCTCTTCAGGCAAGCTTTCCCTGAATGATGATCTACCTATTATATGTCTTTTGTATGAATCTACAGGATCACATAGACTTTGTGTTTATAACTACTTATAACCTTATGGGTTTACATTGACACGACATTTTCAATATTAGTTTCCATCACTCATAACTTTACATGGTTGCATTCTCTTGCAGCTTTAATGTAATGTTCGTATTCACTTATAGTTTTAATGTAATGTCTATTAATGCTGTAAAATGTCCCTCAATTCCCTGTTCTCAATACGTGGACATGTCTTAATTGTACTGGACTGTATATTATCCCTCATTCTGTAAGCTGCCTTGGGTCCTTTTTCCAAGGAGAAAGGCGGGGTAAAAATACTCTAAAATAAAATAAAAATAAATAAATAATACAAAATATGGCATACTATCACTTTACAGCTTCTTTGTCTCTGACACGTGAGCCCAGCACTCTTGCTTGGCTCAGGTCAACCTAGATATTATGGAAAATATATATATTTTAGGAGTTAACTCATTTTCATTGCTAAAATGAGACTTCCTCGGAGATACATGCCTCTTGAGAATTAAGACCATGCATACTTTCTGATGACAACTCATGAAACAAATAGAAACAAAGATAACCACCTGGATTGATCAGCAAATCCCGTTTATCACCTGAAAGTACTCACTCTCAAGCTGAAAAGCATGACAACACGGATGGTTGTCTTGCATTAACACATTTTTTTCAATATCTCACTTTGGCACTTAAATCACTGTTTCTGTTCACATAAAAACATTATTACATGAATGTGTATTTCTAGTATTCATACATCACAGTCCCCTTCTCTCATCATTATTACCACTGTCTTTTCTGATCCTTTTGCCACCATTCTAATTCCTTCGTTTTAAAAATAAAGTTGATGTAGTAAAAAAGTAGTGAAACAGTGCTGTGCTGACAAGATATGGCAAACATTTGTATCACTACTGTATTTAATATTGTAACATTAAACTAAGAGATAATTGTATTAATGTCAAAATACAATGTATTAAAGTTGCAATTCAGTTGTAGTCCATACAGTGAGAGCAAAAGCAGAAGGGTTCACATCCCCCACTCAGTCCATCATCAATTATGTCATCTGGACATACTCAACAACTAGCCCAAAAGACTGATTCGATTCTTCCCAGGGAATCCTCTGGTTTATGAATGTGAGGTGTTGTGCTTCTGTATCCCCAAATCAAAATGTCAGGAAATTGCTCAATATTGCTGCACAAATGCCCACATTGTCAGCAGAAGAAGAATATCAAGCATTACATAGCAGAGGGCAGCTAGGCTATTGACAACACTGATGGCAACCGTCAAGATGTTGTACAGCAGTGGTGGCAAACCTTCGACACTCCAGATGTTTTGAACCACAACTCCCAGAATTCCGAGCCTAGATTGCCAATGACAATGGACTGTAGGAGTGGAGGTCCAAAACATCTGGAGTGCCGAAGGTTCACCACCACTGTTCTACAGAATAACCTTTTGTACTCACAAGCAAGAGACTATCCTGGGGCTGACTCCTTTTTTCATCAGTTAACCATTTCTTACCCAAACCCAAAGAAATTACTATTGCTGTTTTTTAACAAGTGCAAACAGTATGTGCTTGGTGTCATTTTATGAATCAAAGTAAAGCAACTAGTTCATTCTTTGTAATCCGATATATATAGAGAGACAACGTCTCAAGAGGTACAAAGGTCAAACATATTCTTTATTCTTGCAGTTAAAAAGCTCTAGCTCTACACGTTTCTGCAAAGTTTTGTTTTAGCTCCTGATGAAGGAGCTTTTTAACTACAAGAATAAATAATACATTTGAACTTTGTACATCTTGATATCTCGTATCTCTATATATAGCAGATCATTTTTGTGAATGACAGTGAACACAATAGGGTATCCTGTAGATCATGTACACTGCTATCATTGATGTTGTCAACATTCAGGTTGTCCTTTGCTATGTAAAGCTTGACATCTTTTATCCTTCTGGCAATGTGACATTTTGTATCATGGATTAAAAAGCACAATATTCCAAATTCATAAACTGGGGGTGTTTTGAAGATTTGAATTTCATGGCTTTTTATAATGGAGTTTAAGTAGATGTACATGATACAAAAATTCCAACAGAAACTTCGCTCATGTTCCAAAAGACCCCAGAAGATGATCTGCTGCATGTTAGGGGTTGCTGGGAGAGAACAGAAGCAAGAACAGCTGGGATGTGATTGCAGTACCTCTGTGTCAAAATATTTTGAAGGGCTGATTTGGACTTAAATGAAATGGTGAAGCAAAGGTGTGAGAAAGTGCAGTGCATACATTGAAGAAACATATGTGCACTTCAGTCTCTCAGGTAAATTAATGTAGCCATGCACACTCCACAGAGTGCACACTAGCAAGCTATATTTTCAGTTTTCGAACCCTTTCCTTGGGTTGAGGAAGAAATGCTATATCAGACCAAAAAGCTCTACTTTATCTGCATATTTTCCTAAAGATGTCCTTTTGAAACAAAAAGGAGAGGGCTTGGAGCCAGTGAAAATTATTACTGGAAAGCTAGGTCAAAATCATCTATACCAGGAATGTCCAAACTTTGGCCCGCCAGATGTTTTGGACCACAACTCCCAGAATTCCTAGCCTGTATTTCCAATGTGAAAGAAAGGTAGTGAAGAACAACATAGACAAAAATCACCTCACTTGAAATGTGGTGTTGGAGGAGAGCCTTACCAATGGCCAACAGTGGAAACTCAATCAAATCAAGCCTGAACTCTCACTAGAGCACAAGTGAGTCAACCACTCATTCATTGAAAAGACAGAACTGACCTGAAAAGACAATATTGCTGGGAAAAGAGGAGAAAGGAGCAATAGGAAAAGAGAAACATGTTAACATTACTGGAGTTGACTCATGTGGCTGTTGGTTTGTAACACATGAGCAAAACTTATGGAAAAGGCAATATTGCTAGGAAGGAGAAAGGGCAGTAGGAAGAGAGAACATGAAGTACTGTTGGTTTACAAAAACTGACCACATCTGTTAAGGATAGCGCATTTTGAAGGTCATTAGCTCATATAGTTACTACTAGAGATGGGCACGACTTAGCGGTATTCCCGTTTCCGTTTCCGTTACTCGGTTCCGTTACTCTACGGAAACGGTAACGGGAATTACTCCGCCAGACTTCGAGCTCGAACCGACGAACGAACAATTTTGGTCTGATTTGTCATGCTCGTTCCTTGCATCGCGCAATCGCACGATGCCACGCGGCACAGAAAAAAAGTTTTTAAAAGTTAAAAAAACCCGGTTCCCGGCCAAAAAGCAGGCGGAAAAATGCCTGCCGTGCCTCAGGGCACCTACCAGAGGGGTTGTTTCTGGAGGTCCCCGGCCTCCCCCCCCCCATCCCCCGTCCTGGGCTGCTCTGGTGGGACTCGCCGCAGGCTCGCAGCCAGCAAAAAGCCCAGTCTCGCCGCCGGCTGCCGCAATTAAAGCGCAAGCAAGCGGCACGGACGGCACAGGAAAAAACTTTTAAACTCTCCCCCCACCCATTCCCGGGCCAAAAAAGCAGGCGGAAAAATGCCTGCTTGACTAAGGGCGCAGGGCACCTACCGGAGGGGTGGTTTCTGGAGGGGGGTCCCGCCTCCCCCCCGTCCTGGGCAGCCAGACTCGCCATGCCATACGGTGCGGGTGGGGGATCCAAAATGGGGCGGCGAACGCAATATTGTTTTTGAAATCGTGGTCCAAAAACACACAAGCACAACAGAAACACGCGAAAATTTATAAACTGCCAGATTTTTCACAGTAGCAGTGGGTTTTTTCTTGCAACAAAATGTCTCTCTTCTCCTCCTCTGTCCTCCATTGATTTTATTTTATTTTATTTTTTTACACCTGCGCAATGATGGGCTGGCCAAGTGGCCAGCCATGTGGGAGTGGATGACCATGCAAATTTTTGGAGCCATCCCACCAATCGCATGGCCACTTGGCCATGGAGACTTCTGGGATGTGCCAAAAAGCCCCCTAAAACCTGCCCTAGCCCCCTAACCCTAACCCTAATCCTTGACTCCTTACCCATACGTCACAGACTGTCTTCTTAGTGGGTCAGAGAGGCACCCAGAGGTGCAACCCACTAGCCCACCGTAACCTTACCCGTCACTAGCCTAACCCTAGCCCTTGCACTAACCCACCTTAACCCTAAGCCAGATCTACTTCCATTGCACTACACGCAAGTACGATTCCCTTCTTTGTGAGACATGGCAGTGTGAGAGCCTTAGGCATCACCCTATGGCTCTGGGTTCACTCACTGGTCTCACTGTCTGCAACTGGTATGCATATCCATATGGCTATGCATGCCATTTTGCAGCAGCAGGTGAGGAGGGGAGACCCCCATGTTGAGGGGTCTCTTGGAGTCTGCTTCCCCTTCCTAGTGGGTGAGGATAGGAGGCACCCACGGGTGCCTCCAGGAGCCTGCTTTCCCTTTATAGCGGGCCAGAGGAGGCACCCACCCCACAGAGGTGCCTCCAGGAGCCCGCTACCCCCCCAAAAAAACCAGTACTAACGAAAACGAAAAAATGAAAAAACGAAAAAACAAACCGACTAATTTTTGCGAATTTTCACGAAAAACAGAAACGACCCGAAACGGAACCGGCCCGACTAACGACAACTCGAAAAAAAAATTTTTTTCAAGTCGTGCCCATCTCTATTTACTACACACCAGAAGTGACTTGATGGAACATAACATTTCTGGAATTTTTTGCTTAATTAACAGACAAATGTATAGTGACAATGTCCCTCCCCCACCCCCACCCCACGGCCTAATAATAATAATAATAATAATAATAATAATAATAATAATAATAATAATAATAATAATAATAATAATAATAATAATAATAATAATAATAATAATAATAAATGCAGTTAAGGCTAGAATAGAAAAATCAGCTGAGTCCCCCACCTGTAGACTCTGTAAAGAGGCAGATGAAACTATCGACTATATATTGAACTGTTACAAGAAAATTGCTCAGACTGATTACAAACAGCATCATAATGTAGTGGCTCAAATGGTCCACTGGAATTTGTGTCAGAACTATCATCTGCACGTAGCAAAGAAGTGGTGGGATCATAAGCCTGAAAAAGTTACTGAAAATGAGCATGCAAAATTACTTTGGGACTTCGAATACAGACGGACAGGGTTTTGGAGCATAATACCTCAGACATTGTGATTGTGGATAAGAAAAAAGTGTGGATCATTGATGTTGCTATACCAGGTGATAGTAGAGTCACCAAGAAACAACTTGAACAAATCCCGATATCAGGATCTGAAAATTGAACTTCAGAGACTCTGGCATAAACTGGTACAGGTGGTCCCAGTGGTAATCGGCACGCTGGGTGCAGAGCCTAAAGAGCTAAGCAAGTACTTAGAAGAAACTGGAGTTGACAAAGTCACCATCAGTCAGCTGCAGAAAGCCGCCTTACTGGGATCTGCTTGCATAATTCGCCGATACATCATATAGTCCTAAACGCTTGGGAAGCGTTCGACTAGTGATTTGTATTACAAAATCCAGCGTAGTTAGCTGTGTCGTTTAATAATAATAATAATAATAATAATAATAATAATAATAATAATAATAATAATAATAATAATAATAATAATAATAATAATAATAATAATAAGCAAGTGGGTCAGTCATTTTATTTCAAGATAAGCAAGAGCTGGTGTTTTCAATTGATCTGACCTGTTTTAAATCTTGGGATGTTTACAGTCACTTGCCTATGCATTGGGGAGGGGGTTATAACTTGCCAGCTACAACTTGTGACTGTTACTGACTGTTTTCAGTCAGGTAGGATCATTACAGGTTCTACATTTTTCCCTCATGTATGCTTTTCAAGCAGCCCAGCTGGATGCCGAAAACTTTCAACTACAAGCAATTTATTTATCAAAGCTTATGCAAGTATTTCTAAGAGGATGTGATTTCTCCCATTGGGAGAGCAGGCTTCCCGCACTTTCCTTAGAGCACCATTTCAACGGCTATGCTAAATGTAACTCATGTCGAGCGAAGTAAGAAGCAGTATGCTCCTTTGGCCAGGCCATCTGCTGTCTGTCGGATGCAGATCCCCTGCTGCCTTCGCCACCTGTTTTGGCATGGATATATGAGACGGGAAGATTGTAAAAAATTATTTTCTGGGAATTGTAGTCCCTTTCATGGCTTACTGTTGTTTGGAACTTGTCAAATATGCTTATTCTGAGGGTGTAAAAAACAAATTAATTACATGAATATGGAGATGAAGGTGCTCTTGATCTCAATTTTCTTTGTAATCATCGTAACACATCTGAATGTTGGAACATTCATTTCTGTCATGTGTACCATTAAGCATTTCCATTTAATGGCAGTTGATTTCTAATTAAATATTGTTTGTTTGACACAGAAAAAAAGCCACGGTCTGGCCATTAAAAAAATCTCAGGAGTTTTCACATACAAGTTCAGCTCAGTCATAGCCATGCTGGACAGGTTGTTTAGCAAGCATAAGCTGGACCTGACAAGGGGAGGAACTGCTGGATCCTACAATCTCCTGAACTATTGGGGGACCAGAAGGAGGAACTTCCAGAAGAAAGTGGTAACTCTGTGTCTGGGTCAGAGGAGGAGAGTGGGCTTTCTTAGTACCTAGAAACACACAAGTTAAAGCCATGAACTGAGTTACTTGATCCCAGGGGAAGTGCTTGGCTGCAGGGAAAGAGGTCCATCCCCTTGAGGGGGTATGGGAGTCTACTTGAGGGTAATATAATATTCTTTCTCCCATGGGATTTGTATGCAAAATCTTGCATCTATTTGGCCAAATGCCTGCTACTGAGCTCTAGGTAGGGCTCTAATATGCTAGGTATAGAAACTTTAGTTCCAAACAGGCAGTTGGTTGGAGAAATTGCCTCTTCTTGCGTTACCCTGACTGCCATGTATCCTTACCTCTGCTGCTGAGTCCTTATGGAGCATGGCTTTTGGACTGTTCCACTGTGTTTTGTGAGCTCTCCCTATCTGTGTTCTGACTAAACAGGACTATGCTGATTCTGAATTGCTCTTGGCCTTGGCCTTTAGATGACAAACAGGATTCTGTTTGCTAGACCTTTCTATGGCTTTCCCTTCACCCGAAGTTCCCTCGTTAGGCCTGTTTTGTACCCCATCTTGCCAAGAATTTGCCATTGGGGTCACTCCTCCTGGGGTGAGGAAAGGCTCAAAGCCTGGACAAGTTGCTCTTATTTTTGGACTGCAGCTACAGAATCCCTCAGCCATCGTGCCAGCAGCCATACGAACTGAAGGATTGTAATAAGAGAACGACACAGACTGCCAGTTTATCAGTTCAGTTCAAGTGGATTCATTTAGCAGCTTAACAGGTGTTTGGCACTTCCCTGCCTAGCCTCCTGTGGTGGGCACCCAGTCAGAGGCAGCTTCTAGAACAGGAGGGGCAGGAAAGCCATTGAATTTGGTTGCTGATGGAAATGGCACAAACTGCTGGACCAGCAGTTCATTCCTGTCACTAGTAGCAATTTGAAAAAGAGTATCTTTCAGCTCCAGTCCGAGTTAGGGTGACTATGGCCCATTTTTAAAGTTTTTAACACCAATTCGCAATGATGGGAGTGGCCATGCAAAATGCCACCAATCGCATGCACTTGCTTGACACAGAGACTTCGGGAATGTGCCACTCGGGCACCGACAGCTATTTTTGAAAGAGAGATATCTTAATTAGTTGTGCCTAATATAACAAGTGTTAAAGCTGGACGGTCACCAGACAAATGGTTTCCAGTAAAAAGCTCAATATACAGTGGTACCTTGTATAAAGGAATTAATTCGTTCCAAATGAAATTATGTTAAGCAAATTTTCCTTTATACAAATTCCCCATAGGAATGCATTGAAAATGGAGTAATCCCTAATCGCGACCATTTTTATGTTGTACAGATTGGGCCAATAGAAGATTCTGTTAAGCAAATTTCCCCTGTCTCCGGAATTTTTTACGTTGTAAAACGTAATGTTATACAAACTGTTTGTTATATGAGGGTCCACTGTATAGGGTAGAGTCAGCTGTCCTTTAAAAAGCCTCACACCCCACCCCTCTCTTTCCGAAAATGTGGATATGCAGAGGCTCTGCTATATACTGAACATCATTCCACTATGTGGATTGAGGCATGGTCGCGGTGATGAGTGCCTGAAGAAAAAGGAGTCTTTTGGTACCTTGAAAACTCATATTTTAATTAGGAAAGAGGATTTTGTGAACTCGAGTTCCTACCATGGGTCATCAAATATATAGAAGGCATGGAATTATAATAAGCAGTGGCGTGAAAGGGAAATGAGGGGGGATGCCATAGCAATTATGTTAAAGCTTAAATATATGCAAAATAGTTACAGTGACTCTTCCCAAAGCAGTCTTGGCCCTAGCTGAGTCTTTTAGTAAGGTTTTAGAAAACTGCTATCTCATTTCAAGACAGAGGTGACAGAAGTGAACTTCATGATGGAATGCAGTTCCAATTTTTATGGCTACATCTGGAAATAACAATTTCTAGCCACTGTCCAGAGATTTAAAAGTGGGACATTCTCTGCCTGTAGGCTGACAATCTGGCAGATGGGACACAAAAGGAAAAATGATTTGAGAAGGAAAAGGATATCTACGTCCTCTTTATACCTTGTCTATCTATGCCCAAGGCAAGCTCAGAGTGGCATGCAAATGACAATTAGCCAAGATAAGCTAAAATAATTTTAAATATGGATTTTTAAAAAGAAGCAGCAGCAGGAATAAAACAACAGCCGCAAATAGCATGAGTATCAGTAATTATAATACAAATGTAGGCTGAATGGAGTCAAAAGATTTTTCAGGCATGTAACTTACAGGGAATAGAGATGGGCACGAAACGAACATTTTTTCTTTTCCGTTTCCATTTTTTCATTTCATTATGCAACGAACTGACAAACGAATTTTGTCTCCAAAATGAAACGAAATGAACAGAAACACCGGAAATTTTGTCGTGCATTTTGTTTCCATTACTGCAATATAGTGAACTGCTTTAAATGCTAAAAAAATCACAAAAAATTGAAATAAATGGTAACAAAACGGTAATGAAATGAACGAAAATGAAAACGATTTTTTTGCAAAAATTCACGAAAAACAGAAACAAACCGAAACGGACCCTCCAAACAACAAACGACAAACGAAACGTCTTTTTTTAATTTGTGCCCATCTCTAACAGGAAATAAAGAAGTTTATAGTTTTTGCAGAAGGACCACAGAATTGCTTTCTGCCTTGTTGCAACACAGAGATGTCTAGTTATTTTTTGTCAACAACAAAAATGTGTAAAGAAATATTGTACCCCTTTCCCCCATGCATCTTTCATGACAGCAAGGCTGTGTGGAATACAAAATATTCCTGCTTGTTTACTTGTTTGCTGTTCAGTGAAACTTATAATGCTTATCCCTAAGCCCACCCTGACCACAAGCCAAACAGAAAACCCGCACAGCAATGGTGCTGCTGCCTTATGAATGATTCAAGTGGTGAGACCAACTGCCACAAAATGAACAACCGAGACTAAATCTAAGCAGCCCTTCCATGACAGCCAATGCTGTGATTGAGTGAAGATGAGGACAAAAGAGGATGAGAATTTGGCTCTCTGCAGTTCATATCAGTTTAATTACTTTGTTACATCCACAACACAAACTTTGGCACTGTACACTCCCTACTATCTGCGCTCTTCCTGGATAACTAATGCCCCAGTTTCTTAAAACCCCAAGAAACAGTTCCAAAGACTCCCACTATCCACTAAGGGTCAAAATTAGAGATGGGCATGAAATGTAAAAATGGGGTTTCAGTTCGTTTAGTTTTGTTTCCCGTTTCATTTCATTTTGTTTCATTAGGTTTGCTTCATTTTGGAATTTTTTTAATTAAAAAAATCATTTCATTTTTCATTTTGGTTTATTTTGTTTCTCTGTGTTGTATGTGTTTTGTGTGTCTTCTTTTACTGTTTTGGGGGCTGGGGTGCATGTGTTGTGGTTGTGCACTGTGTGTGTGTATTTTTTCCTCCCCCAAGCCTGTGCGACAGCTGAATGGTGCTGGGGGAGAAAGATTGCCAATGTGAAGCTCCCACATTGGCAACTGGGCCATTTTCAGAGGGGTCCTGCCCACCTGTCCTTGGCTGGACCCCTTTAAAATGGCCCAGTTGCCACCAGGGGGTCCCCCCAGTCCCAACCATTCTCAGACATCTCCTGCTGACCTGTCATTGACCGGACCCCTTTTAAAATGGCCCAGTGGCTAACAGCGGGTCCCCCCAGTGCTGACTGGACCATTTTTAAAGGGGTCCAGCCCATGACAGGTTGGCAGGACCCCTCTGAAAATGGCCCGGTTGTCAATGTGGGAGTTCCGCATTGACGACCTGACCATTTTCAGATGAATGCTACTGACCTGTCATTGGCTGGACCCCTTTAAAAATGGCCCAGTCGGCACCAGGGATCCCCCCAGTGCCACCTGGGCCATTTTTAAAGGGGTCCAGTTGCTGACAGGTGGGCACCAGGAAAGTGCAGGGTTTTTAAATTCCTCCCCCTACCGAAGCCTGCACTCCACTTGATCAGAGGTGGCTTCAGTGGGGGAAAAAGGCCACCCTTTCCCAGTGCCAATGGGACACGTTGGGGGGACCAACTTTTCCCCATAGGAATGCATTGCTTCAATGCATTCCTATGGGGAAATGAAAAACAAAGTGGACGAAACAGACATTTCCGTTTTGTTTCATTTTTCTTTGATGGGTCCATTTGTTATTTATTTCGTTCCCTAACAAAATGAATAATGAATAACAAAACGAATAAAAAAATTACTTCGTCCCCATCTCTAGTCAAAATTATAATTTCACCAAGGAGGTTCTAAAGTGTTTTAATAATATAACGGCTAGAATCCATTTGCAGGTACTGCAATGCAAAGTTATGCTTGTGAAAGATTGCTTCGCATTACTTCTAGGCAGGTTAAATTGTGCAATTTAATTCACAGGGTGACTAGTGATATATACATGCATGGATGTGACTGCCACCTTGATAATAATGTCGCTACCATCTCTGCAACATTGTGTTATGCAAGCATAGACAATTAGTTTAATTTCATTTTAACATGGGTAGATTACCTTATTCTTTTCAGATATATACTTTTAACTATATCATAAGCCCCCTTGGGTGCCAATTCTGGGGAAAAGGTCACAGACAAATAATTTCGGCAAGGCATTTAGCACCATCTTAGCATATTTGCTTACTCAACAACATATTATTAAAATCAGCTTTTTAATTTACAACAACCAACTTGTCCAAACTACTATTGCTGCTACCACTGCTATTGTTTATCATATATTGCTAATTTGAACTGATCTTGGCAGTCTGCCTCACCTCAGCCCACATAGGTTCCCAACTGATACCCTGGCATTGGGTAAGCATTGTGGGAGGATAAAATGAAAGTTCTATGCCTGATGCCCCAAATACCTGTATCTTGGAGTTGAACTGATGAATCTATTTGTTGATTCATTTTGACTTTAAAACCATATAAAATGGTCTGCAAGGAACACAGAGATGCCAACAATGCAAGAAAGCTTCTCCTGACTCTCCTCTATAAGCCTTGAAAATCAGGTGAAATTTGGGCTCTGGATGTCCACGCTATGTACCCCCAAATAGTATTATACTTGTGGCCTCACAATCTTCTTTCTCAATCTTTTATTTACCTAATTCTATCAGGAGACTATACTCTCCAGTGATTTGGAAGAGTGAGATAAACCTGATATGTTATGGCCAAAAACTGATTTATCATTTTTAGGAACATGGATAAATGTATATAGCAACCTTCCCCATCATGGTACCCTCCTGATGTGTTGGACTACAGATCCATTCTTTGTCATCTAGCATAGCCCATAATTAGGGATAACAGAAGCTGCAGTCCAACACAGGGTTGAGGAAGGCATTTATAAATAATTCCAGCAACCAATCCAATGCATGTCTATTCAGAAGAAACACATGTTTTTCAATGATGTTTGCACCTAGAAAAGTGTAGACAGTACAGATGAGGGCAAATAAAAATGAAGTGTGATATTCATCAGAAATTGCTGATTTGTCTAATTGTTATTGCTTGGTATTTGTCAAGTCCAGAGCCCCTGATGAATACAAAGTGACAAATATTTATCTTTGTAATTCATCCCCTGGTATGCAAGCTAGGGTGCTAGAATAGCCATTCTAGCAGCCTAGCTTTCTTGCCTAAAAAAAGGCTGAGATACCCCTCGCCAAGAGTCAAGACAATCATTGATTTGTTCGCAAAACTAATTCTAAGAGTCAATTTGACAATCATATGATTGGCCAAAAACTGATTTTAAAATATAGCAACCTTCCCCATCATGGTATCCCTTACAATCTTTCCTGCTTTTCCATTAACACTGAGTGTCAATGGTGAGCATCAGGAGTACCTGTTTGGACCCTTCTCAGTATCTGCTACTAAACTTAACCCCCCCCCCAAATGCTTCAGAGACTGTCCCTTCCTTCTGTCCTTTGGCTAGCTGCCTTTGATCTCTTGCCCATGTTCTGCTCTCTAAAGGCAGATGCATGGAGATGTAGCTCCCCACTATACAATGGTACCTCTATTTAAGAGTGGCTCTACGTAAGAGCAATGTGACTTAAGAGCAGAAAACCATTGGTGTTTTAACTGCCGCCTTACAAATTTTAGATGCATTCTGCTCTACTTACAATTTTTTTTTAATTTCAATTCTTTATATTTTTTTCATTGTTTTAGATACGGCACCTCTACTTAAGAGTTGTTCGACTTAAGAGCATGCATTTGGAACAGATTGAATTCATAAATAGAGGTACCACTGTATAAGTAAAAGAACAAAGCCATTAACTGTAAAGTAATATATTTTAGTTCTGTTTAACCAAGAACCATCCTGACTGATCCTTTTTGCTTTTCCATGGAAAAGGGTGACATGAGGCAGATCTCTCCACAGTCCTTCTCTGCACTAAAAGGGGAATTACTGCCTGCCAAATCCTTCAAACAAAAGGCAGGTACCTCAATACCTGAGCAAGCATACAGATGAACTGGTGACTTTGCTATAGGAACCACCTGGCATGAGCAAATTCCACATTGCTTCCCAAAGCAATTACCAAAACAAAAACAAAAACTATGAAACTGTGTCATATGTTGGAAGTAACCATGCCATCTGCCTATCCTACATGGATTCTATAAGCAAGCAATGTTACCAATATGTTGGGGAATCTGAGTACTGCACTGACACAGTCCCCAAAATGTGAGAACAGCATAATCGGCTATTTTCAGTGCCAGAATAATATCAGCTGGTAGTTTTATTTCCTGGCCCGGAGCTCATTTGCCCACTGGGGGCTCCTGAGTGAGTTGTTACTTTGATCTTCCAGAAATGGATGCTGCTTCCAAAGGATGAAAAATGTATTTTTCACCCCTGTGAATAATTAAAATGTAATTTTCAAAAAAAGGAAATACTCACTGATCTGATTTGTAGATGCACTGTAAAAGGCGTTAACAGTGGTTGGGCTAGTAAACCATCTGTAAAAACATTAAGAACAAATTGGCTCTTATGAGTTTAAGAACACAGAGAGAACTTGGTGAAACAAAAAAAAACCATTAGAAACTGTGCAATTAGATATTTAAAAAGTCAAGCCTCACTCTTATTTCCAGTTCCTATTTATGATGGAAGTCCAAGCAACTACTGAGTAAAGACCTTTCTGAAAAGTAACTAAAAGTCCTATGGCACCTTAAGGACTAACAAGTTTTATTTAGCTTAAACATTCATAAATTGCAATTGGAAAGTTTTTAAATTACTTATAACCATCTATCTGTGTCTAATAAGGTCATCATAGTTTGACTAGTAAGTTTCAATCAATGCATTTCAACCCATTCACCCACAAGCTTCTTCTGGGTACATTTTTAGTTTCTCAAGACTGAATTGCAAGTTACATGTCATTATTTTGTTCTGAACTGCCCAGAGTGGCTTCCTGTCAGATGGGCGGTATATAAATTGAATTCTTCTTTTTCTTTTTCTTTTTCTTTTTCTTTTTCTTTTTCTTTTTCTTTTTCTTCTTCTTTTTCTTCTTCTTCATCATCATCATCATCATCATCATCATCATCATCATCATCAGCAGCAGCAGCAGCAGCAGCAGCTAAAATCCTTTCAGTTACATACTGTAATTATAGCTGATCTTCATGACGGAGTAATTAATACTGTCAAACAAAACCTGTGCTGATCAAAACAAACTAATTTCCAAACTACAAATGACATGAAAAACTCATTCTGTGAAAATTTGACAATTATTTTCAAATACTTAAACAATTATCCCCTAAAATCTATTTTGACCCTTTGAAACTACAACCAAAATTTTCCTTGTGTGTCCACAGCACTTTCACATCACAGAAATTCTCTTGTTCCTATCACTGTCTAGGATAATTTCAGCAGAGGCATTTTCCCTGAGTATCAGGGCTGAACTGTGTTCTAGCAAACCAAACTTTTTATTTAAAAATGGGGGGAGGGGACTTTGAAGATTAATGGAAAATGAACAGTTAGGTCCAAGTCGAGTTGAGCCATTGAATTACCGTATATACTTGAATATAAGCCAAGTTTTTAGCCCTTATTTTTGGCTGGAAAAATGCCCTTGGCTAATATTTCAGTCAATAAGTTTCTCAGTTTTTTTTGGGGGGGGTAAAAATTAGGTGCTCAGATGGCTTGGGGAGGGCAGAGGAGGGCACGTCCTGATCCAGCGAGCGATAGTGGTGCTTCTGCTTCCCATATGGTTCCAATGAGAAGGTTTTGGGCACCCCCTTTGGCGCTTCATAACTCAGCCCCCTTATCCCCAAATGTTTCAAAATTTCACGGGGGTTCCTTAAAATCACTTTCTTAAGGAACCCCTGCTACTTTGGTGCCCCCAAAGTAGGTAATTTTGAAGCACATAATTTTTAAAAAATATGCACTCAAAATTATTTTTTAAAATATGCAATCAAAATTTACTTACCTTGGGACTCCAAAGTAGCAGGTGTACCTTCAGAGAGTGATTTCAAGGAATCACCCCTGGAATTTGGAAACATTTGGGGGTAAGGGGGATGAGTTATGAAGCTCCAAAGCAGGTGCCCCTAGGAAAAAAACCTTCTACTCCAAAGCTGATCTGGTGGGAGAAAAGGCTGCTGCTGCTGCTTCCCATATGATTCCAATTAGAAAGGTTTTTCCTAGGGGGAACCCCCTTTGGAGCTTCATAACTCACCCCCTTACCCCCAAAGGTTTCCAAATTTCAGGGGGGTCCCTTAAAATCGCTTTCTTATGGTACCCCTGCTACTTTTTGCCCCCCAAATAAGTAATTTTGAGTGCATGTTTTTAAAAAATATGCACTCAAAAGTATTGTAAAAATCAAAATTTACTTACTTTGGGTATCCAAAATAGCAGGGGTACCTTCCCAAAGTGATTTTAGAGAACCCTCTAAAATCTGGAAAGATTTAGGGGTAAGGGTACTTAGTTATGAAACTCTAAAGGGGCTGGGAGTAGTACCGGCAACTGTACAGGAACTGTGGAGGCAATCAGGGAGTTTACTCTATGGTATTAACTCCCTAATTGCCTCCACATTCCCAGCACACATTACCAATTACTACCCACAGCTCCTTTAGAGTTTTAAAAAAAACACCCTCCCTCAGCTTTTACTCAAGTCAATGTTTTCCCAGGTTTTTGGTGTAAAATTAGGCCTTGGCTTATACTTGGGTCATCTTATACTAAAGTATATAAGGGTAGTTGCTAAATAGTGCAGCAACACTTATGTAAATCCCATTGATTTAATGGGACTGTCCCTTGGATTCAGGGTTGACATATTTATTACAGAATGAATTTGTGGGAAGTGTAGCCCACTTCATCAGATGCATGGAGTACTGCCCAAGAAACATATATAATTTGGTCATATACAGTAAAAACTATTAATCTCTTGGAGGGGATATCACTCCAATACCATTATTCCGCATTTGATGACATGGGCTAAGGTATTGCAGGGCTTTGTGTTGCTTTTTAATAGAAAAACATAAGCACCAATTTAGAAACTGGGGCAAATGAAAAGAGGCTTATTGGCCTGCAGATGTTCTACGGTCTGCAGAACATCCAGATTAGTGATTAATCAACAGTTGTTATTTTATAATTTCAAACCATATGGATAAAAAACCCCACATGTATTAATGGGGCATATCTGAAAGGTATTCTGATTTTAAATTCAAGACCCTATCAATCTCTCCAAATCAAACCTGAAGATAAAGAGGGGGAAAATATGCTGCTCATTATAACTGCTTCCAATTTTTGTTAATTTCTTTCCCATGCGATTCCCTCCACAACTTAATTCATACCCCTACTGGTCTTCTACACCTATCTCCTTCTTTGGTCTTCAAAAGTACCACACAAGTATGCCACTGCCATGTGAGCATGTTAAGGGACTCAGCAGGCAAAGCCATGCCCATGGCACCTGAGCCTCCCTACCACTGAGTCTGTGATGTGCCGTGTGACACATTCACTTCTCTATGCAAGCGCTGGCTGAGAAAGGTTGAGGGTGTTGTTGCGATCATTCACAGTAATATCATGCTCCGTTCCCATCACGTTGTCATCTTTCATCATATCAGGGAAAGCAAACAGTGAATCTCATGTGTTCAGAGGTGGTGACCGACTCAAGGCTGATTGTGGCTTATGTGTCACTTTGCAAACATGTTATCATAACGGCATGTACACCCGAGGTCACGGAGAGAGAATGCACTCACACTGGAGATATACTCAGATTAAGAAAGAAGTAGCTGACTGGATAGCTGAATGAGATGGAGAACCAGTCTGCTGAGCCAGGGGTCAGGAGTTCAGTTCCCTACTGTGCCTTGAAGGAGTTGAGCCAGCCTGTGGGATCTTGAGCAAAGTGCTTAGTTCTAGAGTGTCTCTCTCTGCATGCAGATACACACACACACACACACACACACACACACACACACACACACACACACACACACACACACACACACACACACACACGAATGCCAAACCACTTCTGAATATTCTGTATGTAAATCTTCCAAATGGCCATTAGCCAGAAACAAGATGGTGGCACATATCTGACTGATTAGCAGGATTTAGATACTGTGAAATGAAGCCAAAGCTCCATAGCCAAGTGGAACTTACTTGGCTTTGGCATGCTAGAAGTACATATAAAGATCTGGTTGGGAAGAGAGTGTACCATCACACCGGTGGTAACATGTATTAGTGATATAATGGAAGCTTGTCAACACAGCTTGAAATAGAGCTCTTATACCAGAATACTGAAACACTGTACAATTGGAAATTGAGCCTCCAGAATCACACCAAAAGAGCACATCAGAATACATCTTGCTGACGTAAATAAAGGCAGGTGTGATGAACTGTGGTTCATTGTGAGACATTAATTGGAACAAGCAGTACATCATGTGTTTTCCATAAAGAACTCTAAAATATTTTGCAAGGCTAAAGTATAATAACTCTCCCATCTGTTTTCCCTGAAAGTTGAAAGTAAAGATTATAATAAGGAAAAGATTAGGGTTTAATATGTAGTGCATGCCATGAAAGGGAAGCTCCTTAACTGTACCTCTTCTCCAATGGCATTTTTATCCTACGATTCTCAACAAAATTGTTCCAAAATGAACTCAATATAGTATTATCTGTAATGAACTGGATTAATTGATTATGGACTTAATCATTCAGTATAAAAAAATTAAATGCATATTCAGGCAATGCATATTCATTTTCATTTGACATATCTCTGTAGGTCTTTGAACAGGCAGGAATTTTATTCAACCAAAATAACAAAGAACTTTTAAATACCTGAAATTAGATATCTACAGAAAAAAATATTAAGCCTGCAGAATTTATGTAGGAGGCATGGAAAGCAAGACCTAATTCTCTCTCCAACCAGCACCACTTTGGAAAGGCTTTTTAATAAAACGGTAAGACGGCAGATATTTTTTCTGTAAGATAATAGAAGGGAAAAGATGACTGACATCTATGCCAAAAAGTCAGGAGGAAAATATTTAACAGGGTTGACTGCCTTCCAATTTCAGAGTCATTTATGGCAGCAGCCAAATAAACTAATTTGAAATACAGCAGCACACCATTTATAAAGAGATGCTTTTACGCAGGGCAGCCCTGAATGACTTTTGCAATGACCTGCAGGGACACTGGACACTTTTATTGGAAATTTAAAATGCCACAGCAACTTTCAAGACTTTTCCATGGTCTTGACCTTTGACTCTGTCTCTTTATTCATATCTCCTTCAGTTATCTCAAAGCTTTCTTTCTGCTAAGTTCTAACACAAAGTAGTCTATCAGGTTTAACCGAAACACATCAAAGCTATCTTCCAGCCCTTCCCTGACAGTCCCACTACTAATGCTTATTATTTAAAGTAGTTTAGATATTTTGAACAAAGTTTTAGTTCTTTTAAACATCCACTCTTGGACATTTTTTCCATAACATTTTGCATTATGAAACAAAACACTTTCCTCCCTCCCTCCCTTTTTTGTAACTCCATGGTGTTGCTAGCCTTGAAATCTTCATAAGCGCCCTGGACACATTTATTACTAAAGGAAATGAAGCTCTGAGTTCAAAATGAGGAAAAGATTTTGGTGACCCACTTAGCATGGTGTATTTTTCTTTAAGGATCTACATACTTGATTTCAGAATCTTGCCTGACTGGGTGACCTGGATTTATTTGCAGTTTTTTTGTCAAACCTGGTAGAACAGTAGGGGTGGCCCTCTCCTGAGGCAAGCTGAGTCCTCTGTCCCAGGTAGCAAAGGGATATGGGCAGAGAATACAGTTCCTCCTTGCTGTCTCGAGACGACTCCACAGTGGATCTATGTAGAGCAAGTGCTACAGAAGGAAAGCTGGTGACGAGGCTTTGGATAAGAGGTGGGTTGGATTCTGGAGGGCCATGCCATCCACACAAAGCAGGCAGCAAGGGCCTCAGAAAGATGTCAAAGTCCAAAAGGTTCCCCCAGCATGGTCTGTCCTAAGGCCAAAGAGCTATAATCCAGAGAGCCACAGAGACCACCTGAGCTTTTTCTCTAGATAGTATCCTTGCCCAGTTTGAGCAGGTAGTGCTGGAGTTTGGAGAGAAACAAATCTATTTTTCTTCCTCCACCTCACCACCACCACACACACACTTTAAACAGTGCATAGGCACTGAAGAGCAAAGAGTAAAAGGTGTGCTACATAGTACAATATACAAAGAGTTCAGAGAGACACTGTGACAGAAGGGGGTCCAAGACTTTTTTTCTGCTGGTCTCTATGGGATTTATGGCAAAACGTATTGTCTGGAACTAGCCATGCACCAACAATTTTTCTACAATCATATCAAGGCCAACCAGAAAACAAGAAATGCATGTCTGCCCACTAGACATGGGCACGACCAGAAAAAATGATGTTTCGAGTTTTCGATTGTCGGAATGGGTCCGTTTCGGGTCGTTTCCGTTTGTCGTGAAATTTTTCAAAAACTTGTTGTTTCTGTTTGTCGTTTGTCGTTTCCACCGCGATTTAGCGCGATTTGACTTCCCAGAGCATAGGGGCGTCCTGCAATAAGGGCCAGCGCTAGGTGTTTTTCCACCCTAGGTGGCGGGCGGGGTGGGGGGCAGGCGGCGGGGGGAGGTGCGGGCGGGCACTGGTTGCGGGGGGCCATGGGCGGGCGGCGGCCGCGGGCGGGCAAGTGGGCGGGCGGTGGCACAGGCTGCAGGCAGGTGGCGGCACGGGCAGACGGGTGAGTGGGCAGTTAGGATATCACTTAGGATAGAGGTTCTGTTCTTGGCTTGCACCCCAAATGTGTGTGTGTGCAAGCAAATTGAAGTTGGGAAAATAGAAAATAAATGGTAGTATATAATATATTTTTAAAATAAATCCACACCTCCCACTCCCAGTCGAACCTCCCCCTTTATCCAATATCAGAAAAAAATCCTCAAACTGCCAGAGAAGAAATAAAGAATAAACTGCTATTCCTTTCAGCAGACAAAGCTGTAGGGAATCAAAGAAATTATTTTCTAAATTCAATTCCCTCCCTCCCTGACTAACTTAAATCCTAAAGCCTCCAGCCTCCCTCCTCAATCTCGATTGGATCACACCAGCACCAGCAGCCAGCCCTCCTCCCTCAACCACATCCATACACCCAACTGCGATTTCTGGAAGGTGCCTCGGCTTTTTATGCCCTCCGAGACATCCAGGTGTCAGTCAAAAACCTGGAGATGCCATTGGTGGAATGGTTCAAAAAATTTGCATGGTCCCATCCCATGTCCAGCCCAAATGGGCAGGTCTAAAAAAATGAAAAATAAAATAAAATAAAATAAATACAATGTTTTATTGCTATAAAAAACCCACTGCTGCTACTATAAAAATTCAGGCATTTAAAATAAATAAATTTCACATGTTTCTGTGGTGATTTGGTGTGTTTTTTGACCACGATTTCAAAAGAAAAATTGTGGTCGCCATTTTGGATCCCCCCCACCGCATGGCATGCAGCGAGAGAGACGACGAGGATGACCCCCCCCCCCAGCCTGGTGCAAGCAGCCCAGGACAGGAAAAGAGGGGGAGAAAGGGCGGGGACCCCCCAGAAACCACCCCTCTGGTAGATGGCAAAGCCTCAGGCAGGCATATTTTCGCCTGCTTTTTTTGGCCGGGAGTCGGGGGTTTTTTAAAAAAACTTTTTAAAACTTTTTCTGTGCTTTGCATCGTGCAATCGCCGCGATGCCACAAACGGAAATGAAAAACCCGACCAATTTTTTCTTTTTTCGGTTCGAGTTCGAGTTCTGACAGCTTAATTATCGTTACCTTTTCCGTTACGTAACGGAAACGATAACCTAAAACGGAAACGACAATTTCGCCGAGTCGTGCCCATGTCTACTGCCCACTCATGAATTCATATTTGTATTTTATTGCAGGTACATAAGATAAAGTAGGAGGGAGGACATATTGCCTTTCAGATGCCCATTTCCCATCATGGCTCACCATAAGAAATGGGTACAAAGCACTGGTTCTGCAATCCATACCAGTTAGTTTCTTAGCTGAGCAGGTATTCGGTACTTCAAAGCCCTGTCTCCTCTGGCAGATGCCCACTCAGAAGCAGTGGCCTGGCTTCCCTGTCCCACCTCCTCTGAGCACTGCCTCTGAGTGAGCACCCACCAGAAAAAGTTTTGAAGCACCAAACACCTGTTTGTCCAATAAACAAACTGGCACAAACCACCAGACTAGCAGTTCGTGGCCATCTCTACACCATCGGCCATGATAGCTAGACCTAACAGGAACTGGAAGTCAGTGACACATGTAAGGGCACCAATTCCCCTGCTCATTAATATAGGAACCCAGCACCAGCGGGTGACCCCTGGTAAATACAGTATATGAAATGGAAAAGGTTAATTGGAAATGTATGCTGAGATTCTACACAGATGTTGGCTTCAGATTAGGAAGAAATGGCTTTTCACAATCCAAGTAGGAATTGCCCAGAAACCCCACCTAGAGCCATGCCAAACACACCACTGGAAAAATAATCAGCAATAATAGAGGTCTGTTCTTCCAAACTCCTCTGGGGGGGCACTACTCTCTTATTAAATGGTAATCTTCTTTTGGTCACCAATAGGGATGGGCACGAAACAAACTTTTAATTCATTTAATTATTCATTATTCATTTCGTTAGCTAACGAAATGAATAACAAACCAACCCATCAAAGAAAACTCAACAGAAACATAATGGAAATTTCCATTTCGTTCTCTTCCTTTTTTGTTAACCCCCTCCTACCTTGTCCTCGCCACAATCCTCCTGGTCCTGGCAGAGAAGGTAGGCCTGTAGAGGAGCTGGCCCTAAGCCAGCACCTCAAAAAGCCTCCACTGGGGACTTTTAAAACAAAATAGGAGCACTGGCCCTGCGCCAGGGGTGGCCAGGTTGGCACTCTAAAATGAAGGGGGGGGGATAAAACAAGTGCCGACCCTGTCCCAGGGGCCATGTGGTCGGCACTTTAAAAAAAAGAGCGCCGTCCGGGCCACAGGGGTGGCTGGGTCTGCACTCTAAAATGAAGAAAAAAATAGAAAAAAATAGAATCAGCACTGACCGGGCCCCTCAGGCCACGCGGTCAGCGCTTGAAGGAAAAAAAATGAGGTGCTGCAAATCGGAAGTGATTTCCGGTTTACCTGAAGTCACTTCTGGTTTGCAGTGAGGCCATTTTGGGGCCTCCTGAAGGCCCATGAAGGCTCTCACAGGCCCTTTTGGGGTAGGACCAGGCTGGAGGTAAGTACAAGAGCCCCCAGCTAGGCCCCCACAGGCCTTATTCAACCTGCATCTGCATATCACGTAGTTTCAATTATTGCGGGTCAGGTCAGGTCCCTAACCCCTGTGATAGGGAGGGTATCACTGTACCATTTTTGAAAAGTAAACAAACATAAAGGAAGCTTAGTTACACAGATAGGGAGGGGTGACATTAAGTAGCCCTTGAAAGAGAAAAAAGGACTTACGATAAAGCCAGTTGCATTCTTCTTCACACTGAGCTGAGAAATAATTCCCTTTCTTTCAAAGCATAGGCACGATGAGGGAAATATCCGTAGGGGACAGCCATGAAGTTCTTTATTTCAGGAATTATCTGCCAATTAATTTCTCCTTCAGTGACATTTTCCATCATGTTAAAAATCTCTAAAGGATATATAAATGCAGCTAATAGCCACTTGCACAAAAACAGACAATCAAGGCTGCTTATCTACTCTTTCAAAAAGGATCAAATTCCACCCCCTCCCCATGCTCTGGAAACTCTTGGACAGCTAAATATATGTTTTGCTGAACCTTGGCACAGAAGGGGCTAAACAATGATCTCTTCACCATTATCTCTCCAGTTTCAAGATACGTCTGCATAACAATTATTATACTGCTGCTGCAGTCATTACTATGGCCCCTATGCCACAGCTGGAAGAAATGCCTTAAAATAAAAGGCAGTTTCGCTGTGGCAATGGTCATGTGGTATTAAAGGCGATTTCTGCGTCCTCATGAACACTGTTTTCTTAACCCCCTCTGATGTGTCCCCACGAATGGAAGCTGCTTCAAAGTGGCTGGGAAGGGTGTGTGGGGAAAGGGGAGAGGAAGAGAGAAAATAACCAGTGTGGATATTGGAGGAAATCTTACTCTCTCTTTCTCAGGTTTTGATTGCCTATGCTGGTTATATTGAACAATGATCTAATTCTGATGGTAGTTGGTGGGGTGTCAAGCTCTCCCCTCCCTCCCTCCCTCCCTCCCCCTCTCTCTCTCTCTCTCTCTCTCTCTGCACTCAGCAGAGACAAGAGGAACTTCCAGTGGGGTGTTTTTCTGGTCTCTGCCCTCAGCTCCTCTTTCTTTTTCTCTCTCTCTCTTTATCTGCATGCCCAGGGGCACGCACACACACGCACACACTTGCGCACACACGCACACACTTGTACACACTCACGCACAACCTTGTCCCTTTGCTGTTGCTGCTGCTGCTACTACTGCAGAGCCAGACTACTAAAAGTGTAAGCGCAGTTTAGAGTCCTCACTGACGTTAGCTTCGGCTAAAAAGCCGCATCTGAATGAAGGCAAATTATTCCCACCTCCGGGGCTGATACTTGGAAAACTTGCTAGAGGGGGGCGTGGTCACTTTTTTTTTAAGCCGGCTGCTCATGGGGGCACAATTTTTGGAGGCGGTTTATCTTGAAGTAAGAAGCAGATTTAAGCGATAGCGGGACAGAAGCCTATCCTAATACAATGAATGTATTACACACCACAGACTATTTTTGTACCCAGTGAGTGAGATTCAATCCCCTAGACTGGAACTGAAATTGGCAATGATGTATAATAATAGGAAAATCATCATTTCCCAAGTGCTGATCATTATCCAGTTATAATGGTACTTTTCTCGCTACATGAGAGAGGCACCATCTGGCTTGGGGAAGACCCAGGATTTGCAAAAACAAAAACAAACAAACAAAACCATGCAAAACCCTTTTTTAAAAATCTAAAGCAGGGCTGCAACTTTGAGGGGCCAAGTGTGGCATGTGTCCTAGGCATTGTTCTGGGGGAAGGGTTGCCCAAATGCCCAAATAGTATTTGTACTTTGCACTATCCATGTTTGCCCCTGGTGACACAGACTCTAGTTGTGAGCCTGATCTATATCACCCCACAAATTATGGTCTACGGCAACAACAACAAGGGGCAGGATGGAACAGAGCACCCTAAAAGAGAATATAACTAACTTGATTTAACCATGCCCATGTGCAAACCACAATCCAGTGTTTACTTGCAGGTCTCTCTAGGCAGTCCACAAAGAAATAGATCTCATTTTGGACTGATTGTGTAGCCATCTCATGCAGTCATACAATGTATAGGAAATGTGTTCCAGCCTAACCCTGATCTGTGCTTCCATTTTTTTTCCAGACTAGGCTGGAGAATTCCCTCGCAGATGGAAGGGTCTGTTAAAGGAGATTGCTCCTGTTGAAGCAACCCTTTCCAGTGCAATCAGGTGTGTATCTTTGCAGCCATCTGATTGCACCCCTTCTCTGAAAGCAGATACTAGTAGAGATTACATGGAGGCTATGATACTGTTTCCACAGGGAGAGAAAAATGACTGAAAGAAACACAATATCTTGTAAATGCAAAAAAAAATATCAGCCATTAAAGCAGTGTTTTCCCAAAGCACTGAAAGATGCAGTTTCTATAAAATATGCAGATTAATGGCTAAGACAGAGGTAGGTCCAATTTACATGACTCATTCACAAGACCATAAAACAGCCTCCTCTTTCTCCTTCTCCTCTTCGGAAAATTATGTTCCTTTGGAAAATGCTCAAATTCTCAGGCTGATGAGTACTGCAAAGCATCTTATTTTAGAACAGATGCCTTCTGCTGAGGTTATGCCAAATTCGGGAGGGATCCAATATAATTATAGTGGGAAAGTACGAGAGATGACATTTGAATCGGTGTGATTAGAACCAGCAATATATAGCCAAATGAAGTTCCAGTAAGCAGCGGAACAGCTTGAAGAATGGCATATGAAACTGCTTATGCAATTGGTTGTAAAAGAGCTTGCACAAATGGAAAGAAAGTGCTGGGTACATGCTTATGCAAGGAAGAAAACTGGACTTCAGCTAGCTATACAAACTCTGTACTAGTGGAGTGAAAACACTGGACATCACCTAACATATCCACATATTGCTTTTTGATGGAGCAAATTCTATGGCAGCAGGACATGCATTAAACTCGCAAAGCCATTTCATCCAAGCTTATTATTCAAATCCATACATACAATGAGATGTGGTATAAATAACAGAGAATATGAGAGAAAGCCAGCTCTGCTGGTATGGACACATCCCCAGAGCAGCACCTTCCATCATCACCCAACCTGTGTACCATCTGAAAGTCTATGGCGACCGTTCAGGTGGGAGACCAAAACAGAGAGGGCAGGGCACTGTCCATAAGGACATGGAAATTGTCGGGCCTCTGCCCTGATGACACAGTTTGACTAGGCAAAGTAGCATTTCTGGATCTGAAAAGCAGACTCTGACCCTGTGGGAAAATGCTAGAAAGGAGGCACTACTATCATAGGAAGCAAGTAACTAAGTTATTGCTTCTTTCATGAAACATGGAGAGCATAAAAACTTCAGGTGTGCCATTCTGAATGGTCAGAGTTGACAGCAGAATCATAGAAACATAGAGTAGGAAGAGACCTCAAGGGCCATCCAGTCCAACCCCCTGCCATGCAGGTACCCCCATCACAGTATTTCCGACAGATGGTCATCCAGCCTCTGCTTAAAAACCTCCACAGAAGGAGACTCCACCACCCTTTGTGGCAGCATATTCCAATGCCAAACAGCTCTAACCGTCATGAAGTTCTTCCTAATGTTCAAACGGAATCTCTTTTCCTGTAATTTGAAACCATTGCCCTGAGTCCTAGTATCTGAAGCCATGGAAAACAAACCTGTTCCCACTTCAATATGACACCCTTTCAAATATTTAATCATAGCTATCATATCATCTCTCAGCCTTCTTTTTGAAAGGCTAAACATTCCCAGCTCCCTAAGCCACTCCTCGTAAGACATGTGTTCCAGACCTTCAACCATCCTGGTCGCCCTCCTCTGTAACCGCTCGAGGTTGTCAACCTCTAAATTGAGGCGCCCAGAACTGGACACAGTACTCCTGAATAGAGTGGTACAATCACTTCCCTTGACCTAGACACTATGCTTCTGTTGATGCAACCAAAAATCGCATTGGCTTTCCTCTGTTGAAACCCATTCCGTTAGCTTTGGCCCAGCACTCTAATCTGTCAAGGTCATTTTGAATTTTCATCCTATCCTCTAGGGAATAAGCAACCCCTCCCATCCACTTCAATTAATTCAGGCATTTTCTTTAATCTACTAACCTCCAAACCAATAAATGTAAAATCTCATTGACTCCAATGAGATCTAAAATATGTGTACCTCTCCCATTGCAATCAGTGGGAATGATAAACCTGAATTTTGGCAAGATGGTACTTGAAGTGCTTCTGCTCCTTGCCTTTTACTTGTGTGGTGAAGAGTCAGTTCAAGAATCACTTTCTTAATATTCCCCTACACACATATTACTCACTCTGTTTTGGGAACTTCTTTTCTAAGCCAGTAGAAATCGGACTGTGCTGCGTGTCGACGTGTCTGAAGTATGTTGCCAAAATAATCCGTTTCCGAAAACTTCATCTGGGAATAGAACACAAGAGTCATGCAAGTACAACCAATGAATTTACAAAGAATGATCAAAGAATATTAACTGTAATGCTTCCAAAGCAAAATAGCCTGAATCAAAATGTTCTAATTCTGAGCAAAAATTATCAATGCCACACAGCTGGGTTTAAAAAAAACCCTTATTGTGAAGGGTAACATTCAGTCTCCTATGAGGTATTTAATAGCTGCTGGTCTTCATACTTCTCTTTCTTTTTTGAATTGAAAGCAATAACATTTCTCTTGAAAAACAACATGCAGTGGCAGAGACGGCATCATTTCTATTAAAACAGATTGTTACCTCGGGAGGCATCTGATTCACAACAAACATAATTTTCTTTCTATATGTGTTAAAATGCAAGCACAACCCTACAAACACTTCCCTGGGATTAGGTCCCAATGAATCCAGCAGGAGCCATATCTGAATAAGCGTGCATAAGATTGTACCAAAAGTGTCAGAAAACTGGTGAATGCTAACATTTTGGAAGCTCTCTGGGAAATGTAAAAATGCAGGCATTTACTAGGCAATCTCGCAATTGATAAAATGTCTGGCTGACATCCGGCCTACTGGAAAACTTGTCAAATAATTATCCTACCAATTCCGTAACATGATACCACATATAGATAGATAGATAGATAGATAGATAGATAGATAGATAGATAGATAGATAGATAGATAGATAGATAGATAGATAGATAGATAGATAGATAGATAGATAATGCTGGGTGTATAGCATGATAGTTTAGTCATCTGGCTGTGGAGCTGCCAGAGATTAGGAGTTCAATTCCCTCAGCCTGCTGGGCATGGCCTTAGGCAAGCTGCACAGACCCAGGATGGCTCCAGAAAAAAAGGGAATGATAAACCACTTCTGAGTACTTGCTACCTGGAAAACCCTGTAAAGGGTCATAATTAGTCAAAAATGACTTGACAGAACATTATGATGATTATATGTACTATATAACGGTTATATCTCTCTCTATATATATACATGCATGCCACATGTGAAGCAGTGTATATATTTCAGCTACTGTTTGTGATCTACACCTCAATGCTAAGTGATATAAATGCTATTTTAGGCATCCTGGACACATCTTCAGAATAATTGTTTCACATTTTCCAAAGGCAGGATGGTAGCCAAACACATTTTGCTGATCGCAGGGTGTCTTGATAAATGCCCATAGGTGAGATGAAGTCAATTGTGTTCTAAAATATCAGCCAAAGAGCAAGCAGGAGCAAAGAGTTAATAATTCTGACAACTGACAAGAGTGGGATAAGCCAGAGCATGCATTTAAACATGAGAGGTTTACTGCCACTGCCACCCCCAACTAGAAAAAAATGAAATTGATCTGGCCAGGGAGCCTAAATACCCAAAGCAGCTATATACTTATTTATTTATTTTCCAATTATACCCTTCAGGGGCTAATAACTATTTCATTGCACTAAGGAGATAGTCACAAAATATGACTGTTGGCAGTACTGGTGGCTCAAATAATTTGTAATTAGATCTAATGCTAGGTCACTATTTCAAATTTAGAGTGTACTGGTAAAGATTCCAAGTAATTAACATCTAATAGCTTCTAGAGGCCTGCTTGAAAGAAATCAGAAACTTAGCATGCTTTCCCAAATGCCAAACATTTACTTCAAATCAAATAGTAATAAAATGCTCTCCACCAATGTGCACACTTATTTGTTTCAGTCTGTTCAGAAAAGAAGTCTACTGTACTTTTAGATATCTAATAAATTTGTTTTAGAGATATTAAGTTTATGTGTTTAATAAAGCATTAAGATATTCCAAAACATGCAGAATTATTCCAATCTTTCTCTTATACACTCAAAACTCAGTGACTGGTATCCTAGCGCACATATTACACTACAAAACCCCAGTGATGTCATCAGCTACATGCATGATGTGGCTGTTTCAAGAGAATTAAAAGCCTCCTATCTCCCCTTACAGGATTTATGGATCCCTAGTGGCCCCTTCATCATAGTAACTTGGGGGAATTTGGCAGGAAATGATGTAAAGATGGAAAACCGCTGGTAGTGGCCTTGGTCATGCTGCAATAACTGGTGGTGGCAATGTTCTAGCTTTACATTAATTCCCAACTTTATTCAACAGCTTCTAAAGGCTTCCTCAGAATCCCCAGGAATCCCCAGAACCGGGGGGGGGGGATTATTGAGAAGATTTAAGCCAAAAAAAAAACCAAATGAACTCCAGGATTAAAGTCCAACTTCCACCAAAAATACTGTGCTTCATATTAGACTTTCAGCTTTGCCTGCCAGTCAGAACCTTCTATCTGCTCCATCCGGGCTGTGTCTATCCATCTTCTTCAGCTGACTTAAAGTAACTGTTAAAATTGTGCAAAGTATGCAGGATAAATTCTATAGAATGGATTGGATGTGAAAAAGGTTCAATACTTTTCACATTGACTTTGGTGGAAATCGTATTGAAGGTCTACTCAATTGAAATAAAATTATCATGGACTATTTGCACACTGGCTACCAGAGTTCAGCACTGAGGAAACAGAAAACAACCCTCCCCAAATGTAGAATCTCACACTTTTGCATCAGCAAAAAAACGTATAGATGGGGGGGGGCTTCCAGTTCTGGTTATGTCCTGCAACTTTATCAGGCTGAATTCTTTCTTCAAACAAGCATTAACACACACACACACACCATAGAAGAGCCGCTTTCAGTGAAGGGGTGTGAATGTATGGAAACACAGAGCTATCTGAATAAGTGATTTCTCTCACACTTGTTCTATGGACTTGCCTTGCCCTTTTGCCTATTGCCTTCCTGGACTAGTAGAAAATGATGTTTTGAATAGAATAGGTTTCCCTTTGTTCTCTTTCTATGTTGTGGACATAAGGACGCAGTTTGAGAGCAGCACTAAAAAAGCTGTTTTTTTAAAGGAATGTTTATTTGACCTTGGTTAGACTTCAATGTTTTCAAAATAAACTGCTGGATAATATCTTCTCTCTGTCCTCACTCTCTGCTTCTCCCCCTCCCCCCATCTAGTCTCCTGCTTCTGAACCTCTCCCTCTTGAAAACTGAGTTGCAGAAACTACAAGTACAAGTGATATTAACCCTTGGATGTGAGCTATAAGAGCACAATGAGCTGGAAAATGTTGTCAGATCAACAGTTTGCCAACACATTTTTTGTGGATTACAGAAAATAATAGCCATTCTTACATCACAGATGGAACCACCTTCTGAAGATACAGAGACTTTTAATCTTTATCAGGATACAGAGCCAGAGCAGAGAGTTGATTTTAGTCTACAGATAACTACAACAAGAACTGTACAGGATGAACTCTTGAAGAGACCTGAATTTAGTCTTGATCAGGAGATAGAACCAGAACAGAGAGCTGATCTTAATCTGCAGACAAATACAATAAGATCTGTGCAGGATAAACGTGGATAGGCCAAATTCAGCAAGAAGGAAGCACATTTGTTTTATTGGATATGGATTCAGAGAAGAGCTTGGGAACTTTCCAGCAGCAAAGCAACTATCAAGATAGAAAAACCGATTTATTAAGATAACAGACCTAGCAGAAAAGGAGAAAATCCAGAAAGGGAAATTTTGGCTTAGTGAATTGATTACATAAAAAGATTGTTCTCTGTATTTTGATTGTCTAAAGCTATTAATTGATTGCCATGATATGGTAAATGGTAAATGGAAATGTGAAGACCAAGCTGAAATCTAAATAAATGTCAATCTGTTAGTTCTTTAAAAGAATTGTGGTAGGTGGGTATAGATAAGAACTTTTATACATAAAGTGAAATCTGTAGACCAAGATGTAACTCTTTTATAATAGCCCATAAAGTACAAACTTGAGTTATAAAAGTATCTCTTAGAAGAGGAAAATGTACCTTGTTGATGATATATATTATATATTAAGTCAGCTAAAATACAGTAGGACCCCTGTATCCATGGGGATCAGTTCTGTGACCCCCTGCAGATACAGACATCCACAGATAAGAGCTAATGCTCTTATCCGGGATGGCAATGGTGGCAAGGAGGGGAGGTGAAAGGAGGTGGCAGTGGTGGCAGTGGTGGCCGGGGAGGAGGTGAATGAATATCAAAGTGCCATCCGCCCTCCTTCTCTGCAACCTATGTTCACCCCTGCCTTTACTGCCAGGACAGCACAGGGAGTCTTCTCAACAGGGAAGAGGGTATATTCTCCGTAGTTGTTGCAGTGGTGGTGGTGGTAAAAGAGGTGCCCACGTGGACCTGCAGATGCTTGCGGGCTGTGTGGGTGCCTGTCCCCCACTGCTGCTGATATTCCAGGTAGACGGCACAGGCACCTCTTCTTCCGCCACCACTGATATTCCAGATGGGTGGTGCAGCCTCTGCAGCCACCACCACTGCGCCACCCAGGCTGGTATGCCACCACCACCCCTGCCCCACTCTTGGAGGCCCAATACCTCCCCCATCGATCCCACACATGGCACTAGAGGCTTTTCCAGTTTAAAAAATACTTTTTAAAAAGTAAGTTATTTTGTAGGTGAACAAAACATATTGAGCAATATTTACAGTATATAATCAATAGTTTGTGTTTTTAATACTAAAATTAAATATGCAAATGAGAGAATGCAACAGTTAGGTTGTCCATGAAACTAGAAAATGGTACTTGGCCCCACTGAGGACTCCGTTGTGGAATACCCAGGGAAGAACTGAACTCCCAAATACCTAACACAGTGAGCTATCCAGCCGCATAATATATTATTATGTAGAATGCTCCCATTGTTAATGGATCTGAGTCTGTGTTACTGATTTACTTGCTACATCACATTTATTTTTACCAGACCACTACAGTTAACCATTGTCAATAGAAACTTATGAAACTCATTAGGCTAAATCAAGTATTAATCCTACCCAGAGAAGCCTTGCTGAAACGAATTAGATAGATTTATTAGACGTAAGTAAACTCACATACTGTTGATTTCAATTGATTAGGCCTTGATTGTCTAAGTTTCATATTATCTCAGACAGCCCAGCTTTAGCTAAAGGAACATTACATTTGTTCATTGCTTTTTGAAGCAACAAATGGATTCAACATTTGATATAGGCCAGTACCCAGCTCGCTATTCATTCACATGGAGTTCCAGCTACAGAAGCTGCCATGGCAATCTGATAAGGTGCCAACTGTGCATAGTCATGTGCCTGGATATGTGATCTGGTTAAGCACTCCAGATGTAGCATGTGATTGGCTTCTTATCAGATTACCTCAGCCGCTTCCATGGTTGGACTTCCCTGCATGCAAACGTTGAACAGGATAGTGAACTTCTGGGTTGGCTGAAAAACATGGAAATAAATTAGATGCCCTAAGTTACCTGTAGCTGTCTGAATAGCTAGGTACATTGGGAATCTGGCTACAAAGCCATAGGTTGGGAGTTTGGTTTTTCTGGGGAGAAAAAGGCAGCCTGTACATTCCCAGGATGCCCCAGAAGAAAGGAATGCTAAACCACTTCTGAGCATTCTCTACTTGGAAAACCCTGGAAAAAGGTTTCCATAAGCCAGAATTGACATGATGGCACATGATTATTATGACCGTGTGACTTAAATTCATCATTTTCAGTTGCAGACATCTTTTTCTATAAAAGATTAGTTGTAGCTGTTGTCTTGGCTGGCTTTAAATGCCTGTAACTGTAGAGTTTTGTACTGCCAAAATTTGACAGAATATGAACATAAAACAATACTAAGAGTGACTTATTATAATTTCCCAGTCTGCTTTAACAACCAAATCTCAGTAGTTAACTATTGATCTCAGAGTTGTGTGGTGTATTGGGGTTACCTCAGTGAAATATTTGGTAATTTAGTGGGAAGATCATGACTCAGAAAATGGATAGCAATTATCATTAAAGTGCTCCAGTGACACAGCTGACAGCAGTGTTTTGCATTAAAGACAGACACTGCACACAATGCCAAGAAAACAGAATGACAGATACGGTAAAGGCTTCTCTTTATGGATTAAGTAAGGCTTGAGTTACTTACTTGTCATCCTCAATTTCAATTAGAAATGCTTTATTCTCATGAGATGTGATGCTTGACAAAAGACTGGTGTAAAAAACAATGGCGTTCAAGTAGACTCAAGAAATGTGCACAGCAAGCAAAATGCTTATAGCTAAAGGCATACATTTTAGAGTTGAAGTGGAGTGTTTATGATAGTTAATATACATTTGCTTCCAACACCACTGAGAAAAGTCTATATAACAAAACCATAATTCTTCCAAGAATATATGTCATGAATCAGATGCCAATTAAGCGTCATTGAAATCCAGCATCCTCTCACTGCCACCACCATAATCACCACAGTTTAAGGCTCTGGATAGTTTCTCTGGACATTTAGAAAGATAATACTGAGGAATTAAGAAGGACCTCTATGCTCAGTGCATTTACACAAGAGAACTAAATATACAAGATATTGACACAAGAGAATTACTATTCACTATGACAGCAAAAATGTTGCACAAATCACTGAATGTTCTGAAGGGCATACATTATTTAAAGAATAAGAGGTTTGCATGATTTCTCTTGTGCTTAATTGATTATACTTCCAAGCATTGCTGAGTGGATCAAGAACACAGAAAGGGGTCTAGAGGGCTCTCATTAGAAGCCTATTGAGCACCTATTTTGGTGTGAAAAAGGGAGTCCCAAGTTTGAAGTAAGACTGATTCCAAAAATAAGTGTTTTTTAAAAGCCTTACAACATGGATCCTGAGATGCTAAAGTTGTGAAATCTGTTTCCTGACCCTAATTCTTTATTTTTATGGTACTCTTGTGTGAATATGGGGAATGTAGAATTCCAGATGGATATATTCTATTTGCAGAGTGAGGCTACCCCTGTAACAGTGAAGCCTGCAGGAGACACAGAGACAGAGAAATGAGAATACATTTGAGGAGGATGAAGGTAGAGAATGGGAAGAGTACAGTGCAAAGTGTTAACAGGGGCATAGGGGGGGGCAGAAGGGTACATCTGCCCCGGGGGTTAGCAATCTGGGGGCGCTAGGAGGGGGAGCAGGAGGAGGAAGCCATGCACCCTCCCGCCACCCAGCAGTCCTCCTTTCCTCTAAAGCATGGCGACAGCATCCCCTCCGCCGCCTCTGCCTCCACACATTAGGCGAGAGTTGAAGCAGGAAAGCAGGCAAGAGCGTGGTGGCCGTGGCAACCTCCTCCTCCTCTTCCTCGGCTTGGTGGGAGAGATGTAAAGTGTGTGTGCTACCGCATGTGCATGCGCGCACATGCACACACACATGTACACCCGTCTATCCACCCGTGCGCACATGTGCACACACACACACACACCACCCGCAGGGTTCGGCCCCCCGTTGCTGGTTGGGTGCAATGTGGGGAGGGCGGTAGGAAGGGCACAAAAAGGAACTTTCTCCCCAGGCACTCCAAATCCTGGCTACACCTCTGAGTGTAAACCTGGTCCATTCATTGCAAATGAAGACAGCTGTGTTTTATTCTCTACCTTTCAATGCAAGAATCTGAGAATAATATCATGATGTCCACCAGTGAGGAGGTTATGGAAGCAGGCAAGAGCTCCACTGCTAGATGGGACATTATAATAGCCTGTCCAGTATTACCTCCAAGACCAGCGGAAGACCAGCGGAATGGGTATGAGTGCTCCCTCCCCTCCCCCGCCAGGCATGTCTGCCGGAGCCTCACCTTGTTTCCTCTCTTTCGTCTCCTGTCTTGCTCCCGGCTGGGGCCCACTGACTGTCGTTGTCGCCGCCGCTGCCGCCGTCCACCAATGCAGCTGGCCGGCACTGAAGGCCACTGCCGCCGCCGCCACGTGCTGTGGTCGGCCCCGCAGCGGGTCGGCTCCGGAGGCTGCCGCCGCGGTCGCCGCCCCCCGCGGCCGACCAACCGCCGTTGCCGCCGTTCATCACGGCGGCCTGGCCCTGGAGGAGGCCGCCGCCGCCGTCACCGCCGCCTCCCGCGAGCCGATCGATCACCGCCGCCGCCACTGACCACCGCGGCAGCCTGGCCTTGGAGGAGGCCGCCGCCTTCACCGCCGCCTCCCGCTGCCGACTGATCCTCGTCGCCGACGACGACGACCATCGCGGCGGCCTGGCCTTGGAGGAGGCCGCCGCCTTCACCGCCGCCTCCCGCGGCCGACTGATCCTCGTCGCCGACGACAATGACCATTGTGGTGGCCTGGCTTTGGAGGAGGCCACCGCCTCTTCCCGCGGCTGATCGATCACCGCCGCCACCGCCAACCACCGCGGCGGCCTGGTCTTGGAGGAGGCCACTGCCGCCATCGCCACCTCCTGCAGCCGATTGATCGCTGCCGCCGCCGACTGTCGCGGCGGCCTGGCTGTGGAGGAGGCCGCTGCCGCCATTGCCGCCTCATGCGGCCGGTTGATCGCCGCTGCCCCCGACGACGACGACCATCGCGGCGGCCTGGTTTTGTGGGAGGCCGCCGCCGCCATCGCCACCTCTTGCGGTCAATCGATCGCCGCCGCCGCCGCCGACCATCGCAGCGGCCGGGCTTTGGGGGAAGCCATCGCCGCCTCACGCGGCCGGTTGATCACTGCCGCCGCCGACGACCATCGCGGTGGCCCGGCCTTGGAGGCCGCTGCTGCTGTTGCCGCCCCCCCCCCGGCCGACCGATCCTCGTCGCCGACGACGACGACGACCATCGCGGCGGCTTGGACTTGGGGACCACCACAACGGTTGCCGCGGACAGACTCTGCAGACTGCCGGGGGTATGGACTGGACTGTCAAGAGACTTATGGGGGGGTGGAGTTTTTTTTTCTTGCTCCCACCCCACCCCACCCCACCCCTGGACTGCTGTGGGGTTGGGGGGTGCGGAGCTTCTCTATCTTGCTCCACCCCACCCCACCCTACCCCTGGACTGCTGTGGGGATGGGGGGTGCGGAGCATTTTATCTTGCTCCCCCCCACCCTACCCCTGGACTGCTGTGGGGATGGGGGGTGCGGAGCTTTTTATCTTGCTCCACCCCACCCCACCCAACCTTCCATCTTCTTCGCTGATCTTGGAGGACTTTGGACAGCTTTGGCGGCCCTCGGGGCTATCACCTGCTGAGGACCAGGGTTAGGTCTGCTGCTGTCATGCTTGGGCCCAATCTGGCCCCGAGGCCGTTGCTGGCCCTCCTGATGGCCGCTGGCCTGACTTCCCTCCGTCCTCCGCTCCTATTTGTGTTTCACATCAACCGCCCGTGTACCATCTACTACTGACCACCGATCGCCTTAGTGAAACATCCTTGCGTCCCCTCCTGTTTCCCCCCCCCCAGCCCTGGCGTTGAGCCCATTAGTACGCTGTGTCTTTTGTAATTTGTACTTGCTTTTTCGTTATATTGCTGTGTCTTTTTATAGTTGTATTTTAGGTTTTTTTTTAATTATTATTATAGTTGTATTTTAGTGTTGTGTTGATTTTTCTTTTCTTTTCCCTGCCACCTGTCACCATGCAGGCAGGGACCGCCATACCTGTCGTGTCGGGCCGTGGTCGGTACGCTTGGGGCTGGGAGGTTAGTCGGTTAAGAAGAACTCGGGCCAGGCATCTCGCACCTGTCCCCTGTTCTGACCCCTCAGCTCACTGTCATGTGTCTCGGAGCCACTCCGCCAGCACCTCCGACCTTTCTTGCCTCCTGATGAATGCCAGGTCAGTCCATAATAAGATCCCCATCATTTATGACACCATCGCTGATGGGAGGACCGACCTGGCATGCATTACCGAGACCTGGGTGGGTGCAGAGGGGGGGCTCCCTCTCCCAGCTGTGCCCTCCTGGGTTTCTGGTACAGGGGGCGGGAAGATCGGAGGGTCGTAAGGGGGGTGGGGTGGCCATTGTGTACAGGGACACTATTCAAATCAGCAGGGCCTCAACATTGGTGATTCCAGGGTTGGAATGTGTCCATCTGTTGGTTGGGCAGCGGGACAGATTTGGCATTGTGCTTGGTTACCGTGCTCCCCGCAACCCAGCACAATCCCTACCAGAGCTCACCGAGTTCATCGTCGCAGCGCTGTTGAGAACCCCCCTCCTTTTGGTGGTGGGGGATCTCAACGTGCATGCTGCCGATGGCCTGTCTGGTGCTGCTCTGGAATTCATGCAGTCCATGACCTCCATGAATCTGTCCCAGCACATTTTATGCCCTACCCACAGATCTGGACACACCCTGGATCTGGTATTTTCCTCCGCGTCTGAGGATTTGTGTCTGAGGGTGCGGGACATTGTTCCCACCCCCGTGTCATGGTCAGACCACCACCTGCTGTCTTTCTCTGTATCAATCGCCGCCCCACCCCGCGGGGACCTTCGGCCGTTAGTATGGGCCCGCCCCCGAAGACTCCTTGACCCTGATCGGTTTCGGGAAGTCCTTGGGGAGCCTCTTGGCGGACTGGCTGACGATCTGGTTGACACCATGGTGGACCAATGGTTTGATGAAACATCCCGGGCTGTCGACCAGATCGCCCCTAGGCGCCTCATCCGCTGCAGAGCTCGTTCCTCACCGTGATTTACGGCAGAGTTACGAGCGATGAAGCAAGAACGGAAGAGGCTGGAGCGCAGCTGGAGGAAGAACCGGTCGGTGACTAAGAAGGCTGCAGTCATCGCAAAGTCCAGGCGCTATGTACATGCGATCAGGGTGGCTAGAAGATCTTATCACACCCTGAGAATTAGTGAGGCCTCGAACCGCCAAGTGGAATTGTTCCGTGTGGTTCGCGACCTCACTAATCCTGGGCTGTCTAGGCCTCCTCCTACTGATTTCAGTAGTGAGAATTTTGCAGCCTTTTTTCGATCAAAAATAGAGGCCATCCGTACCAGTTTTGACTCCTGTTGCAATAGCCCACCCTCGGCATCCCCTGTTGCTGCACCCCCTTGGTCTTCCCGCATGGTTGGGTTTGGGCCTGTCACCTCACTTGAGGCCTCCAGGGCTATTGCCCACTGCCGGCCTGCGTCCACCCCCTTCGACCCTTGCCCATCATGGCTTATGAAAGCAGTCGGTGGGAACATGTCTGAATGGGCGTCTATCATCGCCACGGCCTCCTTCAGGGAAGGGATTTTTCCCTCTCGCCTGAAGGAGACCGTGGTAAAGCCCATTCTGAAGAAACCTAGTTTAGCATCGGGCGACCTAAACAACTATCGCCCGATTGCTATTGTTCCCTTTATGGGCAAGGTGATTGAGAGGGTGGCCGCGATCCGGCTTCAATCATATCTGGAGGGTGAACACGTCCTGGATCCATTCCAGTCTGGATTCAGGCCGGGTCGGGGGACCGAGACAGTCTTGGTCGCTCTGCAAGATGACCTCCTCCGGGGGGCTGACAGGGGGTGCTCCTCTCTGTTGGTCCTCCTGGATCTGTCAGCGGCCTTTGATACCGTCGACCACGGTATCCTGCTGGATCGGCTCTCTGAGGTTGGGATCAGGGGCAGTGTCCACAGTTGGTTCCGGTCCGTCCTCGGAGGCCGTCCCCAGCAGGTTCAGCATGGGGGTGAGTTGTTGGCCCCTTGGATACTTCCTTGCGGGGTTCCACAGGGGTCGTCTCTCTCTCCCATGCTGTTCAACATCTATATTAGGCTGCTGGCTGAGGTCATTAGGAGACATTGAGTTTGCTGTCACCAGTACACTGATGACACGCAGCTCTATGTCTCCTTTTCCACCGCTGCAGATGAGGCTGTCCAGACCCTTGATCAGTGCCTGGGCACGGTCATGGAATGGACCAGGGCCAACAGGCTCAAACTCAACCCCGATAAGACCGAGGTTATGTTCTTTGGGGCTTCCCCATCCAGCTACGGTGGCCCGTTTCCCATCTTAGAGGGCGTTTCCCTCAGGCCATCGGACTCCCTCCGGAATCTGGGCGTAGTCCTGGACCCGGCGCTCACCATGGAGGCCCAGGTGTCCGCCGTGTCCAGGGCTGCCTTTTTCCACCTTCGCCGAATCGCCCAGATTCGTCCGTACCTGGATGGGGATTCCCTCAGAACTGTGGTGCAAGCACTTGTGATCTCGAGACTGGACTATTGTAACGCGCTCTACATGGGGTTACCCTTGACTCTCATTCGGCGACTGCAGCGGGTCCAAAACACGGCGGCCAGACTGGTGGCAGGTGTGCGTCGATTCGAGCACATCACCCCAGTTCTGGCTTGCTTGCATTGGCTGCCAGTTGCAGCCCGAATCAGATTCAAGGTCCTGGTTTTGATCTACAAAACCCTCCATGGCCTAGGACCTGACTACCTGGCAGAGCGGATCGACCAGCGGTCAACTTCGGCCCGTCCGACCAGGTCGTCGCGGGCGCACATGCTGCGCGTGGCCACGCCCAGGGAGGCTCGGAAAACCTCCACGCGTACCCAAGCCTTCTCTGTGGCTGGCCCGACCCTGTGGAATCATCTCCCAGCAGAAGTGCGCCTAGCAGAGTCCCTGCCTGCCTTCCGGAAGGCACTGAAAACTCTCCTCTTCCGGGACGCGTTTGGGTGACTGTAATAAAGTTTTTTTTCCCCCACCATCTGCATCCTTGGTCCTTTTGTTCTGTTTTGTTTTGTTTCGTGTTGTTTTATTATTTAGCTAGTTAATTAATTCGCTGTTATTTTTAATCTGTCGTTTTGCTGCCCCCTTGTTGTAAACCGCCCGGAGTTCCTCCCAGGAAGACGGGCGGTATATAAGCCTAATAATAAATAAATAATAAATAAATAATGTGCACTCTTTGAAGTTCGTGCGAAAGAATTTGCCACATACCCTCTCACTATAGGGCAGATTCTTGCCCTCTCTTTTCTGTTCCAAAACCTTTATTACCAAAGTATGAACCAGGACAGATGCACAAGAAAAGAAACAGGCAAGACAGATAGCATGTATATAGCAGGGAGAAGGCTCTATCACAAGTTGTTCTTTGAAATGTTGTGTCCAGAATCCTGTTGTTAATTTACTCTTGCAGAACAGAAACTGTGCAAGTCTTGGTAGGAAATTGCTACTTATTCATGAGATGCTGGTTGAGCTCCTGGAATGTGCCCGAGCAGCCTTACATCTCTGAACACAAACAAAACTTTCTTAAAGAGTGGCAATTTGCCTCAAGACCAACATATCTCTTTTTTCCCCTTCTTTTTGACTTTTTGAAAATTTAACATAATACTATAACATAGACTACATTAAAGAAAAACATTTAAAGACACAAAAGGTCTTATGCATGCAAGGATAAAATGGAAACAGGATTCTGGCCATTGTGTAGATACTCCCCAAGTAAAGCATACATTCTAGGTTTTTAGTTAAAATTCATTCTTAGTAAGGAACTAATTAAAAAGCTCCATTAATCTCTTCTATTATCTTTCCATTTGCTTCCCTTTTAAATAATCTACACCGTGAGCCTGAGTAGAACATGGGCCAGTTTTAATTATGTCATTATTCTGCAAAACAGTCTTCATCATCATAGCAAATAGCAATAAGTATAGTAAAAATACAACTTACTGTTTTGATGCCTTCAATAATATATGTATCATTCATTATAAATACAGGGTAACCCACTTTGGCCAAAACTGCTTTTGCCTGTGGAAGGAAAAACACAAACATGACGTTAGCAATCCTCATGATGTGATTTTACATGAGTATAGCTTCAGCATCAACAGGTCTGTGCAAAAGTTAAGTAACATACTTCCCAATATCATTCCCTTGAACTGCAGAATAGACTGGAGAATGTACCCAAACCTACAGAAGACAGTTGTCTAAAGGACTGTCCATTTAAAGTGTGGTTTAAGGAAAAAGAAAAACAGCACAAGTAGAAGAATGGTTATCCACCTAATAAACATTTTAGCCATTTTTTTACTGAACAAACACAAGGAAGAAAATGATTGACAATGGCTGACAATGACAAACAGTTGCCTTTTAAATTGCAGCTGGATTACAATGTGGGAGCAACAGGAACAAATAAGGAGGAGGTATTCTGCCCTGGAGCTATCTCAGGCAGAATTCTGGCAGCATATAAATTGTGAGTGATTTGCAGACACCCCATTGACAATGGTCACAATTAGAGATGGGCACGAAACAAAAAAAAATTTGTTCCCTTATTCATTATTTGTTTCGTTATGTAATGAAACGAATAATGAAAATTGTGATGAAATTAGAACGAACCAAACAGAACCACGAAAATTAGGTTTGTTATGTTTCGTTTTCATTAATGGTGATGCGCAATGAAATGAGCTGTTTTAAAACATTAAAAGACGTCCTGAATATCCGTACAAACCCAGTGATAATTATTTATTCTGCCTGATAATACCTACCAGGGGGGTTGGGGTCCTTAAAACGTGCATTTATGTCTTTTCTCAGATCGCTGTATTTTTTCCTTTAAGGGGATTTAGGGGACATCGACCCAAAATGGCTCCCAGATGCCTAATATTGATTTCTCGGGTATTAAAATGCCCTGGACATCCGTAAAAATGCAGTGATAATTATTTGAAATTATTACCTATCAGGGGGTTGCGGTCCTTAAAATGTTTGTTTTTGTCTTTCTCCCATCGAGATGTATTTTTTCTTTTCCCTTTAAGGATGACACAAAATGGATTCCAGCCACAAGATGGATGCAAGCCATGTGATGGGATCGTGTAAATTCTTGGACAATTTCAACCAATAGCATGCCCAGATTGCAGACTGGGTAGGTGTGGCAGCCACAGAGGGCATAAAAAGCTTTGGCAGCCCCCGTCCTCCTTGCAGTCTGTGGTGGGAGTTAGGGTGGGATTGCTGTCTCTGTGACTCATTACTTTAGGCCAGCCAGGCAGGTGTGTGTCTCTGTGTTCCTGCTGGCTGCATCCTGGCTCTTAGGGGAAAGAAAGAAGAGATTTCTCTTGCAGCCTCCCTGTGTGCATGCATAGCTCTCGGTGAGTACCCTCCCCTGCCCCACAGTGCAGTCATTCTGTGGCTGCCTTACGCCCTAGGCAACGCCCGCCGCTGCCTTTGCAGCCTCCCTGCATACCTAGTCTGTACTGTGTCTGCCAGCATCATTTTTTTTAGTTTTCCCTCTGGTCTGGGGTGTTGGGGGACGTCCACGCGGGGAAGTGCTTTAAGTCGCGCAAAAAGCAGGTTAGAAACAAAAAATGAAAAATGAAAAAACGAAATGAAATTTTTTCAAAAAATTCACAAAAAATGAAAATGAACCAAAACAGACCTGCAATGAAAAATAAAAAAACTGAAACGTCATTTTTTCGATTCGTGCCCATCTCTAGTCACAATGGTAAAGTGAGCTCCATGGTTGCCATTTAGCCAAAGTGGGGAGAGGGGACTTCACACTTGAAGGCAGACTTGAGCATGCAGAAGAAAAAATTGAATAGCACAGGATAGTGTCTTCACGTCAATTGTGGACACAAGAGACATCTCACGTGTCATAGAGTTCGGTACAATTGTCTCCTGGATTTCTCATTTATTTGCATAGCCTTTCCTGCTATATTAAGTGTATTTAACTTCTATTTTAAAACTTGCTATTCATCCGGAACAAGAATGCAAAAAGGCCCCTATGTACAATTTTCTTCTTCCTCAATTCTATTAGCAACTCACACCTCCTTTTTAAATCATCTCAACACTTCTGCATTCAAAAACGAAAGAAAGAAAGAAAGAAAGAAAGAAAGAAAGAAAGAAAGAAAGAAAGAAAGAAAAGAAAAGAAAAGAAAAGAAAAGAAAAGAAAAGAAAAGAAAAGAAAAGAAAAGAAAACACAGTGGTGCCTTTGGAGCAGGTTGAGTTGCCAGAACTGGTAAAGGTGAGGGGTAAATACTTTTGCCTGCTGATGGGCAGATTTGTTAGTTCCTATTCAGTCCTGTTTATTCTGAGTACCATACATGTCTTACATTATTGTACTAGCAGAGGCTGAAATCCTATTTCATAATGCAAGAAAATGCAGAACTTTCAAATTAACGAAAATTCTGGCATTCAGTGGTGGGCGGGCAGGGATATGGGCTTACTGCATTCTTAGGATCTGTGGTGGGACCCCTTTATTTGCATCTAAATTTGGAACAGCCATGATGACATCTGGTAGGTGGTGAACAAGAAGAAAAAGAATTTATGTCCCCAAAAGGTCTTTAAGCTTTTCTTCCCATGCCATGTCCATGTATCAGTTTTATTTTCCTCACAGAAGTAATAGCAAGCATGCCTGATTGAGAGACTGTGCCATTTATGAGATGAACTAATTAAAGGATACCATTTAAGGAGAGCTCCAGTATAGTTTCCTCCCCCGTCCTCCCCCCCAAAGCCACCCCTCAAAACTTGGAGGTCATACTACCCCCCTTCCTTGAGGGTAGCCCCTGGAATCAACAACAGGGCATTTTATCCAATGCAGTTCTGAAATTATGCTTGTACTGCAATAGGACCACTGTTCTAGCAATAAATCAGAGCCATGTTCAAGGCAGAATAAAAAGGCTTTTATCAAAACTCTTGCTATACTACATTACATTTTATTATGACCAATTAAGACAGGACATATATCTCATTTTGCATTGAAAGCCTGAAATCTTCTATGACAACACTTAACTAATCAGCAAAAATGAAATGTAATGAATACATATAATTCCTCTTCATTTTTAAGGATAGTTTTTATATCAGAGCTTTAAAAAACTGAGTACAACTGAAAATATTTTTCAATAAAAATCTTCATTTGAAAATAAGAATTATTAATTGTAAAATAACTGAGCATTTAATTGCAACAATGAATTTGCTCTTGATTTACATGTCTGTGTTCCTATTTTTCATGGAAAGTGGTCTATCTGACCACCATCTGCTGAAATTGCAGCACAGATTGCTACTACTCTGCTAGCTCCAAACATGCAAGAAAAATAAGAGGACGGGAATATTGTTCTGTGTATGTTGCGGATTGAAGACTACGTGGAGAAGGCTGGTATATGATACACAACTAGGACAAGACCTTGAGGTCAAAATCCAGAGTAGAGATGGGCACGACTCAAAAAAATGGTGTTTCGTTTGTCGTTTGTCATTTAGAGGGTCTGTTTCGGTTCCTTTTTGTTTTTCGTGAATTTTTTGCAAAAAAAATCATTTTCATTTCATTACGTAACGAAACAAAAAACAAAAATGAAAATGAAAAATTGCTGTTTTGTTAGCATTCATTACAGTTCAATGTATTTGCCGCAACGAAAACGAAACACATGACAAAATTTCTGTTGTTTCGGTTCGTTTCATTTCATTTTGGAGACTAAATTCATTTTTCGTTTCGTTACATAATGAAACGAAAAAACAAAAATGAAAACAAAAAATTGCTCGTTTCGCACCCATCTCTAATCCGGAGCCTTGAAGCTCAGAAAGCAGCATGAGGAGACACTGTGAATAAATAGGCCTGCCAGCAGCACAGAGGTTCATATGAGCATGGCAGAGGCCATGGTGACTAATCTTCATCCTCCATATATTTTTTTAAAAAATTAGAGTTGGGTGATGAAGGAAGAACTTTAAAAAAGTTTTTCTTTTGGCCTGTAGCTCCCAGACTCCAATGGCCAGCCTGAGATTTGGGGAACTGTAGTCTCCAAAAGGAGCATTTTATGTAATGGAGAGGTTTTGTATATATTGTTTACTTGGGTGAGCAAAAAAAGTTACAGGAGAAAAATGAAAGAATGAAATGTGATACAAATGGAGGGCATAGCTTTGATTTTCAATCTAGTATTAAAGTTCTTAATGGCCAAAGGATTAAGCAAAGTACTGCACAGAATTCTATTGATTTACACTGGCATAATTTGCACTGGCATATTACAGCCGGAATTAATTTGCAATGGTGTATCGGAACAGCACATTGCTACTAATCAACAATTCACAATGCCATCACATTGGCCACTGCAGATATCATAGAATCATAGCATTACAGAATAGTGAAGTTGGAAGGGGCCTACAAGGCCATCAATAACCATGTATTCCATGAATGAATACAAATCAAATGGAAATATGCAGGTATAAATAACCAGTATGTCTCCAGCCAAGGTTTTTTCATAAGTATAAATAAATGGAAAAATGGGGTGGATGTTGTGCCCCCTTGGTAACCTGAAAATTAAGAGGGTGCTTGCATAAAAATAACTTTCCAATGTTAAGCAAAGGCTGGATGACCATCTGTTGGGAGTACTGTGATGGGGGTTCCTGCATGGCAGAGGGTTGGACTGGATGGCCCTTGAGGTCTCTCCCAACTCTATGATTCTATGAAAAGTGGTATCACATTATGACTTCTTCATTTGCAGCAAGCTAAAAACATCTTCATCATAAAATGCTGCCATGTTATTTCTTCTTAAATGGCTCCTCCCATTGTTGCTTTGATCAATATAATTTCCTCATCTTTTTGCATTCGACCATTTGCAGTGTTCATAAGGAAACACATAGTTAAGACTGTCAAATAATAGGTGGTACCAAGGGATTGTGCGAGTTTTTAGCCCCTCTTAAAATGTAAGGGAGATGGGGGGAGTATCCAGGGGGAGGGAAAGCTTTACAGCACTTTCCCTGCCTACATGATGTAAGTTTGAGCCATATGTGGGACCTGAAGGTAAAAAATAAATTAAGTTTCAGCTGCACAGTATGAATTTACAGTAGCATGTTGTTTCATGCAGCGAGGCAAAAAACAACACAGAGACCTGTGGCACTTTGGGGAAAGTTGTACCACATCAGTCTACAGTTCCAAAAACTATAAGAATTTTGAGAGCACCTTAAAGACTAACAGGTTTTTTTTCTGGCACACATTAACTTTTACTGATTGAACTGCAGTCCATAAAAACATATGCCAAAGAGCACTTAATAGACTTGAAGGTGACATAACACTCTTGTTCCATGTCATCTTGAAGATTAACCAGTGTATTATGGTGCAAGCTGTTCTGGACTGTAGCCCATGTCCTTAGAAGTGTTATCCAAAATTTAAAACATATTGACAGGAAACACAAGTGATAGGGGGAAGGGTGAGAGCAGCAAGGACAGAGATTGTAAATAATCCAGTCAGGCTGAAGTTAAATCCAAGAGATTACTGAGTGTAGCAGTCTTATAAACAATGCTGGCAACTCACAAGGGAGCTCTGGTCCATGATAACTAGGTGTTTCTCCAGAGTACAAACTACTGCTAGACTCAACCAGTGCCGCCAGATCAGCCTGTATCTACAGTGGGTCAAAAGAAAATATCTACCAGTGCTGATTCCACGGATCCAAAAGGGCCACATGGAAATGTTTAAATAATTAAGAGAATCGCTAAGTGTAATTGTATTGCCAGTATAAATTTGTTTGCCCAGCTGTTTGCCACCCTCTTGCCATGCCGGAATCGTCTAAGTTGTTTTGTTTTTATTGTGTTGGTTTTTCTTTATTGGTTTGTATTTTGTATCCCATATTTATTTGTTGTACACTAGCCAGAGTTCCCTTTGGGAAAGTCGGCACAGATAACAAGTGCAAGAATAAATGAATGAATGAATGAATGATGGATGGATGGATGGATGGATGAATGATAAGAATCACTGCCCACAACAGCTTCTTTAGGGTGCACACAGTTATATAATCTTTTCTTCTCTCTTGTCCTTTTGTCATATGGACGAGTTGGTCACAAACCTTTTTGGTCCCATGAAATTGCTTTATAGAGTTACGCTGGGGTTTGGAAATAAAATGACAGCTGGCAGCCTAGGGTTAAATACAATTTCCTCTCCCTTCACCAGTTTCCCACAATCTGTCTGCGACAAGCTCAGGTTATTAATGGAACTGACATCCCTGCTCAACTGACTGAGCACTAGGAGTGGCCAGGTAACAAGGGACAAGCTGACAGCAGCAAATCATCTAACACCAAAAGATGAAAGAGAACTGAGTACCAGTAGTTTCAGATCAAGCTAGAGAAGAGGGAAGCCTCACTCCTGGTTAATGAACCCACAGTTTTTTTTTCCTGGGGAATTCCCTTCAAATTATGGTTAGTCTTGTGTTTTTCAAGGGTAGCTGCTGTCTCCAAATGTGAAAGCACTGAACCAGCAAATCACTCATCCCATGACCTCCTGTAGCTGCGGCTCTCCAAAGTTCCCCATACTAGTGTCATCCTATTCAGATCTACAGTATTTACCCAGAAAAGTCTGCAAGGGTCCTCCTCGTAAGTGGGGAGCCTTTGGTCTTTAGGGTTTTGCAGATTATAATCCCTCACCATTGGCCACAGTGATTGCAGATAATGACAGCTGAAAGGTTCACCCTTCTGCCATAAAGGAAATGCAACATACCAAGCATTTGCACATTCTTCCACTTGCAGGTAAAAATAAACAAAAAAAACCCACTTGTGTTTAAAGGGTACCCAGTGTGGTTTAGTGCGGTGGTCCCCAACCCCCGGTCCGCGGACCGGTGCCGGTCCGTGGACCGGTCGGCACCGGGCCGCCTGGGGAGGCCGGGGAGGCTCCTCCCCTTTTCCTCCGCCATCCTCCTCTTCTCTCCCGCGGGCGGCCGGTGGAGGAGGAAGGCTGGAGGAGCACAGGAGGAGCCGCTGCCGCCGCCTTTGCCTCCCTGCTCTGCCCGCCACCGGTGGCGGCGGCGCATCCTCCTCCTCCTCCGCCCTCCTCCTCCTCGCCCTCCACCACCACCAGCAGCAGCAGCAGCCACCGCGGCGGCGGCGCGTCCTCCTCCTCCTCCTCCTCTTCTCTCCCACGGGCAGCCAATGGAAGAAGGCTGGAGGAGCGCAGGAGGAGCTGCCCGCCGCCCGAGGGACAGAGAGCGCGATCATGCGGCTGCTGCCCCAGGCACCTCCGCCACCTTCGCCTCCGCCGCCGCCGCTGCGGTTCGCCCTGGCCTCCTCCTCGTCCCCGTCGTCATGCTCCCTGGTGGCCTTTGTGCGCCCGGTTCTTAGAGCAGGACGGTGGGGGGTTGGGTTGGGAGGAGGCGAGGAGGGGCGAGCGGGCCAAACGGGGTTCGGAGAAAGGAGAGCCCCCCTCCCCCTTCCCCCTTCTTGGCTGGGCTTCGGGTCCTCCGGCGCCTCCTTCCCTCTCGCGAGAGACCTGGGACGATACTTGGCGAAGTGGGTGGGGGGGGAGGAAAGGAGCTGCGGGCCGGGAGGGGAGGGGGAGAGAGAGGGGGGCAAAGGGAGGGGACGCCTCATAAGAGGGGAGGGGGCGGCGGAGCGGCCGAAAGCAGCCGGGCAGGCAGAGCATCTTCCACACACACGCGTGCGCGCACGCCCCCTCCCCTCCAGACCCCCGTTCCACCCCCTGGGGGGCACCTCCTCCTCCTCCTCATCAGCCCTCTTCAGCCCGGCTGAAGGAAGGGGGGGCGCGCGCGCGCGGGGGGGCGGAAGTTTCGCCGGCTCTGCCTTCTCGCCTCGCCCGGCCCGGCAGCGCTTGACAGGCGGCGGACGGAGGGAAAACGGAGGGGGCGGCGGCGGCGACTGACGCTGGTGGTGCGCGCCAGGGCATCCTCCTCCTCCTCCTCTTCCTCCTCCTCAGCGCCGGCCGCCCTTTCTCCTGAGGGGGAGGCAGAATTAAGCGGGCGGGCGTGTGTGTGTGTGTGTGTGGGGAGCTTCTGAGGCACGGGCGGGGGTGGGACTGCACAGCGGTGGGCGAAGGCTCAGCTGCGTCCAGGTGGAGGAGGAGGATGTGCCTGGCCGGCTAACGGTCCCCTTTGGCTCCCTCGCTCTCTCCCCCCCGCTCACGCCTCCCCCCCACCTGCCCTCCCTCGACCCGCCTCCTCCTCCTCCTCCCCCCCTCGGCCAGGCTCTTCTCCACCCGCTGCCTCCTGCCCGCTGCCTTCTCCTTCGCCTTCCCTCTCTCGCGTCCTCCAGCGGCGCCCAGCCCCGACGACCTGCGAGCCCGCGGCCGGAGAGGGCGGTCCGAGTCCCCCAGCAGCCCGTGGGCATCCTCCTCCTCCTCCTCCTCCTCCTTCTCAGCCGCCCGAGGGACAGAGAGCGCGGTCATGCGTCTGCTGCCCCGGGCGGCTCTGCCGCCTTCGCCCCCGCCGCCGCCGCTGCGCTTCGCCCTGGCCGACAGGAGGAGGAGGCGGAGGCCCGCCCGCCCGGGAGCCCCGGGCTCCCCCCACCCCGCCCGTGCGCGCGGGGGGGAGCGGCACGCCCGACGCCCCCAGCAGGCGAGCGCCGCCGCCGCCGCTCCCGTGCCCCCCCGCAAGGCACACACACGCCATGCCCCCCTGCACCCCTCCTCCCTCCCCCGCCCCCCCACACCCCCCCCCCTGACCCCCCCGCGCCCCCATCTCCCCCCCTCCCCACCCCCAGCCCCGGGCCACGGAAAAATCATCAAATATTTTCCGGTCCGTGGGGACAAAAAGGTTGGGGAGCACTGGTTTAGTGGATATAGTAATGGACTCTGGAGAACAGGGTTCAAATCCCTCCTCAGCCATAGAAACTCACTAGGGGGAGTGAAACTGGTAAAACCACTCCCTTACCATGAAAGCCCTGCTGGGGTCACTATAAGTGGGCTCTGACTTGACAGCACAGAACACACATATTCATCATTGTATCATTTTCTAATAATATAAGCATGCACAACTTAAATTATTTGTTTTAAAAGACAATATGGAGAAGAGTTTTATCATACACAAGCAAAACTATCTGAAACTATCTGTGATGCTATATGATGCCCATTTTCCAACTTTCAGTCCAGCCATCCTCAGTGCATTGTGGTAATGAGGTAACCAGGGACTCTAGGTAAGATGCTGATCCCCTCATTTAGAAGCCACACAAGGTTTTCTCAAGTGGATGGAAGATATCTGATTGGACAAGCAGAAGGATGATTGGTCACATAAATGTAAACACAGCTTCTCCATCATTGCTCAGCTACAGTATGATCATGTTGCTGTAGGGAAGACATCTGAAGAGCATGGAAAAGCCATTCTTCTGAATGTTAGTTTTTACCCTGAATTTTTAGTCCAGGACAACATAGTTGCACCAATTGTGTCAATCAGTTTCATTCATTTCCAAATTCAGCAACATTTTTAGAAACAGGTCATGCCTATTGACGAGTAAGCAATATATTAATTTATCACACCTAGATAACAGAAGGCAGTATCATTTATTTATTCCATACAAAGACAACAATTTATTATTTCTCTCTTAATCAACCTTGCATTTGTACAGGAAAGAGGAAGCATATTAATATCACACAAGTGTGGTCTCAATCTTACAGAACTTCTACTTCTTTTCTCTACACAACACTTATTATGGAACATATCGTTCAGTGAAGTTTTGCTGAGGGAGCAGCCTGTTATCTATGCCTCTCATGTGAGGTAAAGGAAAACCCATTTAAGACTATTTTCCACATTCAGCACCATTTTTCTATGCTAGAGCTGGGCCAGCATGAGAATTATTGATGAAGTACATTCATGGCCAGATGACAAAATGCGCTTCGGAACCTACCAGGCACACAGTGTTATAAACACCTCAAAGAAATTGAGGCCATTTAATAATACAGCTATTTAAGCACAAGAAAGATGTCTGCCCTACCTTGCTACTTGGGATTCCAGAGCTTGAACACAGCCACTGTGAAAGTTCTGTCGTGTTTCCTACTAAATCTTCCTTCAAGGGCAGAAACAGATTTTAATTTTATTTTTATTTATTTAAAATATTTTACCCCACCTTTCTCTTTAAAAGGAGCCAAGGCGGCTTCTCTAGATGGCAAATTCATAGAAGAAAAATAGCTCTAGGTGCTGACTCGGTATGAATGCCCCAGCAGGAGATTCTCTCAGCAACCTGAATTACCATATTTTTCCATCTGTAAGATGCTTCCATGTATAAGACAACCTCCACTTTTCCATCCCAAAATTACAATTTTGCAACCATGCCATTCTCTCCATTTTTAGTCTACCAATTTTAGACTCAAATTTAGTCTTGTACATGGAAAATACTGTAGTTTGCTCCAGTTTGTGATTGGCCCTTGTTTTTTTCTCAAATGTAAAAGTTATGGCTGCCACATGCCTCTCCAATCCTAAGGATAAGTTAGATATAACATGTCTTTTCATCCTAACACTGGCATGACAGAAAGCCAAAAGAGACCAAGATGAGCACCTTCACTATTAGAAGGCAACAACGTATTATCCTGCTAGAGATGCGTCTTCTGAATTACTGCTGTCTTCGTGAAATCAACAGGCAAAGAGAACATGTTATTTCCTCCCAATCACCATTCAAATACAGCTTGCTACAGAACACATTACAGGATAGTGACTCATCCTTGGCTGCTCAGATCCACTCCACGTCTAACTGTGAACTTCTCGGCTCATTTGCGTTGGCCCAGAAAGTCGGTCCTCCCCTAAGGATGTTAAAACTTAGCCAGGATCATGTACAAATGCGGCCTTTCAGATCAACTGGCTCTATGGCACAGAGAGTTTACTAGATCATAAGGGCGCAACTCCACTGTCATTTTTAAAGCAGGAGCTGATTTCAGTTTTTTAGAATCCTTATAATCTCATGTATTTTTTTGGTTCAATGTGTTCATCTTCATGGAAATGACACCCCCTGTCATGTCTTGCCCGTATGTTGTAAGAAGATGGGGAAGTGGATCATCTCCCAGCTTTCCACTCAGTGAACATTTCTCACTCTGAAGACCAACTATCTTAACTTCTCCAGCCATTGGCAGCTCTGTGGACAGGGAAGGCAAGGGTGAAGTTTCCAGGAAGTAATTGGGGTAGCAAGAATTGTGAGTTTTAGTACAGCTGCGTGTGGCAGCATCAACAGCTGCCACTCCTGCAATCATCTGTATTTAATATTTAATATTTAATTTTCCACATAGGTTTTGAACTGGCATAGAGCTAGATTGAGGCAGCAACAAAATAGAAACAGATTATTTTAAAGAAGGAGTTTGGAGTACATGGTATTTTGCAGTCCAAAACCACTTGTACTTAGCACCCTTTTGGCAACCCCCACAGAGGCCCATACACACTATTTACTCCAACACAGGCATTCACATATGACAAAATGATTTATTATTTATTTATTTATTTGTTATATTTATATACCGCCCTTCTTCCGGTACTCTGGGCGGTTTACAATATAATATGATAGCAATAAAAACAACAGGGAAGAAAACAAGAAAACAAAAGTAAAGGAGGAGGGGCCCTCCACAAGAGGCGACGCGGGCAGCAATAGAGAAAATAAAATAAAATAAAATAAAATAATAAAAATAAAATAAAATAAAAATAAAAAATAAAAAAATTAAAATTATAAAAAATGATTATAAAAAGTGTGACCAGAATTGTATAAAGAATGTATAAAGCCTCCCTTTCCAACAAAAAATGCATGCTTAAGCTATATGTCTTGTAGGTAGAAGCTTTTCTATCAATTTCAGGCATGCTAAACCCTATAAAAACCAGGAGTATTATGATGTGTACCCAAGCTATACTTGGAACTCAGCCCAGAACTAGGCATAATCAGTGACACTATTGTAACAATAGACTCCCACAACTGGTCCTTCATCAATTGCTTTCTTGGAATATTCTGGCCCACCTGGCCTTTCAAAACACTTTTCAAATGGATCCTTTTTTAGATTCTGTCTTTCCTGGATTAAACTTCAGTTTCTTTGCAGATGTACACAGTCTACACCAGGGGTCCTCAACCTAAGGCCCCAGGGCCGGATGCGGCCCCCCAAGGTCCTGAATCCGGCCCCCGGGACCTATTGCAACCCCCGCACCTACCCCCTGCTTTGCAAGCAACCCAACCTCCACAGCTGCTTCTAATGCTGAGGCAGTTCAAAGCGGTGGGCTATGTCGCTTCTCCACTCCCCGCAACTACTGCCTAGATGATCGGCATGCTGGCTAGTGGGACATTCTAAGTGGGAGGGCCACAGCAAGGTCCCCCGCTCCACCCACTTGGCCCTTCCTCCCCCCTTTTTTCCATGTCAGCCTTTTTTTTTTACTCTGCTCTGGCCCCCAGTGGTGTCTGGGGGGTGATGGACCGGCCCGCTGTTTGAAAACTTTGAGGACCCCTGGTCTACACCAATGATGGTGAACCTTTTAGACACCGAGTGCCCAAACTGCGATTCAAAACCCACTAATTTTTCACAAAGTGCCAATATAGCAATTTAACTTAAATACAGGTGGCTGTAAATGGGCGATGTCGGATGCCCACAGAAAGGGCTCCGACCCCTTGGCACCCATGCCATAGATTTGCCAACACTGGTTTAGACCAACACCAAGCATTGATTTAGAACGTGAACATTTCCCTTAGATTTAGAAGGAAAACAGAAATACTGTAGAGCTTGGTTGAAAAATGAACCTGGTAGTTCTCCAAACTGGGGAACTTGAACTTTCCCAAACCAATGAACTCTTATGTGATGTAATGAACTTCTTAGTTCATTTTCCCTGCTCCCACAGCCTGTCCCTGTCCCCTTCCCACTGCTTCTGTTGTCTCCCGACCTTTTCCTGCCTCTGCCTCTGTGTGTACGCCCACCAACTGCCTCTGTGCACGCACCCACCTCTGAGAGCCACCAGGCTGTCAGCCACTGGGCTATACAGTAATTGAAAACAAAATTCTGAACTAACCAACAAATTGAGTTGTGGTTTGCTTGGGAAATATTTGTAAATTTGAACTATGAACCAAAATGAACCACCATTTTGCTGGTTCACGCCTGTCTCTAGTCATGAGTATACTGGTGGCACTGAACCACAGACTCTCCAATAGGTTTCATGTATAAACTGAATACCATGGGGAATTATAGCAATATCCTCTCTCAGGCATATTTGGAGCTACTGCATCTAAAGACTTGCACACTAACACAGCTACCTCTTCCAAATCTAAAGGCAAAATTAGCCATAATGACATCCAATCTCCAGTAGAAGAATAAAAATAAGAATGCTGTTAGCATGGAAGAAAAGTCAACAACGCATGCTAGTCAATGTAACATTTACATTTGCTTTGCAGACTGATTTAAATGGACACTAAATTAAGGCTTACATTTAAAAAACATCCTTACACTGAAATGATGACGAAGTGCAGTTACAATTCATGCAAAATACAATAGATAAAAATGATTTAAAGGGGAAAACCATGAAAGGTATAGAAACACAGTGTTGTTATTTTGAGGGATGTGTAGTCTATAGAAGTAGCTTGAGCTCCATCTAGAGAATTGTGTGTGAACTACATCTTACCATTAAAAAAATCCCACCAGCTTTACACTTTTTATTCAGTTTGTGGGAGAGTTGAATTTTGAACTACAGTTTTGGACAGTGCCTGGGAGTTTCTGGTATCAGTAGTCCAAAAAAAGTATATTTCCCAAGTTCTTGATTTGTTTGCACATAAAAGGTAAAAGTAAATGTCCCCCCCACACATGCATGCTAGTGGTGTCCGACTCCAGGGGCGGTGCTCATCTCCATATTCAAGCCAAAGAGCCAATGTTGTGTAAGTCCATGGCCACGTGGCCAGCATGACTGCAAGGAAACAATGTTTTACATTCCCGCTTTTTATGGCAGTACCTATTTATCTACAGTGGTACCTTGTATAAAGGAATTAATTCATTCCAAATGAAATTATGTTAAGCAAAATTTCTTTTATACAAATTTCCCATAGGAATGCATTGAAAACAGAGTGATCCCATTTTTATGTTGTACAGATTTGCCCCATAGGCGATTCTGTTAAGCAAATTTCCCCTATCTCCAGAATTTTTTTTGTTGTATGAATTTTATGTTATACAAACCATTTGTTATACAAGAGTCCACTGTACTTGCATTTACATGCTATTGAACTGTTAGGTTGGCAGGAGCTGGAGTTATCAGCGGGAGCTCGCTCTGCTGCGTGGCACTCGGGATTCAAACCACTGAGCTGCTGACTTTGCAGCCAACAGTAGACATGGGCACGACTTGGCGAAATTCTCATTTCCGTTTCTGTTTCTCATTTCCGTTACGTAACGGAAACAGTAACGACAATTACTCCGCCAGAACTCGAACTCGAACCGACTAAAGAAAAATTGGGTCTGATTTGTCGTTGTCGTTCCTGGCATTGCAGCGATCGTGCGATGCCAAGCGGCACAGGAAAAAAGTTTTAAAAATTTAAAAAAAAAACCGATTCCCGGGCAAAAAAGCAGGCGAAAATATGCCTGCCTGAGTGAGGGCACCTACCAGAGGGGTGGTTTCTGGGGGGGGGGGGTCCCCGGCCTCCCCCCTCCTCTCCTGGGCTGCGCAAAGTGCGCACGCATCCTCGTCGTCGAGTCGCACTCGCCGACGCCCACGTCAACTCGCCAAGCGGCGCGGCACAGGAAAAAAGTTTTAAAAATAAAAAAAAAACCAATTCCCGGCCAAAAAAGCAGGCGAAAATATGCCTGCCTGAGTGAGGGCACCTACCAGAGGGGTGGTTTCTGGGAAAGGGGTCCCCGGCCTCCCCCCCTCCTCTCCTGGGCTGCGCAAAGTGCGCACGCATCCTCGTTGTCGAGTCGCACTCGCCGACGCCCACGCCAACTCGCCAAGCGGCGTGGCACAGGAAAAAAGTTTTTTTTAAAAAAAAAACCCCAATTCCCGGCCAAAAAAGCAGGTGAAAATATGCCTGCGGCCTGCCTCAGTGAGGGCACCTACCAGAAGGGTGGTTTCTGGGGAGCAGGGGGGTCCCTGGCCTCCCCCCCTCCTCTCCTGGGCTGCGCAAAGTGCGCATTCTCGTCAAGTCGCCAACTCGCCAAGCAGCGCGGCACAGGAAAAAAGTTTTAAAAATTAAAAAAAACCGATTCCCGGCCAAAAAAGCAGGTGAAAATATGCCTGCGGCCTGCCTCAATGAGGGCACCTACCAGAAGGGTGGTTTCTGGGGGGCGGGGGGTCCCCGGCCTCCCCCCCTCTCCTCTCCTGGGCTGTGCATCCTCGTTGTCTCGCCAACTCGCCATGCCATGCGGTGCGGGCGGGGGATCCAAAATGGGACGACCACAATATTTATTTTGAAATCGTGGTCCAAAAACACACCAAAGCACCACAGAAACATGCGAAAATAGCTATTTCAAAACTGCCTGAATTTTTTCAGTAGCGGCAGTGGGTTTTTCTTGCAACAAAACGTCTCATTGATTTTATTTTATTTTATTTTATTTTTATTTTTTTATACCTGCGCAATGGGCTGTCCATGGGAGTGGACCATGCAGATTTTTGGACCCATTCCACCAATTGCATGGCCACTTGGCCAGATTTTGACCGAGACTTCTGGGATGTGCCAGTCGGGCATAAAAAGCCACTAACCCTAGCCCAAATCCGAACCCTAACCCTAACCCTAACCCATACGCCAGTACACTGTCCTTCTTAGTGGGTCAGAGAGGCACCCAGAGGTGCACCCCAGTAACTCACCCTAACCTTACCAGTAACCCTAATCCTAGCCCTTGCGCTAACCCCTAACCCCAAGCCAGATCTGTGTACTCGCATTGCACTACAGCAAGTACACTTCCCTTCTTAGTGAGTCACAGCGGGCGCCCGTAGGGGTCCTCTGTCACTTCGCTCTCCAGCCCAAGTGTGCAGGCAGTGAGTCACAGAGGCACCCGAAAGAGAGGTGCCTCTGCCTGCTGCAACTGCAACTTAATGGTATGCATATCCAATTGGCTATGCATGCCATTTTGTAGCGGGTGAGGAGAGGAGGCACCCACGAGATGCCTCCAGGAGCCCGCTTTCCCTTCATGGCAGGCCAGAGGAGGCACCCACCCCAGAGAGGTGCCTCCAGGAGCCCGCCCCCCCCCAAACCAGTACTAACGACAGACGAAAAACCGACAAATGAAACGACAATTTTTTGGAAAATTTCACGAAAAACGGAAACGAGCCAAAATGGGCCGGCTCCGACACACAACAACTCGAAACGTAATTTTTCCTGGTCGTGCCCATCTCTAGCCAACAGTTTTCAGAGCCTTAGTCTGCTGAGTCACCATGCCCCTTAGTTGCACATAAAGGTGGGTGTTTTTAACTACATATTTATCTGGTTTTGCTTTGAACAGAAGCAAAAACAAGTTTTAGGGTGAACAAAATATCTATCAGGTTTTGTGTCACTAGGTATTTAGGTGGCTCAAGATGCAAAGCTACTGAATTAGAAGGAACAAAATTAATGTGTGTATTTTCATTCCATCTCACTTTTGAATCTGTCCTTCTATAATTTGCATTATTTTTTGCATTGGATCTAAACACATACATTGTATTTAAATACATTAAATATTAAACAAAATTTCTTATCGCATTTTAAGCAGTTTTTATCGGAATTTCACATCTTCTCAGTGCAAAAAGCCTGGGCAAAAAACAAAGTTCTGATCTATGCATGAAGCAGATAAGTTCATAAACAGAATTTATTTACAGTCATTTGTTCATCAAAGAGGACTTAACTCTGTCTGTACTCCTACCCATCCCATGTTGGAAAGTAAGAAAGGTAAGTGTATTCAGCAAAACATGCTTAGATCACTTCATCAGACTGGAAATACCAACAAGCCTCCACTTAAATCTGCAAATCCCCCTTTATGTTTTCCACATCTGGAGCCAGAGAACAACATTATAGTCCTTACATCTTTGTGTGTGTGTTCTGTGGTGTCAAGTTGGAATGGACTTACAGCATCCCTAATGGGACTTTAAAGGTAAGTGAGATATCTAAGGAGTGGTTTACCAGTTCTTCTTGCCCCAGACTTCTCTCCAGACTTCTAGTCCATCACTATCCACTACAGTGACTACACCAGTGGTGGCAAATCTTTGGCACTCCAGATGTGTTGGACCACAACTCCCAGAATTCCAAGCCTAGACTGCCAATGATAAAGGATTGTGGGAGTTGTGGTCCAACACATCTGGAATGCCAAAGGTTTGCCACCACTGGACTACACCATGCTGGGAATCTCATTACATCTTTAGACAAAACCATGCTCTGTTTATCTTCCATAAGCTAGATCCAGTGTTACTCCCAGAGTTGTTGACATTGTTATGTGCCATCCAATTGCTTCTAGCTTATGACAACCCTATAAACTAATCATCTCCAAAGGTTCTGTCATCATGAATGCCCCAGCTCAGATCTTACAAATTTTACTTTTATGAGTAAATCCATTTTACAGATAGTCTCCCTCTTCTTCTCCCTTTTCTTTCTCAACATTATAGTCTTTCCCAGTGAGTCTTGTCTTCTTCTGACATGCTCATAGTATGATAACCTAAGTTTACTTATTTTCCTGTAAAGAGAGTTCAAGCTTCATTATTGGTCTTTCTGGCATTCTGTAGTATGTATAATGTTTCCTATCAATGTCACATTTCAATTGAATCAATTTTTCCCCTGTTGTTTTCTTTACTATCCAGTTTTCACACCTGTACATGGTGACTGGATGTGGGTGATCTTGCCCTGTGACGACTAGAGATGTCCTGGCTTCCCTCCTCCATCTCCTCCAGGAACTTCCTCTGAGTTGGCACCCATCAAAGGAGGCAGGACTGAGAACCACTGTTTTGCCAAAGGACAAACTGGCACAAACTGGTGAACCAGTTTGTGCCCATCTCTAGAGATGACACTTTAGGATCTTTTCTAGTTCTTTCATAGCTGCCCTTCAAAGACTCAAATTTCCTTTGAAATCCTACAGTCCCCATTTGGGTGGACAACAGAGCCAAAGCAAACAAAATATTTAACAACTTCAGTTGCTTCATTATCAGCTCTTAAAATGATCTAATCCTTCAACAGGGATTCCTTTTGTCTTTGGACAGCTCTTTTGCAATCCTGCTCTTGTAACTTTCCTCAAGAGTTGAAACTCAAAAACGTATGTCCAGCAAGTCCCATTCATTTCAATGTCTGCTCTACACAACATGGAAAAGTCCCATTCATTTCTTTAAATCTACTCTGTTTCCCATGTCACTATCCCATACCTCCTTTGTTTAAATCCACTTACAGCCAATGCCACTACCTCAAGTTGCAGCATTTACAGTCATTCAAAATACAAAGATAGCTACTGTTCTAACAGCAGGGCCTTCCAACCTTGTTACTAAATTTTCCTCAGCATTTCATTCAACACTTACAGCTTATAATTATCCATTGCACCCTCCACATTTCTTCTTTTTTGAATGAGTTCTCAGGAATGACATACAATTTAACTATGTAAAGTCAAGTCCAGGTTGCTGGAATCATTTTTTCATCAGTCTTATCAAATACTCTGAGCTTTACTTTTTGTAAGGAAGGAATCAAATTTTGGCTGTTTTAATCTGAGCACAGCATGGAAAATGACTCAGCTGTAGCCTCAATGCCAGTCCTCACAGAAGGCATTTGCCAATAAGATGCTATCCCATCTCTTCTACAAATAAGGTGAAAAGGCCATTTATTTGCCTCTCCTTCAGATTTTGAAGCTGAGGCTGCAGTACTTTGGCCACCTCATGAGGAGAGAGCAGTCCTTAGAAAAGTCCCTGATGTTGGGAAAGATTGAATCAAAAGGAAAAGAGGATGGCAGAGAATGAGATGGTTGGACGATGTCATCGATGCAACCAATATGGATTTGACTAAACTCTGGGAGGCAGTGGAAGATAGGAAGGCCTGGCGACCTCTGGTCCATGGGATCACGAAGAGTCAGACACGACTGAATGACTGAGCAACAACAACCTTCAGTGTATTCATGTATTTTATAAAAGTGTTGTTCTCTGTGCTTCTTGGCATTTTCTTGAGTTTCTCCTAGGAGCTTAAAATGGAGGATTACAATAATATAGTTCCGAGAATCCTTGGGCATCTGTGGCCCGGCCATGTACCTGTTGTTCTCCAAGATCATATGGCACATTGCAACTGTTATAATGTAGGGCTAATTCAAATCTCCTCAAATGCCTCACATTCCTCTTTGGCTGCAGTGGGAAGATTATGTATCTGAAATTTGGCTTCACGTAAAAGGAGCCCTGAGTGTGGAAAGTCGGCATGACACAGAGAAAGCCAAAGCCTTTTATCCATGACATGTGAGCTTTCCATCTTGTCCTTCAACTGGCAGACAAAGAAGGAAGATGGAACAAACTCTCCTTGCCTGATTCAGTAGTGACGTGTGAAGGGAAATAATGCAGACCTCACCACATGTCAGATCTCACTGCACGTGAGATCACAATGATGGCATTGCACCAGAAGAAATAATAACAAAAAAGATTAATGTCTAATTGTCTATCGAGGAACGCATTGCCTACCCTGAACAATGTCCCTTTTTCTCACATCTATGAACTGTTTCATCATTTCATTCATTCAGCAAATGATAGTCAGCCACTCAAACCACAGCCCCCCCCCCCGGGCATGTTCAAAATTGGTTTTAAAGGAATGTTTTATTTCATATCAGAAGACGAAGGAAGCAAAACCCTACATTTACCCCCAACAGATGGCTTATCAAGATTCACCAAAATCTGGAGAGCTGCCTTGCTCAGCTCATCCTACGGGTTTACACATGCTTTGTCCCCACACCACTGCACTACACCCAACCTCATCCCTTTGGCTAGAATTATCCATGAGGAATTGCAGACAAAGCCTCATCCAACTGGCACTGAGGCGAATGAGTTCAGGAGGACAGATTTTGCTGCTCCAGATACCACTGTCACTGTGGCTTGAGGCAGCCACCTTACCATTCCTAATGGAAACATAGCCATCCCCCAGCCTCACAAATATAAAATAATCTGGCTGCTTAAATTTTCTATACATTAGTCCCCTATAGAGTGGCCACAGAACTCTACAAGTAACAGCAATAAAGATATTTATGTGGAGGTGATACATATCATCTCCTCCTCCTCCTCCTCCTCCTCCTCCTCCTCCTCCTCCTCTTTGGGTAAAATGCCCCTATCTATCTATCTATCTATCTATCTATCTATCTATCTATCTATCTATCTATCTATCTATCTATCTATCTATCTATCTATCTTATATCTCTTCCTGCCTTTCTCTTTAAAAAAAACAAGGCAGCTTACATAATTAAAAAGGCAAGGTTTAAAAGCCAAAAACAGGTCTTATAGAAATATTTAAAATGAATTAAGTATTATATTGAAAACAGTAAATACAATCAATACTAAAACACATCTAAAACAACAGAGCACAGCAATCCATTAAAAAAAAACTCTTTCAGACCATCAGTCATTAAGGAAAAGCCTGTCTGAAGAGAAAGGTCTTTGTATGCTGGTGGAAGGACACCAAAGAGGGGGCCAGCCTGGCTTCCACTGGGAGAGAGTTCCAAAGTCTTGGCAAAAGTTTTTCTACCCTGTCTTTTAAGACAAGTCTTTACAATGCTACTAATCATAACAATGCTTGAAAGTTAAATAAATATAATGACAGCAACACCAGAGTGAAGATGCATATTGTAATGCAGCCAGCTGGTTTAACAATCCTGATGGTATCTGATACAGTATGTAGAGGTCACTTAGAAGGCCACACAAAAGGCATCCAAATGAAGTTAGATCAGGAATTACTTTTAGCCACAATATAATTTTGAGTTGAATAAGATGGGCAAGTCATAGTTACAAATGTTGTTTTGGAATGAATCTCCCTTTATAGAGATAACCTTCATGTTTTCTAATTATAAATGCAGTTTCTCAAAGTAATTTGGGATCTCTAACCTGCGAGATAATATGTATTATCCTTTGATACAATACAGCTCACACAGCTGTAGACTGGAAAGCTATATTCAAAAATACCGAAAAATACTGAACTTAAATAACATAATAAAAGTGCAGTCTCTTTTAAAATGTCATATAAATGGATTTCACACATTTTACAGAAGTGGTATCCTTCTGAAGTGAATGAAAAAGTTGTTGGGCTGCAGGAATACAAAAGCATCATAAAAGACCAATGCAGTAATCTCAAACTCAATTCTAGGACATAAAGCACCTAATATGAGAAACATCCAATCTTCTGCTAACAAAATCCTTCCCAAACAAGCATGTAACAATGAAGATCGCCCCACACGAAAGATAAAGGTGCAAGAGTTTATAGATTTGTTTGTAAGAAAAAATAAAATTAAACCATGTGTACATATTGTTGGAACTGGGATACATTCCTAAATCTTTACCTTTTCGGTAGCTCTTCTTTTCGTTTCCAGATCCATCCAGGTGTTTTCTTTTTCTAACATGTCCATAAAGGCCCAACGAATTCCTTCAGTCAACTCTTCCATCTGCAACAAACATCATCTCTTGTAAGAAACCATGATATATGTAGTGCTTTCAACCCCAAAGAGTGAATGAATCAGGTTGGTTTGTGCACAGCCAGCAGTGGTGTCAATGCCTATCTGGATGCTCATTTACATGGCATCATGAGGCTTAACTGGTCCCCAGGTTAATGCCACAAATTGTGCCAAGCTAGTGTAGAATTTGAGGACTGAGATTGCCTGGACTACATCAGAGTACACAATAAAATGTCCTCATCATCTCTGCTCTTTTATTTACCTCAAAGCCTATTTGGTAGGTATTAAGAAACTGGAGGGATGTGGTAGCAAAAACTGCTATTTCTTCTAGGAGGAGGCAGAGTTGAAGCTGTCCCTGTGTGTGTGTGTGTGTGTGTGTGTGTGTGTGTGTGTGTGTGTGTGTGTGTGTGTGTGTGTGTGTGTGTGTGTGTGTGAGAGAGAGAGAGAGAGAGAGAGAGAGAGAGAGAGAGAGAGAGAGAGAGAAGAAATGTGCCATAGAGTGTGGGAGCCGAATGACTCTTCCATAAATTGTTGTCGGAAACCAGGATCAACCAAGATCAATCTATGCACTTTCCCACAAGAAAGCAGGGCAGGCCTGTTTAGCAGATCAAAGGAGCTGAGCCAAAGGACCAAATGCCCATCTCTCTGATATGTGAACAATACAGATCCTGCTTTGCACTTCCTGAGGCCAAAGTGAGCTCCAAGCATTTCACCCTTAACCACACTTCAAAGTGTTTCCTTTGAAAGCGTGTGCTGCAGAGTTCTGCAAGACAACCCAGGTTCCCAGAGATTTAAAAAGGGGAACTGTTTTTTACGGCAGAGAGGGAAGTTGGAAGTGGAGATTCTCTCCAGCATATAGGCTGGGATGCTCAGGGAAAGGAAGTGTGTGTGACCTGCTACTACCAATGGAGAAGAGACGCAGGGCAAAGCAATTCAGGAGACACCTTCAAATTAAGTGATCCTGAGCAACACATAAGCTTTAGGGCCATCATGGGAGACCATGGTGTGTTGCCTGCTCATTTATTTATTTATTTATTTATTTATTTATTTATTTATTTATTTATTTATTTATTTATTTTCCTTGGAAATGGACCCAAAGTGGCTTACAGTAATGAGGGATAATATGCAGCCAAGAACATTTGAGCTATATTCAAGTTAAGAACAGGCAATTAGAAGAGGCAACTTCTAATATTAAAAGGTAACATTAAAGCTACAAACAGCAGGCAAAAAGGGGGGAAATCCATTATAAGGGGTGGAAAGTACAGTAACATGGAAAACACTGGTGTTCTTATGAAATCCGTTGATATAATCATGCATGGTGATCTATATAAAAGTCACAGAATAGGTAGTCCCTCATTCAGGGAAAGCTGGCCTGAAAAGGAAGGTCTTTGCCTGTTTTCAGAAAGACAGCAAAGATGGGGCAGTCCTGGCCTACAGCAGGAGGGAGTTTCAAAGTCTGGGAGTAGCAACAGAGAAGGCCCTTAGGCTGTAAGGGTAGCGGGATGAAGAGAAAGGGCTCTCCTTACCACCTGAGCCTGTTCATACTGCAAGATTAAATCTTTGCGGTAGCTTAGACCCAGGCCATTTTGTGCTTTGTAGGTTAAGGTCAGCAGCACTTTGAATTGTGCCTGATAACTGATTGACAGCCAGTGGAGCTGTTTTACTCCTTTTTCATTTTTTGTACCCTAATAGGTTAAGTATTTCTGCTCCTTTTACTTTTGATTTTTTCCCTTTAGTTTCCTTTTATCATTTGTCTGGTTTGGTATTCTTTCCAGAGATCTTGTACTAAGATTACATCCACCACCCAGGCCACTTGATCGCAGCTACATAGAGATTCCTCAGAGCATGTGTAGATTGCAACAACATTTCTCCCCTTTTATGCAGTTTGTTTGGAAAAAGAGGGGGATGGTGGCAGCTATAGTAAACTGTAGGAAAGGGAATAGAGTGTGCCCTCAACACACTCAGGAGCCAGCCAGAAACGCCCTCACCTGGCAAAAGGGTGCTGGTATGAAAAGCCCTACTGGAGTAAGTCAAGATGGATGTACCCTCACTATGTTTGGCAACTGAGCTTCCTTTCTTGAGAGATTGAAACATTTTGCTGCTCATCTAAGCAGCTTCTTCAGTTTGCATGACTAAGTAGTGAAACGTTTCAATCTCTCAAGAAAACAAGTGCAGTTGCCACGATTCAGCTTCCAGAAAAACTCACCTGGATGACTGAGAATCTTCACAGACACCCTCACTATGTCTTCCCCAAATTCATCACAGGTGTGTGTGTGTGTGTGTGTGTGTGTGTGTGTTTCGAACACAATTACAAATCCAGTGGGAACTGTGCAAAATCACCACCACTGTAGACTGGATCCGAAATATGAATTAAACCTTCCAATCCAAATAAAGTTGTTCCAATGATACCTATGTAACAATGGACTAAATGGCAGGTGAATCACCTCCCTCAATGAGAGTTTTGCTGTTGACCTAATTTGAAAAATAATACCAAAAGCAGGAAAGAGAACTGTAGCATCTCATTCTTGTGATTCATTACTGTCCTTTAATATCATAGAATCTGGGTACAAGATGGAAGTCAGTACAGACATAACATTAAAATATGACCAGCCTTTTCAACAGCTGGGAGTAAACGGCATCCCAGGGAATAAGGTAACTTGGAGGATATTGATGGCAGAGCATTGTTTCAATTAATTTCGTGCGCTTAATGAGGTGAACTCCTTGTACTTGGAGGTTGCCAGTTCATATTCTAGCTCTACAATTGGACCCTGGTGTATATTCTGGTTTTTATGCACCAGCTGTAGCAGTAGGGGTGGGAGAAGAAATCTATTCATACCATCAGAGTTGTTGTCAAAATCATTCAGGCGTAGCTGAATGAAAGGCTGCCTAGACTGTAGGTCAAAAACACTGCTATATTTAGACTCAAATAATATCTCTTTGATAACTGAAGAGGGACAAGAAGATATCCAGGACACGAGATCATCAGTGGCTAAATCTAAATGTGCCATAATTCACTATTTGTTTAGCATGGACTGTATGCTGCAAGGAGGGGATTTTATAGTGCCTGTGTAGCTGCCTGCCTGCCTGTCTGCCTGTGTAGACTCAGGCAGGCAGGCAGGCAGGCAAACAAACAAATAGATAGATAGATAGATAGATAGATAGATAGATAGATAGATAGATAGATAGATAGATAGATAGATAGATAGATAGATAGATAGATAGATAGATGACTTAAAAGGAAAGACAAACAAACAGAAGCCGCCACTTTTTAAAAGGTGGGGTGGTGCCATCTTGGCATGCAGTTTATTTACAGCCCCAAATCTGCCTATATTTCTTTCAGAGTTTCAGCGATTTCAACTAGATTTCTTCTCAGATAAGTCTGCATGGGATTCTAGTCTATGACCAGTGTTGGCTTCACTGAAGCAATGCTCAACAAAAGCTCAGGTTACCTTTAGCCTGTCTCTTTATCAGAGGCAAAGGGAACCTTTAAGTAAGGTATGAATACCTCTCTGCCTCTCTGTTTGTTTCCTGCATGCATGTGAATGGACACCCCGTCCCCACCCCTAGCTTCACTTACCATTGGGCGGTTCTCAAATATGATGGATGCAGGACACAAGTGTCTACAGCAGTGGTTCTCAACCTGTGGGTCCCCAGATATTCCTGGACTGCAACTCTCAGATGCTTCCACCACTCACTGTGCTGGAATGGATTTCTGGGAGTTGCAGTCTAGGAACATCTGGAGACCCACAGGTTGAGAACCACTGGTCTAGAGTATTGTAAACAAAGTGAATAAACTTGCATAGGATTGAAATAATCTGTTCAAGGCTTTTCTGTGGAGCCCTTGCCAGTTCCACATACCAAGAGTACTGTGAATAGACGTAGATGGGTCAGCACATTTATTGGAGTACTCAGCTCATTGTGAGATAACACAAGAGCAGGTTCTCTGAAGAGAACATTACTTATAAAGTTATATAAATGGTTCTCCTTATAAACAAATGTACAATCCCAAAACATTTTGCACACTGCTCCTCATAACTGATTTTGTCATGAAAAAAGAAAAAACCTAGTGCCTACATATAAGAGAAACACTAAAAGTTAAACTAGTGAAGAAATCAAAGGAACACACTGGCCACCCATAAACAAATGTTGGTGAGGTGTATTAGTGAAGGACTCCTTGATGGGCGTGGTCGTGGGGGTAGGCATGATGATCCATAGAGTCCCTTCCAGATCTGCAGTTGTAAGATCTGAGATTCACTACAGGGCTGCAGTTACCTCATGAAGCCAAACTGGACGAGTGGCCAAGCAAGTCCAGAGAGTGACGCAACAGAGAGAAAGAGAAACACGGTTCTTCCAGGAGTTTGTAAAAAGTCCTCCTTAGCTTTCTGCCTCAGTCTTTCAAAGGCAATCAGTCAACTCAGTGGGATGATTAAAAAGAACCAGGTTCCTCACTAGTGTGAAAGGTCAGTGAGCATGATTTTCACGCTCCTGTATTTAATGCTGCTCAGCGATTTAGCAATTGCTCAATGTGAACCTGAACCTTTCAACGTATTTAAAGGTGAAAATAAAAGGTAATGATGGTAGACCCACATATAGAACAGGCTCTGCTGTCAAATCATTATGGAATGGAAAGGAAAGACACCCAGAAGCAATCTGGCAGACAAGTCCCAGTGGGGTTCTGAGGCCAGTATCCTTTTGCTCCATCCCAAGGCCGTCTTCAGATATAGTTGGAGAAGCTGTTCAGTAGATCTTTATGCAAACCTAGTGCTAGATTGAGGAATCCAACAAGCCTAGAACTTGAAGTAGGCGGAAACTGCATTACAAAGAAAAAAGGAAGGGCCAAGAAAAATTATATGCATCCCTGCCTCCATCCTGCCCCCACATACTGCACCATTTCCTAATTCCACACTACAGATGGAAGACCATAGTGAGGGGTGTGGCTACATAGTAGTTGAAAAAGGTGTAGATGTGAGTTCAGGGAGGGACCAGTGGCATGTCTGGAGGAAGTGATCCAGTATACCACCTTCTCAAAAACAATATGCCTGTGGTAAAGAGGACACTGGGTTAAGACTTTTTGTAATATCTTGAGGGACAAAAGCAGCTTTAAAAACTGGGAAAACTGCATATGGGAAAGGCAGTTCTCTGCTCTTGCCCATTTGGACCAATTTCTAACATTTTCTGGAACTTGTTTTTTATCCACTTTCTTTTACAAGAAAACCCTTTCTTTTACAAGAATTGTGCTAAAAGATTCTGGAGTAACCTATTGCCAAATGGCCACTTGAAACCCACAAATTTTACAAAAGATCTGCTCCTAATGGAGAGCAAAATTGTTTGTTCATATGAATCAACAAAACTGACTATACTTTAACACTTTTGTTGAAAATGTGTCCACAGAAACTGTCCTAACTGATACCTAAATGTGGGAGGTCGCTGGAGAACTTCTTAAGGCCAAGGTGGCCTGATTGCAGGAAAAGGATGAAAACACACACACACACACACACACACACACACACACAGAGAGAGAGAGAGAGAGAGAGAGAGAGAGAGAGAGAGAGAGAGGTGCCTTTTTCACAGATAGACCACCTGAGCTCCTCTCAGAAGGCTTGTTTTATTCATCTTATCTATTGCTTACAAGCGGACACTGGAGCAATAATGAAAACATTGATTCTAATAGGATGCAGGTGCCCTTTAGCCCTCTGGTCCTACCTCAAAGCAAAAGGTCAGGGGAAATAGAAGGTAACTTCCTTCCTGATATGCCACATTGAGGCCAGGAGTGTGTGCACATCACTGAAGCCCCTCTGAAACACACTCTGCAAAGAAAGGTTCCCAACACCTACACTTCAAAATTTAGTGCTATAACATTGGGTATGGACAGTATCACACACTCTCCTATGAATTTCAAAAAGTACCACATGCAAGAACATACCATTTCCCTCTTGTCTTCTTGGAAGTGCAGGTCTACAAACATTCTGCCAGTGACGTAAGGAAGAGCGCTTTCCACAGTGTTGACACATTTGTCCCATTGAGGCATTAAGGAGGTTGTCCCTTGTATCACCTGGTTTGATTTAAGACTGATAAATCATGTGTTTCCTTAGAAAGTACTCAGAGGAAGTTCTCTGAAATATTTCCACAGCCCCTGCTCTGTCCAAAGACCCTTGCTGTCATTGTGTCTTCTGGCAAACAGCGACCACCGATGTCAATACCTAGCTATAGCAATCATAAAATAAATTCTGAACAGTATTTCTGACATTCAAAACAACTGTAAAATTGGCTGCGACAAAGTCCTGTTAGGTGGTACTAATTTGCTTTACATGAGACGCCTCTTCATTTTTGCTGTTATCTTCTGTGTAAGCAGGGGGGACTTAGTCAGCAATATATATATTTTTACTACAGCTCCCAACATCCTAATTGCTAGCTGGGAGAGAGCTATTCTGGATGGACTACCAGGAGTTGTTAGCCAAAACAATTAAAAGACCAGATATTCCCACCCCCCTCCCTTTATGTTAATGAAATATACAGCGTGAATGCTCATATTACCAGTCACATTTCTTCTGATAGGAAAATTAAGATTTGTGAAAATAATAAGTCAGTATGTCTGGAAAAAACATACCAAGGGAAATGTTTCATGCTTTTCACCTACTGGGGGTCCCATAGTTAGGATGATAGAACTAGCTGGGAGATTCTGGGACCTCTAATCAACACAAATAACTTTTCCAGGCATTGACCTTGCCATTTTGAATTAATTTCCTTCCCCATCAGAGTCATGACCACAGATTTGTGTACTGACTGATCCCAGCCCACCTTCTGAAGGTACCTCAAGAATGTCAAACAACATGTTGGTGAATCGAGCACACTAGAGCAGAACATAGGAATGCTGATATAACACTACCACATGAGGAAAACTCTACTCAGTTCATTACAATTTTTCCTCTCTGCTTCATATACAAACCAGCAGAGAGTGAAAATGGTAACTTTAGCTGGAAAGAAGATGCAGAAACAGGAGAAACAGAGACTTAGACGTACAAGAAGTAACATTTGATATTTCAAACCAATGCCAGGATCCAAATCCTGGTGTCTCAAGTGAGATTAGAGGGTGATACTCTCTGACTTGTATAAAAGTTGCCAATGATTTTATAGGCATTTGTGACACATTGATATCAAAAGTTCACACTTACTCTTGAATATTCCAGCCACCTATATTGAAAACGTCGACTGAGGCTGAATAGTCTTGAATAAACCATCCTCCACACAAGATAGTTGGCAATAGTCCTATCAATGCAGACATATTTTAATGTCAGACAATTAAGCTCATGTCTTCTGATAGACAACTGTATGATATTAGGAATCAATACATGACTAGATTTTTATTTTCCAGGTGAGTGCACAGCCTGCAACAACAGCTGTGTCAATCTCAGAAATAATGTATTATGACTGAACTGACAAATATCTATCAAACAGAGGAGAATGCACAGCAGCTACTATTTGGTCTGTCAGGGAATCATGGGATCCTCTATTTGGGGTGCATTTCAACCATTTTGTCTCCTGAAATGTAATTTGCCACCTGGCGATTTGCAAGAATTCAAGCTAAAATAAAATGGTTGGCCGAGCTATGGCCACAAGTGCTCCAGTCTCCATCTTAGGGAGGGGATCATATTTAGCAAAGTGAAGCAGCCACCTCAGACAGCACATGGTGAAAGGGTACAAGCATCCTCATGAGTGCTTTAGTTGTTCTGTTAGGGAATAGGCTTCTATTAGCTGAAATCCATCAATAAGCTGCAACTAGGGTAGGCGCATTGAATCAGTGAGGATGTGGTGAGTAACTTCCTCTGTAACTTCCATTGGTTGAATGGACCTACCTTAGCTGCAGCTTACTAGGTTTCAGCTGCTAGGCACAGCCAACACCCAAACCAAACTGATATGTCATCTTTTTAGACCACAACATGGTCAAATACTGCAGGATTTGCTGCAGTTAAATGGATGAATAATTTTTATTATTATTATTATTATTATTATTATTATTATTATTATTATTATTATTATTATTATTATTATTATTATTATTATTATTATTCAGCCTAAGAGCTTTACTTCCGTGTGGGTTTCTCTACTACAGTACACTTCCCTGTAAATTTTACACCGGAATTTTTATTATTCTTATTATTATTATATTATTGAAGCAGGCCACAATACTTTGATTTTAGTTTAGTTTGATTTTATATCTGCAGAAATTTTGTATGTAAGGACTTATCCCACCTTTCCTCCAGAGCCCCAAATGGTATAATACTATTCTCATCCTCTCTACTTTGCTTTCCTAATACCCCTGTGAAACTGAAACTGACTCAAGGCTACCTGTGAGTTTCATGACTGCATGGGGATTACAGCTGAAATCTCCAGCACTCTAACCTCTGTGCCTCAGTAACTTCTTGTGTACCACATAGAGATGGGAGTTTTGTTTCGGAAGGAGACTGGTTCCGAACTGAAATACGCCAGGACAGCTGGCGCTCGGAACCCAGTCCCACCCTCTGGAACAAAATCAACCAATGTCTTACCTTGCTGTACCTGGTACTGCCAATTAGACAGGGAGGTGGGATGATGCATGTCCTTGCACAGCTTCTGATTGGCCAGCACCAGGGAAAGGCAACAATGATTCATCAGAGGCTGCTTCCTGATTGGAATTTCACCCACACCAGGTACAGCAAGGTACAACATTGGTTGATTTTGTTCTGGAGGGTGAGACTGGGTTCCGAGCATCAGCTGTGCTGGTGTGTTTCGTTTTGGAACCAATCCTCTTCCAAAACGAAACACCCATCTTACCACACAATGTTCTTGCCACCCGTAACTAGCTGATGCTATCATTTTATTTAGCTGTATGTCATGAAGTTGGAACTGACTTAGAGAAACCCTAACAGGGCTTTCAAGGGTAGACAGATTTTTAAGTAATGGTTTTACTAGTTCCAATCCTCCAGGGAATTTCCATAGCCACGAAGGCTGTTCACCAGCCTCCTAGTTCATAACTCTATCCACTACACCACCTCGAGTGCCTGATTAGGGATGGTTTTGCTACCAGTCCAATAGTCCAGTCAGCTTCTATACAAGTATTGGGGGGAAGCACTTATTTTCTTTCAATTCATTTGGCTGCCTTTGGATAATGTTTCCCCACCACCACCACCATCCATGTGATGCGGTGCTTGATCCAAAATGTTAACACATTTTGTTCCATGCCTTAGCATGTCTTTTTTTGTCTCTCCTGAAGATTTCTGGGCTTTGTTCCAAGGGGGTTGAGTTTAGCATTATGTTACTTCCTACAACATTTATTTCTACATCAAAGAACTCCAGTGTGACGGATTTAATTAACATGCCATTTTATTTATATACAAAAAGCTTGGAGTGGGGATCTCAAGCAGGAAAGTTGGTTTTGAATACTATTTTCAAAGGATATCAAAATCACCAAAGAAAGAGCAATTTTGAGAAACAACAGCTTTATTTTCACTGCCATTGGGGCACGAAAATCTGGTAAGTCCCACCTCCTTTATGAAAAACCGTAGAAACTAGGAGGAAGGGGATGGGACTTTTGCCCTGCCTGAAACAGCTGTACATCAGTGGATTTGTCCTGATTAAGGAAAAGAAATCTCATTCAAGTTGCAATCTACCAGGATCAGAGAATAAGTTCCACTTCATTCGGTGGGACCTTCTTGTAAATATATATGAATAGGGGTTCACTGCAATATTTTTCTTTAAAATTAAGGAAGTCAGTGCTTGTAGTTTAATACTAACAGCGGAAGATGGCATAACTCAAAGGAGGAAGTTTAATTTCATTTTAGTTTTCATCATCAAAACTGTTTGAGAATTATATAGCCTTACACTAGCCAATGTTACTAAAGATATTGATTCTTCATGTACTTACATATTCCAGAGATAAACAGGACTATATGCCATATTGATCCTTCACTTAGCTACACTTTCGTATTAGAGGTGTATTCTTTTATTTTTCCACCAGTATGTAGCCTGCATAATTAAATTGTAAACCACCCAGAGAGTGCTGTAAGCACTATGGGATGGTGTATAAGCAAAATACTTTGTTTCATTTTTAAAATTATATAAAATGTAAGGCTGCGGTGTTAATTGAGCAATCCAACTGACCACTCAAAAAGGATGAACCAGTCAAAACAAGTTCCCTTATTAATTGGCATTCCATGTAATACCTGAGCTGGCTAAGTTTCAGAAATGTTTGGAAAACAGTGTTTTATAAACATCTTAGAAAACACAGCAAATAGGATTTGTAATTCCAAGGGGGGGGATGAGAACTGTGAGGAAATTACAGTACAATTTTGAAAGATGTAGAGATCATATTCAGTGTAAATTCAATCATAAGATTACCTTTAGGAAGCCTCTCACAATGTCCACATCCCAAAGCTTGGGAAAGTTTCTTTGGGAGTTGCAGCAGCTCGAATTGACCTGCCTAGAATGGCCAATTCCCATGGTGGTGTTAGCAGATGACAGTTGAATTCTGACATCTGTAATAACTTTTCTAAGGTCTGTCTCATCCATTTCCAAAAATGATAAGGAAATATTCATTCACTAGCAATTGGTACCCTTGTTGGCACTATTCCTACAATTTTCTTTGCATAGGGACCCACAAACAGAAGTAATGTTAAGGTTCTTGAAACCTGCTGTGAAATTTTAACATTTACATAGATTAAATTGCTAGGTAGAGAGAGACGTGGTAATTGTACTGAAAATCTAGGAATTCCAATGTTACTTAGAAAAGCACAACGCAAACTAGAAATCCTTACTTTTTCCTTTCACTTTCCAAGATCCTGAACAGATCTTTGAAGTACTGGGGTACACGAACAATCACATTCTCTGAAGCATCTATGTCCTTCAGTTCAGGATTGAGTTTGGTGTCAATCACCTTCTTGATATATGCCAGCCAGTCAAACTGAAAGAGACATCAAGGCTCAGCTCCTCCCTCTTACAAGCAGAAACAGGTCATGGATTTAATTACGTACCATTATCTCAATAGCTTAATTTTTTTTTACCTAATTTCAAAGTAAATGTTGGCTGCACAACACCACTAATATATGGAGATGTCAATAAAAATGCAGCTGTATTTAAAATAATAATAAGAAAACACCTGCTTCTATTCATTTCATACAGATTGCCTTCTTATGCACATCTAAAGCACCTTTCAGTTTGAATAGAAAGTTATGCAATCTTTTAAGATATCAATATAGTCATTTTCCAGTTAGCTTCAACCAACCTGTGGGACCATGGCATTAAGTTCAGATATGTTCATTTTGTTGTACATAGATTCACTTGTTCGATTCTCATGTGGGATCATTATCTGCAAAAATTAAAAGCAAATAAATAGCATTATCCTTGAAAAATCTATTCCTTGTTCACACACATAAATCTGTTAATTCCTGTTTGTCATTGGCAGCAACCCATATATGGCAATAGGTTATCTGTTCTGAAAAGCTGGACACTCCAATTCCCCAGAGAAAGTGTTTGGTGTAGTGAAAGGTGAAGAAAGCCCTGATTCTGCTGGTGTTGGATATGGTAGTAGATCACAGGATAGCAACACGTACCACTAGGTCTTGGCCAATGTGTGCTTGATATAGGCTACTGCTCCAACTAAACAAACGACCATTGATGCTGGCAGCAGTACTGACTAAAACTGCACATACTATACATCCTTTGGTCCACTAAAGTTCGCAATATCAGTGAACCTGCTGCAAAGAGATGCCCGTTGCAATAGACAGTATAAAGAGAAGGGTGGGCAGGCTTGCCTTTTTGGCATGGATATGAAGGAACTCCACAGCTATTCTCCTTGCCTGGTAGGAGGGTGAGTTATATTGGGCTCCATTTTGAACAACAGAGGAGAAGGTAGCTGTGCTATGTTAAGCAAAAGATTTTATTGAACACAGCTAACACTTCAATGTAAATAATGCAACTCACAAAGTGGAAATAGCTGCTGATTTACCACAGGGACTTAGAAGGATAGGAAACACCTAAGGAGTCTGTGTGTGTCCCTTTAAATTATCAACCATCCTTCTGAGCTTGGTGTCTGTCTGTCTGTCTGTCTGTCTGTCTGTCTGTCTGTGTGTGCGTGCGTGCGTGCGTGCGTGTGTGTGTGTGTGTGTGTGTGTGTGTGTGTGAGAGAGAGAGAGAGAGAGAGAGAGAGAGACAACGTACACACGTGTTTGTGCATGCATGCATAGAATAGCTTTCCAAAGCACCAAGACTAGAGAAGGAAGAAGTCAATAATAGCACCCAGTAAAACTGCCAAGAGTCATGATAAGCTGTTCTTAATCTTCTGGGTGGAGATCAAGGGGACTGAAGAGAACCACCTTTCTCACCTTTTTATTCAAGACTGATGGGAAGGAGCAACAGAATGAAGTGCCAGGGCAGTAAATCCATTAAGAACACGCACACAATTTTTCTCCCCTGAAACTTTGGGAAGACGCAATACTGAATGAAAACATTCAGCATGAAGACATACAGAAAAACCATGCTTCCCTATCCTTTCAGGAGCACCAGCTGCCACAAATGGAGCACACATCCCACATTTAGAAGGGCACTAACCTCAGCTATTTTGACTTCCAGCTTAAGCACAGACTTCATGTCCAACTCGGCACGCGAAGCATTGGCACCCAAAAGCACTGCAGTGTCAACCATGAACTGGAACAGAGCATCTCTGTACTGCAGCAGAAGGAGAAGATGTTATTGTGACATCTACCCCAACCCAAATGCCCTAAGTAAATTATAAGTCTCCAGATGTACAGCATACAAATTGTACATCCTTGTCTTATTTTCCCATTGAATATTAGTAGCACCTTGGTCACACTATTGTGGTACATGCTAGTTAACCCTAGGAACTGTTCTTATTACAAAAAATTCATTTATAAATAAGCACAGAGAAATTGGATTCAACAGCCTTCGGCTAAAACCAAACAATGATTGCAGAAGGTACAAACAGCAAGAGATCTATCGTCCCCCATCCAATTAAAGTTAGTTGTGTTACTAGGAATTAGAATAGGACACAGTGGCAGAAGCTTTTGCCTTCTATTTGTATTTCTAGAGATAGAAAATGTTGGGCAAGGATTGGACTATGCCTTCCAGCATCCTCTAGCTACCATGTCTATTTTTAAATAATAGTTTGCATTCGGTAGACAAGGCTGGATTGCAGGGAGTGGTCCAGAACCAACTATGAACCGCTGGGCTGAGAACAGATGGTCAGTAGTGAGAAAGGCATCACTGAATGTATGATCAGGATCTCTGATCATGTAATTAACAGTAGTATTAAACAAGCATATGGCAAGAAATTGATATACATAGTCTATGACTAACTAATGCTTACAGCTTTAGCTTCTGTGCTGTTGTCCAGGTAATCTTCTCTTGCGGACAGAGACAGAGATGCTTGATCTAACTGTTGGAAATGTATAAAAACACAACATCAAGAGTTGGTAATGGTATTAATTACATGTTCACGACACCACTTGAGAGACAGCCTTATTGAATTGTTTGAATTAAACAATTATACCTAATTTCCTGAGAGACAGCCTTATTGAACTCAAGTGAGGCTAACCCTCTGGGAAGGTATGTGTAGGAATGTACTGTCTGTCCCCACTATAGTACTTAAATAATTAAAAAAGGCATGTCAAAAAGGTGATTTTTTATTCTTCATCATCGTTAAATGATAGTAGCCTTATGAAAAGCATAGTTTTCTAGACTGTAAGTTTAATTAAATAGTTAGACAGTTTTTATATAGAATACTTAGGAATTTGGATATTCTACAGTCTTCCCACCCACAAGATATAAATTAATCACATTACACATTATCTGGAAATTTGTTTGATCCTTCAGTAACTAAGTAGAATACTACCATCTACTTTCTGTAAATAAGATTGATGTAAATCAAATTAGAGAAGAGTTTAGAGTACCTGAAGGAACAGAAGTACATATATTGCCCTGACTTTCAATCATTTGCATATATACATATTAATAACCATATTCCATGGCAATGTTGCTGAACATTTTGGTAAAAGGCTGACAGTTCTTGTCAACAAAAATTAGCTGGAAGGTGAATAATTATGTGTTTGGTAGCTTTTTAGGGAATTATAGAATTACCCCTCCATCTGTGCAGTGAAAGGAAGGGATTACTTATTTCCTCCAAATAAAATGATTTTATTTGATGATGAATTAAATTATGCTAAGAGTGATACTCAGAGACTGAAAGCACCATTCCCTACAGAGGCAGATCTTTGACCCTGCATTGCATCCAAATTCACAACGGAGGACCGGGGGGGGGGGGGACACGTGTCCCAGGTGCCATGCTGGGGAGCGGAGGGGAAATGAAAAAATGGTATTTATACTTTGCACTATTTTGTACCCCTCCCTCCCAGTACAAGGGATGCAGAATCCATGTTTGCCTTGGGTGACACAGAGCCTAGTTGCAGACCTGGTTGTAGCCACATCTACTGGCCCTCTAGGATCTATTCAGGTATGCCACATTGCTCCACAGTTTGCTTGGTTATGGGCTCCGTGTACAAGACATCTTAAATACAGAGCACTAAATGGTTCCAGTGACATCGTGAAATGTAACCTCCTACCTACACGGCTTTCTTAACCATACCTTTATGATGTGTTCATTAGAATTCTTATCATCGGATGACACATACATTCGGATGAACACAGAACTGCTAAGCTGACCGCGAAGAGTCGCCAGGGTCTGGAGCATGCTGAACTTTCTTTCTGACCACTGCCCTTCAGGCCCAATGTTTGACTCCAGCACAGGCCAACGGAATGGAGAATGTTTCAGCATGCTTAATAGTGGCTTTGCATCAGCTTTCTCTATCTTATCTGCGGACAGGAGGAGGAGGAGGAGGAGGAGGAGGAGGAGGAGAACAAGAACAAGAACAAGAACAGAAGAAGAAGAAGAAGAAGAAGAAGAAGAAGAAGAAGAAGAAGAAGAAGAAGAAGAAGAAGAAGAAGAAGAAGAAGAAGAAGAAGAAGAAGAAGAAGAAGAAGAAGAAGAAGAAGAAGAAGAAGAAGTTGTCATAAGTCAACTCTCAAACAATATAAATATAACAGTAGCTGCAAAAGTAGTTTACCTTTTGCTGTCAAATGTCTCAGTTTTCTTGAAAGGGTGTGAAAAGCTTAGTGGGGTTGACCCAGTCATGATCTCCACTGAACAACTCATTCAGAATAGCAAACCAGGAAGAGCAGGAGGATGAATGCACCCCCACTCCAGCAGCTCCAGTTAGTTGGGATCCCACAAGGGGCAGCTACACGGGGAGCATCGCTCCATACTACTGAATCTCTGCTGCTCCTTGGAACTAGAATGCCCATCTACCAGGAAATACCCTGGCCCAACAGAAATCCGCAGGAAAACTCCCTCCTGTGCCTCCTACCCAAGACATCTCTGAGGAAAACCTAGCAAAGCATCGTGGGACTTGGAGCAGCTTCTCTGTTGCAGTGCTACTCAGAAGAAGATACTGGCATCACAGAGCAGAAGGGGGCTCTCCCTGCATCAAGTGGCAAAAATGACTCAGACCAGCCCTGTAGGAAGGGCTAGCCCTATAAGGCAAATCAGTTATGAGTGTATTTGTGCTTTCTTCTGTTTTTATGGTCAAAAGGAGTAGTTCCCACCCTCTTACATCTAGAACGTATAAACAGCATATTCTACCGTCAATCTCAGTCTATTTGGTTATCGCAAGTAATGTGGCTGTGGAGCTGAAGCAGGGGGGCAGCAGATTCATTAGTTTGTCCCAGGAGAACAGCCAGTCTGTGTGGGCTTGCACGTGCTCTGCAGTTTTAGAAAAGGGGACTGGTAAACCAGTTCTAAATATCCTGTACTGAAGAGACTCTGGAAGGGGTTGTAAAATGTGTGAATTGACTTGATGTCTGTTAATAATGAATCCTTGACTTAATGATTATTGGTACTCATCACTATTTCCCCATTAAAACATTTCTCATGCTTTGATGTGCATAGAAGAGAAGTTGATTTCAGAGCCGCTTTCTTGACCTGCTTCTAGAACACAGGAGACGTGTTTAGAAAAATGGGCCTTCTAGCCAAAGTACATTCAGCTGTCATCCCGTAACCCTGGAAATAAAAGAGCTACTTACTCTCATTCATACATGAAGAGTAAAGAATCTTGGCCTTCTGTACAGCTTCATTGTCCCGCCTTTTGCTGAGTGGTTTCTCAAGGAGTGCTGTGACATTAAAGAAAGAAGAAACATTTTTTTCCTTTCAAAACAGATCAAAACATTATAGCTGGTCATGAGGAAGCCTATTCCTCAATGATCTATGGGGGGAGGGGGTATTCTCTTAAGAGGTCCCGTCCTTCCCATTAATAAAAACCTTGGAATTTGCCTGGTTCTGCTGATAGCTTCCTTTTGTGCAATATACATTTTCACAATACAGTAATGCCTCCGTTTAAGAGTGCCCTGGTCTATGAGCATTTCACAAGACAAGCAAAAATTTCTGAACATTTTTGTTCTGGTTAACAAGCACTGTCTTGCAAAGCAAGCACCTTGCTGCCACCCGTCCTCCTTCACGGACATCTACATCAGCCCCTCACTGCTACCACCAAGGGTGTGATTGTGGTGCGGGCCCAGGGCGTCCATCTGTGGCCTTGGTGGGGACTCCTCCTCACTGTTGGTCCTGCCATCTTGGGATGGCCCCCAGATGTTGCCTGGCAGGTTCCCAAGATGGCGGCAGTGGAGGAGGAAGAGGTGAGATGGACTGTGAGGGATAGAGGGTGGCATGAAAGAGGCAGATGAGAGGGACCCTCGGCACCCCTGCCACCACCTCTGCCTCTGCCACGTCCATGAACAGACACCCCTAGCCTGTGCCACCTCTCCACCACTGTCAGCTCCTCACCACCACCTCCGCCAGTCTCTCGCTGCCACCACTGTCAGCATCTTGCCACCACTACTGGACTGATGGTGGTGGTGGCGAAAGGCTGACAGTGATGGCGAGAAGTTGCTTGTGATGGCTGTTGCAACAGCTGTGAGGGGCTGGTGGGGTGGCAGTGGTGAGGGGCTGATGGCGGCAGTGACAGTGAGGGACTTACAGTGGCAGCAGTGGTGGCAGCAAGAGGCAGATGGTGATGGTGTATGAGGGGCTGACAGTAGGTTTCCAGGTAAGTTTCCATTATTTCTTATGGGGAAATTTGGTTTATGAGTATTTTGGTTTACGAACATGTTTACGGATTGAGTTGTACTTGTAAACCAAGGTACTACTGTATATATTTCTAAAGATGAAGTTACCAGACCTGGACACTAAAGAGAGGCAGAGGCCATGCTGTGCATAGAGTTCACTAAACAAATATATTTGTATGATGCCATTACCAGAACTGGCAACAAGAAGAAACCAGAGACTATGCTGCGTATAGAATTCACTATTAAAATAATGTTCCCTATAATCTGTGTTTTTCACCATCAACGGTGGGGCTTAGAATTGATCCCCCGCATATAAGAGTGTCTTTCTGTCTAGAGATAGAGACAGGTCAGTTCGATTCCCCACTGTGCTTCATCAGGTATGTTGCCTTTTAGGCAAATGTGGACTGTGTACAATTTAAATCTCTCAGGTAGGAGCAGGTCCTCTTCTTGGTTCTATTGCATGTGAACACAGAGTCTCACACATGCACATCTGAATATGTTTTTTTGTGTGTGACTCTGGACACATTGTCAGTTTGTATCCAGATCAGATTAAAATACAATAAACTAAATGGCAAAAGGCATGGAAGGCTGAGTTCAGGCTTGCTATGAAAATAGAGATGTTGCATGAATAATTACAGAAGTATGTTCATCGGTAAAGCACTGGAAGTGGGTACAGAGGCCCAGAGCTAAGCTGAGCTAGCTTGAGTCCTTCTTCAGAATAAACCCAGGTCACAGGAAGAACAAAAGTTTGTTGTAAGGAAGGAGTAGGGAAGCTGCAGTCCGTAAGTGCTGTTGAAGTCTTTCTCCCATCAGCCTCAGCTACTCCTCCATCAATAATATCAGGTTGACTACAGGGTTTCTTAAACCCAGTAAAAGACCATTACCATCCTTAGCTTCCATCTATTTCCACCCATGAGGCAAAAAAACCACTTTTCAGTGAGTCTGTTTGTAATGCAAATGGCAAAGCAACACAGGCCAGGATATTCATTTGCATTACAAATGCCCCACTTCTGCATTTTCAAGTAGGTATTGTGTTAGAGAGAGGCTCAAGGGAGTTCTGAAAAAAAAATGCCTCTCAAGAATGTGCCCGCTGCTGCCAAAATAAGGGAAAGAGGAAGTAATTCATTTTTATTTTTTAGCACAGATAGGGAAAGAACATCTAAACACAATTTGCCCTTCTAAGCCAAAAGAAGCATATCAGATTTCTTGTAGTTAACCATAATACATGCTCTCTCTGTGGAAATATGGGACTGTGCCTGGCAAAGCTAAATCTGTACTTAAGGGACAGTGTGTTCCTCCATCTCCTCCTTTTTCTTTAGAACTTTTTACATACTCATGAATGCACTGGCTATTATTATGCCATGTTGGTTTTTTTAACTGTACCTGGCTGTCTTCTCCCTCCAGAACTCCTGTGTTATTCATCCATCTGTTTGTTTAGAGGTAGATCCTGCCTGTGCCCTTAGAATTTTAAACACATAGGGGCATGAAGCAAAAAGAGAACCAGGAAGTTTGTCAATCATTGGTTTGTGTCAGTTCAGGTTCATTCAAACCAGAGAACCTGAACTTTCCTAAACCAATGAGCTTTTTGTGAGTTAATGAACTTCCTGTTTTATTTTTTCCTGCTTCACAGCCTAGCCCAACCCTCTCCCCACTGTCCCTGTTGCAAACACCCACCTCTCTGTTGAGAAGCTGGCACATGTGCAGAGGCCGCCAGCCAGACTGCCTGTAAAAATAATAATATAATTTAGACACCAGTGGTTGATTCTGCACATGAGCCCACCTCTCAACTGAGGCAGCCACTCGGCTGGCTTTAAAGAAATCCCAGATAGACAACTGATTCAAGGTTTGTTTAGAGGAAATTTGTAAATTTGTGGTTCGTGGTTCATGGACTTCCACAAACCATAAAGAAAGACAAACCTCAATTTTGCAGGTTCATGCCCATCTCTATTTCTGAGTGTTTTATAGCTCCAGTTTGGCTCTGCTAAAAAGGTGACTGGGGATAGACACACCATGTTCTTTATCTAGTCCACACTTAGGGTCAATAGATAGGATAAAGCTACATGATGACAAAAGAAAACATGAGTAGATGGAATATTGCTAGGGAAGTCTGTCATGATGGTTGTAGTCCACAGGAAAGCGTCCGCTTCACATGCCAAAGGCTCCAGGCTTTATCTTTCTAGTAATAAGTAGAGATGGGCACGAAATGCCAAAATGGTGTTTCGTGTTTGTTATTCGGGCACAGGGGCCCGCTTCGTTCCATTTCCGTTTTTTGGGCCCCCGGGGCCTGCTTCGTTTCCGTTTCTTTATTTTTCGGGTGCGGCAAGCTGCGGCCGCAGGGAGCCCTCCCGGGGCCGGGGCAAGCCTCCTGGGAGTGCCGTCCTGCAGCCACAGGGAGCCCGGGGCCGCTGCTCCGGTCAACACCCACAACAGGCCTCCACCCCCAGAGCACCGCCGAGCACAGCCCTCCCTTGGGCCTCCTCCCCAAGGACCGATCCACTGCTCCGTCCACCCCCCCATTGGGTCACTACCCCCCGGAGCCCCATGCAGCGCTGCCCTAACTGGGGCCCTTCTCCCCGGGAACCACTCCGCCCCCAGGAGCCGCCACCCCAGCAGACCACCCCCCCGCACCCCCCCTGGGCCTAGACCCGAGAAACCTGGGGGGGTGCCACTGCACTCCCCCTGTGCTCTGACAATGCCCTCTGCTCCTGCTTCCGAGCCGGCTGCACCATAGGCGCTTCGCCATGTGGCCAAGATGGCGCTGGGCGCAGCCGAGCTCGAACATCCTCCCCTTCGAAGCCGACGAAGAGGCCAAGATTCCGGAGCCCAGCCCTCATAAGGGCTCGGATCCCACCTCTTCTCGTGAGACCAGCAAAGTCTCGCATCGGCTCTGGTGGGGAGGGGGCAAAGAGGATCCACCACGCCCAGGCCCCTCTTGCCACCCTCCGCTTGTTGAATGACAGCCCACCCAATCGGAGATGGCTGGACAGGGGGCTGGGATCCCTCTAACCGCCCTCCGCTGCTCTATTTTAAATTGCGCGAGTGGCATGATGCCAGTAACAGAAACGAACAGAACGAAATAAAATTTTCTTGGTTCTGTTCGGTTCGAGCCTGCCCCATCGCAACGGTCGTTATTCGTACCATTACGTAATGGAACAAATAACGGGGAACGGGAATGGAAAAATGGTCGTTTCGTGCCCATCTCTAGTAATAAAGCATGAAGGGGTGGTCTTTGCCTGAAACCCTGAGAATTTGCTGCTGCTAGTCAGATGACACAATAATGGGTGACACAGACAAATAGTCTAAGCTGGTAAAAGGAAGATTTTTTCCTCCCTTGGTTGTTTAACCACTCCTCTTGTACTTTTCCATCTCACACCTTGCCCCTCAATAAATAGCCTATCAGACTGCCATATAAATGTGCATGATGCTATGTGGAACCTGTGATCCTCCTCACTTTACTGATCTCCAGCTGGCATCATCCATAGCCATTGTGCAGTGAAGGATGATGGGAGTTGTAGTTCAACAACACCTGGAAGACTACAGGGTCTACACTAAGCTGGCCCAAAACTAAGCTGGGGTGAGTAGTCCTAACTAATTTCCACCATCTCTAGATGGGGTGGGTGCATTCAGCTGATCTAATGTCAGCTCAGCCAGCCCTTGACCATTGTGGCTAATGATTATACCCTTACTTTTGGCTAGACATCGACAGCATCTATTAGATAAAGCAGTCAAAACACATAAACAGGATTTAACACTTCTGATTAAAAGCAAAGCAAAGTGTTCTGCTTATTAGAGATGGGCACGACTTAGTGGTATTCCCGTTTCCGTTTCCGTTACTCGTATCTGTTACTCTACGGAAACGGTAACGGGAATTACTCCGCCAGAATTCGAGCTCGAACCGACGAATGAACAATTTGGTCTGATTTGTCGTGCTCGTTACTTGCACGCGGCGATCGCGCAATGCCAAGCAGCACAGAAAAAAAGTTTTTAAAAGTTAAAAAAAAACTGATTCCCGGCCCTAAAAGCAGGCGAAAACTGTCTGAGGGCACCTACCAGGCCAGAAGATTTTTTTGGGGGTGGGGTTCCCCGCCCCCCTTTCCTTGGCTAGTGCTACTGCTGCGCTGCGCTGGTACCAGGCCGGGGGGGGGGGATCGTCTCATCTGCCTTTGCCATGCGGTGTGCGGGCGGGGGGGGGGGGGTCCAAAATGGCGACCGCAATATTTTTTTTGAAATCCTTGCCCAAAACCCCACCAAAGCACCACAGAAACATGCGAAAGTTACCTATTTTAAATGCTTGATTTTTTACAGTAGCAGCAGTGGGTTTGTCTTGCCAAAATACGTCTCCGTTGATTTTATTTTATTTTTTTCTTAATTTATTTTTTTACACCTGCGCAACGATGGGCTGGCCATGGGACGGGACCATGCAAATTTTCGGAGCCATTCCACCAATCACATGGACAGGTTTTGACTGACACTTCTGGATGTGCCAGAGGGCATAAAAAGCCGAGGCAGTTCCAGTCCGTCACAGTCTGGGCTTGGATCTTGTGGAGGGTGGTCAGGGCTGGATTGCTACGCTCAGTCTAGTTTCGATTTCGCGGTCACGGTCTCGGTCTCGCTAGGCAGGGAGGGAATTGAATTGATTTTAATTCGCAAAACATAATAATTTCTTTTATTCCCTGTGGGGAATAGCAACGCAGTGTTTATTCTTTTTTGTTTTCTGCATTTTTGAGGAAGAGTTCCGTTTTTTATTTGCTTATATTTGCTTCAAGGGGGAGGGAAGATTTGAGTGGGAGCGGTAGGGGAGGGGAGGTGCTGCGGATTTATTTTGAAAATATATTATTTTACACTACCATACCATTTCTTTTGTATCCCAATTTCCCACCAAGTTCATTTACTTGGCCAAGGTCCTTTTACCCTGTGCCTACAGCTTTTTTGCTGCTGTTGCGATTGGGGTTTTGGAAGGGAATCCAGCAACCCTATCCTACCCTAGTAGCAGCTTATAGTTTTATTCCATTTATTTTCTATTCTACAGTTTATTAGCAAGTGGCAAGCAACAGCCAAGGTCCAGTACTAATGCTTAGAAGGGGAGGTTGGAGGCTGTGGATTAAATTATTTTAAAAATATTATACAGAGTACAGACTGAGTAGGCAGAGTCTCCCTCGACAACCAGTGCACTCAAATTTCTCAAACACATTTGTTGGCAACAAGGCTAGGGCACCTTCCTCTATAGAACATTTTACAATTTCATTTTACTTAACACTTATAGATATTCTTTCACTTGTCCAACACCTCATTCATTTTTTTGCAGCCTTGTGGCCTGGCTGGAGTGGCCGCACTTACTCTGGCCTTATGGACGCGCCGACCAGAGATAGTCCTCCTCCTTGTATAGCCTAGTGGGCTGGGCTGTGGGCTGTAAAACTTAAGTCAGAGCAACCCAGAGCCCTATCCCATTCCCATCCCTACCAAAACTATTCCTGGCTGTAGCTACTAGCTAGGTACGTAGCTTAACCACCTCAGGCTCTAACTGCTAATGTTTTTGTTGACCATGACCAAAAGCAGGGTTGCATTGGCTTTGGCTTTATTGCTTGTCCTTTAAGTGTGTGTGACTTTGACTGTGAATGTGAAGTGAAGGCAGAAGGACCTTGGTGATGGGGGGCCAATTTGAGAGGAGTAGAGTAGTAGACCCCTCATCCAGATTTGGGGAGGAACGGAATGTCTGTTTCTCCTGCTGCCTCTGAGAGAGGTGGAGGGGAGATGGGATGGATTCAAAACCAAACAACAAAAAAGTACAACAAACAGGCATGTCAGCCAGAGCAAGTAGGGTGGCTGGCTGGTTCAGCATCAGCAGATTCAGCAGCACAGCAGACCAAGAGAAAAAAAGAAATGCAAATTTGTTTCTGCCCCACTTTGTTTGCTTAGGATGCACTAGCCTTGTTGTGCAGCAGCAAGTCCATCACCCAGGCAGGTTTAAACTGTATTTCGCCTGCTCATTTGCGGGACCCGCGCCCGCGCGGCCGCGCGCCCGCCCGCGCGCTAGCCACTCCCCCTGCCGCTGCCGCTGCCGCCGCCCACGCATGTACCCCCGCGCCACCGCCGCCCGCACTGCGCCCGCAAGCCGCAAGTCTCGGTCGGACGTCAAAATGCGCGAAATCACGGCAGAAACGGAAATGAAAAAACGAAAAAACGAACCGACTAATTTTTGCAAATTTTCACGAAAAACGGAGACGACCTGAAACGGAACCGGCCCGACTAACGACAACTTGAAAAAAAAATTTTTTCAAGTCGTGCCCATCTCTACTGCTTATATACCACCCCATAGCACTTCAAGCACTCTCTGGGAAGTTTACAATTTAAATATGCAGGCTACACATTGCACACACACCCTCGGAAAGATGGAAGGCTGAGTCAACCATGAGCTGCCTACCTGGGACTGAACCCCACCGTCATGAGCACAGCTTTAGCTGCAGTACAGGCATTTAACCACTGTACCATGAGGCTCCTCATTTAGAGTATATCTACCAAAATAAATGGAACTCAAATAACCAGCGCCTATTGATTTCAATAGCACAATGAAGCCTCGATTTCTCGCTCGGGAAATAGGCGCGGTATACAAATTTGAAAATAAATAAATAAATAAATAAATAAATAAATAAATAAATAAATAAATAAATATTGATCCAGCTACTAGGCAGTTGTGAGCATCAAAAGGGAAGGAGGGAGGGGAATGGAAAAGAGAAGCAATCCAACAGAAGAAAAGCATCTGTCAGCAAAGAAGAAATCTTAAATGTCAATTATATTGTACAACACCTTTAGCTGCCACCTTATTTCCCCCCTAAACCATTTCAAAAGGACCCTCAAGGGGTTTTCCTGGCCTTTTCTTGATCTAATTATCTGCAATATACTCTAGTGAATAGGAGCCAGGTTGACATGGGAAAAGATTTACATCCATCTCAAAATATAAAATGGACACAGCAGGTGACAGAGGCTGTTGTTAACAGTGTTTCACAGGAGCAGACGGCCATAAGTTGCATCATTACACAAGTGTCATCCGTGCACTCAAAAACAGGTTCAAGCTGTTGCTCTCTCTCTTAAGCCTTCCAGGTTCTGTAAATTATTTTAGCACATATAACTCAGTTCCTTGTGCCAGCAAAGTTCAATAGGCAAAGAGGCTTATGAAGCTAGTGTCTTTCTTTTGACCTAACTCAGTGGAAACACACACTCTCTCTCTCTCTCTCTCTCTCTCTCTCTCTCTCTGTGGCACGTGCATAAAATATCAGACAAAGCAACTGTCAATCTAAGGTTCACTTTTAACATAATGCATAGTGTGAGGATTCAAATAAATTTATCAGCGGTTCCGCAGATGATTTATGACTTGATAAGTTAGGTTCTTCAAAAGTTAATAAATTTTTATTGAACATATTTAACATTGACTTCTCAGGCTCTTTACTTTCTAGATTGTCATTATATGGCATTAAAACAGGGGGTTCACAACTTGGAGGAACAGGGAAAATGTATCTCATTAAATCCTTGATAAATGGATTGTTCTTTGCTTGCGGCGTGCTGTACTGTGGCACAGAAGCGGGCCAGCACAATGGGTTCCACAGTAATGATGCCGAATGGCTGCTTGGGGTTCCCATCCCCATCCAAGGATCCATCCGGGTGGGTTACTCATTGTTCGACCGGCTCGGATGCCTCGTCCCCCAGATGGTGCCTCGGGATTAATCACAGGCAACCCAGCTGGCGTTGGTAGAGGGAGCCCAACATCCACTCTCCTCTCCACCTCTAAACCTGTTTGTGTTCCCCGCTCCGTCATCAATGTCACCCTCCTCTCCGTTTGGGTCTCGCGCTCCCTAATGGCTTTCTTCTCCGTTCCCTCTTGCTCCTGTTTCACGCTTTCGCGGCCTCCTGTCTGCACACTCACTTCCCTAAACAACTTTCTACTTTCTCTGCCTTCCGCTTGTACCACCATATCCTTAACCACCTTCTCTTTATCCATCTTCACTTGAATCCCCACATGCCAACGTTTACCTGCCATGAACCTGTCATCCGAACCTCCTGCTTGTATTCCTATATTATAAGCTATCTTCTTTAACTCGATTTCAGCCTGGACTGCAACCTCTCTCCCTTTACATTTCCACTCTTCTACTTGTATCTCTTTGTCTATATACACTTCCCTTGTTCTCATCTCTCTCTCCACCTGCACTCCGATGCTTCTCTTCACTTCCTTTATTTCTTTCTCTTGTAACCTCCAATTTACAGCTTCTTGCACTAGTGCAAAGAACCCTCCTATTATAGGTCTATCCTTAGAACTCCCTTCTGCTTCTTTTCCATCCTTTCCATTCTTTCTATCTCTACCACGCTTCTCTTCAAAGAACAGTCTTCCTGGTCTTTCTTCTAAGACCTCTTCTTTTTTATTCTTGTCTTCCACATCTTTTATATTCTCCTCTTCCTGGCTTTCCTCCTCTGCTCCTTTAGCAGACGGGCCCACCACACTCTCTTCTCTCTCTCACACACACATAGATCATATAGATCAATCGTTACATGAGCATAGATCAATCTGTGGGGGAAAATGTGTTGGATGGGATAAGGTTGGGCAAGGATTATGACATGGGAGACATTGCAATATTTTGCATAACTCAAAAAAATAACTTTTCCAAGCTCTGGTATAAAGGATACTTCTGTAACTAGAACAGTGGTTCTCAATCTTGAGTCACCCCAGTGTTCTTGGACTGCGGTTCCCAGAAGCCTTTGCCACCAGCTGTGCTGGCCAGGGTTTCTGGGAGTTGCAGTGCGAGAACACCAGGGTGCCTCAAGATTGAGAACCACTGAACTAGAAGATAGGGACTCAAATTCTTGCTGGCCATGCTTTGAAGTCTTCTGACTAACCCTCATCTAACTAATCCCTGTTTTTTCAGTTTCCCACAACTGACATCATCCATGTTCTCCTCCACATCCTTTAAACCAGGGCTGTTCAACTTTGAACATGCCAAGGTCTACTTTTTCCGTCCCAAAGTGCCTGAGGGCTACTACACAAAAACCTCTACTCACGAATTTTATCTGTTCCGAGCACGTGTACATAACTAAAAACTTTTGTAAGTAGAGCAGTGGTTTCCCATAGGAATGCATTGAAAACCAATTAATCTGTTCTGGAGGGAACAGATTTTAATGCGCCATGGCCCTTGAACTGCCCCGCTTGGCTGAGATAGTGGGCTGGCAGACCCAGAGCTTTGCTGGGGCAGTGGTGGTCCTTGGGATGGGAGAGGGAGGGTGGAGAACCTATCCCCTCACTTTTGTTATTGATGGCCGGTGGGGTAGTTTTGAACCTTTCACAGGCTACCAGTAGCCCATGGTCTACCTGTTGGGCAGGCCTGCTTTAAACTACAGTTCCCACAATCCCTTACCATTGACCAAAAGCTGTGCTCAGTGGGATAAGCTGATGGGAGGTACAGGATTAAAATCTGGAATGCCATGATCCATCCCTAACACCCCCCATGTTAGGATCAAGGCCTTAAACACAGGTGAGTAAGCCTCCTTCTCCCACTTGGGCCTCATGAAATCCAAGACAAGAACAACCTGGAATAAAACAAATGAAGTGGAATTGGAGCTTCACTACCAGGGGAGAAAAATATGTGGGTTTGTTTGTTTGTTTGTTTGTTTGTTTGTAGTGTTTAAAAAATACAGAAGGATGGGATAGGGAAAATGTGTTTTAATGGGAAAACAGCTGGGGACCTTGCCCAGTCACCCCCACGAGGAAGCTTTGCAAAAAAAGAAGGTTTTAGTGCTGGGGCTGGAGGGGGGGGGGTCAAATAAGGACCGATCATGCAAAACAGCTTCAAGGACGAAATCTGGGGCATGGCCATGGGATTCCCAACCTTGGCCTAAACGGATAACTTGCCATCTGTTATCCCATCCTGAAAGTAAACATCAACCAGTTAATATACATCCTCCACTGCGAGTTAAGAACTCCTACAAGTTTTCCCCATTTAGAAAATAAACCTATTTTCAAGCTAACTTGATGCTTTGTGGTTAAGCATTACCTTTAATCTGGCTTGCTATTTCTAGCTCTTGCCACTTTCCCAGCCCACAGACTCTCTCTCTCTCTCTCTCTCTCTCTCTCTCTCTCTCTCTCTCTCTCTCTCTCTCTCTCTCTCTCTCTCTCTCTCTCTCTCTCTCTGAAAAATCTGTTTTATGTAATTTCCAGACATGTCTGGTATCCAAAATTCTCCATTAGTGACATTCATAGGGAAACGACAGTGGCTATGTTCTTTAAAAAAAATTGCCAAGAGAGGAAATTGTTATTGCCATTTAGAGGGGCTAACAGTTTCCGACACAATATCTTATGCAATTCCCATAGCTAATGGTTGCTTACACTTCAAAAAAGTGGTCAGACAATCTAACAACATCACAAAATCAAATAAAGCAACAAAAAACACTGTTAAACACAAACAAAATAATAAAAACCATCCAAGTCAACAGAAGATGAAAAAACGAACATCAAAGCAATTCAAAAAGGCCCCTTCACATACCCTCCCCTTATAAGCAAAAAAGATCAGAAACGGAGAATTGTAACTCTAAGATGGGCTTAGAGTTTGATAGCAACACAAGAGAAGGCACTCATCTACCTGTCCATCAAGGAGGCCCACACAGATGAAGACATTCCCAAGCAGACAACTCAACTGAGAGACAAAACTATTGTTCCCACTAAACATATGTATATCTGAGTGATTTGCAGGAGAGGTTTTTGACAGGAGGTACAGGGCTTATGTGTGCATTCCACCCTTTTGTTCATAACATCAGAATACAGTTCTTGTTTCATATGGTTAGCAGTTGTGATCCAGATGAATTGCTTGTTTGCATCTACAAAACCCATGTACAAAGTCACATGGTTGGCCATATCCAATAGGATCTGAGCAGTACAGAACAGCAAATGCTTGTACGGGGGAGAAAAAATAGTTCAGTGATAGAAGGAAATAAACAAGAATGTCCTCGGGTTCAGGTAGAGAGGGGGGCTTCCTAAAATGATAAGGTGTTATGTCCAGCTTGCTTGAACCATAAGCCTCTGATAGGCATAAAGAAAAAGGAAAGTTATTGACACTGGCTTTAGAATAAATCTAAGTAGCACCTTGAATCCCATTGAATCAGCACCTAAAGTGATTGAAGAAATTGAAAAATTCGGAATGGTGGCGGGTTTGAGGATAAACAGAGATAAGACCAAATTTATCACGAACATTATAAGCCAACGCAAATATCAACTGGAAGAAAGAACAGGAATAAAGATAATAAAGAAAATTAGATATCTAGGAATCCAATTGACGGTGAGATGTATATCTCTAAAAGAGGACAATTATAATAGGGTAGTAAATCAAATAAAAGAGGATTTTAAAAAATGGGATAGACTACACTTGTCAACTTTAGGAAGAATAGCGACAGTAAAGATGAATGCGCTTCCAAAACTACTTTTTTTATTTCAAACTATCCCTATTAATTTAGGGCGAAATTTTTTTGAAGAATTGAACAAAATGATAAATAAATTTATTTGGGTGGGGAAGAAACCAAGGATCAAACTCAAATTAATGCAGGAGTCAAAGGACAGAGGAGGCTGGGGAGTACCTAACTAGCACCTTTACCACCAAGCATGTGTATTGACTTGGCTAAAGGCCTGGATCTTGCTGAGAGATAATAGATTATTAACTCTAGAGGGTTTTAACCTTCAGAGGGGTTGGCATTTTTATCTATGGCACAGAGGAGTTGAAAATAAGATTTTTAATAGTCACTTTATTAGGAGTTCCCTCGCTCAAAGTTGGAAAGGGATTAAAAGGAAATATTATAGGAAAAATACCTAGATGGTTTACGCCGCTAGAGGCAACTATGCATCCTAACTTAATAGAACGAGGAACACTACCCACATATATTTATTTTATTTTTATTTTATTTTATTGTTATATTTATATCCTGCTTATCTTCTAAACAGAATTCTAAGCGGCGTACAATCGGCGAACATGCGCCAGACAAGACAATAATAATTTTACAATACAAAACAATTAACGACAAATAATGAACAGAGCAATATAAAAAGAACATATTAATATATTAAAAACCATATTGCATCCCAGATCGCCAATAAAGGCGTAATTCCTAAACTTTAACTATCAGATGAACATTAGTAAACACCAATGATCACTAGAGACGGCAGAAAAAAAAATTAAGTTAGGGCTCGCCAAAGGCCTCTCGAAATAAGAATGTTTTTAAAGCTTTCCGAAAGGCCTGCAGGGACTCTGCAGAGCGCACTTCGCTGGGGATGGAATTCCACAAGGAGGGTGCTGCCACTGAGAAAGCCTGGTTCCGGGTGACCGTCTTCCGGGCCTCTCGTGGAGTGGCAACCCGCAGCGAGTGCGCTTGCGACTGCTGAACAGGTCGGGCCGAGGAGGATCTCTGGACGATACGCTCTGTCAGGTAGTCTGGTCCCAAGCCATGGAGGGTTTTATAAACTAAAACCAGGACCTTGAATCTAATCCGGGCTGCAACGGGCAACCAATGCAGGCGGACCAGGACTGGGGTGATGTGGTCATGACGACGCACACCAGCCACCAGCCTGGCCGCCGCATTCTGTACCCGCTGCAGACGCCGGAGAAGAGTCAAGGGCAGCCCCATGTAGAGGGCGTTGCAGTAGTCCAGCCTCAAGATCACCAGCACATGGACCACTGTTCTCAGAGAGTCAGCATCCAGGTACGGGCGGATCTGGGCAATCTGGCGGAGATGGTAATAGGCAGCCCTGGTTGCCGACGCCACCTGGGCCTCCATGGTCAGCGCCGGGTCCAGGACCACACCCAGATTCTGCACCCTCTCCACTGGCCGAAGGGAACCCCCCCCCCAAACAGGAAAGAGGGCCGCCGTACCCAGATGGCGAGCTCCCAAAGAACATAACCTCCGTCTTCTTGGGGTTGAGCCTAAGCCTGTTCGCCCCGGTCCAAGTCAGCACGGCATCCAGGCACTCATCGAGGATCCTCACAGCTTCCACTGCAGAGGTGGAAAAGGAGAGATAGAGCTGTGTGTCATCAGCGTACTGGTGACAGCAGACTCCAAATCTCCTAATGACCCCAGCCAGCGGCCTTACATAGATGTTGAACAGCATGGGGGACAGAGACAATATAAACATCTATTAGATGGTAAAGGACAGTTAAAATCATATGACCAACTACACACATCAGGAACTATTAAATCATGGTTGCCGTATCACCAAATCAATGCGAGATATAAATTAGATAGAAAGGAAATTGGGATAGAAAATCATGAATCAGAACTAGATAAGTTACTATTGGACACGGAGGCTAAAGTCATTAGCAAACTTTATACATTTATGTTAGATTGGGAGTTAAAGGATGAGGAAGTAAAAGATGTTATGATTAAATGGGCGAGAAACATCTGTCAGGAAATAAGTCTAGAGCAGTGGGGAAGGTTATGGAAGATTAACTATAAAGCAACCATAGCTGCATCTTATAAAGAAAATCTATTGAAGATGTTCCATAGATGGTACATAACTCCTGAGCGGCTACACAAAATTAATCGACAAATATCTGATAAGTGCTGGAAATGTAAACAAAAGAAGGGAACCTTCTTCCACTGCTGGTGGACTTGTAAAAAAGCAAAAAAAAAGGATCAAAATACATAAATGGTTACAGGAAATAACGAAAAGAACAATAAGCTTTAAGCCACAATATTTTCTATTAGGACTGACTATTGGTAAACAATCTAAAGAAATAAATTATCCAATAATACATAAATTAACAGCAGCAAGACTAGCTTGGGCTCAAAAGTGGAAACTGAAAACATCTCCCAAGGATGAAGAAATAATCCCCAAAATTTTAGATTGTGCGGAGATGAATAAATTGACAATAAATAGTAAAGAAGACAACGTTTACGCACAAACTTGGCAACTATTTTATGAGTGGTACAACAAGAGACTAGATAAGTGAAATTAGAGGGAGAACTGTGATCAAAATAAATGATATAACAAGCCATGGGATACTAAAGACCATGTAAAATAGGAGGTGGCAATAAATCATAAAAATGCACAAAGTTAGACTAGGGGGAGTAACCATATAGATACTGGTTGACTTTTGAAGTGAAATATAGTTTCTTTTTTCCCTTGGAAAATTTTCAAATGTGAAGACATTAACTGTAACTTTAACAATGTACCATTGTCTTTTTCCCTGCCTTTGTTTTTATTGATTGATACTTATCGTGTAAATATAATCACATTAAACACTTGAAAATGATATATATATATATATATATATATATATATATATATATATATATATATATATATATATGCATATTAGGGTGGATTCGGGTTTCTTCCCGTGTAGAAATCTGGTTGTTTTGGCGACGTTTCGACGAGGTGTCACTCGTCATCTTCAGGCTGGTGTTCTGGCTTCTTTCTTCTTGAAGCAAAGCGTGATCTCAGTTGAAGTCCTTCTATAAATACTGCTGGGGGGGTGTGGTTTGCTTGCTCTGTTGCTGATTGTTGGTTCGTTTGTTCTTTTGTGATCTGCTGTGTGGCTGAGGCGATCGTTAAGGGCTTAACTGCTGGTGGGTTAGATGGCTGTTTAGAGACATCCTGTGTGGGTGAGGTGCTGGATGTGTGTCTATTAGCCTTTTGTTTCTTAACGACCTTGGTGATGGGTGTTCTGGCAGCATCCTGGGCTTTGGTGGAGTGGGGTCCTGTGTCTTGTGAATTCATTTTGGTCTGGCTGCGTGTCTGTGGTCTCCCAATGTTTTTTTGGCGTGTGTAAGTGTGCTCCATGTGGTGGCTGGAGTGGGGAGTAGCGGTAGATGGTGCAGTCGTGGTTTTGTTATTGGATGGTGGTTTCGTTTCATCTGTGGGAAGGGTCTGGGTTTGTGTTTGGTGTGGATGGAAGGTGGTGGCATCTTGTGTCCTTTTGGACCTGGTGTCAGTCTTTGTGACAGGGGCTCGTCTGTTGACCAGGGCTAGTTTCCAGATGTCAGGCAAGCGGGAGGTGTCATCACGTTTATTCATGTTGTTTGGGTGTTTCTCTATTTCAATGGCTTCCATGATTATTCGACTGTTGAAGTGTTCAGTTTTGGAGATGAGTTTGGTTCTTTTAAAATCAATTTCATGACCTGTTGTTTTTATGTGCTGGAAGAGAGAGGAAGATTTTTCTTCTTTTTTGACTGCGTTCTTGTGTTCTGCGATGCGTGCGCTTATTCTCCTGTTTGTCTGTCCGATGTATGTGGCAGGGCAGACTTTGCATGGTATTTCGTAGACTCCTTGGTTTTCTAGCTCAATCTTGTCTTTGGGGTTTCTTAAAATGTTGGCTATTTTTTGTTCGGTGCAAAAGGCTGTCTTGATATTGTGTTTGTGGAGAATTTTGCTTATTTTGTCTGTGGTGCCTTTGATGTAAGGGAGGAGGGCAGTGCCGTTGTTCTCTTCTGTTTCTTGGTTCTTGGGGGGGTGTTTCTTTTTGGATTAGTTTGGTGATGGCGTTTTTTTGGAATCCGTTCGCAATTAAAGCATTCGAGAGAGTGTGTAATTCAGTTTTTAGGTGGTCTTTGTCAGCGAGGCGTTTGGTTCTGGAGATGAGGGTTTTTGCTACGGAGTTGATCTGTGCAGGGTGGTGGTGTGATTGTGCATTTAAGTAGCGGTTTGTATGTGTTTTTTTCCGGTAGATGGTATGTCCTAAGGAGCCGTCGGGTTTTTTGTAGATTAGGACGTCCAGGAAGGGAAGTTGGTTGTTGGCTTCTATTTCCATAGTGAATTGTATTTTGGGGTGTAGGCTGTTGAGATGTGTGAGGAAGTTGTTCAGTTTGTCTTTCCCGTGTGGCCAGATAACAAAGGTGTCGTCAACATATCTGAGCCAGAGTTTGGGTTTATGTTCGGACTTCTGTAACGCGTTGGTTTCAAAGTGTTCCATATATAGGTTTGCGATGACCGGTGAGAGGGGTGATCCCATGGGTGCTCCTTCTATCTGTTTGTATCTTTGTCCATTGTGGATGAAGTATGTGTTGGTTAGGCAGTGGTTGGTCAGATCTAGGATGTGCTTGGGGGGGGTTGTATTTGTTGTGGATAGCTGTCAAGGCTTCTTGAATGGGCACTTGTGTGAAGAGCGAAACAACATCGAAGCTCACGAGTAGGTCATTGGGTTGTAGGTCTTGTTTCTTTATAATTTCTATGAAGTGGAACGAGTTTTGTACGTATGAAGAGATGGATTCTGCATAGGGCTGGAGTTGTTTGGCAAGAAATTTGGCGAGGTTTTGTAGGGGTGAGCCTATGGCGCTGACTATGGGTCTGAGAGGTGTTCCTTCTTTGTGAATCTTGGGGAGGCCGTAGAGCTTGGGGCATCTGGATGATTTCTCTCTGGGGATGATGCTTGGCTTGATTTCTTCACTTAAGGGTGAGGCTTTTATTTTGGCTTTGGTAGTTTTTTCCAGGTAGGTGGTGGGGTCTGTGTTCAAAGGTATGTAAGCAGGGTCTTGTAGTAGGTTGGATAGTTTGGCTTGGTAGTCAGATATGTTCATCACCACTGTGGCATTGCCTTTGTCTGCTGGGAGAATGATTATGTTGTTGTCTTTCCTCAGGTTGGTGAGGGCTTTTTGTTCTTCTTTGTGTAAATTGCATCTGGGTGGTTTGCTGGAGCAGAGGATATTGGTGACTTCGAGTCTGATTTTGTTGGCTTCATCTGGGTTGATTTTGGTTAGGCTGGCTTCCACTCTGCATATGATGTTTTCAGTGGGGATGTGTCTGGGGGCGACTGCAAAGTTGAATCCTTTGGACAGGACTTTGGTCTCTGCGATGGGAAAAACGCCAGAAGCCCAACCCCCCACAGCAGCCCATGAAACAAACAGTTCACAACATATCAGACAGGACACTCACCATCGCAGAGACCAAAGTCCTGTCCAAAGGATTCAACTTTGCAGTCGCCCCCAGACACATCCCCACTGAAAACATCATATGCGGAGTGGAAGCCAGCCTAACCAAAATCAACCCAGATGAAGCCAACAAAATCAGACTCGAAGTCACCAATATCCTCTGCTCCAGCAAACCACCCAGATGCAATTTACACAAAGAAGAACAAAAAGCCCTCACCAACCTGAGGAAAGACAACAACATAATCATTCTCCCAGCAGACAAAGGCAATGCCACAGTGGTGATGAACACATCTGACTACCAAGCCAAACTATCCAACCTACTACAAGACCCTGCTTACATACCTTTGAACACAGACCCCACCACCTACCTGGAAAAAACTACCAAAGCCAAAATAAAAGCCTCACCCTTAAGTGAAGAAATCAAGCCAAGCATCATCCCCAGAGAGAAATCATCCAGATGCCCCAAGCTCTACGGCCTCCCCAAGATTCACAAAGAAGGAACACCTCTCAGACCCATAGTCAGCGCCATAGGCTCACCCCTACAAAACCTCGCCAAATTTCTTGCCAAACAACTCCAGCCCTATGCAGAATCCATCTCTTCATACGTACAAAACTCGTTCCACTTCATAGAAATTATAAAGAAACAAGACCTACAACCCAATGACCTACTCGTGAGCTTCGATGTTGTTTCGCTCTTCACACAAGTGCCCATTCAAGAAGCCTTGACAGCTATCCACAACAAATACAACCCCCCCAAGCACATCCTAGATCTGACCAACCACTGCCTAACCAACACATACTTCATCCACAATGGACAAAGATACAAACAGATAGAAGGAGCACCCATGGGATCACCCCTCTCACCGGTCATCGCAAACCTATATATGGAACACTTTGAAACCAACGCGTTACAGAAGTCCAAACATAAACCCAAACTCTGGCTCAGATATGTTGACGACACCTTTGTTATCTGGCCACACGGGAAAGACAAACTGAACAACTTCCTCACACATCTCAACAGCCTACACCCCAAAATACAATTCACTATGGAAATAGAAGCCAACAACCAACTTCCCTTCCTGGACGTCCTAATCTACAAAAAACCCGACGGCTCCTTAGGACATACCATCTACCGGAAAAAAACACATACAAACCGCTACTTAAATGCACAATCACACCACCACCCTGCACAGATCAACTCCGTAGCAAAAACCCTCATCTCCAGAACCAAACGCCTCGCTGACAAAGACCACCTAAAAACTGAATTACACACTCTCTCGAATGCTTTAATTGCGAACGGATTCCAAAAAAACGCCATCACCAAACTAATCCAAAAAGAAACACCCCCCAAGAACCACGAAACAGAAGAGAACAACGGCACTGCCCTCCTCCCTTACATCAAAGGCACCACAGACAAAATAAGCAAAATTCTCCACAAACACAATATCAAGACAGCCTTTTGCACCGAACAAAAAATAGCCAACATTTTAAGAAACCCCAAAGACAAGATTGAGCTAGAAAACCAAGGAGTCTACGAAATACCATGCAAAGTCTGCCCTGCCACATACATCGGACAGACAAACAGGAGAATAAGCGCACGCATCGCAGAACACAAGAACACAGTCAAAAAAGAAGAAAAATCTTCCTCTCTCTTCCAGCACATAAAAACAACAGGTCATGAAATTGATTTTAAAAGAACCAAACTCATCTCCAAAACTGAACACTTCAACAGTCGAATAATCATGGAAGCCATTGAAATAGAGAAACACCCAAACAACATGAATAAACGTGATGACACCTCCCGCTTGCCTGACATCTGGAAACTAGCCCTGGTCAACAGACGAGCCCCTGTCACAAAGACTGACACCAGGTCCAAAAGGACACAAGATGCCACCACCTTCCATCCACACCAAACACAAACCCAGACCCTTCCCACAGATGAAACGAAACCACCATCCAATAACAAAACCACGACTGCACCATCTACCGCTACTCCCCACTCCAGCCACCACATGGAGCACACTTACACACGCCAAAAAAACATTGGGAGACCACAGACACGCAGCCAGACCAAAATGAATTCACAAGACACAGGACCCCACTCCACCAAAGCCCAGGATGCTGCCAGAACACCCATCACCAAGGTCGTTAAGAAACAAAAGGCTAATAGACACACATCCAGCACCTCACCCACACATGATGTCTCTAAACAGCCATCTAACCCACCAGCAGTTAAGCCCTTAACGATCGCCTCAGCCACACAGCAGATCACAAAAGAACAAACGAACCTACAATCAGCAACAGAGCAAGCAAACCACACACCCCCAGCATTATTTATAGAAGGACTTCAACTGAGATCACGCTTTGCTTCAAGAAGAAAGAAGCCAGAACACCAGCCTGAAGATGACGAGTGAGACCTCGTCGAAACGTCGCCAAAACAACCAGATTTCTACACGGGAAGAAACCCGAATCCACCCTAATATGCATACCTATACCCGTGAAAATCTACGAAAACATATATATATATATATATATATATATATATATATATATATATATATATATATATATATATATATATATATATATATATATATATATATATATATATATATATATATGCATGTTAGGGTGGATTCGGGTTTCTTCCCGTGTAGAAATCTGGTTGTTTTGGCGACGTTTCGACGAGGTGTCACTCGTCATCTTCAGGCTGGTGTTCTGGCTTCTTTCTTCTTGAAGCAAAGCGTGATCTCAGTTGAAGTCCTTCTATAAATACTGCTGGGGGTGTGTGGTTTGCTTGCTCTGTTGCTGATTGTTGGTTCGTTTGTTCTTTTGTGATCTGCTGTGTGGCTGAGGCGATCGTTAAGGGCTTAACTGCTGGTGGGTTAGATGGCTGTTTAGAGACATCCTGTGTGGGTGAGGTGCTGGATGTGTGTCTATTAGCCTTTTGTTTCTTAACGACCTTGGTGATGGGTGTTCTGGCAGCATCCTGGGCTTTGGTGGAGTGGGGTCCTGTGTCTTGTGAATTCATTTTGGTCTGGCTGCGTGTCTGTGGTCTCCCAATGTTTTTTTGGCGTGTGTAAGTGTGCTCCATGTGGTGGCTGGAGTGGGGAGTAGCGGTAGATGGTGCAGTCGTGGTTTTGTTATTGGATGGTGGTTTCGTTTCATCTGTGGGAAGGGTCTGGGTTTGTGTTTGGTGTGGATGGAAGGTGGTGGCATCTTGTGTCCTTTTGGACCTGGTGTCAGTCTTTGTGACAGAGGCTTGTCTGTTGACCAGGGCTAGTTTCCAGATGTCAGGCAAGCGGGAGGTGTCATCACGTTTATTCATGTTGTTTGGGTGTTTCTCTATTTGCCAGAACACCCATCACCAAGGTCGTTAAGAAACAAAAGGCTAATAGACACACATCCAGCACCTCACCCACACAGGATGTCTCTAAACAGCCATCTAACCCACCAGCAGTTAAGCCCTTAACGATCGCCTCAGCCACACAGCAGATCACAAAAGAACAAACGAACCTACAATCAGCAACAGAGCAAGCAAACCACACACCCCCAGCAGTTTTTATAGAAGGACTTCAACTGAGATCACGCTTTGCTTCAAGAAGAAAGAAGCCAGAACACCAGCCTGAAGATGACGAGTGAGACCTCGTCGAAACGTCGCCAAAACAACCAGATTTCTACACGGGAAGAAACCCGAATCCACCCTAACATGCATATATATATATATATATATATATAATTTAACATGGCTCTTCTGTTATTACTAAGTAAACAATTGCAGTGCTTACCTATAACACTTGACAGTGTTGCCTAAAAGTAAAGATACTTTTGCATTTCACCTGAAATAAAGGGCATTTAACTGGAAACCAGAAAAGTACCATACTTGAACGTAGAGGTGGGCATTAAAGATAGTTGTTTCGTTTTAGAAGTGGTCTAGTTCCGAAACATAACACGGGAGCCCAGCTGGCGTTCAGAACCAGACCAACCCTCTGGAATGAAATCAGCCAATCCTTTACCTTGCTCTGGGGTTGCACTGGGCTAAACTCCAATGAGGAAGAAGCCTCTGACATCATATTTCCTTCTCCTTGGCACTGGCCAATCAGGAGCTATGCAGGGAAATGCATAATCCTGCCTCCCTGTCTGATTGGCCAGCACCAGGGAGAAGGAAAGATGACATTGGAGTCTTCTTCCTCATTGGAGTTTAGCCCTGCACAACCCCAGAGCAAGGCAAGGGATTGGCTGATTTCATTCCAGAGGGTTGGTCCATTTCCAAATGCCAGCTGGGTTCCTGCATTTCATTTCGGAACCAGACCACTTCCAAAATGAAACACCCATCTCTAGTGGGCATGCTTGTGTTTTTGACCTGCGACTCTCAGAATTCCACATGGCCCCCAATCTCATTTGAAGCCTAACTGATTTCGTTTGAAGACTCACTGAAAGGAGTTGATATTTACACTTAATAGCAACACAATATGTAGAATGTATAGGGGCCAGGGATTGTACAGATACTCCTGTTATCTTTCGAGTTTACCTCAGTGAATGTGATAGGATTTATTTCTGATTAGGCCTTTATACAACTGCACTGTTGCTGCTATCTCACAAGCGTACTTTCTTGCTCTTTTCCAATGTCCTTTGCCCACGCTCTGTTCCACTTCTCACCTTAGCACCCCCTTTCTGACACCATCCAGAGTGATTGACCAGCTTCTTCGCTGTGAGGTCACCTCTGCAAAGCATATCAGATATGCGCTGACAGGAGTAAAGGTGAAAAAGGAATGAAAAGGAGCAGCTCTTGAGAAACTAACAGATTAATTTCAGTGTGGACTTCAGCACATCAAAATCCACTTCTTCAGACATAAGCAGTGCAAGTGTATGACCCCTCTATTAAGTTTTTAAAGTGCTACAATATTGTGCCTTTTAAAAATCTTTTTCCGTTTTACTTTTGCCAGCGTGCTGAGGCAGACTGCGACTAATTCTCTGGTAATCTCTTGGGTTTTGAAATGTTGATGATACCAATCAGGCGATGCTATCGTTGGAGGCTTGTGTGGAAGAGTTTGGTGTATGGAAAATAATGTGCATTCAGTTAAAAAATAAACACTCTTATGCAGCAAACAAAAAAAATGGTTCTGGCAGGAACCTACAGAGCAAACTAAACTGCAGTCTCCCTTACTAGAGCAGTTTATCTCAACTGCTACTTCTTTGTTCCAATACTTTCACTCATTGACTCTGGCAAATTAGAAAGATTAAAATAATTCAGTTTACTCATAGTTCTTCTCATACAAAAAACTGTATTTTGTGAAAATGTTGACATCACATTACTGAGCTTAAAGCAATTAAGCTCAGTAATGTGATAAGTCAACATTTTCACAAAATACTTGCAGGTTACACTAACAGGTTACTCTGCTGACAGAAAACTTCACTCTAAATGTTCACTTCTGACTCCATGATTCTAATGCACTAACAGAACACTGACTGACAGAACTTTCCAGACAAAATGCAGGGGAAAGAACTCTGAGGCAGAGAGGAAACAATTGGCTGCTACTCAGTTGACCAAGAGCATCTCTAGTCCAGAAATGTCCCTCCTAGCCAAAACCACTTAAAGATATAATATGAAGGTGCAATAACCCCAACAGTTCTTTGCAGATTGTGCTAATTAAGCACCATAATTGTTATGTTGCTTTTCTACCAATTTGTTTTAGCCTTGCCATTGTCTATATAATGATGAATACTTTATTCTGACCACGAATCATAATAGCCATTGTCAATATGATAACCACTTATCTGTGAACCAGAGTGAACAGTGAGACCCAAGTTCAAATCCCTGCTGAGTCACAAAGTTTACTTGGTACCTTTGGACAGTCAATACCTCTCAGCCAAACCATACAAGGTTGTTAAAGGGATATTGCCATTCCATATGAAGTAGGGGGAGATCAGAAGAGATATTTTGTTGCACACAGGCATGTGTAGAGACAACCCCATCAGATGGCTATGGGTTTTTGCAACCAGTTCTTACAGATCCAGATTCATCCACTGCCCTCTGATCCCATTCACTGCCCTCTGATTTGTGGTGTGTAGTGCTGCAAAATCATGAGGAAAGAAGGACTTGTGATTTCCTTCACTGACAAAGTAGCATTTTATTATGACTAGCAAATATCTAAAAAAAGCCTAGAGACATACCTGTGTACCATACTCCCAAGACAAGAAAAAGCTTAATGAGTTCTTCCAAAAGGATGGCATCATATCACTGTTTGAAACCCCTTTCTAACAATTGAAACTAGAGATGGGCAGGAAACGAAAAACTCTGTTTCGTCTTTTCATTACAAAATGAAATGGCAGGACGCATTTTGTTATGAAATGAAACCAAATGCCATTTTTTTAGGAATGAAATGATTCATCCTAGAGAAACCAAAATTGCGGAGTAGCTTCTTTAGATTCTTCCCTGTAAGCCCTCCAAATTTAGAGAGGTTTGGGGTTCAGGGAGCTGAATTATTAAATTCCAAATAGGTTCCCCCTAGGAGAAAATTATTTCTAATTGAGTTGGGAAACGGATAACTGCTGCTCCGTTTGGGGGGGGGCTATTAGCAGCTGTAATTGTTGTTAAAATAACGATTGTGTCTCATCAAGTTGATTCTGACTTATGGTAATTCTTCTCAAGATTTTCTAGGTACAAAATACAGTGGCACCTTGTATAAAGGAATTAATTCGTTCCAAATGAAATCATGTTAAGCAAATTTTCCTTTATACAAATTTCCCATAGGAATGCATTGAAAATGGAGTAATCCCATTTTTATGTTGTACGGATTTGGCCCATAGGTGATTCTGTTAAGCAAATTTCCCATATCTCCAGAATATTTTATGTTGTACAAATTTTATGTTATACAAGCTGTTTGTTATACAAGGGTCCACTGTACTCAAATATGGTTTTACCATTGCCTTCTCTTGGGGATGCCCTGGAAGCATGTAGCAACCATAATGCCTGCATATTAGAGGGGTGCTGTGTTTCTCTTATGTCAAAATCATAACCAAACAAATAATAAATCAAAGTTCTTCAATTAAAATGCTCTGCTTTTCTAGTGATGGCAGCTCAGGTAGGAAGAATTCACAGTACCATCCCTTGCACACTCTAATCCTTTAAGATCTTCTTAGCATTCAGGCTCAAATTACTAACTGGTGCACGAAAGGGGACAGAGAAGAAGGGAGAGTGAAAATGAAAGTTAGTGTCTGGGAATAGATTGTGTTACCATGGGTCTGTCTCCCCCACCCCCCAGATATTCTGTATAGTGGTATACAGTGAGTGTCTTTATAGAAGTATGTGTAGATAATGGGCCTACAATGACAAGAACTACGAACCTATTATCTCCTAGTAGATGAGACATGAGGGAAGGTAGCCAAATGGGAGGTATTTTCCCATACCTGGTGTGTAGGACTGCAGCCTTAGATTTCAGATTCGATTATACAGAGAAAGCAATACTATTGAGTCAGCAGGCTAGCACAAAAGGTGATACAGGCAGTGGAACTAAGAATGACAAGTACACAGCACAGATTCAAATTTTAAATTTGCATCAAATACTGAATGTAGGTTAGGGATGGGCACCAACCTGAACAATGTTAAATTGGGGTGGTTCACAGTTTGTGGCTACTCACATACCCATGAACCCTGGAAAAGCAAACTGTGAACCATTTCATTTTTTTGGGGAAGGATATGTAATGCCCCCGCTTCCCACTGACCCCATCACTTCTCTACCTGGTTCTGCCACCTCCTCTCCCTTCTCCACCGCTGCCATTGTAAGGGCCATTGGCCTGGCTTCCAATAGGTGTGAGCATGCATAAAGATCTGTAAAGGAAGCCAGCCACTGCCCATGAAGGCAGCAGTGGAGAAGGAAGAGGAGGGGGGCGGCGGAGGAGGCAGGACCAGGGAGGGAGGCAACGGGGGCAACAAGAAGGGGTGGGGCATCCATTTTGTTCAAAGCAAAATAAAGCTCTATACGGAAAAGAAATTCAGCACTTGGTTTTGTTCTGGCAAAATGGAATGCAAGAACCAAACAATGAATCAGCCTACTTCATGTTTCTTTTTTTTTCAGTTTTCTTTCAGTTCGTGACCACCTCTAATCTAGATCAAGCCCATAAGGGGGAAAATCAGTGACACACATATGGTTGTTTGTGGCTTGTTTTCTAGGGAAGAAGAGGTCAAGAGGGATCCTCTTAAATGGCTGCTCCCAGACTACTGAACTCCTTGCAGGATTTTACTGCTGCTGTTTTTAATTATTAGTGTACTGTGACAACTGTGAATTTATAATGTCATTTCTAAAAGTATGCATTTAGAGAAAATTATATTGTAAGTTAGCTTGGGTCTTAGATTCTGAAACAGAAGATGGGACACGAATGACTTAATTAACATTAAGTAACTAAACAGAGCCTATCCAAGGACAAGTCTGCCTAGGAAGGGGGGTGGAGGAGAAAAATCCTTTATCTTCAAGACAAAGGCTCAGGGGCAGAGTACATGCTATGTGTCTGAATTGCCCCAAAATACAGTCCCTGGCATCTCCAGTAGAGATGGGCAAGACTTAGCGGTATTCCCGTTTCCGTTTCCGTTACTCGGTTCCGTTACTCTACGGAAACGGTAACGGGAATTACTCCCCCAGACTTCGAGCTCGAACCGACGAACGAACAATTTTGGTCTGATTTGTCGTGCTCGTTCCTTGCATCGCGCGATTGCGCGATGCCACGCGGCACAGAAAAAAAGTTTTTAAAAGTTAAAAAAACCCGGTTCCCGGCCAAAAAGCAGGCGGAAAAATGCCTGCCGTGCCTCAGGGCACCTACCAGAGGGGTTGTTTCTGGAGGTCCCCGGCCTCCCCCCTCATCCCCCGTCCTGGGGTGCTCTGGTGGGACTCGCCGCAGGCTCGCAGCCAGCAAAAAGCCCAGTCTCGCCGCCGGCCGCCCGCAATTAAAGCGCAAGCAAGCGGCACGGACGGCACAGGAAAAAACTTTTAAACTCTCCCCCCCACCCATTCCCGGGCCAAAAAAGCAGGCGGAAAAATGCCTGCTTGACTAAGGGCGCAGGGCACCTACCGGAGGGGTGGTTTCTGGAGGGGGGGTCCCGCCTCCCCCCCCGTCCTGGGCAGCCGGACTCGAGTTGCCATTTCGCCATGCCATGCGGTGCGGGTGGGGGATCCAAAATGGGGCGGCAAACGCAATATTGTTTTTGAAATCGTGGTCCAAAAACACACAAGCACAACAGAAACACGCGAAAATTTATAAACTGCCAGATTTTTCACAGTAGCAGTGGGTTTTTTCTTGCAACAAAATGTCTCTCCTCTCCTCCTCTGTCCTCCATTGATTTTATTTTATTTTATTTTATTTACACCTGCGCAATGATGGGCTGGCCGAGTGGCCAGCCATGTGGGAGTGGACAACCATGCAAATTTTTGGAGCCATCCCACCAGTCGCATGGCCACTTGGCCATGGAGACTTCTGGGATGTGCCAAAAAGCCCCCTAAAACCTGCCCTAGCCCTAACCCTAACCCTTGACTCCGTACCCATACGTCACAGACTGTCTTCTTAGTGGGGGTGGTCAGAGAGGCACCCAGAGGTGCAACCCACTAGCCCACCGTAACCTTACCCATCACTAGCCTAACCCTAGCCCTTGCACTAAGCCACCTTAAAGCCAGATCTACTTGCTTGCATTGCACTACACGCAGCAAGTACAATTCCCTTCTGTGTGAGACATGGTGGTGCGAGAGCCTTGTGCAGGGCGGGCATGACGCTATCACTCTCACTGGTCTCACTGTCTGCACATTCTGTTATGCAATATCCGTATGGCTATTGCATAGCATTTTGCAGCAGCAGCAGGTGAGGAGGGGAGACCCCCATGTAGAGGGGTCTCTTGGAGCCTGCTTCCCCTTCCTAGTGGGTGAGGATAGGAGGCACCCACGGGTGCCTCCAGGAGCCCACTTTCCCTTTATAGCGGGCCAGAGGAGGCACCCACCCCAGAGAGGTGCCTCCAGGAGCCCGCTCCCCCCCCAAAACCAGTACTAACGAAAACAAAAAAATGAAAAAACGAACCGACTAATTTTTGCGAATTTTCGCGAAAACCGGAAACGAGCCGAAACAGGACCGGCCCGACTAAAGACAACTCGAAAAAAAAAATTTTCAAGTCGTGCCCATCTCTAATCTCCAGATAGGGGTTACAAAGAAATTATGGAAAATCGTAACCAGTCAAGTAGACAATGTTGAGGTAAATGGATCAAAGAACTGACATGGTCGCCAATGTCCTTGTTCTGCTCTGCAGTGGCTTGCCAAGGCAGTGACTTCCATTTCTTAAAGGCCCTTGGAGTCAGGCTTGTGGTTTTCATCCCCGGAAATCATGACTTGACAAGCACACAAACCCTAATTATAAGGCCATCCCTTTACACAAGCACATTCCAGGAAGAATTATAGTTCAAGTGTCGGATTTTTTTAACTTATTTTGGAAGCTTCAAAAACAGGCATAGGAGATGCAGAAGACAAGACATCTGGAGTATTTAAGAACATATGAAACACTAAGTATATACTGTCCCGGCCGAAAATAAAGAGGCAACAGCTGCAAGTCTCTAAAATTAAGCTCAGTGTTTATGTCCAACTATTGGCTGCTCTTCAAAAACTCATAGGCTGGTGAGGCAAGAGAGAAAAGGCAAAATGAAGGGCTGTCATACTACTCCATTCTTCAAGAAATGCAGAATATATACTTGAGATATTGAAATGAAAAGCTAAGCACTGGTGGGATCCTTGCGAATACAGTAATTTGCCATAACTGTAGTGAGGATTGAATGATTACCAGGAACTGATTGCTTACAGCTGGTAGAGTTTCTAACAAAGATGAAGGGAAGAGTATCTGCTTGAACACACAATGGCATAGGAGGTCAACAGATAGCTAAGCAGTTGGGTGTTATCCTCTAAATAATCCTAAATATCCCTGATTAACAGGGGCAATCCCTATTTTCAATAATCTGTCTTTGGCAAATAATTATATCTGCTCTATCTCTGTTTCATCCCTTTGGGCATTTCCCCCCATTTGCTGGCATGTATCTGTCATTTATCATCATTCAGCTCCCTTTGCATAGTTTCTAAAAGTGAGAATCCACAATGTAAAAAGGATGTTCTGCAAGACCCAGCACGTACACATAAACATGGAAGATGCATTATAATGAGTCCATCTATTTGTATTTCTTACCCACGGTTCAAAACTTTGGGTAATCCAGGTGGTTTCTGCATTACATTTCCCAGAAGTCTTAGGGATTTATGGGAGTTGCAGCCCAAGAACGCCTAGGTTACGCAACATTTTGAACCATGGGTTAGAAATACAAATAGATTGACTCATTATAATGCATCTACCATGTTTATGTGTACGTGTTGGGTCTAACAGAACATCCTTTCTGCATTGTGGATTCTCACTTCCAGAAACTATGCATCTGATCAAGCCTAATATTACCAACTTTGATTAACAGCAATGGTTTTCTAGGGTTTCAGGCAAGAGTCTTCAGAGCCCTAGAGATGAGAGGGATTGAACCCACTCTACCACTGAATGACGATACAGCCACAAAGAATGACAGTATCCAGACACTGCAAGTCCTGGTAGCCACATACTGCAGATGCTAAATAAGAGGCTGAAATCCTCTTATTTGCCATAGTAAGTTGTTTAGCATAACAGGCCCACGGAATCAGAAGAGATTTGGTGAATCCAACTTGACTCGAATTGTGACATGCTACACTAAGCAACAGGAATGATCCCCAGTTTAGCATCCTCCAGATCATGTGCTTACATAAGAACATAAGAACCACCTTGCTGGAACAGTCCACAGCCCATCCAGTTCAGGATTCTGTCTCACACAGTGGCTCACTATTTGCTTCAGGGAATTCCCAGGCAGATGTCTTCACCTGCTTATGATTCCCTGAAAATGGCATTGAGAGATATCCTCCCTATCTTTCCAACCTGAAGGTTGTCCTTAGACATCCATAATGATAGCTTGTTATCCATGAACTTGTCCAATCCTTTCTTAAAGCTGTCAAGACTGACAGCTGTCACTACATCTTCTGGCAGGGGGTTCCATAGATCAGTGATCCTCTGGGTGAAAAAGTACTTTCTCTTATTATTATTTTTTGAGATCTAGCACCCAAAGGTTTCATGGAGTTCCCCCTAGTTCTAGTGTTGTGTGATAGGGAAAACAGTTTTTCCTTCACACCGTGTATGATTTTTTAAACTTCAATCAGGTCACCTCTTAGGCGCCGTTGTTCAAGAGTGAAGAGGCCCAGCCATTGCAGCCTCAGATGGTAAAGAAGATGTTCCAGTCCCCTAATCATAATGGTTGCCCTCCTCTGCACTTTTTCCATTTCTATAATATCCTTCTGGAGGTATGGTGACCAGAACTGCACATGATACTCCAGATGGGGCCTCACCATAGATTTATAAATCACGTGAAATTGGCATGATAATTCAAGAAAGAATAATCAGATTGTAGAGGAGCTATACTGAAAGGAGTCATGCTACTATAAATGTTGCATTATTTCTTCAAGAAGCAATTTTAGGTGTTCCATATTTCAAAATGATGCATTCAAATAACTGGTACTTACAGCATTCCTAGTGCACCGTGCCATGTACCATAATCACACAAGTTTATGCCAGAATAGCTTGATCTCTGCTGTTACTGCTGCTACAGGTACAGTGAGAATTTTCTTGACCACTCACGTACTGCAGGAAAGCCCTTCACCCCTAGAACTGAGTTACAGGCTGGTGAACAACCCTCACGTCTTTTTGTAGAAAATAAAGACTGCCAGCCTGGAATCTATTCATCTGGTCAGGTCTTGAGTCCTGGCCTCCGGTTTTGCATTAATAGTAGAACAAGATAGAGCTGGAACTATATGGGTTGATTCCACAGAAGGGAATCCCCACTTGGGAATATGAGGCCCAAAAACAAAAACAAAAAGACAAAAACATTGTGACACAGTAAAGACTAAGTAATGTATTTTAATATGAGCTTCTGTGAGCAGGTCCACTTCCTCAGACATGCGAGTGAGACTACATGACAAATATGTAACAATATTGGTGGCCACCCATCATTGTCATTAAACAATACAATATAGTAGAAGACTTTCTGGGAGGGGAACTGAATACCACAGTATCAGTCCCACAATCCAGTACAACACAAATTAGGAGTCATCAGGACTCTAAACCACAGAGCAGAGAGCATCCCCACCTCCACAGAAACCAAGAAGAGGGAAGACAGGCAGCTGAAGACAGTGTTTAAGACCTGTGGATATCCAAAGTGGATCTTCAACGAAGCAGTATCTGGACCCAGAAGAACAATGGATCAGCCTGAGACCCAGAGTCAAAGGATGAACCTGGACATTTCCTACATGGCTGGAGCATCTGAAAAGCTTAAAAGGATTTTTGGCAAACACTACATCCCTGTTTACGTCAAACCCACAAACAAATAGAGTCTCATCCAGACAAATAACCCAACACCAGAACACAAGAGGAGCAATATAGTATATGTGGTTCAGTGCAGGAGTGTGCAGACCTCTACACTGGAGAAACCAAACAGCCACTAAACAAGAGGATAACCCAGCACAGAAGGGGCAACAGCTCTGGATCAGAACCTGCAGTGCACCTCCATTTGAAGGACAAAGGACACTCATTCGAAGATGAGGATGTACACATATTAGACAGAGAAGAGAGGTGGTTTGAGAGAGGGGTCAGGGAAGTCATTCATGTGTGTACTGAAAACCTCCCTCTTAACAGAGATGGGGAACTCAGGCACAATCTATCTGGCACTTATCATGCTGCCCTTTGATTGTTCTCCATACAAATCAGAAGCACTTCACACCTCCACCAGAATGGCAACTGCTAATGACCCATACTAAATGGCTGTTGGGAAGAGTTTCATAGGTGGGACTTTCACACACCCCAGTCCATTGTATATCTAACAAGCCTATTAAGGCCATTCTACATCTTATGAGCCTATTCAGAATAGACTGCTGTCTACCTAACAAGCCTATTCAGACAAGGGTGATGTGAAATCAAAGTGAACTATAAATTAGAGCCTCGCCACTAACTTTCCTCAGACTGACGAAGTTGCTTAGATGTATAGCAAAATATTCCAATCTCTCAAGAAAAGAAGTCCAGTTGGCATGATTCAACTTCCAAATTTTACAACATAGGGACACAGATGAATCATTTTGATGGAAACAGAAAGGAGGGCATAAGGTCAGTAGAAGCTTCCCATAAATATTTTGCAACAAAAGCAACCACAGAGCTAAATAAAACTGCCTGATCCAGTAGCATGAACTCTCAAAGCACAAAGGTGGTATCCCTTTCCTGACCAAAAGAAGTCTGTGGAAATCATGTGGCTCATATCACCAGTAGTCATAAAATCCTCCTCTGGAAACCAAAATGATCACCTTTAGTTATCTCTGGTTTCCCACATAGCCATTACCAAGACAGCTCATCTGTTGAACCTACACAATTCTCTGGCCCTACCACCATCTGGCCCTATGTTTTTATTTTAAAAATAAAAACAACAGATAACTCAGATGTTCAATTAATTCAATAGATAAGCATTTTCCCCACTTAATCTTGACTGAAGCCATAAACTCAGACTTGTGCAGCACTTTCCATGTTAGGACATCATATCCAAATGTAGGCTTCACATATAAAGAGTGGAGGGTGAACGTGCCTGCTCTTTTCCTGTCCATTGTTCTTGTCACCACCTTTGTGTGGATGCTCAAAAAAGTCAACAACGCAGGGAGAAGTCTTGATGATGGGCCTTGATAAGTCAAAATGTGGGAAATTGCAGAGAATGAGAAATATCACTAGTTTCTAGATTTAAAATGCCTGAACATGGCTAAAATTTGATTAAACGCAATATGAATGTAACATTCAATCTTTAGCAATATTAGTGATCCATGAATTAATCAAATTCTTCCATTCTTCAAAGTTTTTGATGAATGTCCAGTATGAGAGATATTACTGCTGTACAATGTTGATTTTGAATAAGCACAACTATTTGACCTTGGACTTGAATCTTGCAAAGTGTATATTCAATTACATAATTTACAACCAAAGCCCACAGCTGTGCATTTAGTTCTGTTGAACCCACTCCTCCTAATAAGGCAGACTGAGTCTTGGTGACCTCAAGCTTCATCTTGACTGCCAGTGCCAACCAGTATCCTGCAATGGTTAGGAGTAAGGGATCTTCCACAAAGGGTGGTATGTACTGAGTAGCACCTAACTTGCTGACTTGCTGAGTAATCCAGTCAGATAATGGCTTTGTACAAATGAAATCAGAAATGAATCCAAATAACTGCTAGCTTTCATAAGTACTCAGGGACTGGTCAGCTACATTTCCTTACACCAGTGGGTTTTGGTTTGGTTTGGTTTTTCATACAATCTTAAATCTCTTTCATAATCAATACTGTCTAATAAAGTATATATTACAAAAGGCCCTGAAACATCACTCTCTTCTTCCTCCTCTATTGCCCTTAGGGTCACCAGCTGAGCAGCATCCAGTTCACTGAAATTTCATCCCCCAAAATGTACAACTAGGGTATCGGTCCTTGTGATGTTCCAGAGCCAGGGTACCCAAGAGTTGGGAGTAAAGAGTTTCCCCCCACCACTCCAGCTTTGGCCAGCAGCTTCATGGGCTTGTACAACAAGAAAGTTTGCAAGTTGCAGTGCAGGAGGCTCCATTCCCTGCCTAGCTCCAAATGGTCTGATGGAGTCAATATCAGCAACGTATACATGAATAATACCTTCTCCCTGAGCCAGTATGCCCTGGTGTTAAGTGAGAAAGGATGAAGTAAAGGGAACAGGCTTTAAAGCTGCCCCACACACAACAATCAAACTACACTGTGTTCCAGTGCCACTCACTCTGATATATCCCACACCACCTAGAGACCCAGAAAAGCCCCAGAATGCACTGAGACTTCAGCCAACCTCCTACTGCCTGCTATTCATTCTGCTTAACATCAGAGAACCAAGGAATATCACAGAATTCTAGTTTGCCGTGTTTATGTTACTCTCAAATGAATTCCCCTAATGTGACTTGGTGTTCTTTTTCTTTATATCATAAACCAGTCACAATTGGGGAATAAGAGCAGCCACTGTGATACTTTGGGGTGAGTCCTCCACCTCGTTTCTCAAACTAACCCGCATTTAAGACATTGTGTGCCCCCTTAAAACTGATCATTCTAAAAATATTGTTGTCAACAACTCCAATGAACGGGTGCATAGTTCAGAAAGACAGCAGGGCCAATGACCCCTCTTGGCTTGCAAGCGACTCATATGCACATTAGGCCAAAGATCAATATGATAATAAGAATCTCCCAGTGCCCAGTGTTTATGGGAAAGGTCCCAAAACACTCACAAATAACAGTATTCCTGCCATTTTAAATGACTGATGTAATGTTGAGATTTTGGAATGTGAGCATGAATTTATTGTTTCCTGGATCGCCATATGGAAAACACTTGATATTATGTGTTCCAAAAGACTTATGAGGGGGAAATATAAATGTTCACTGCCTGTACATTAGCTAGATGTACAGTATAGCTAGATGATAAGAATTTATTTAATGGTTCTAGTTACTGAAGTGTATCTAGTCATTCAAAGATTTTTGAATTATTCACAAGGACATAGAAGACTTTATCTCTCTGTTTTTCCCTCTTGCCTACCCTCTGGTCCTGGAATGACGGGGTGCCATGACAGTAGTAACTAGAGATGGGCACAAATTGAAAAAAATGATGTTTCGTTTAATTTCATTTCGTTGAGGGGCTCGGTTCGGTTCGTTTTTGTTTTTTGTGAATTTTTATCAAAAAATTCATTTCATTGGTTCATTAATTCGTTATTTGTTTTTACCCGCTTTGCGCGATTTTTAAAGCATTTCCGTGCGCGGGCATCCCCCAACGCCCCAGACCCGAGGGAAAACACTAAAAAACATTGATGCTGGCGGAGACACAGTATAGACTAGGTACACAGGGAGGTTGCAAGGAAGTGGCGGGTGTTGCCCAGGGTGCAAGGCAGCTGCAGAGTGACTGCGGGGCAGGGGAGGGTACTCACCAAGAGGTACGCACTAGTACGCACACAGGGAGGCTGCAAGACTGAAGCTAGAGAGAAATCTCTTCTTTCTCTCCCCTAAGAGCCAGGCTGCAGCCAGCAGGAACACAGAGACACACACCTGCCTGCCTGGTCTAAAGTGAAAATAGCGAGTTGCAGATACAGCAATCCCACCCCAACCTAACTCCCACCGCAGACTGCAAGGAGGATGGGGGCTGCCAGAGATTTTTATGCCCTCTGTGGTTGCCACACCTACCCAGTCTGCAACCTGGGCATGCTATTGGTTGAAGTTGTCCAAGAATATACATGATCCCATCACATGGCTTGCATCCATTTTGTGGCTGGCATCCATTTTGTGTCATCTGTGCGCTCTGCAGAGTCCCTGCTGGCCTTTCACAGAGCGTTGAACACCATCTTGTTCCACGAGGCCTTCGGTGACCAAGTTTAATTCCCCCCCCCCCCGCCATCTGCTGCTAGTTAGTTCAATTAATGTGGTGCTCTTTAGTTGAGCCACATATGTTTTTTACAACGGTGCCAATGTTTTTATCTTAATGTTGTTTTATTTGTCTGTCTGTTGTATCGTTGTTTGATATGTCACTGATTCGATCAGCCTTCTGTAAGCCACCCAGAGTTCCCTTGGAAAGATGGGCAGGGTATAAATAAATAAATAAATAAATAAATAAATAAATAAATAAATAAATAAATAAATAAAAGAAAAATACATCGCGATGGAGAAAGACAAAAACAAATGTCTTAAGGACCCCAACCCCCCCTGGTAGGTATTATCAGGCAGAATAAATAATTATCACTGGATTTTTATGGATATTCAAGACATTTTTTAACATTTAAAACAGCTCTTTTCATCGCGCATTGCCATTAACGAAAACGAAACGTAACAAACCAAATGTTCTTGGTTCGGTTCGATTCGTTCCAATTTCCCCGCCAGATTAGAGATGGGCACGAAACAAAAAATGGTGTTTTGGTTTTTTGTTTGTCGTTGAGAGGTCTGTTTTGGTTTGTTTCCATTTGTTGCGAATGTTTTGAAAAATTTTGTTACCGTTTTCTGTTTTTTCGTTTGTCGTTTCTACCCACTTTTTGCGCGATTTTTAAAGCATTTCCGTGCGCAGGCATCCCCCAACGCGCCAGACCAGAGGGAAAACACTAAAAAAAAAGGATGCTGGCAGAGACACAGTATAGACTAGGTAGGCAGGGAGGCTGCAAAGGCAGCGGCGGGCATTGCCCAGGGTGCAAGGCAGCCGCAGAGTGACTGTACTGCAGGACAAGGGAGGGTACTCACCAAGAGGTACACAGCACGCACACACACAGGGAGGCTGCAGGACTGAAGCTAGAGTCGCAGAGACAGCAATCCCACCCTAACTCCCACCAGAGACTGCAAGGAGGATGGGGGCTGCCAGAGCTTTTTATGCCCTCTGTGGCTGCCAGACCTGCCCGCCCAGTCTGCAACCTGGGCATGCTATTGGTTGAACATGATCCCATCACATGGCTTGCCTCCATTTTGTGGCTGGTGGCGACATCCATTTTAAAGGGGAAAGAAAAATACATCGCGATGGGAGAAGACAAAAACAAACGTTTTAAGGACCCCAACCCCCCTGGTAGGTATTATCAGACAATATAAATAATTATCGCTGCGTTTTTACGGATGTCCAGGGCGTTTTTTAACATTTAAAACAGCTCATTTCATTTTGCGTCGCCATTAACGGAAACGAAACGTAACAACCACAATTTTCATGGTTCTGTTCGTTTCGTTGCATTTTCATCACAATTTTTGTTTGTCGTTTCGTTATGTAACGGAACCACAAACAAATAACGGAAACGAAAAAATGTTTGTTCCATGCCCATCTCTACGCCAGATTTGTTATTCGTTTCATTACGTAACGAAACAAATAATGAATAACGGAATGAAAAAAATTCATTTCGTGCCCATCTCTAGTAGTAACATGTTTTCAATAAATTACAGCATCATGATGGTGCCCCTGTGCTTCTCTCTGATATATTTCCAGCCTCCCATTGGGGGGAGGGAGGAGGAAGAAAGGGGGTGGTTGGAAGCAAAGAGGCTGGTTCTTCTTTTGCTTTGTGCAGAAATGGGAAGAGTTAGTTCTGTGGACTGCAGCTCCCAGAATCCCACAGGCAACATGACCATGAGCTGTGGCATTGTGGGAGCTGTAATCCCAGCAAAAGTAACCTTTCTCATCTCTGTCTCCTAGTGTCTGCATTGCAAGGGTCGGTTTGGCTAGTGTGCCGATTTGTAAGGCTTTGATAGTTCATTTGTTTGATTGGTGTGGTCACTGATTATTATCAGAGAATCAGTAATCCTATGTTACAAAATACAGTGCAGCAGCCCCTGATCTAATGGTGACAGCCTGGCCAGCCTCTTCTCCTGTCATTGTGGCTCCACCTGGGAGCTAGGGAAGTTGCTGGGGCATGCTAGGAGGTTGACACGGGTCCCTCCACTCAACTATAGACCCCCACCTCTATTTGCTACAGCCTATCATACAATCTACAGCCCATGAATATCTGCTATGAAATGTATATCTCAGCTCATATTATATCTTACACCTCATTCTGCTGCTATATATGTCTGAAGAAGTTCACATGTGAACGAAACGTTACATTAAAATATGAAAGTTAGTCTTTAAGGTGCCACATGTTTGTGTCTTTTATTTTATTTTATTTTGTTTTTCTTTGAATTTTGCCTGAAATTCTTTAAATTTACTGATATTGTATCAGAGTAGTTTGACTGTTCTCTCCGTTGCCAACACAAATCCCTAATATGTAATGCCACTAGGAAGAGTTAACCTTTTAGAAAGCAATCCCTCAAACTCTGGAGAGAATTATGTTTGTTACAGTGCATTTTCATTGTGACGCATCTGAATCTCAATTGATAGAATACTGCTTGCATGGCAGTTTTTGCTTCTCTACAGAGTTCGAATAAACAAAGTAAAAATATTGCCCTGGCCTCTGTCCACAAACACACAAGAGGCTGAACAGACGTATCAGTTTCCCATTCCAAGAGTGCTGCCTGATTCTATTCCTCCCTTGGATACCTCTTTCCCACCATCCAGCTCCAAAAATACATTTCAGACAGTGTGTGTAAACATTTCACCATATCCTAGAACAATGCTATTTGCCTCACTCTTGGCACTTAACTACATTTGCCAGCTTTTTGTCCTCAGATTGGTGCACTTGATAACTATTTTCCATCTTCTTATTTGAATCACTTTCTATGGCATCCTGATAAAATTAAATAATGGCTTTTGTCCATGAGTAAATCCTTCCCTAAGTTTAGAACTTTGAACAACTTATGTGCAACAGAACATTCCCCTATGTGTTCAATTTCTGTCCGCTGGTCCACTTCACAGGTTATATGGGAGCGGAATATACTTTATATGCAAAAGGGCATTTTATTGGAGGGGAAGAAAGCCTGCCATCTCTTTGATCTCAGTTTGCTGGCCACCGATTATTGAATCAATTCCCAGCATCTCTAGGCAGGGCTCGGGAAGAATCCTGGCCAAAGCCTTTGGAACCAGAGCTACAAGTCAGAGCTGTCAACACTGAGCTTGATGCTGCAGTCAAATTCAGAGAAAGTGTCCTAAGTTCCAATGTAAACAATGCATCAAGATAAAGCTCTTTTTACTACACAGTTACTATCCCGTCTTGTTCAATCTCATCTGTTCTATCATTGAATTTCATGGCTCTTTATGAAAATCTGGCATAGATGCCTAAAAATAAGTCTCATGTTTTCCTATGTGGGACGTTGTAACAACCCACTGAGATGGTTTTGCACTGGAACCCAACATTAAGAGAAAACATTTAGATTAAAATAGCTGGCTTCCTACACACATCCACCACGCACTATTTTTTCACCAGACGCATGTCTTTTTCCCAAGAGAGTTTTCCTAGTGATGGATAATTGAAGAGGAATGACACACCTAAACAACTTCCTCTTTGTCAGTCTGCGAAGGAAGCAAAAAAAAACCCCAGTTTTCATCTGCCATTAAAATAAATAACTTCATGATAATTTGAGAGTGCACAAAAGTTAGTTCTCAAAGCACCTTATTCATAGGACTCCATCATCTCAGGTAAAAACAGTAATTTTCTCAAAATACTGGAGTTATGAGAACCCATGCTCCCAGAAAAGCTGAATTCAGGTACCTGTATGAACCATGCAGAAATAACCTACACAAATAGATATATATATATATGTCTACAATTTACATAGTGTTCAGTTTTGTCATTCCTGTTGCGTCAGCTCTGTCTTCTTTCACAATCCTCCTCCACTCTCTTCTTCCCACCTGCTTCCCAGGGGTGTCCAAACTTTTTGCAAGGAGGGCCAGATTTGGTGAGGTGATAATGTGGGGGGGGGCACCATTCAGCCTGGAGGGGGGAGAGAAAGAGCGTGGTCTGTGTGCATCTGCAGCAGCTGCAAATGCTCTGGTTTCAAGATGCCCACGGACCCAGCGACTGATTCAGGGCCCAGGAATCGATCCATGCACACCCAAGATGCACGACTGCTCACATATGCTACCCTCCCTCACAAGGATGTGAGGAAGACACTGCAGCAATGCAGCCAGGAGTGGGTAGACAGGGCGGGTGGCTGAGTGGATGGAAGGAGGCAGGGAGGACAGGCAAACCATAAAACTGCAAACTGATGTCTCTAGCCAGCACAGGGAGGGGCTGGCCAGTGGGGATGAGTGACAGGCTGAGCCAACAGGGAGAAGAAGCTGAGAGCCACTCAAAATTTTAAATCGGGCCGCATTTGGCCCCCGGGCTCGACTTTGGACATGCCTGTCCTACTAATTAATAGATACATTCAAAGTGTCATTAGATCCATTTGTCTTACATAAGAATAATCTAAGAACTGCAGCGCTGGAAGACACATGCAGTATCTTCCCAGTTTCTCCATTTCCCATTCACTCCCTACAGTCAGTTCACATTTCAGGATCACTAAGCTTGCTAATGGGGCAAATGAGGGGGATGCCTCCAATTGTACACTAGAATTACAGATGGGCACGAAATGGAAAAAATAGTGTTTCATTTCATTTTGTTTTGTTTCTGTAGTACATTCGTTTCATTTGATTTATAATGAATTTTAAAAGTAGTTTTGTTATGATATGAAATGAAACAAAACAAAACGCTATGCCCCCCTGGCTCCTAAAAGACCAAAACGGTAGCGGAGCTCCCTCAAGCAATTGAAGGTAAGCCCCCAAAATTTGGAAAGGATGAGTGGGTCCCTAGGAAAAAATATTTCTAATTGAGTCAGAAGCCGATCGGGCGAGCAATCAGCGCCATCGCAACTTGGGTTCCGAATCCAATTAGAAAGATTTTTTCCTGGGGCACCCCCTTTTGCGCTTAATAACTCAGCCCCCTGACCCCCAAACCTTTCCAAATTTCAGGGGCTCACAGGGAAGAGCTTAAGCTCCCCTGCCATTGATTCCTCTAGGATGAATCATTTTGTTCTAGGGGGGGATGGTGTTTCATGATTAGATGAAATGAAACACGTCCTACTGTTTTGTTAGGTAATGAAGTAATTTGTTAGCTAACAAAATGCTGAAGCAGGGTTTCGTTTTTTGTTTTGTGGCCATCTCTAATCAGAATGCCTTTAAGGTACATAAAAACTAATACTCTGGCCAAAGGAAGCAGCACAGTTGAAATGATTTTAGTTTTGTTTTGTTTGTTGCATAATACCCAGGGGGAATTAGTTTTAATTCATGCCCAGAGGCAACTGAGATCTTGATGGACACATTAAAACAGCATTTTCAAAAAAAATTCTTAGGAGTATGCAAACGTAAACTTCAATGAACCAAAGAGAGGTTCAAAAGTTTTGAAACTAGAGCACAGATCAGTAGCCCATAGCCTAACTTCATGTAGTTATTTTTAACATAAGTAATTTGATGGTGAAGGTTTGGTTGATTATTCTGTTCTTTTATACAATGACCTGCCGTAATGTTTCCATCCTTTCCCTTCCCTCTAGATGAAATTTCCTTGATAACCAAGTGATGAAAGAGAGAGCATGGCACTTTCATCATGTGCACTATGAGGCACCACACATGCATGGCTGACGGGTGGATTCTGGAATTTGTAGACTACAAAGTAAGGTTTTTGAATTCCAGTTTTCATCTTTTTCAAGCAATAGTCTGTGCTATACTGCCCTAAACTCTTAACATTTAAGAAAAGACACACCAACCTTTCAGCTTGAGGTCCACATTATGTCTCAGCCAAGGGTAGACTCCGTAACTGGAGGAGTCTTCAGGAATTGGATTATTCTCTATCCATCCTTCACAGGCAAACCGGAAAAAATTATCACAGGGGTCCACAGAGGTATTGAGCTTGTTTTTGATGGCAGCAGCTGAAAAGATATCATGTCTTTAAATGAAATATCTCTGGTATTGCAAGAACTATCATACATCATTGGATGAAATATACACAAATTCCTTCCTTATTGCTGGTTATCATTGTTCTGCTTTTCTTTCTCTCCATATTCTACCACAATAGCAGCATGTGCATCTCTTCTGTTATCCTTCCTACTTGTGTTAAAACATGCCACCAATCTCTCCTATTCCAGAAAGCACAACCACATACAAACTCAAAATCTCCTTTAACTACAATCATTTTCTAGCCACTTGCAAAGTTTATTCCTCCTATCCCTACTCCTGATTTGGTGCTTTAAGTCTAACCAGAAAGATGCTTGTGTATCAGGTGGATATTCCCATCACCAGCTTTTTTTTAAAATTTGGGAATAATTCAGGATGCAGGGGCTTAAATACTGATTCTTAAAAGAAATATTTCAAATGAGAAAAAATATCTTATGTGTCATAAGACTGAGCATGCATAGTATAGGCTTGTCATGCAGATAATACAATGTATTGTAGGTGAGGGAGAATTACAGGTCAACCAATGTTCACACCTATTGTGGGAGGAGTCAGAAAAGAGGGGTTGAAAGAAAGTAAAAAAGTGTCAGTCTTCCAGAAAGGGGGACATTTTGCCATTTATCTCCAGAGAATTAGCATACAATAGAGCATAGTTAAAACATTTTTGCATTACAAAATCACAATACTGTGGCATTAATCCCAGCCCTGAGTGTTTTCAGTAAGCATTATTTTAGGATTTCTGATATTTGGATGGCCCAATGGGGATTAGTGTTTCTGTATAAAAGAATAGAGAACATATATTTATAAGATCACACATTTAAGCATTGCCATTACTGTTTTGTTTGTTTGTTTTTATTTGTTTGTTTGCTTTACGGTTGGATATGTTCTTACCCAGTCTTAGCAAAGCACTCATGTCTGTATCCTGTCATAGCCTCAACCATTCCACCTATCTCATCACAATACAATTGTATAGAGTTTTTAAAAACCTTGAAATATGTTATTTGCTATCAAGCTACATCTGATATGCTGTGACTAAATACCCTGTCATTAATTGATATGCAAAACAACTACCAATCACACTTGTTGAAAAACAGCCATGACAATTGCTTTTTGTTTATGTGAGAAGTGGTTAACAGATAGTAAAAGGGCTCAGGGATGTTCCCTTGCTTGGTGTCATTTTGTGAATGGCAATGAGCAAAATAGGATATCCTGTAGAGACCATATTGACTGCTCTCATTGGTGTTGTCAACATTCAGGCTGCCTTCTGCTATGTAAGTTTGACATCCTGTTTCTTGATCGCACAGAGGAGAAACTATTTTACAGAATTATTGGGACATTTCCTGGTGATTTGAATCATGAATACAGAAATACAATATCCCACATTTACTAAATGGAGGTTTTTTTTAAGTTGTTTTGCTTTTGTAGAATTAATTTTCATATTAAGTGACAGTGATTTCAAATATGCTAGAGTTTAATTAAGGCTTTAAAAATCGTTACTGAAGTGAACAACACATAAACAGAAGGAAGAATATATGTTACTCACCAGCTTCAATACATTCTGGAGTCAAACAATATTGTTCTTCTGAAGGAAATTTTATATGTCCTTGGCTAACTGCAAAAAAAAGGGGGGGAAATAAATGGATTACTGTTTCTGAACAACTTTTTTCCCCTTTCTAAGTCATCATGATCTATGTGGTTATGGAATATGTCAGAAATCTGCATTTATGAAAAACAAACAAAAACAGAAACCCAAACCAAAACAAAGCCACAAACAGAGGAAGCCATATTGGTCCAGAAAGAGGGAATTCATGACCATTTTGTCCTACACCCCTTACACCTCTCCCGTGGTGGCCCAAAGCAAGGCGAGGAAGAGGAGGAGGAAGAGGGCGCCACGGCCACCGTGCTCCCCGCATGCCTTCCTGCCTGCTTCACCTGGTATACAGGAACGGAGGGGGTCCTGTCACCAAGCCTTAGCGAGGGGGAGGAGTGCTTGTGGAAGAGTGCACGGCTTCCTCCTGCTGCTCCCCCTCCAGGCACCCCCAGATTGCTGTGCCCCAGGGCAAATGTACCCTTCCGTGCCCCCCCCCCCGACACACCCTTGGATACAGAACATCATTAGGCATTAAAGGATGTGGTGGTATGAGAGGAGATATAGGAGGGAAGAGCAAAGTAGTGTCCTGTAGCCCCCAGGTTTGTGCAGTTTGGTAGCGAAATCAAAAAGGATGTTATGTTGGGTTTATGGGGCCTTGTGTGTATCTGGTGTTGGAAGGTCTATTGCTGGGCCCTTACGACTCAGACAAGATGAGAGGAGTGGCAGGGTCAGGGAAGAGGCCATTAACATTCACCAAAATTGAGTCTTTGCTGGGCAAGGGCCATGGGAAAATTTACAGAGCTGCCATTTTCCAGATCAGCCTTGGATTACAATTCAAATTGGTGGGCTAGGGGTTTTTAAATGTTATAGTCCAAAAACTCACACTTCCGCACTCTTCTTGAGACTTACACTAAAATGAGTGCAAGCTCTATTTTCCTACCAACAGACACCACTTAAGGACCAAAGGAAGTAGAGATTAACCGTAAAAATTTCAAATACAGTATACAAGCATGTTGTACATCATGAGGTAAAGGGAATGTAAATATTACATTCTGTAACTCATACAGTGACTTCTGACAGTGTACTAGCCTAATGTTAGGGCGCACTGAAACAACCTCTTACTCTGCTTGGAATCTAAATGATAAAGGATGAACATGACTTGATTATTTTCACGTTATTTTAAAAATAAAATTGTAGTTGTTCAAGGAAATGTTAAAAATATATGTATTGATTTTAAAAATACACGGATCTGAATCCTGAGCTTTTGGAATCAGGATGGGTTAAAAATCTTAATACAAATAAGAGAGTTAGCAGGGCTAAACTTGAATTCGGAGAACTGAAAAAGCTAACCATGAACTCAACCCTTTACAGAAGGTCAGTTGCCATAATGACTATGGAACAATACAGATATAACATATCTTCAGGCAGGTGATTCTGAGTGGGAAAACATCCAGGGGTAAAAGATTTAAGAACCTCTTCCTCTATCACTCAGAATTACAGCCTCTGGAGAATGCTTTCTATTAAGAAAAAGTTTGTAAATGCATGCAGTATCCAGTTTGCTGCTTATTAATCTCATTTCTAGCTTTATTATATTTTCCCCAGGTTGATAAAACACAGGACTAAAACCCAGGCATGTTTCTATTATCCAAGAGATGCCCTCAGCTCTCTTGGGGTCTTGTGAGAAAATAATTGCTTTTAAACAGATGTCATGGTTATGAAGGAGCTTATATAGCTGCCTAGATACCCTAAGCACATCCAATCTCGCCTGATCTCGGAAGCTAAGCAGGATAGTACTTGGATGGGAGACCACCAGGGAATACCAGGTGCTGTAGGTGCCTGGAGTAGGAACTGGCAAACCACTCTAGTATTCCTGCCCTTTTAAGAAAACATAATCTGGACATAGGGTCACAAAGAGTCAGGCATGACTGTAAAACAACGCAACATATCCCACACACCTTACACACAGCAATTTTAGAGAGAGAGAGAGAGAGAGAGAGAGAGAGAGAGAGAGAGTAGGAGTGATCTTGAAAGTGTCTTTCATTCCTCCAGTTCGTTGAATGAATGAAAATATGGTAATACTTTTTCCTAAGGCAAACGGGAATAGCTTCCTCTGTCAGTATGTAAGAATAAGCACCAAGCACCATGGCATTACATGTCTATGCTACACCTTTAGAGCTGGTTGTGGAATAGTTTAACTGTCTCAACCTCTCCATAGTACTACAGAAATTGAACCAGGGCAATGAGAACACTGAATATTACTCCAGCAGACTCTACCTTTCTTGTTCCAAGTTTCCCTAAAAAGGCAATATAGTTTTGAAATGAGCATAAACTGGTAAATAAAATCATGATGATCCCTTACTCTCCGTGATACCTCTTGAACAATTACTGTACATCTTTGAGACATCATCAATAAGTAGATAGTTGCTCAAATTCTGTTGCTTAGCAAAATAAATCACAGTTGAGTGGGTCCATTGAATCAAGGGGAATATGGTTAGTCATCTCTAATTTAGTAAGTCACAGTTAGAGTAAATTCATTTGACTCAATGGAGTCTATGGAGGACTCAGCTGTTTCACCTTTGATTAAAACAGCAAAACATGAGATTCCACTTAACTCAGGACTTCATAGTTCAAATGGGAATATTTTCATGTGCAGAATCAGGAATGTGGGCTACACACTATCAAATCAGATGCAAAACATTTAGTCAACCAGAATTACAGAGAAACTCAAATGGAATGTGCACCGCAGAATGAGTTCTTTGCATTAACGCTCTTGGGGAGACATAAGATGTGGGTCACTCTCCTTTAGAAGTGACACGTTGAATGCAGGGTTATGTATAGGTCCACAAATCCACTTTAGTGGCCTTTATAATGTATCTTGCCTTGGTCTATCTAGAATGATTCATGTCCCATCCCATTCTATTTGCTCCATATCTGAGTCAGTTTGTAAACTTTCCACTTATTAGCAAAATGATTATTTGCAGGGTGGGAGTTGTACTGATATAAATGAAATTTGGAGTAAATATGCCAAAATTCAGACAGCTAACCTCAGGACTTCCCATATTAGAAACTTTATTTTATTTATTTATTTTTATTTTTTATTATAATATTAAAATACAAACAAACAAACAAACAATAATTGTGCACCCCCAATTCCCCTGGGACCATCCAGTTGTTTCCCATATTAGAAACTTTAAATGTTTCCTTTTTTAAGATTTTGTTTTCTTGTAGGAAAGAAAAACCACAGGGAAAGAAAGGAATCTATGAATTGTCCCTAATCCAATTTGATTTGAACTCTCAACACCAGTCGATTTGTAAAGTCACTTAATGCCAAATCTGTCATTTCCACCTTAGTCTGCACCTACAACAATCAGACCAAATCAGACTAATTGCATGTAGAATTTGTGATTTAGAATAATCTGGTGCAAAGTCCTGTTCGCAATCAATACTTTGTCTTACTGATGTTCAGTGATTAGGCCAAGGACACCCTCTTTTGGATTTAGGCAATTGCCTCTTCGACCTTCTGCCACTATTCTGATTGATGGCGCTATTAATTAAGGATTTAAAAAATATTGCTAACATATATTTTATAAACTTGAATATTGCTTTTCATTTTGCCAATCTGAAAGGTGAATTAGGAAAAAGGTGAAAGGTCAAGTAAAAACCTTGCTTTTTACCCAGGCTATTACAAATTCCACACCTTCATAATATTAATTTTATGATTTATACTGCCCATCATTTGTCAAAGGGGTTGTTTTTGTTTGACTATTTTTAAAATGTGTGGTTTTTTTAAATATTTTCTGGAAGCCACCCATAATAGTGGCCTGTCCAGTAACTGAGCAGTGTATCATTTTAAAGAAAACAAAAAAACCAAGCATTTTATCTTCATTATCTTCATAAAGTTAACGGAAGCTACACAATACTCCTTTTCCTAGAAGTGAGTTCATTCAGGCTTGCTTCTGTGCAAATACACCTCGGATTCTATTGTCAATCTTGCATCACAAACTAGTAGGGCTCAAAATTTAGGACTTCATGTCATCCTTAACATGGAGGCCGCATCTTCCACTCATGCAACTTCTGAAGAAGTGAAGAGTTCTCCATGAAACTTCATGCTGTAATAAACACATTACTCTTAAAGAGCCCACAAGACTGTGTGATTTTGCTGCAACAAGCTTTTACAGCCGCCTTTGGGAAGCCTGCTGCATTAGGTGGAAGGGAGTGGACATCCACGAGTCCCTTATAGGCCACCGTGCACCTCACAAAGTGGATTGTACTGCCTGAAAGCTTGTGCCGTCACAATTCCGCTAAGTCCCAAAGGTGCTATAAGAATGTCTGGCACGGAGCAAAAAAAAATGTCACTGCTACTTTCGGCTTGTCAGAGTCTACAGGGAAGAGGACAATTACATTGCAATCAGCCTAGTTCCCCCAAGATCCAAGTGGCAATGCCAGGCTCTTGAAGAGCTTTTTAAAAGGTGTGCTTATGCTAATGTGGTCATGCTGAAACTTACCCAAGAAGAGTGCCGTGCCAAGCACGACCGTGCTACTCACAAAGACGCCAAGGGCTATCCGGAGAGGTCGGCTCGCGGCTCTCTTGTTGGCTGGCATCGAGCTCCCTGCTGCCTCCACTTCCATCAGGATGGATTTGCAAAAGTTGCTGCAAGAAGCCTGCTGCTCTTCTTACTGCTTCTGGTTACTATTCATTCACGGAGAGGGCCTGTCCATGAATGTCTGTCTCCGATTTCTCTTTACTGGTCACAGCCAAAGCGACAGTCAGAAGAACCCCTTCCTAGGTCCCCCAGTCATCCCCAAATAGCTGGCTGAGGAAGCGGCATGAAAGGCTGCCTTCAGTTTCTTCTCTGACCAGAACTTGGAAAGACACGTTATGACAACTTAATTTATAGCTCTTGCTGCGATTCCAGTCCCCCCCCCCCACCTCTTTCTTTTATCAGCAGCTCAGGACAAGCATTTCACAATATAGCCCAAGCAGCTGGTTTCACTATTCCATTGAACAAAAATAAAAAGGAATAAATTCTTCCAATCAAAAACTGGACTTCAGACCAAAGTCCTGCACAGACCACATGGACGGGCGTGTTTTCTTGCACTTATTTAAGAGATCTAATTATCTGCTGACCACCCCTCTTTTTCAGTCCAGCTGCATCATTTTTCTTCTCTGAGAACAGCTTCCTCTCCGAGTGCAAAACTTCTTTTAAAGCCTCCAAGGAGTTGTCAGGATGTCTCTCTGGGTTTTTATTTTGGGAGGCTTGTGCATAACACCAAGTTCCAAACAGAAGAGTCATACGTTAAGGGAAGGCAAAGCAGTGATTAAAACAGCCTACAGAAGGGTTTTTGTGTGTATGTTTGTCTCTCTCTGTGTGCGTGTGTGTGTGGTGTTTGTGTGTGTGCACGCGCACACATGCATGCATAAGGAACCCACATGGACAAGTTATATTTTTAGGGTCTGTGATGCTTTTCTGAGCACTGTCCAAACATAGTGTTCTATTCTGAGAAGTTGAAATGAGCTGCCATTCCCAAAACAACAAAGATACATTAAGGAATTGAGTTCCCCAATGAATGGTTTGGGTAGATAAGCTGTAAATTCTAGGATTTTGCATTTTCCAAAATATGGAAGTACTTCCTGTGTAATGGAGGATTCATACCTTTTTGCTTTCTGTTGTTTCCTAATGGAAATTCATGGGATTAGCAGGAGTCTTGTCTTGAGAGAGAGTGATGTGGTTCTAAATCTCTTATCTGCTTCCTAATTCCCAAGCACATGTCCAGTTAGTGGACACTGTTCTTCAGCGTTTGTTTGTTTGTCTGTTTGTTGTCCCCATCTTTACCCTTAAAAAGGACCAAAAGCAGTTCACATCATAAAAAGACAATATTTAAAGATACAAACTATAAGTACACAAATACAGTAGCACCCACATATTCATGGGAGATTGGTTCTGGGATATCCCCTCCTCCCGCAGATACATAAATCTGTGGATAAGAGCTAATGCTTTTATCCAGGGTGGCAGCAGTGGCAAGGGAGCTGTGGTGGTAGCGGAGTGTCAGGAGGCCACTGCCTCTGCCTCCACCTCTGATGTTACAGGTGAGCAGACGGGCACCTATGGGCCATGGTTTTGAGAAAGGGTATGCAAAGAAAAACCTGCTAGGGAGGGGGTGAAATAGCAGCGAAGAGCCGCCCCCTCCTGCCCCACGATCCCTGTCTGCCCCTGCCCTTACCGCCAGGCCAGCACAGTGACATGAGGGAAATGGAGTTACGTATGGGCCGTCTCCTCAGCAGTTGTCACAGTGGTGGCAGCTGCAGGATTGGTGGTGGTGGTGGTGGTGGAAGAGGCACCTGCGTGGCCCACAGGCACCTGTCTGCAACATTGGTGGTGACAGCAGCAGCAGCACATGCGTGGCCCTGTGGGGGCCCGCAGGCCATACAGGTGCCCTTCCACAACCACCACCAATGTTGTGGACAGGTGCCTGTAGGCCATGCGGGCGCCTCTCCTGCCGCTGCCACCGATGCTGAAGCCACCACCACCATCACAACAACTGCTGAGGAGAAAGTCAGTACATAACTCCATTTGCCCCATGTCGTTGTGCTGGCCTGGTGGGACTGCCAGCAGGAGGAGGCAGTGGAGGAAGATGCAGCAGTCCTCAGGCACTCCTATTCCTGGCCAGGTAGGTCTGCCAGCCCACCCACCACCACCACTGGCACCCGGGTGGCAGAGGCATATGGTGTTGCAGGCGGGTGCTTGCAGGCCGCATGGTGTTTGCTTCAATCACTGCTGCTGATTTTGTGGGCAGGCACTCTCAGGCCATGTGGTCCCCACCTCTACCACTACAGGTGCGCACGTGCAGGCTGTGCTGCCTCCACCACCAGTTATGTGGGTGAGCGCTTGTGGGCCGTGCCGCCTCTGCTGAGGGCAGGTGCTTGCAAGCCATGCAGCCTCTACTGCCACCATTGGTGTCCCAGGCAGACTTCCCTGGGCTGCCCGGGCCGTGCAGCCCTTGAAGCCACCGCCACTGCGCCACCCATTCTGGCGCACTGCCACCCTTCTGCCCCTCACACCACCACTCACCATCCACAGATAACTGAATTTGTGGGTGGTGTATCAGCAGATATGGGGGTGCCACTTTACTACAGAGTAGCAAATAAACACCACTCTAACAAAATGTAAACAAATGCAATACTATCAACACATTCAGAGCTTAAAGGAACAAGGATCCATTTAAAAATTCCACTCAGGCAGCCAGGCACTGAGGGAAAGCTTGCCTGAAGAGAAATGCCTTTGCCTGCTTGAGGAAGGAAAGCAAAGATGGGGCCAGTCAAGCCTCCTGTAGGAGGGAGTTCCAATGTCTGGAAGAAACATCAAAGACTTCTCCCATGACTCTACCAAACACACCTGTAAAGATGGTAGTACTGAAAGCCCCCCCCCTCTTTTTCTCTCTCTCTCTCTCTCACTGTGTGTATGTGTGTGTGTGATTCCATGTGCTTGGTGGCTGTTGCTTCCTTGTGCTCATCCTACATTAATATTGAAATTCTTGAAAAGTACCATAGATTGAAATGACACTCAGGACAAAGTAGGGAAAAAAAGCCAAAGGTTTCCGAATATTTTTGATAAAAAAAAATGAACCCACCCACATTGGTCTGCAACAAGAGGAATCACTCAATTTTTCAATGTCCAGCTCCACTGAACTATCCACCAGTTTTTATTATCATACCTTATTCATTATTATAGCTTATTCATTACATTCTGAAATCATTAAATCCATACATTGTAAAGACTAAACATTTTCCTAAAAAGCACCATACACAAACATGTAACTGCTGGATAGCTCAGTTCTGATTTACTGCGAGCCTTTTTCAGCGTCTTCTCGATTCAAGCATGTGAGTGACTCTGCATGTGCACTAGAGACAAGAAGAAAATTTGCTCCTAAGTGAGAGGTTTAAACTCTTGCAACTCAGCATTTTCCTAAAAGGCAACTTGTCTGATTGATGGTGGTCATCAAGTCAGTTCTGACCTACGACGATTCCATTCAGGAGTTTCTAGGTTGAGAGTTCTGAGAAGTGATTTGCTGTTCCTTTCTTCTGTGGGCATCCTGGGACTGTGCAGCTTGCCCAAAACCACACAGGAGGGCTCTGCTCCCAGGAGGCACAAGTGGGAAACTGAACTGTGAACCTCCATGGCCAGATCCCTAAACCACGGAGCTCTCCACAGCATAACTGGTGGTAGTGAATTGCTGTTCAATTAAGAAATCTTTATAGACACAATCTGTTACACCAGTGGTTCCCAACCTGCGGGTCAAGACCCCTTTGAGGGTCGAACAACCATTTCACAGGAGTTGACATGAGCCAATGAAGAAAAAGGCACAAAGGGCTTGTGTCTGGAGGAGGGGGGGGGGGAAGAAGGGGGGAAGAGTTAGTTACAGCTTGATAGGTTGGAGGGGATGTCAGTCAATGACACCGGATGCTGTCTTTGGCTAAGGTTGCCTGTAGGGGGAAGTTCTCTATGGTACCTGCGGCAGTGGCTTGCCAAAGGGGGCTTGTGGCCTCTTCCAAACAGGGCAAGGGGTTACCACAACATGAGGAACTGTATTAAAGGGTAGTGGCATTAGGAAGGTTGAGAACTACTGTGTTACACAGTGAGTTGCATGGCTCAGCGTGCAACAATAAACATTTAGAAATATTTCATAATTTATGGCAATCCCAGTCTAAAAGGGCATAACTGTGCAAAAGGATTTCAGCCACGGTAGTGGTCCAGGTTGGGTGAAAGGTGAGCACCTAGTACAATGTTTTTAAACCCTTTCTGCTGACCCCATGGTGCAGTTCCAACACCCGTCATTACCCATGCTAGAGAGTGGTGATGGGTCTTAGAACTAGATGCCATGAAGGAAAGCGACATGTGTCATTAATAAACTCTATCACATGCCTAGTCTCTTTAAAAAGCGAAGAGTGTAGATTTATTTGATTCAAACAAACACCACTGATCTATCTCCTAATGTGTGATACATCCCTAATCCCAGACGTTTGAAGAGAAGGCTGTGATAAGCCTGAGTGGCAAGAGAATGGCAGAGACCTTGACGCTCATAATCGTCTCCAGCGTGATTCCATATCTTTTCTCACTGATCCTTTTTGTTCTATAGTTTTCTGCTGCTGTTTCAGTTTTAATGCAAGGTCAGATTTAAATTGCTAATTTTATGGGTTTGTCCCTGTCCTCAGATGCCTTGAACGCTTCAGAGGAAAGGCAGTAATACGCTAATGTGTGTGTGTGTGTGTGTGTGTGTGTGTGTGTGTGTGTGTGTGTGTGTGTGTGTGTGTGTGTTTAAGCCAACCAAACAGCCTGCAGCAGAGCCCTGGCATTGAATGAAAGTTGCAGAGCTCAACCTTGGCTCCAAGCGGAACTTTGCGCATGACACCATCTGACACAGTCACCTACTGTCCCACAGCCTTGAGCTGAAAAGCATGGTTTTAAAAAGACATTCCCCAAATAGCTCTCCACCTATTTGCTTTGCAGCGTTCGATCGGCTGGATGGCTCACAGTGGGTGGTTAACCTTGCATTTTGTATCACCCTTAAATCCTATTGCAATAACTATTCTTGTCTCAACCTGTTTGTCCTGTTCCTTTTTGAAGTTATGAAATGGAAATCTCTCTGCCCCAGTTTCATTTTGAAAGAGAACTGACTTGCTTTCACATCTCCACCTACCCCCCCATCAGAAAAAATATTTTGGGGTATCCAAGACCTTCATTGAGGGCAAGCAATGGTCATTTTCCATGAATGAATTGGCTTCTACTGGAAAAGCGGCATTGCAAGTCCTCACAATTGACCTCTTATACCATGCTACTGCTGCTGATTCAGTAGTGAAATCTTTGTAAGATGTATTTGTGCACCACTACAGGCTGTATTCAGCAGCCTAGATGCCCTGAGCACATCCAAACTAAGCAGGGTCGGGCCTGGCTAGTACTTGGATGGGTGACCACCAGGGAATACCAGGTGTTGTAGGTGACAACAACTGGTTGTATTGTTGCATTTATTAAAGCATCACAATCTGGAATTCCATTCACACCATCCATGTGACATTCCCCTTATCCCTCTCAATACAATGCAGCAGCTGAAATCAAGTCGCAAGCCATGACTAGAATAGGCCCATTGAATCAGTGGGGATTTGGTTCACCAAATCCTCTGTAAATTCCATTGAGTCAATGGGCCTACTCCAGTTGCAACACACTGGTAGATTTTGGCCAGTGCTTTTTAAATGACCTTTCATTCTTTTTTTTCTTTTTTTGGTCTCTTCGAAAAACATGGTTTATTCTCAATACGATTTTGCTGGAACAGGGGTCACAGATTGGCGTTATGGCAGTTCCCATATGACAGTGGTGTCCGTGAGAATCTTCTGTTTTGAAAATTTCAATTAGCAATTGCCTAAGAGAGAAAGAGGGGGGAGGGGATTTATTTTATTTATTTAATTGTTTGTTTGTTTGACATATACTGCACTATCTGGTGTAAAAGCCACTCTGAGCAGTTCACAGAATTTTAAGGTAAACAATAAAACATGTAACAGACATAGATCATAATTAAAATAAAAACATCAGAATTTAAAAAAAGTATTACAATCCAAGATGCCCCAACAAAGGTAAAGATTTCAAAAACAGATCAGCAGCAATGATCTCAAATCAATGATCTATATGATTTAAAAAAAAATCTTAGACAAAAGTACATTTTAAAGAGAAGTCTGGGTGTAATCCCTGTAAATTCCATACTCCTTCAGGAAAAAGCAGAAGAAACATATGTTCCATCAGTGGCTTACCTATGTGGATGCAGTTGTCTGTACAGGTCAACTGCATTCACACAAGTCCCCAATCTACCCACCCCAATACTATGGACAGAGGTGGGTAAGAAAGTCAGAGTGCCACAATCCAAAGAATAGCTTTCTACATTTCAAGATCAGCCACCATCTTGCATACTAAAACGTTTGCTTTGTGCCCCAGAAAAGTTCAGTGTTGTTTCACCTTTAGCTCAGGCTGATTTTAGAAGCAACCACAAACGGAACAGCAGAAGTTGTCATCACTATCCTACCATACGGCCATGTCATTGAGCTATGAGAAAACGCCTACAGACCTCCCACCCAGACATGAGAAATACTGGAACCATGAACATATTTCCTGTCATATCACAAAAAGGGCTCGTGTTTTCCTAACTGGTGTTGTTTATGCTCCTGTGGTCTATTGTTTGTCAAATATATTCGAGCTACCTAGAGGTGAAAGACAGGAAGGTTAAAGTATGAACAAACTGGCTGTGTCAGCACACTGAGGCCATTTCTGACCAGGGCTGTGGAGTCGGTAGATAAATGTTCCGACTCCAACTCCGACTCCTAAGTTTTTTTGTACTTCCGACTCCGACTCCGATTCTGACTCCCCGACTCCTCTGTATTAATATGCAAATGTATTTTATACATTCCTTGGGGAAATAGCCGACCCCTGTGGGACCCCACAAGGGAGCACCCAGGGAGCCGACAGCTCCCCCCCCCCCCAAGCTGCACACGCTGGGGCCGGTCTTCCAGGAAGGACCGGATCCAGCTGAATGCTGTGCCCCCGATCCGTGGTCGATGGTATCACAGGCCACTGACAAATCTAGGAGGACCAACAGGGTAGAGCAACCCCTGTCAGCCCCCCGGAGGAGGTCATCTTGCAGTGCAACCAGGACTGTCTCAGTCCCCCGATACGGCCTGAACCCGGACTGGAATGGGTCAAAGATTTGTTCTTTCTCCAGGAACGACTAGATCTGGATGGCGGCCACCCTCTCGATGACCTTGCCCAGGAAGGGGACGTTGGCAATCTGACAGTAGTTGGCCAATTCGTCCGACGCCTGGGCAGATTTCTTTAGGGTGGGCTTCACCACCGTCTCCTTCAGGCGAGAGGGAAAGACCCCCTCCCTGAAGGAGGCAGTGGAAATAATGTAAGCCCACTCAGTCATACTCCCTCCCGCAGATTTAATAAGCCATGCAGGGCAAGGGTCGAAGGGGGAGGCTGCCGGCCTGCAATAAGCCAGGGCCCTGGAGGCCTCAATACTATTCTTACACTAGAGAAGTCATTAATTATAACTTTTTGTGAATTGGGACATTTAAACTTGCTTTTTTTTTAAAAAATCTAATCTAAATTTAGTAGGAGTTGGAGTTGGAGTCGGTACCCAAAATTTCCTCCGACTCCGACTCCTCGACTCCGACTCCACAGCCCTGTTTCTGACAACTCCCAAAAAGGTTTCTTATGACATTAAAGTCATTTTTTCCCAAGGACTCCTGAATGCCGGCTGGAGGTCAATAGTACAATCAATGGGAGGGACCACTACTGGGAGTAAAATGATTTAGTCGACCTAGGCTGCTCAGAATTTCTCATCTGTACTAGTAGTTGGCGAAGTACCTCCCTGGAAGTTGCAATCAGTGGGAACTGCTGCAAATGTGCAAGCAGCATTTTAACACTGCCCATTACATTTGACACATTCCCTTCCATACAGAAGTAAAGGTACAATTGCTCCCTTATTGTTAAATTTGCAGCAGAAACCTGGAACAAAAAAATAGCACACATCACTAACTAGCCCAGTGGTGGCAAACCTTCAGCACCTGGGCCAACCTCTGCCTTAGGGATATACAAGTTCCAAAGTAAACCAACATGTTAATCTCCTGTTACATCATGAATACAATAAAAACCAGTGTTCTATTTGTTACTTGGAGATCCAAGCAGAAAATGTATGGGTAACTTAACAGCAAACCACCACCACCATCACCCAAATTACAGGAAAAGACGTGAGCCTTCTCAGCCTTCACTTTACCTTGCAGAACAATTACCATTTTGCTGGGACTAAGTTGTTCTCTTTTTTTAAAAGAAACTTGCCAAAATAACCCCCTAAGGCTTAAATGGTGACCAGCTGATTTCTATAATACCAACTGATGATCATGATTGTGATGCAAAGAGAGATAGATGTCTGTCTTTCAGCCAGGATTTTTATTTTAAATATGAGACAACAAGTTGAAGTAGAGGTGCAAAAGTCTGAGGGAGGAATTGAACAGAGCAGCTTCTGTGGTGCATGCCATTTATAGTGCCATGGTGAAGCCTATTATACTTGGCTCATTGCCCAGGCTGGAGAGAGATACGGTAAATGTCAACAGGAATCTTACACAGTGAACTGTGTCCACTTATGTGCAGCAGAATTACTTCTGCGCCACAATTCAGCATATAGTTATATGGCTTCTTAAAATGACACTTTAAAAAAATAGAAGTGTGGTAGAGAGGGTGGGCTGTGAGCCCCCCCCCCGTGGGCAAATGTTTGTTTTTTTTGAAATTAAAAATCAGAAAACGTGGACTTCGGCCCATCTTCCTTCTCCCGCTGCTTCCCAGCCTCCGTCCCTCTCTTTCAACATCTCTCCCCTCCCTGGGGTCCTCCTGCCGCATGACCAAGAGGAGTGGAACGCCGCTGCCCGCAAGGTGAAATCCCAAGCCCGCCCGCTTGCTGGTGGTGCTCCTGCCTGGATGCCTGTGTTGCAGTATGGGCACCTCGGGTCCTTCCCGGCGGGGGAGGCACACGCGCGGCCGATAAGCTGATCACCTGGGCGCTTCTGGCGGCATGTGCGTGTGTGGGGAAGCAAGGAGGAGGGATTCCCCACACTGGGCTGATGCGGCACAGGGGCGGGTGGGGGAGTGGAAGGTGTTCTCTCCTGGTCAGCACCCTAAAATAAAATAATTAAAAAAACCAGTGCCGACTGGGCCCGAGGGGCCGCGCGGTTGGGGCTGAAAGGAAAAGCGCTCCGCACTACAGCTGTAATACGAGGCCTGAACCCGGAAGTGGGGGGGGGGGACTAAACTAAACTAAATAAAATAATAATAACCCCCCAGTGCTGACTGGGGCCCCAAGGGAAGTGTGGTGGGCATTGGAAAAAAAAGCGGGTAAAAACAAATAACAAATTTAACGAACCAACGAAATGATTTTTTTCAAAAAAATTCATTAAAAACAAAACAAAACAAAGCCTTAAATGAAACGAATCACCATTTTTTCAGTTTGTACCCATCTCTAATCATAATAGACAGCCTTTAAACTCTGCTGGAATATTTGAATAATATGTTTAGCACTATGGGCGCAATGATGACATCAGAATAAAATACGCCACTGCACCTATCGCTGACAAGATGCACCAAGCCCGACTACGCTGGTTTGGACATGTCCTGCGTGCCGATGAGGAAACTCTGCAGACCAGCGTATCCCGACCGAGGGGTTGTCCCAAACAGCACTGGACACCCTTGAGAATGACATGAAGTTTTCCCGGGTTCACCCGGACCTATGATTCACCCATGACTGCACCAAGAGGAGGGCCAAAACAAGAATAGCAGACCCCACCACCAAGTGGTACAAATGCTAAGAAAAAGAAGATGTTTAGCACTATGTTACTGTTGTACAGCTTTGGTCTATACAAGTGTAAGCTATTAGTTGTGTTTTTAAAGGATATTCTCCATATTCTGCTACCAATCATACAATTGACTTCAATTGTGTATATTTCATGCAATGACAACAATGTATGAAATTATCTGTTAGGCTTTCTGAAGCATTTATTTGTAATAAACCTTTTGTCTTCACCTCTAGATTTCCTTGGCTAAATTCTCCAAGTTTGGTTCCAGTTTATTTTTCTACTTGTGCACTCCAGTCATGCAGGATTAGCAGCATTTTCTGTTTGCATATGTGACCTTCCCTTCCAAACACTTGCATGAAATCTTTCAATTTTTTCTTGAAAGATGAAGCCGTCATAAACGGTTTGTTATTTAAGGTGCCACAAGTCTGTTTTTTTCTCTCTCCAAAAGCCTTAATCAGCTCTCCTCTATAAATTGTCAAGAACAAACTACAATTTCTTCCCTGAGTATCATTCTTGAATATCAAATCTACCATCTGAGGAGACACTTCATGGTCCTGATGAAATCTGCTTTACTGTCACATATGCCAAAATAAATAACTTTCTTTAGGTTCCAGAAGGCTTTTTTCTGTTTTTCTGTTTGCGCTATCAGATTAATGCAGCTAATGATAGCCAAGTAATATGGAATTTATGAGAATAAAAAGACATGCAGTTGTTATCTCCAATCACAATAAGCATAATCTGCATAAGCATAATCTAGAGGATTTAAATAATTTTTCCCGGCTTCATTCACAACTCATGATCACTGTTAGTTGACAACACAAAAGCCCGCACCGGATGGAATGCATGAAGCCAACTGTTAGTCTTCTTTCACCCCACACAAAAATCCGGAAGAACTAAACATTAAAGAACTAAATATAATGATCCTGGTAAACCAAATTGCTATGTTCGTGGGCAACCTTTTCCTGACACTTCCTATGAAGATTCAGTCTGAAAACATTGACAGAAGAGCAACATTATCCTATAGAAAGAATGAAGCAATGTCTGCTTGGTGCTTTTGCTTTATTTTTAACCTAGACCCAGGAACAGTCTGAGTAACATGTGCATTCGATAGCTTGCAAATACCCAGGAACAAGTGAGCTCCAAAAAATAAACCCCCTTCCTGTGTTATTCATATTAAGGGAAGAGAACATTTTAATATCTTGAGATATCTAAGGCAATTCAGTTTATTTGTATCAACAGAACCTGTGTTTGAGCAACCACTAAAATGGCAAAATAGAGTAGGAGATAAGGAGAGCTTGCTGTAGACTAGAGAATACACAACTCTTTGAATGGAGAGGGAGAACTTTGTTCAAGTTGAACCCTTAGATCAAGGGATCAACTCAAAACCTACACCCGAGTTTTCCAATTTCTTCATGTTTTGTGGCACAAACCCTGTGCTTTGCAGCACATACACCCATGGCAATGTGGGTTGATTAAATGAGTATTCCTACAGCCCCAAATCTGTCCTCTTCACTCAAAGTTGATTTCTAGTGTCAGAACCAACACTGTCTTTGTTATGCCATTAGGCAGCAACACAAAGTATCCATTCTTCATTTTATGGGCTTCCAGAACATTTAATATCAGAAGGAAGGTAGTCAGCAAGGTTAGCTGCAATGCTGCCGCCATCAATGTCAATGTCAATGTCAATGTCAATGTCAATAATAATAATAATAATAATAATAATAATAATAATAATAATAATAATAATAATAATAATAATAATAATAATGAATCTCATCAAATCAATTATGATCCCTTTCAGATTGCCCAAGACCACAAAACCTATGTAACTCTACTTGCAAGAGGTACAGTATGGAATCGAACTTCCAACTTCTGATTCCGCAGCCAGAGAGCTAAACCGCTGAGCTATCCAGCCAGCTCAGTCAGAAATGTTTGCATATGTCTGGGAGGTTAACCACTAATATAATTCAGCCTTTGTACTCACTTCTTTTAGGTGGTGTTGCAATCTTTTTTCCTTCTACAATATGTAATAAACCAAACATTCCTTCTTAGGTAAAAACAACCCTACCCTGTATCTTATCTGCTCTGCACGGGTAGCAGGTGCTTCCACAGGTAATAAAGGGCAAAGGAAGCCTTGAGGGCTTGAGTTTTTAATTTGATGATTTCTGTTTTCAGGACACAGATATCCTAAAGATGATATCTGAATTGGGAAGGATTTATTATGGCTTGGTTCATTCATCAAAACAGAAACTGCAGCCATAAGAACAGCAGAAGCAGAGACTTAGAAACATAGCCATGAAGGAACTAAAGAAGACCCATAAGTGTAAGGAAGCATTGCAGGAGACCAAAGCCGAGGTGCCCATACTGCAACACAGGCATCCAGGCAGGAGCACCACCAGCAAGCGGGCGGGCTTGGGATTTCACCTTGCGGGCAGCGGCGTTCCACTCCTCTTGGTCATGCGGCAGGAGGACCCCAGGGAGGGGAGAGATGTTGAAAGAGAGGGACGGAGGCTGGGAAGCAGCGGGAGAAGGAAGATGGGCCGAAGTCCACGTTTTCTGATTTTTAATTTCAAAAAAAACAAACATTTGCCCACGGGGGGGGGGCTCACAGCCCACCCTCTCTACCACACTTCTATTTTTTTAAAGTGTCATTTTAAGAAGCCATACTGTATTATGTAGGATGTGAAAGTTAGATCAAGGAAAAAGCTAACAAAGGGGAAGGTTTGTTTGAAATGTCTGTGAAGATTCTCAGTCATTCAGGTGAGTTTATCTGGATGTTGAGTCATGGCAACTAGACTTCTAGGAAAATAAGGCAGCACAAATAAAGGAAGAACAGATATGAAATGGACTGACTCAATAAGAGAATCACAAGCTTCAGTTTGCAATACCTGAGCAGTGCAATTCATTATAAGGACTTTGTGAAATGACTAATTCTGATGTACATAATTCACAGGGTGCCTGCAAGTTGGAATTGACTTTAAAACATAATACAGTACAGCAGCAATCCAGTTGTCTGGTAAGACAGCCCATTAAGTCATATGCTGATACTCATTGCCCGTGAACTTACAGTAACATGTTTTTCCTGTGTGGCTACCAAGTTCAATCAATGGGACCTCTAGGGAACAGATAACTGCAAGTCTGGAGAGCCGCTGACAATCAGCACAGAGAAGCTCTGTTCCCAGCAGATCTCCATGAGCTGCTGTGTGCCCTGCAACACTAGGCCTTATAAATAAATTCTGAAGGACATGGAAGAACTCGAAACCAAGACCCGATTACGCATGCTGGTCCCCTTCCCAACATACTTGTCAGGAGGTCTCACTTCCTCATTCTCAGACACAGCCACCTTAACAATGTAAAACAGATTGGGAACATTTATGGGAAGATGGACTAGCTAAGGCTGGCAGTAGCAATGGACACATGGTGCCTGCAGCACTGGAAACACAATGCCTCTCTCTAGTCCTCAATATGCAAGTGTTCATCTTTAATTAGCACCAAAATTCTTAAGCTGAAAGAAGGGAGAAATATGCAAAATGTTTTTGTAAGAATGTGACTTTTGGTTTTTTTGGATTCTAATTCCACAAATTTTCTAATAATTCCACAGGCAGAAATCTGGGAGTTCCAGGCCATCAATGCCCATCTAGAGATACAGTACCTACATTTCACTCACTTGGAGCATGGTCTTGTCTTGGAGGGCCACATGGCCTGGCTTCAACCAATTTCCTGTTGAACATTTCCATAAAGGGAAGCAGCAAGTAGCAAGACACCCAGGAAGCATCAAAGCAGCTTATTTCTAGAAGCAGAAACAAGTCAGAGAAGGCATGGATGGAGGCAAATTCAGCTGGTCTGTAAACTTGTATTTCTGGGCAACACCTACCAGGATCTTGCCTGGGGAATGCATATTGTGATAGGGGCCTAAATCCAATGTAGTACTTGTTTGTGTATAAGAGCATTTTTCTCTGCCCACCCCCTCAGCTCCCAGTTATCACCTGAAACCCCAGCCCAAAATCTTCCCAGGCGCTGAGAGCCAGTTGTTCGGGCAAATGTGTGGCTGAAGCATGCAGAACAAAATTACGTATTCCCAATTCCCAGCAACAAAAACAGTTCTGCCAATGGATGTGACCTTTTAATTTAGGGGTAAGAAGTAGTATTGAAAGAACTTAAACTGGCAAGAAAATGATGATAGTTTAATTCTCTTTCTCCACAAACTATACAATAAAGATGCACTTTTGAGCTATTTTAAAGATTTGCTTACAGCAAAGGTATGCTCAATCAATACACAGATTATACAAAAATAGAATTTCACACCAGGTGCAGAAGCAGACAAAGGAGGGGGGGAGTACAAAAACAATAATCTAAGCGATATTTTAGCATGCATGTACAACTACAGTGTATGAGCTAGTGATGCTTTAGGGTCAGTCGCATCCCTTTGGCAGGACCGAACTGAGTGTAATAAAACCTGCTTACAGACATGCACAAAAATATAAATACAAGATGCACAATATTCTGAGCGGCATAATCTTCCATTAGTTTTCCCTGCATAGGACCCACTGAAATGAGCGGGGCACATCCTCCGGTTCTTGAATTCAATTCCTCTCCTATGGAGGAGGATGGAGAAGGCATTTATAGCACACTGTAGCCTAAGCAACTTTTTCTAATTTTCCCTTTTCAATAACCCTTCATAGTCGAGGAACAGTGACACTAAAGCTAAACAAGTATATAGCCATCAGAAGCAATTCTCATACACATTGTTGTATCTCATAATAAACTTGAATATTTGTGGGAGCAGTCCAAGTTCATTGTTTCAAAATGTATCATGCTGATAGTATTGTTTAATGTACCACTCCTTCCGACTTAAAAAATAAATATAAGAGGGACTAGCTATTCTGATGAATGGCATTGTGCTAAGCATGTATTAATCTGCAAATTGACTGCAGATGGGATCACAATGGGACTCTTACACTTTCCGTGTTGAAAAGACTATGGGAAGGGAGCTGTGACCCATCCACATGGTGACAGGCTCCAGCACCCGTCAAGTCCTAGCCAGGATGGCCAAGGTTGCTGGGAGTGGCAGACCAACCATCTGGAGGGCCATAAGTTCTTCAGCCCTAGTTCACAAAGGAAAGACAAGTGATGAAAAAAAAATCTCTCTCCCCTTATAAAGCAATGTCTGTGCCCAATTTATGTCAATACCCATGTGACAAAGTGACCCCCTGATCATTTGATTGTGATGAACTTTTATTCTAAACACATCTTCATGCAATTGAGCTTGGCTGTTTAACGATCACAGGTGTGATGTATGTCAGGTGATGGTGTTGGTCAGGCATGCCCAAACTTCAGCCCTCCAGATGTTTTGGACCACAACTCCCAGAGTCCTTTGTCACTGGCAATCTAAGCTTTGAATTCTGGGAATTGTGGTCCAAAATATCAGGAGTGCCAAAGTTTGGACATGTCTGGCATTGGTGGTCAGGGAGACATCTTAGGCTTCAGTAGAAACCTCCACTTACTACTACTAATCTTGCCATTAAGCTCGCTACCACCTAGCTGCCCCCCCACCCCAAAATTAGCAGGAAGTTTAGCAGTTGTCTATGTTACAGGAGGGTTAGAGCATCTCCCCGCACCAGAATGTCCTGCAGACTTTCTGACAGGGTGTCTTCATCTCTTCTTGAAAAGACAAAATGAGAAGAGAAAGAAGAAAGCTGTTGTAGTCCCGACAGCATGGATGGTCGTGGCCATCAGTTCTTTAGGAACAAGGATCCATGGTGAGTGGGGACAAAACAGGGTCGTAGGCAGCTTGCAGAGGAGTAATGAAAATGAAACTGGATACATGAGATTGGAATAAAAATTCATCTTAAGGAATTGACATGGAAGTATCATCTCACTGTAGCTATCTAACATCATCCTGGGCTTGAGGACATCACTTGAAATATTCTGCCCTTACTCCTCCTAATGGAAGCACATTGATCATTAAGAAACAAACACACTTATCTTTTTAAAGCACCACAACTACTATATGGAATAATGTCCAAAGTAAAGGAAGAAGAACTATAATGTCCAAAGAAAGAATAATAATAATAATAAGAGAACCACAATGACATGCTAAATTTATCTTTTAAAACTGGCATTCCAAAATCTAAAATAAAAATAAAAATGATCACATTCTAAAGGTTCAGTGCATTCAGCAGCTATAGCCTCGCTGCTCAGTAATCTAAGATGACGTTCAAAAAAATAACACCATCGCTCATCAAAATATACATTTTCAATTTGCTTTTAAATTAAAATAATAATAAAAACATTTTAAAGAATTCACAAATCAATAGCATGACTAAGCTTCAGGATCATCTACAGCATATAATTTAAAGATTCAAGAGGCCAAGACAAAACATGTGGCAAGCTGACACGCTTCGTGTGGCATGGGTGGCAAGTGGATCTTGAGCTTTAAATTTCAGGCTTCTTCCATATAGTATAAAATACCCATCTAAGAAAACTGTCAAGGAACCCAATAAAGATTTTGCACACGATCACATTTACATTTCCAAAAAGCAAGAAGAAATCACATTTCAACCCAAGGCTGGATCCCTTCTCAACACACAAATATATGTTTTTCCTTTCTTTGCAAATCACACACATCATCTTCATTTAATTGCAACTTTCAAACTCAAGATGCAAAAAAAAAAAATGTCTCAAATATGTGTATTACATCTGCATGGAAAATGATGGGGAACTTTGTGTTGTTTCATTAGGATTCTTATTACAGTGGTACCTCAGCTTACAAATTTAACCCGTTCCGAATGCATGCTCTTAAGTCGAACTACTCTTAAGTCGGGGTACCTATCTAAAAAATTGAAAAAATAAGTTAAAAAAATAAAAAACTGAAAAAAACATTTGTAAGTGGAGCAGACCATATCTAAAATTTGTAAGGTGGTAGTTAAAACGCCAACAGTTTTCCGCTCTTAAGTTGAATTGCTCTTAAGTCGAGCTGCTCTTAAGTCAGGGTACCACTGTATTTTGTTTAAACTACCTAAGTAACATATACTTTGGCATGATATGTTATATATGTTAGTAGAATGGAAAACAGGAAATTAGTAATAGCAGCATTAATGGCTCACCATTCCTAATCTTAAGAAAGCTAGCAAGGTTTTAGAATTAAAATATTTCACTTCCAGTGTTGTTGGGTTGAGGGTTTTTTTTGCTAATACAGAAACCCTGAACTTCAGTCTTGTCAGAGTGGTCATGACTGTTCTCTTGTAAACCTGAAAACAAAACACAACAAAACAAAACTTCAAGTAGAACCCTTCTAACATCAGTAGGTTAAGGGTAAGAGCAGCTGAATCCCTGTTTTTATACTCACCACTGATCTCATTGGTTTATGCATTATCTGCTTATTAAGTGACATGATTTCCAAACCAAGGATACAGTTCCATATAGGAGGGGACACACACAACTTCCTTTGAGAATTCCACAGGACAGTAAAGCCTGCCAAGTAGGTCTTCGTACAGAGTCAAGGCTTCAGTCAAATTGACACAATTTCCCTGCAAGTTATTAGAAGAAAATGTAACTTCATGTATCAGTCTGGGTGAGGCAATGCCATGGGATGCATCCATTGAAACGGATTTATAAATATAAATTACAGGTGAAACTCAAAAAATTAGAATATCGTGCAAATGTTCATTTATTTCAGTACGTCAACTCAACAGAATGAAAATACATAATGGTGTATGTAGCAGGGAGAAATACATATTTCAGGGGGAAAAATAATGTTAAGCAGATTGGAGCCATCATGAAATGGGAATGGAAATTTACTATAAGAATGTTGAGTATATAAACTTTTTCGTAATATATTATTATCCACAATCTTGCCCGGTTATTTGGTTGTGCTGCCTTCTACAAGGCATATAATTTTGTCAGCATCAAATTGAACAGGACACTATATAAATGTGTGTAATTTATAAATCACATATAGAAAACAGCCCTAGATAAATTTCTGGGACATCCTGCCAGTATCAAAAGCAGTTTAATGATACAACCAAATCTATATAATGAAGGTAATCTGCAGTCCAGCTTTCTCAACTGTCATGCTTGGTATCCTAACTCACATCAGTTTTCATAAATGATAAATAATTGTAGGACAGAAAGTGGCAATGAAATTGTGAGTTTTGACGATGAAAACTGTTAAAGAGATAGCATCCAACATCTGTATTAATCAACCTAGTAACATTTCTGACTGATGATAATACCTACATTAGAAACAAGACAAATCTTATATTATCATTTGTGAAAAATTACATGAGGATGCTTTGTTTTGAAACAATCCAACAGAAGTACCATAAGCCAGTCCTATATTTATATGTTCACTAAGACGCTACTACCCAGATTGTATATACTGAGAAGGAAAAATATTGATTAATTATAGTCAGTGATTTAAAGCAGGCATGTCCAAACTTCGGCCCTCCAGATGTTTTGGACAGCAACTCCCACAGTCCTTTGCCACTGGCATTCTAAGTTTAAAATTCTGGGAGTTGTGGTCCAAAACATCAGGAGGGCCGAAGTTTGGACATGCCTCATTTAAAGGATTAGACTTAATGGCATTTTGCTTACAAAACACAATAAATGCATTTACTGTACATTAAATTGCATGTGTCCCAGGAACATCTGGTAGGGCCACAGTGATACGGGAAACTGGACTAGTTGGGCCCTTGGCCTGATCTAACAGGGCTCTTATGTCTGTATGATACTGAAACTTTAAAAGTATTATATACTTAATTAAATGCTGCATTAAATGGGATGGATAGAAATTCTAACTATAGCGAGGGCAGAGAACCTTTGGCCTCCCATATATTTTACACTACATTCCTGAGTGTATAAGCCCAGGTCTCGGTGGTAACAAAGATTGTCTTTGCACACTTAAAACTGGTGTGCCAGCTGCACCTGTTCCATGAGAAGTCTGGTTTGGCTACAGTGAGAGCATGTCTTTGTTACATCTCACCTGCTGAGCTGCCTCTGAAGATGGTTCAAAAAACATCAGCTTGTTCAACAGGTAGCAGCAAGACTATTAACCATGACAGTTTTAGGAGCAGATAAATCTCCTACTACAACAGCTGCACAGGATATCAGTCTGTTTCCAGGCCCAATTCAAACTGCTTGTTAGAAAGCCCATCATGGTTCTGCTCCAAGCTCTTTGAAGGACCGTATCTCCCCCAAATAAGCCTTTCTGGTCCCTAAGATTTTCAGAGGATGCCCTTCTTGAAGTCACATTGCTATCAAAGGTGTGTTTGATAATATATGAATAAACCTTATCTATGTCTGCTCCAATGTTATGGGATCTCCCACAGAAAGTTATACAGTCATAGCCATCGAATGATAGTTGGAAAAGACCTCAAGGGCCAATCCAGTCTAACCTCCCATCAAAGTACTCCTGACAGATGGCCATCCAGCCTCTGCTTAAAAACCTCCAAAGAAGGAGACTCCACCACCCTCCGTGGCAGCATATTCCACTGCTTGACAGCTTTAACTGAAGTTAAATTGCCTACTCCCTTCCATCCTTTGGGAGACAAAAACCTGTCTCTTTGCGCAACCTCTCTTTTAGTGACTATGATTGAATCCTTCTTGGATATTGGACATACATTATTTTTAAGCGTGTTTCAAAGTTTTTAAATGTTTAGATAATCTTTCTACTATTGTTTTCGTTGTTTGGGTTGTCGTTTTTAAAAAACCCTCTGTAATGTTTTAATCATTGTGATCTGTCTTGGGTGCCCTCACTGGGAGAAATGCAGCCCAGAAATGAAACAAATGAAATAAATTCAACACAAAATCCCTCACCCTGGCCAGGCTGAATAGGGCTTCTAGGAACTGGTATAATAATATCAGTTGGACCAAGGTTTTATAACAGCGACAATTATCTTAAAACTGGAGAGCTGAAATGGACCCTATGCATTATCAAGGCCAGCCCTTGCCAAGGACGCACTGCGAGGAATCGGACTCCCGACTTCTGGTTCTGCTGCCAGAGCTCTAAACCACCGAGCTAGCCAGCACTTCCCATCCTGTGCTACAGAAAGGGATAAATACTGAGTGCTGCCTTCTGTTAACCTGCTACAGTGAACATGATTACTGCTGAGGAACAAGTATCAGTCAAGGCAGAAAGCTGGTGCTCCGACAAAAGATCATTTTGCCTGGGTAAAAGATTTCATAATGCCCCAAAGTTTTTTGCTGCTGTTGGTTCTGAAGAGAAGCAGTGCTGCATAAGAGAGGAGGAACCAAAGGAAAAGTCCAGTCAACTGCTAATGTGAGCCATGTGCTTTTAGGAATTGAATCAGGGACAGCTTCATCCCCAAGAAGGGGTGCCAAGATGTGAAGAATGATGAATCACATCATGGATTACAGACACATGAGCAAGAATCAGAAGTGCTCAGGGGTGTTGTTTCCAGCAAAGAAAGGAAGACCTCAGTACAAACTCAGACAAGATGGAAGTCCTTCAGGTGGGAGCGCCTGGGGTTAGCAGGTTGGGAAACACCCTCAGTTTTTTTTGGGGGGGGGGCTACTCTTCCCATACAGGATCAGGTGCGCAGTCTTGCCGTAATACTGGACCCGACACTCACCATGGCAGCCCAGGTCCCATCAATGGTCTGTTCCACACATTAGCATCTTTGGCAGATCACTCGCCTGTGCATCTTCCTGGACCCTGGCACTCTCACTATTCTGGTCCATGCAGTGGTAGTCTCGAGATGAGACTACTGTAGCACTCTCTATGTGGGGCTGCCTTGGAAGTTAATGTGGAAGCTCCAGCTGGTGCAGAATACTGCAGCTAGATTAGTAACGGGTACTGGAAGATTTCATCATACGCTGGCCACACTGCACTGGCTGCAGATCTGTTATTACATTGACTTCAAGGTTTCAATGCTGACATACAAGGTCCTAAACGGTTTACGACCTTGTTATCTGTCAGAATGGGTCCTGCCCTTGAACACTGCTCACTCCTCAGAAGAAGGTCATCTGAGGGTGCGGACTTCAAAAGAAGCCCATAAGATGGTAAGAAGGAATTGGGTTTTCTCGGTAACATCTCTGAGACTTTGGAACCTGCTCCCCTTGGATATCTGCCAGGCCCCCTTGTTTTTGGTCTTCAAAAAATACCTGAAGCCCTGCTTATTTAGAATTGCTTTGCCTGGCTACTAACAGCTATTATCCCACCCCACTTGCTCTTAACTTACTCTCGATCTTTGACTTTATGAGTGGTGTTATTGATTTAATTATTGCTTTAATTATGTTTTAGTAGGTACTATTAAGTTATGTTATTTTCACTTTGCTATACTTTTATTGTATATTGTATTTGGTGTTTTGTGTTGAATTATTGTAAACTGCCCAGAGTGGCCCCATTGCCAGACCAGTGCCATATAAATCGAATAAATAAATAATAATAAATACAAACAGGATTGTGTATAACTCAAGCCCCTACAACCTTTGCAAATATTTCAATCACTTAATTCCAAATCTCTACATTTATAACAAAATAAATTTCAGATTGTTTTAATCAAAACCTAAAGACTGAATTGGCAAATAACTAAAGTTAAGTTTTATCTTATTTGCAAATAATTAATCATTTAAACCCTTAAAATGGACAAGTTTAACACAACTGTATGTGTTGTGTCAATAGATCATATGCAAATTCACAAAGGTGCCACATTATATGCAATTTCTACTTCCTAACTATTTCCAGTTCCAGCTATATGTGTCTATGTGAGTGTGCACATGTGTGTGTTTACATACAATCCAACTATGAGGGCCAGTATTCTCTTGAGCATTTGCTGAGCAAAGAGCTCAAGACAATGTAGTTAACATGGGATCAGACCATGAGTACAAGCAGAGTACATATTTTCTTCATTGTCAGCTGACCATCCATTTCAAAACTGCAACACTTATGCAAGTGGCACAATCCCACGCTAGTGTAATGGTGGGCCCTTTCACTCAATGAAAACCTAATAAGATGCTGACCCTGGAATTTTTATCACAAAATCTGACAATTGTAGTCATCCAGCTCTACCTAGTGGTCAAACAGTACAGTGCACACCACTAACCTTCATCGCAACCTTGATATACTCTTCCACTAGCCTGTTTTTAAAATGCAATGGTGCAGTGAAATAATATTCAGTGATTGACAATAGACTACAACAATCTCTATGCAACAGCAATCTAGTTCTGCCACATGGACCTGTACCACAAGAGACACACATAATTCTTTTCTCTTTACTTGATTTTGAGCAGCAGCTAAAATGTAACAGTGTCATTTCCCCTTCATTCCCTACTGCTGTGAGACTTAAGAGTGCCTGATCCAAAACTGGGTGAAGTCATTTGTATTTGATCATTGTCTGAAATGGAGATCTTCTGGTATGAATGCTGTTTGCCTTTATAGTTGATGGAATCGTTCCTCTTAACCTGAACTCTCAAAAATTTCCTTACAAAGAAAGTTAAACTGAACACTAAAAATAAAATAAAAAGTTTAACTCCAAATGGGTTCATCTGTACTTTCACAAAAGAAAAGAAAAGTGTGGCATCTCTAACTTAGGGAATAAGCATTCTGCTCAGCAATGAGTGTGCCTGGCTTTAGACAAAACATGCTCTTCTGAAGAGACATTTGCAGTGCAGTTCACATGAGCAGTTCTGTCAAGCTTCCAAAGAGGCAAACATGAATAGAATTAGAACTCTGAAATATGAATTACAGTGCATTTAACCTTAAATGAAACAAAACAGAAATTCAATAAGGAAATAATTTAAAAAGGAACCAACTTTAGGTAAATATCCCAAACAAGAGTTTTAGCTAAGGTTCAAATCAAATTAACGTCCCCAGTATTTACTTGAAGATTCACAACCAGGACAGAGGCTGGCCAAGTCTGTATTTTTCCACAGGGAAAAAGTGACATAGAAGCTCAGGAAATATAGTATCTATTTGAACTTTAATTTAGGGTTTTGGGAGGATCCCATATTTAAATAAGTTTACACCAGATTGTTAAAAGCAAGCCTAACTGCTGCTCCGAACACTGCCATGAGCACAAAGTAGCATTAACATAATTTTGACCTACCAAATTTTGCACTACGAACCACATGACTAGCAACATCGGGACTAACTAACCATAGGACAATGGCAAACTGTCCTACCTGTGTGAAGTATTTTCCATCAGGTTTCAAGACTTTCATTGAAAGGTCTAATATCATCCGCAGAAACTCCCACGTGGAATCTAAATTTGAAAGCAGTACTTGTTTAGCAAGAACTTCATTGCACAGTACCTTATTGTTTATAAAAGGTCTGAGTTGCTAAACACAGCTCACTGATAATAGTGCTGCGGTGTACCATGGTTACGCAACTGACTCCACAACAGTGATGTACCCCAGAACTGTGTCAATCAACTAGAATTAGCTGTGGCAAATTATGCAAACTTAACACAAACACCAATATGATTCCAGCAACTATAAAGGTTACTTCACTATAAATAAGGTGCTCAAATAAGTCATTATTGATAGGAATACACATCTTTGATGGATATATTTAATATTTTTCCCCTACCAGTTTACAGTATATCTTGCAAATAAATGGCAATTAAAAGACATAGACCTTACAAAGCGAACGCACAATCCATTCCATTATCAATATGACACAAGGACAAATAGTTTCCTGTCCCCCATACATACAGCTGGAATCCCTTAAGTCTTTATTGGATCCTTGCATTCCTTGTTATTCCCACTGGGTGTCTGTTTCTCATTAAAAACCTTGCTTGCAGTTGAATGAGTTTTGATATGTCTGCACTGAAGAGTTCACAGGGCTGAAAAATATTAACCTTCTTCTGGAGATGTGGAGATTGGAACAGCTGTCAAGTCATTAATCACATAATCAAACATCCTTTCTTCTTTGGCATACCTCTTCAATACTGGAATACAATCTTCTATTAGAACCTTAAAAACAGATAGTCAAGCATTACACCTATGCTTACCCGCTGCAGATATTCTATTTCTATGTGTGCAGAACCATGCTATCACCTGAAAAGTAATCAGCTATCATTTAAGGTTTGAAGATGAGTCTGGAAATAAAAAGGTCAATGCCCATATAAGCCCAATCTGCACACTTCGCACCTATATCATTACATAACATAGATCTCACAAACTCAATCCATGCTTACTGGCCTCACTTTATGTACCTCCCCAGATCACCAAAGACACAGCATACACGGAATGCCAAATCTCCAGTGCCTACACAGATTAAATGTCAACAGAGAATTTATTTTATTTTCATAAATTCTCTATCAAAGAGGAAGCTGTGTTTTATCTAGTAAGATGATTGACGCACCTATTGGCAATTGCTCTGAAGGATTTCAAGAGAAGAATCCTTCTCACCTCTATGTTGAAATGTCAGGGACAGATGTTGATATATTTAACATGCAAAACACTGGCCTTTGGTATATTTTGCATGGAAGTCATAGCCCATATGAAGAAAGGCAGAGAGACCACGATGAACCCACAAAGGTTATTCATAACTTATATTACTGCCCACACCCTGGCCCAGAAACAAAAAGCAACAAAAAGCAACCAAATAAAATTACTTTTCTGTCAATTTGTTTTTCTCATCAGACAGAACAAAACTATTGCTAGCAAAAAAATCAAAATCAAAATCAAAATCATGAAATGGTGAAGCAAAAGAAAAAAAATATATCTACAGAATGAATGTCATGGTCAACCAGAACATTTACATTTAAAAATGAGTGTTTGAGATGTGTTGATGTCGCAGTACTGGATTTTTTTAAAACAAAAATTGGTCTGGCTATCTTATCTCAGATGTCTGACTGTAAAACCTATAAAATGGTCTATTTTAACAATTTCATGATGAACCCATAGTAACCCTACTTTGATAAAGTAAACATTCATTAATTATACTGAGAATCTATAGTGATGCGTAGTGATGAATTTACACTATTATTAGTACACCACTGCATCCTACCATCACCTCAGTTTCAATACATGTAGTCCCATCTTCCACAAACATATCACATGTTGGTAATTAAAACAAACAACTCCACAGCTTTCAAAGTCTAAGTTTCAGGCTTACTGAGAAGGATATCTGTATCTACAGACAGCACAGATAATGTTTATATTAATCCATCAGCACTCTATTGTATAATATAATGAGCATGTAGCAATGACAAATTTAGATGTATCACACACACACAAAGCACAAAATTACCTGATAGCATTCTCCCTTCAGATTGTCCAAGACATCTCCACATGTTTTGCGCATGTATTTCCGACACCCGTCAATCACCATTTGGTCAATGTTTTTGATACTGGTTAAGAATCAAATACGCTATTTTGTTGTGGTTTTAAAAATGGGATTAGTTCTGTTTCAGAAGACCAATCCTTGGATTCTATCCTGAGGGCTATAGTTTCATGCTGTTCCTGAAGAACAGGACACGAAATCAACAGAGATGAGTTTTACTGGACCCACGTATGTTAAGGTAAAAACAAGTTTGAGATAATGGTGTTGGGCAGAGATAAAAAAAAAGTTTTGGTTTCGTGCAGCAGAGCATGAGAACAGGCTGTTAGACCTTATATTAACTTAGACGTTCCCAAATCTAATCCCAAGCAAAGCGAGCCCATTTGCATAAAATACAAGAGGCTTGTTTCTTCAGAAAAGTATAAAGAAATAAGTTTACTCACAATCTCAACTTGTGTCAGCAGGCTTTCTTAAGTTCCATAATAAAGCAGATTAAATGTAGAATAAATGGTCCCGAAAAATATGGTCCTTTGTTCTCTACTCACGTGGTGAGGGGAGAATGGAGAGAGAGAAGACTACATCCTTCTCTCAGGTGGGAAAACGCCGGACTGAGACCAAAATGGCTCTACACTACAAAGACCATGCGGTCAGAACAGGAAGAGGAAAGGTGTGGCATTTGTAAGCCCCAGGAAATACAAATCCCTTGAATGGTAAACCAAAGAGGCCAGGTAGTGCCATGCATAATCCCTCCCACGTGCAACATGCAGTTGAAATCAGCAAGATAGATTGGTTTACCCAACATCCCTTCTCAATGTATCATGCACTGATTTCAAACAATTCCCATCATGTATCGTAAAGTTTAAAAGTGATCTCTTGTTGGAAGAGGTTTCGTCAGGATGTCAGCTGTCATCTGCTCAGTAGGGCAGTAGTTTATTGTAAGGTCCCTTTCTCCATCAAGTCCTTCAGTAACTTGTGATTCACGTCAATGTGTGTGTGTGTGTGTGTGTGTGTGTGCGTGCGTGCGTGCGTGCGTGTGTGTGTGTGTGTGTGTGTGTGTGTGTGTGTGTGTGTGTGTGTTGAATTTCTCTCCTATGAGCTTGATGCAGCTTTGGTTGTCCTCAAAGATCTCTGGTTGCTCCACTCAGAAGTCGCTCATCAGCTTAAGAAGCCAAAGCAGTTCCCTGCAGGCCTCTTCAGCGGTGATCAGCTCAGACTCTGTGGAAGACAAAGCTACAATCCCCTGTTTTTGGCTACCCCAGGATATTGCCCCGTTTCCATAGGTGAACAGAAAACCATTGGTCAATCTACGATCAGCTCCACCCAGTCAGCGTCTGTCCAACCTACTAGTTGTGGGTTACTATCTGCTAGCAACCTCAACTTCAAGTCTATGGTTTCCACAAGGCACCTAGCTATTTTTTTCAGGGCGGTCCAGTTGACCTTTCTGCTTAAAATTCCTACAGCAGTGGCTATATCTGGTCTAGTTGTGGTTGTGAGATATAGCAATTTTCCTATGACTGCCCTGTACTTGTGATTGTCAGGTAAGAGTTCACTTTCCCCAAGAATTTTGTGGAATTCAAGCTAGTTCTGTAATGGTAGTGTAAACAATCTTGAATCAATCAGTTATTCTTGACACTTCAATATGCAAAGAGAGAAAATGTGAAACCTGTTCTTAAAATGGACCAGCAATATTTAATAAAAGGATATCTCTACCATGGTGACCATCTTTGGTTTCAGTTTGACTATTTCATACAATATTCCCCCATCACCACCTCCAAGAATAAGCACTTCTTTGTCAGTGTAGTCTTCCTTTCCACTGCCCATTATAGCTTGAGTATATGCCAAATCACTCTCTGCAAGATCTAAAAATGGGAGGGATTAAAAATATATCACTATGCACTCGTCTGATAAGAAATGTCCTTTGCTAATACCATTTTTTTTTAAAAAAATGCTCTTACGTGGAAATCCTAGAATACAGCGGAATCAGTACATGCTTTATGAAATTCTATGTCATTTTAATTACGTAAAAAGGGACACCTTAAAATGTTGTAAGAAATTCAACAAAAAAAAATTTTTAAAATGTTATTTTACATTTATACTTTTATAATCTAGAAAATACAAAAGGGATGGCAAACTTCTAAGGGCAGATTCACCATTATTCATCTCTGACACAAATGAAAACAATGAATGAGTTTATTTAGGCTGTTATGCCTGGTTCAGACAACAGAGTACATCTGTGAATTCTAGCTCAATTTGTCCTGCTTCCTGCTTCCTGCTTGGCTCTTTCTGCCAGCAGAAGTAGCTAAAAACACCAAGGAGATTGTTCTGGTTGAACAATACATGCAGAACCAGACTCCCGGCTTGTTCCTTTCCTTGTGTGCCAGAATAATAAACCGAGAACACAGAATTTGTTTGCTTCAGAGCATTGTAACGTATGCAAACTAACTGTCAAGCATCTAACAATGCATTATATCAGGACTGCAACACTTACTAACATCCCCACTGAGGATAAGAATATTTCCAAATTGCTTTGAGTGTAGTATTTTAATATTCTGGTAAGCTGACTCTTCATCATAGACAACTTCATCTATGTCATATTCTACCAGTCGTCCATCTGCTGTAGGCCAGTATCTATCAATGGCATCTCCTCTCACAATGCCTGGCAACCTTAAAAAGAAGGGTGGTCAAGGGAAGATAAATCATTGTTTTTACACTTTTACAAGTTAGGCATAGAGCTAAAACTCCTCTAAAATATAACTTCTTAGAGATGTGCACCCCTGTTCACGTAACACTCCAGGTTAACTTATCACATTTTAAGCTTTTCAGTACTGACAATATTATAAGAACATAAGAAGAGCCATGCTGGATCATGCCAAAAGCCCATCTAGTCGAGCTTCCTGTATCTCACAGTGGCCCCACCAGATGCATTTGGGAGCGCAGGAGACTAGATATCTATCTCCTGATACCACTCCCCTGCATCTGGCCCTTGAAGTACCCCGGTTTTAAGCCTGGAGATTACACATATATTAATGTAACCTTTCCTCAGTTGCAAAAGGAAACCAAAAATGTCTGTTCCTGATTAATTTTCAGGTTACAAAATAATGATATGAACAACTTACAAACAATGGGTTAGAGGTGCTGAGGTCCTTTTGATCATTCTCTGATGAGGCAAAATTCCAACCAGTCTGTTAGGACTGTGCTAAAAATATTCATCTGAAACTACTGTACAAATTGAATTGCAAGGCTGGTATGTGAAGACTTTTCATAGCTTAGATATGAATTGTGACAGGTTGCTAAACAACAGTATCTATCTGTGGTTCTTTTTAATGTTTTCATATATTTCATATATTTCACTATGTGCATCATGAATACAGAAATGAAACTTTTAAAATGTTAAGCCTATGATTGCTTGGTCCTCGTCTCCTAATACCGTAGTTACGAATTTTGCGAATTCCAAAGCCATGGTGTCTATGAAACATTTTAATGAACACTAGAGGGCAGTATCTGACAGAAGTAAAGCCAAGGCCCAAATTATTTGACTAAAGTATTTGCAGTTCTTAACCAAATGAAGATTATAACGTGCGAAAGCAAACATATCCTAACTGACTCATATATTCTTGATCCCTCCCCACTTAAGATTTATAGAGATAGTTTGGCTCTTCATGTTAACTGTTGTAGCACAAAAGAGTTACTGCACTCAAATGACTGGGATATGGGTTTGCACTCAAGTAAAAATATTTACCAGCGTAAAAACAATGCTAAAATATTTGGATCCCTCAACATGATTAAAGTCAATAGTTAGTATTTTCAACCAAAGACCTTAAAATGCTTTCAATAAAATCTGATTTTATTTATCCTGGTGGATCATAGTTTATTAGTACCAGTTTTAAGCCAGATTCTGTCTTATTTTGCTCTTCCTAAACATTACTTTAATATTTATTTCATTTCTATTGCATCTTTCTCAACAAGACTTACAAAGGATATAAGAACATAAGTTTGAAAACAATTACAAATATAGAAATTCGCGTTTTAAAAAACACCATATACTGGCTGAAATCCTCTTGCTTAGCATAGTCTGTTGCAGGCATGTCCCAACTTCGGCCCCCCAACTCCCACAGTCCTTTGCCACTGGCAATCTAAGCTTAGAATTCTGGGAGTTGTGGTCCAAAACATCAGGAGGGCCTAAGTGTGGACATGCCTGCACTAGAGTCTACTCTCTGAATTGGTGAGTCAATTCTTCTGTTAAGTTCATTGATTCAAGTAGGTCTACTCTAGCTGCAACTTACTCATGGTAAGTACCAACTAGAAGTAGGCTGTTTTGAAGCAAATGGAACTTACAGAGAATCCCAATGATTCAGCCAACCTACTTTAGTGTAAAGAACAATTATCCCCTTAAAATCATAACAGCAGTTAACACTAAAAGTGTACCTACAAAGGGCTTTGTATGCCAACAAAAGGTCAGAAGAAAAATTGCCAGCCTGCCAAAATGGCCCTCTCCAGTGTACACACCAAGCATGCTGACAGGGCAGTGGGACCAAGAAAAAAACCTCACCCAAAGATTTTAAAATCAAAGAAGGCTGGGAATGGAGCCTCATGGCAGAGTGGTTAAATGTCTGTACTGCAGCTAAAACTGTGTTCACAAGCTTGGGTTCAATCCCAGGCAGCCGGCTCATGGTTGACTCAGCCTTCCATCCTTCCGAGGTCGGTAAAATGAGTACCCAGCTTGCTGGGAGGGGCAATGTGTAGCCCGCATACTGTAATTAAAACTGTAAACTGCCCAGAGACTACAGTGGTACCTCGGATAACGACCGCCCCGGATAACGATTTTTTCGGATAACGACTGCAAATTTCCGGGTATAGGACTGCCTCTGATAACGAATTTTCCCTACGGGCTGCCTCGGATAACGAATAACAATTCTAGGTATGGGTCTGCCTCGGATAACGAATTTTCTTATGGGCTGCCTCGGATAACGAATTTCCAGCATGTATCAGTAAAAAAGAGTTATCCTGGGTGGCATTGCATCTGTACCTTTAAAGTGCACTTTATAAAGAGTTTTAAGCAAAAAAACAGGTGTCTGTGCCTTTTTCCTAGGCTCCGGAACGGATTAATAGGCTTCTCATTCATTCCTATGAGAAACCGCATTTTGGATAATGATGAGATTCGGATAACGAGTAACCTCGGAGAACGAATTACCGTCGTTATCCGAAGTACCACTGTACTTGAAGTTGTATGGGGCGATATATAAGCAGAACACTTTTTAGTCCGGCCCGCAACAGTGTCTGAGGGACAGTGAACAGGCCCCCTGTTTAAAAAGTTTGAGACCCCTGCTTTAGGGGACCCCACTAGAGTCTCTTTCAAAATACAGTACTCAAAAAGCAAGGAAGATTGACCAAGTGTTCTAGGGCAGTTCTATTGAACCTCTATACCTAACAATGCACCCTCCCCATACTTTTATTTTGCAAACGGGGGAAACAAAGATAAAATATGGTTAGCCTCCAACAACTGCAACTTAAGTTGCAAGTTTCAAGGGGCTAGTCAGTACAGCCTGGTGACCTGAATGTTATCTTTTTTATATTTAGAGGCTTTATGTCACTGATTCTAAACCAACTGCATTAGCTTCCAATCTGTCTCTAAAAGCAATCTGAAATTCTACTGTTTACATACCAAGCCTAAACAATGTTGCGGTCAGGATATCTGAAAGACTGCCTCCTCACATATCAGCCTATCTGGAATTTGAAGCCTTCAGCAGAGATTCTGTTGCATGTCCTACTGCTTCAGCAGACTATGCTGAAGAGGACCTGGGAAAGAGCTTCCTTTGTCTCTACAGCAATCCACCACCACCCCAGTGAAGGTATGTAAAGTCAAACTAGTCCCATCCTTCTCGACCATGTGGCATGTGGTCAACTTTCTCTTATTTTGTATAAGCTTTGGTTTTGAAAAGTGGCTTTCAAAATGGGTTTCTTCTCTATTTAAAAATAGTTTAATAAATGTAATTGAACTACACACTGAATGCCCCAGTACACAGAAAAGAAATGAATGAGTGAACCCTTTCCATCGTCCACTTATTACACACGGCTAGAATCTCATACTGAAGTCCCCAGTGATGTCTTCAGTGCAAACTTTGTTGCCGGTCATACTTAAAATATGTTCACATATACAAAATTCCTCACCTTTTTACCCTTTTGATACTTCCGTGAAACAGTTCTTTCATTCTTTCTTCTACCTTGTTCAGAAGCTGCAAGACAACAAACCAGTACAGTAGATAACACATAGCTGGCAACACTGCAAACCCAAATATGTCATGCTGCAGGTCATCAATTGCAGGTACTCCTTTTTCCTTGTATTCTTTTATTATTTTACACATGCAGTGGGAAACTATGACAGGCTCCGTCCAACATGATTTAAACTCACATTTTCTCACTCACTCCTGAATCTTCATGAGATACACAACACAGGCACTAAACTTTACAAGAAAAGCTCAAGGAACATTTCAGCCCTGCAAAACACACCTCTTAAAATAATTTCTGCACTGTTGTAAGTTAGTCATTACACCTACCTGTTCTGTTTCTTTTCTTCCATTCGAATCACTGTAATTCTGTACATCAACCAACACCAACCCATGGGGATAAATTCTCAGATTGGCAAAACTAGATGGGAAGAAGAGAACATTTTTGGAACAGGATAAAGAGAGCTTGCATCCACATTATACAATGACAAAGACAGGAAGGAGGAAGTACGAAACAAAAGGAATGCTTCCACTGTCTATATCCCAACCAACTTCACTAAGAATTCAGCTCCTTCATGAACCCACCTGCTCATAAGGCTATTGCTAGTTCATTTCAGGGCGGCTCTTCCCTTGCTCACTGTCAGATCAATAAGCTTCTAAATGTTTGCTTCCTTTTCCCTTCTACCCATATTGTTAAAATGTAATAATATCTGAAGTGTCAAGAAATATGTAAGTGTTAAGCCAGATGTAAGGTCTTAAAGCACTTTGAATTAAAAAACCCAAACTCTCTTTTAAGCAATACTTCTAATAAATTTGATCCAGAGATGCACTAATAATTTTGACCGAGATACACTAACAATATTCTTCAATCCTTGCTTTCCTGAAGGTTAGTATGGAATACCACACTTTGGGAAAGCAACGATCAAAGAGCAGGGGTGCTACCCTTCGGGAAAATAAGGATCAAAGAGCAGGCTTTTGAATTTCCCTCAGCAAGCATGCTGTGGCTGTAGGAAATTCAAAAATCTGCTCTTTGATCCTTGCTTTCCCGAAGAGTAGCACTCCATCTGCCTTTCTGCTCTGGCAGAGAGAGGCAGATGGGGTGCTACAACGCTGGGAAAGCCAGAGGGGAGTAGCTGTGGCTGGTGGGCTCATTCTTAGCCTGGCTCTCTCACGTGGCATGCTCCGAGCGGAGCGGGAAGTGCCGTGACTCTGAGGGGGCAATGTTGCATGCCCACAGAAAGGGCTCCACGTGGCACTTTTGGCACCCATGCCATAGATTTGTCAACACTGCTATATATTCATGTGCCTGAGAGTAAATCTGACTGAATTAGACAGGGTTGCAGTATTGCTTCCTACATATATCTCATTAGTTTACAACAAATTAAAAAATGCAACCAGAAAGCCTGAGATGATTCTGGTAAAGATTTTACACCAAATTTATTTGTTCTTTAATTAGCGTTAATTCACTGTAATATAAGAAAAGATCCACAAGGCTTTGGTAAAGAAACTGCCACTCTACTTTGTCAAATGCTTTTACTAAAATCACTGACACCAAAATAACATTCTCCTTTATAAAATTTGATTAAGCATTAACAACACTCTTCTAATATTAACATAACTTATTTTCTCAACATAAAACAATTTTGCTCAATGATTTTTTAAATTATTCATGTATGTTACTTACTAAAATAGCTTTTAAAAACAATTCCTATTAATACTGAATACAGTACTTGCTTCAATTCAGTCTGAAGAATAAAAGAAAACAGACATTATGTTCATCCATATGCAGATTTTTTTCCTATTCTAATTTAGAGGATAATCTTGTTTTTTGCTTAACTGTAAGATTGTCCTCTAAATTACAGGGAGAAAATCTGTCTATAGAAGATCTTAATGAGTGTTTTCCTTTGTTCAGTTATATAACAAATATTTCTGTTAAATGTTGGGTTTTTGCATTATATACCAAAATTTCCTGTTCTCAATTTGAGATAGTAGGAAGGAAAGTGTTTTAAGTATTCTACCAGACTAACTCCCATTTGAGGTTTATTTATTTATTTATTTTGATGCCTCTAGTTTCTAATTGCCATGTGTACATTACATGTACACTTAAGGATACAAGCCTACATATAGTTACTCTGGACTTTACAGAACCTACTGTAAAAATCCCTTCATCTAAGACTGAACTAGAGGTTTTATATTTAAAAGTATTTCACAAGGTCATTAGTTCCAATGCAGGTGTCTACAATTGTCTACAATATTATTTAACCTGTGTTCTCAGAACACCAGATTAATTACAGCCCCTACACTGTGAATAAGCTGCAATTTCTGTACCATCTTCAAGAGCAGCCTCAAGCATTACAATAGTCTTAAGTAGGAAATCTTCAGATGGATCACTATACCTACACTACCCTTGGCCAGGGCAATTTCCTCAGACAGTGTATTCCTGACATTACCAAAGAAGCTATTACTTAAAATATCACCTTGATACATTCAAGATATACCTCAGGAGCAGAGAGGGGCATGAACCTCGGTTTGGAGGTTTGTGTCACTTCATCTGCACACCACCACTGGTACTGTGTGCCTCCCCAGTTGGATCCCCCATTCACCAGCTGATGTGGGCTCCTCTCCTCCTCCTCTTCAGCTGTCCAACCAGTCTCTTGCAAGAGCGCAAGCTTCCTGCCCCACTTCCCTGGCTGATTGCCCATTCAGACAAGGCAAGCCTGTGTTCCTGCCAGGGACTGCTTAAATAGCTAAAGAGGAGGAGAAATGGAGCACACTTTAAGTGGGTTACAGGCTGGGGAGGTGGGAAAAGGGAGTGTGCCGCGCCTATGGTGCAGTACGTTTGAACCTGCACAAACTTCCAAACCAAAGTTTGTGCCCAACTCTACTCAGGAGTCATTAATTTTTAATTTAAATAATTATAACTATATCACTATAATTATAACACCCATGTCCAGCCTCCCACATGTGTCTTTGCAGTCTGTGTTTCTAATATTTATTTATTTATTTATTTATTTTTACCCTGCCTTTCTCCTTGAAAAAGGACCCAAGGCGGCTTACAGTAATGAGGGATAATATGCAGTCCAGTACAATTAAGACATGTTCAAGTATTTGAAAACAAGGAATTGAGGGACATCTTACAGCATTAATAGACAACATTACATTAAAGCAACACAGTTATAAGTAGTCCTAAACACAAAGTCTATAGATTCATATAAAATACACATGGTAGTCCATCATTCAGGGAAAGCTTGCCTGAAGAGAAAGATCTTTGCCTGTTTCTGATTACCAATTTAATCAGAGAGCAACTGGTCTCAGTGGCCTTCAGCAGGATTACCTGTTGTTTCCAATATTAGCAACTTTATTGCTATAGGAATGTCAAATTAACTTGGGATGCCGGTGGTAAATTTTCTTTTCAATTATCTTAAGGAACTGAACATGTAGTCTTTTATATGATTCTTTCAAATATTAAACAAAACACTTCAAAATTCATGGATGCAAACTCAACTTACCTGCCATTTTTATTAACATATGTTGCTACGTAACCATGGTCTTCCCAGTTATGACAGAATGTCTCTGTCATTCCCTGCTTTTGGAAGATGGGCTGTAGACCTTTAAAAATGGCATTACAGTCAGCTAGGTATGAAAGGAAAGAGAGACAAATGATCAATGAATACATAAGCATCAAGCTTAACAGGTCAGGTACTAACATTTGGAAAATGTAGTCTATTGGACACTCCACCCTCTCTTCTCTCTCTCTCTCTCTCTCTCTCTCTCTCTCTCTCTCTCTCTCTCTCAAGTCTACAGGTTCTCTCATGGGGGGAAAAAAATCAAATGAAATAATTGTCCTTTCTTATTTATGTTAAGATAAAGATGAAACTCCTTTCCAGCAGAAGTTCATTTGTCCCCATATACTTCTCATACAGATGCCAGAACAAATATATTTGAATGAACTTTCAGAACAAAGGTAAAAATATTTTTTAAAAATTCTTTGCTACCCTTTCATATTGTGGCTTTATTGTGTTTTATCAAATACATGTAATTTGTGATGTTAATGCCTGCAAATTCAAATATTTATAATGTGCCAATTTCAATCTGTGTTTTGCTGAAGGCTGTTAGGTGCCCTAGGTTTTCATGAAGAAGGCTGGTATTCAAATCAAATGATATTGATGAACAATGGTGTGACTCCACTACTTGCACTGTTAAAATGTCAGTTTCCTGAGTTGAGGAATGCTTGATAAACGAAATTCCTGCTGTCTATGTATAGTTAGCAGCATGAAAAAGAAAGGTCTTTCCTGTAGTTTCTTATTCATAAATATATTTAGAAAAATGCTTCTATTGTTAATACTGTGGGAGAGACTTGCTACTGGAGCCAATTGTTTTACGAGATACACTTGCATAGACGTGAGGTGCTAATATTTCCCTTCACCTCCCTGCTGTGCAAGCTAAATCACAAGCATGTCCCCCTCCCTTTTACATTTAAATTTTAACATAAGCACAGGACACACAACTGTACAGTTTGCACAGTGGATATAAAAAGTTTACACACCCCTGTTAAAATATCAAGTGTCTGTGACCAAGACAAAGAAAATCATTTCAGAATTTTTTCCACCTTTAATGAGACCTATGAACCGTACAACGCAATTGAACCACAAACTGAAATCTTTTAGGTAGAGGAAGGAAAAATAAAAAAACTGAAATCATATGGGGGCATATGTTTGCACACCTTCTTATAACTGGGGATGTAGCTGTGTTCAGCAGTAGAAAATTCACATTCAAACTCATGTTAAGTATTTTTATTTATTTATTTATTTATTTGACTTTTATACCGCCCATCTAGACCTAGGGCTACCCTGGGCGGTTTACAACATATGATAACATAACAATTAAACAAAGGAATACATTTTAAATACCAAAATACAATGTACACAATAAAATAAAATATGCATAAATAAACAACAAAAAACTAAAATGAAGCTAAAATGAAGCTAAAATGGCAAGAGATTGATAAAATGGGGGGGGGGGAGAGAGAGATGAGAAGAAAAGTGGTTTAAAAATATTGCCTTACTAAATGTTTGAAGAATCAGGGAACACCATTCTATACAACCAGGTCTTCAATAGTTTTTTAAAAGTTTGAAGCGAGGCTGCTAGCCAAATTTCAGGGGTTAGATGGTTCCATAACTTGGGAGCAACCACCGAGAAGGCCCTACTCCTTGTTACAGCTTTCCGGGCCTCCCTCGGGGTTGGGACTCCCAGGTGTCCTGCCTGGCTGGCACGGGTGATCCTGGCAGTTCTTCTTGGGAGGAGCCACTCTGTCAGATACTGAGGTCCCAAACCATTTAGGGCAGGGGTCTGCAACCTTTAAGACATAAAGAGCCACTTGGACCCATTTCCGACGGAAAAACAACAACTGGGAGCCGCAAAACCATTGCGACATTTAAAACAAATATATACAACCGCCGCCGCCGTTCTCGCTGTTCCGCCTCAGCAACCGGGCGCTGGGCCAGCCGCCGTTCGAGGCTCCGTGAGGCGATGACCCGCGCTCTGGGCCTACCAGCGCCGCCGCCGCCGCCGCCACGGTCCCGCAGCCGGAGGCGAGGGAGCGGCACCCGCCTCAGCGGTTGAAAGGACGGGCCTGCGACCCTGCGGATGGTCCCTTTTTTTGGAAGCGGGCGAGCGGCGACCTCTCCCCACACACACACACACACACACACACACACACACACACACACACACACACACTTCTTGCAGCCGTGGTGTGTGTGCGTGTGTGGGCAAAGTTTGGCTTGTGAAGGAGACGGAGGGAAGGGGCGGGTGATGCCACACACACACACACACACACACACACACCCTTCTTGCAGCCGTGGTGTGTGTGCGTGTGTGGGCAAATTTTGGCTTGTGAAGGAGATGGAGGGAAGGGGCTGAAAGAAGCGGGAGGGCGAGTGGCACACTGGGCCACCGTGGATCTCCCCGGTCCGCTCCTCCATTCTGCTTTCGGACCCCCTTTTTGTCTGTCCAGGCCGCCGCCACCACCACCACCACCACCACGAACCGACCGGCTGCTTGGGCCTGGCCGCCGCCGCCTCCCCTTGCCCTTTTCCCGGCCGGGCGCGGCCATTGTGCCCGCTTCCCCGTCGCCGCCTCCGCCTCCGCCTCTTCCACTGCCAGCGGTGGCGGGAGGAGGGGGAGGAGGAGGAGGAGGAGGATTACCAACACGCGTGGCTTCCTGCTGCTGCTGCTGCTGAGCGGCCCCTGACCCCCGTGGCGGGAGGAGACCCCGGCTCCACTGATTCCACCCCCAGCTTCCAACGCCGCCGCCGCCGCTGCCATCCTGGCCCTGGCCGACCCAGGAGCCTTCGCCACGGCCGAGGAGGCGGTGGCGCACCGGTGGCGGCAGCAGCGGCTGCAGCAGCACCAGGAGGAGGAGGAGGAGGAGGACAGTGGCGGCGGCGTGCTGGAGTTTCCCCCGCAATCCTAGTTTAAATGCCGCGGGACCCCTTCCATGAGGGGAACCTCCCGGAGCCGCGGCAAAGGTTCCAAAGAGCTGCATGCGGCTCCGGAGCCGCGGGTTGCAGACCCCCGATTTAGGGCTTTGTATGTTAACATCAAAACCTTGAAGTCAATGCGGTAGCATACTGGCAACCAGTGCAGGGCTGCCAGCACAGGGGTAATATGTTTATGCTTTCTTATCCCCGTTAGAAGTCTGGCAGCTGTATTCTGCACTAGCTGCAATCTCCACATTAACCTCAAGGGCAGCCCCATGTATCAGCCCCAGGAGGCAGTACACACCTGCATCATTTCAAGTGCCTTTGAGGAATCCCAAATAAAGATCAGTTGTGCTAGCAGCTCTTTCTTGACATTTCCTGACCCAAGCCGCCTTGGGTCCATTTCCAAGAAGAAAGGTGGGGTAAGAATACTTAAAAATAAAATAAAATAAAATAAAATAAAATATATTTTCTTAGTCACATCCTATAGCAGAAGCCATTCTTCATAGAGAGCCTCCAAAGCATCAGAGGGATCTCATTCTTAAAAGGCATCAGTCAGGAGAAGGGTACCAAAAAATTCCAAGGCATTAGATATACCATGGAACACAGTGAAGACAGTCATCATCAAGTGGAAAAAATATGGCACAACATTGACCTTACCAAGAACTGGACGTCCATGAATAACTGATGAAAAGACTAGAAGAAAATTGGTCAGGGAGGCTGCCAAGAGGCCTACAGCAACATTAAAGGAGCTGAAGGAGTATCTGGCAAGTACTGGCTGTGTGGTACATGTGACAACAATCTCCCGCATTCTTGATATGTCTGGGCTATAAGGTACAGTGGCAAGACAGAAGCCTTTTCTTATGAAGATAAACATACAAGCCTGGCTAAATTTTGCAAAAACACATCTGAAGTCTCCCAAAAGCATGTGGGGGGAAAGTGTTATGGTCTGATGAAACCAAGGTTGAACAGGAGATATGTTTGGAACAAAAACAGCACTGCACATCATCAAAAGAACACTATACCCACAGTGAAACATGGCGGTGGAAGCATCATGTTTTGGGGCTGTTTTTCTTCAGCTGGGACAGGGGCCTTAGTCAAGGTAGAGGGAATTATGAACAGCTCCAAATACCAGTCAATAAGGGCACAAAATCTTCAGGCTTCTGCTACAAAGCTGAACATGAGGAGGAACTTCATCTTTCAGCATGACAACGACCCAAAGCATACATCCAAATCAACAAAGGAATGGTTTCACCAGAAAAGGATTAATGTTTTGGAATAGCTCAGCCAGAGGCCAGAGCTGAAACCGATGGAGTATCTGTGGGGAGATCTGAAGAGGGATGTGCACAGAAGATGCCCTTGCAATCTGACAGATTTGGAGCATTATTGCACAGAAGAGTGGGCAAATATTGCCAAATCAAGATATGCCATACTGAATTTTTTGCTGGATAACAATTCTGATCATCTCTAGCTATATCAGATAACACCTGAAGAGCACAAGTCTCCCATCTCTGTTTAGGCATTATGTGGGAAACTGACTTTTACCAAGGCAGAAAGTTGGATTATCAAGCTCCCTGTTCTTCCTCTGACTGGCATTGACTCCTTTTCTTGTCTTGTCCAGGCTTTTCTGAAGATGGGAGGAATTTGCAAAGCACCTGCTCTACCAACAGTGACAGATTTTCCCCATAACTCTATAATCATGAACCATCCCTAAGAGAGCACATGTGTGTTGTGTGTTGTGTCATTATAGTCGTGACCGACTCTTTGTGACTCCATGTCCATGGAGTTTTCTTGGCAGGAATACTGGAGTGGCTTGCCAGTTCCTTCTCCAGGCGCCTACAGCATCTGGTATTCCCTAGTGGTCTCCCATCCAAGTACTAACCAGGGCCAACCCTGCTTAGCTTCCGAAATCAAGCGAGATCGGATGTGCTTAGTTCTTTAAAAACAAAACAAAAAATACCTTGATTCTTGGGGTGGGGGAGCTATTCCTAGACTACTGCAGTTATGCTGCTTAAATCCTAATCAACATAATTTTAGCAGTACTGTAGATTATATAATACTGGTAGGTCTGTGTTGCAGATAAATTGAAGAAGAATACCATCTATAATTTCTGCTGCTGGATTATTACATATTTAGGGGTAGGGAGAAACTTTGGCCCTCCAAGTGTTTTGTAGTACAAAACACTGCCATCAATCATGCTGGTAGGGGCCTGAGGGAACTAAAAAACACAATTATCTACAGACCCACCTAGTTTAAGTACACTTTTAATGTGCAAATTGTACCCAATACAATTTAAACCACTAACAAATTATACAGATATTACTCATTTCCTTCTTCTGTAGAGAGGTGGTCCTTTGGAGATGTATTCAATGTTGATTCTAGGCTAACTGTTTTAAGTTTTAAGTTTTAAGTTTGTTTTAATATTGCGTTGTGGCTCAGCGGACTAAGGCACCAAAACAGTCAGCTGCAAAGTCAACAGCTCGGTGGTTCAAATCCTGGGTGCCACACAGCAGAACGAGCTCCTGCCAAACTAGCAGTTCGAAAGCATGTAAATGCAAGTAGATAAATAGGTACCGCCATAAAAAGTGGGAAGGTAAAACAGTGTTCCCGTGCAGCCATGCCGGCCACATGGCCACGGACTTGCACAACACTGGCTCCTCAGCTTGAATACGGAGATGAGCACCGCCCCTGGAATTGGACATGACTAGCACACATATGTAGGGGGAACCTTTACCTTGACTTTTTTTTAGTACTATATGGTTATACTTGTTTAGTTATTTTTTATTTGTATATATCTCTTATTTTCAACTTTTAAATACTGATTTATAATGTAAGCCGCCTTGATTTTGTTCGGGGAGAAAGTCTGGATAGAAATAAAATAAATGATTAGAGTGTTAAGCAGCTTTCCCAACATGTGTCTCCTAAAATGTTGATAACCAACGGCTATGCTAATTGACAGGGCTTCAGCTGTTCAGACTACAACTTCCAGGCTGGAGAAGGTTGATAAAGAACAATCTGACTAATTAAAAAGGCAAAAGATAATGATATGGAGAATAAAGCAACACAACGTGGAAATAATAAGGAAATGAAAAATACTTTTGTTTTTCTATTACTACTACTGTATGTACTCTGGTACCTCAAATTACAGGCCAATATTAATTATTTCTTTCATAGAATCACAGAGTTGGAAGAGACCTCAAGGGCCATCCAGTCCAACCCCCTGCCATACAGGAATCCCCATCAAAGTATCCCTGACAGATGGCCATCCAGCCTCTCCTTAAAAACCTCCAAAGAATGAGACTCCACCACCCTCTGTGGCAGCATATTCCACTGATGAACAGCTATAATCATCATGAATTACTTCCTAATGTTCAAATGGAATCTCTTTTCCTGTAGTTTGAAACCATTGCTCTGAGTCCTAGTCTCTGAAGCCATGGAAAACAAGCCAGCCCCCTCTTCGATATGACATCCTTTCAAATATTTAAACATGGCTATCATCTCCCCTTCTCAACCTTCTTTTTGTAATGCTAAACATTTCCAGCTCTCCAAGCCACTCCTTGTACGACATTTCTTCCAGACCTTCAACCATCCTGGTCACCCTCCTCTGGACCTGCTCAAGGTTGTCAAGATCCTTTTTAAATTGATGAGTGCAGAACTGTACACAGTACTCCAGGTGGGGTCTGACCAGAACAGACTTTGAATGTTATGTTTACAAAGCTAAACAAGCTTTCCAATTATCTTCAACAAAGAGTTCTGCATGAAAACTTGTCTTTAACATCACTTTCGGATTAAGTATCTTGACGTATTTTTTTTGGTGTGTGTTAATAAAAAGAAGTGGAAGGACAATTGATTACATGGTCCATAATATTTGTTCTACAGTATGCCCCACCCTTGCATGGCTCATAAATTGCAGTCCCGCTATATCGTGGGACCACAGTATATTAAAAAAGCCCCCTGGGGTAAGCTGGAAAGGCCTGTTTCAGGCCCCCTGTACTTACCCCAGGCTTGGTGCTGCTCTGAACGGGCCTACGAGGGCCTTCCCGGGCCCGTTGGAGGCTCGAAAAGGGCTTCCCCGTGAACTGGAAGTGACTTCCAGAAAACAGGAAGTGACTTCCGGATCGCTTGAAAGCACTTTCGGGGCCTCTGGGGGCCTTTCTAGGCATGCTGAACTCAGAAATGCCTAGAAAGGCCCTTGGAGACCCCAAAGATGCTTTCAAATGATCCAGAGGTCACTTCCTATTTTCCAGAAGTCACTTCCATCCAGTTCATGGGGAAGCCCTTCTGGAGCCTCCAACAGGCCCGGAAAGGCCCTCACAGACCCTCACAGGTCGGGGGTAAGTACGAGAGCCCCCAGGCCCAACCTGACCTGCATCCACATGTTGCGGCTTTTCAATTATTGCGGGTCGGGTCGGGTCGGGTCCCTGTAGGCAGGGGGTTATTGTATCTCCTCTTCAATAGCAACTAACTTTTAATTAAGGTGGGAACACAGCTGTTTCTGAATAAGCTTCATCTTTATTTAGAAATTGCATTTTGCTGTTCATGAGTTATGAGTAAAGATGCCATTTTCGTAAAGCTTAATACAGTATGAGGCTTTACTAATATTATGCTGCATAGATAAAAACAAAAATGGCATCCCCTGAAGGCAACATTTGTGGACAATACAGTAATACTCTGGTTTAAGAGCGTTTTGCAAGACAAAGCAAACATTTCTTCTAAATTTTGCCTTGATCAATAAGCAATGTCTTGCAATACAAGCAACGGAGCAGGTCACATAATCACAAGTGAGCCAACGGTGGCTCTCTTTCTCCCTTTCTGCTGGACTGTGGGGGATTGTTTCGAATGTTCTATCTCGGACAAGCCTCAAAAGCAGAGGGTGTGCAGGGAAATGCATCATCCCACCTCCCTGTCTGATTGGCCAGCATTAGGGAGGAAAGATGACATTGGAGACTTCTGACACGTTGGAGTAAAGCCCTGCACGAACCCAGAGCAAAGTAACGGGTTGGCTGATTTCATTACGGAGGGTTGGTCCAGTTCTGGACACCAGCTGGGCTCCCACATTTCGATTCAGAACCAGACCACTTCTGAAATTAGCCACCCATGCCTATACATAAAACCACAAATGGACCCCAGAACAATTATGAAAGAATTACAGCAGACAACCTTCAGCTAAGTGACTAGACAAAAATGGAACCTGCTTATTCAGTATGGCTTTTGTGCTTATTCAGGGAAATATCTGCAACACTTGACACAGAATGACTGACATACTATCAGCATTGTTTGTGCTGCACAGCCAAGATGGATGCGGTTGGGGAATCAAGTTTGATGTGCTTCATGTTCACCTACACAGCGGCATTGCACATGGGATCACCTTGTTTTACACAAGAAGAATAATTAGGCAGACTAACATGTACCACATATCAAGGAACGAGAAGGATCATGTTAAATGCTAAAATAGTCTTGGAGTGCAAACAGCAGTACACACACACACACACACACACACACACACACCACCACCACCACCACCAACAACAACAACAACAACAACAACAGGTAATATATTCTACGGAAGAGTTTCCCGTTAAAGCAGTCCTTTGTCCAAGAAATTTTAAATCATCCTTATGAACCCACTGGCAAATGGCATTTAGACCAATCTTCCCTAACTCCGATCCCTCCAGATGTTTCCAAATACAACAGAGTTCCGATCCGGAAGATGGGCGGGATATAAGTATAATAAATAAATAAATAAATAAATAAATAAATAAATAAATAAATAAATAACTCCCATAAACCATTAGTCAATTATAGTCTCAGACAGCTGGAATGGTCTAGAGGCTAACTGTGCTGTTAACTTTGTTCAGAGCTGAACCCAATTATCTCTGGTTCCAAAATCTGTTCCTTCAGTTCATTCTGAAGGAACACCTAAGCAATAAGCACTTTACCTTTTTTCTCTCCTACAATATAAAAGCAAAATTTCTGCTTATACACCGTGGCATACCACTTCAAGTGGTCTCTGGGCGGTTTACAGTTTTGATTACAGTTTGCAGGCGACACATTGTTGTCGTCCCCCCCCCAGCAAGCTGGGTACTCATTTTACCGACCTCGGAAGGATGGAAGGCTGAGTCAACCATGAGCCTGCTACCTGGGATTGAACCCCATGCCGTGAGCAGTTTTACCTGCAGTACAGACATTTAACCACTGTGCCACGGGGCAGTACAGGCATTTAACCACTGTGCCATGGGGTTAACCAAAGGTTTCTAGATCTTCTGTTTATTCTTCCTTGTTCTATCTAAACAAATATGATCCCATGACATGTGCAGAGGTGAGGATAAATAACAGTACTGAAAGGGGCACAGGGATACCCAGCATGATATAGTGCAGCAACCACCAACCTTTTTGTTCTCAAGGACAGGTATTGGTTCCCAGTGTGCACACACACTTGCAAAAAGTCCATCACTCGTGTGTGTGCCTGTGACAGGTGCATGCATGTGCAAGAGATCCCCCCCCAGCCATGTGCATGCATGAAACAGGTACCTAGCACACAAGGTTCTGTCACAACAAAACAGAAACAGTCATGACTAATGCAGTGGTGCGGGTGGAAAAACCCACACAGAGGGGGACAACCTTGTCCGCCCACTTGAGCGCACCTTCAAAGAAACCCTTCAGGCCACTGAGGCACAGGCTCAGCCTGTTTTGTAACAGGCCACAGCCTGGGGGTTGGGGACCTCTGGGGTTGCGGATACAATGATGGACTAGGAGTCAGAAGGCCTGAGTTCAACCTGGCCACTTAGCCATGGAAATTAACTAGAGGGTATGGGACTGGGTAAAGCCACTCCTTAAATAGCTGACATACCTTGGAAGCCATAATAAGTTTGCTTTAAGTCAGTTCCGACATGATAGCACAGAACAAGAGGACACAGGTCTAACCAGATTAGAGAAGTATGGGTTTATCAGTTCATACATATCTCAACAACAATGTTCAGTTGAAAAAGGAAAGCCATCATGGAGTAGTTGCAACAAATGCCAGATCAGGCCTAGAAAGATCCAGGTTCAAATCTCCACTTAACCAAGAAGCTCTGAGAGTGATGTTGGAATAATAATAACATGTTTGTTTCTGCCCCAACTTTCTCCTTTGAAAAAAAACAACCCAAGGCAGCTTACACCATTAAAAAGACCGTATTTAAAATTTTCTGGGAGCACTGTAGGAACTGTGTGACTTGCTCAAGGGTACCATCTGGTTCTCCTCCCGGGGAATATTGTAGAACAGTTCTAGCCTAATTCATCTCCCAGCCATACTGCAAGGATGGAGTGGTAGTGGTTTGGACTATACCAGGTCGGCTCTGCAGCTACATACCCCAATGATCTGTCCCACTACATTCCTCATAACCAGAAGCCTTAGGTAAATAAAAGTGTTTACTACCGCCCCAAATGCTGCCAGAAACTCCCCTATTTTTTGTATTCTCCAGGAAGGGGAGCTTGCAAATCTACCTCAACTAAACTCTCCTGAAGTTCTGTAGCACAGGTTATAAATTAATACACTATACCATATCCTACTTGCACTCCACTCCTGAAGGAACTGGATAAGCACAAATAAAGTGCAACATAGCCAACTATTTCTTATTGTCTACAACTTAGTGGATGAATTGCAAAACCAAACATTCCCAGAGGCTTTGCTCTAAAGCCTCAGCAACAAAGCATGGCTGTAGAGTAAGATGACAGGGCACATTTCAAAGCCAGTTCACCTACACAAGGACGCTTCCAGGCCTTGCGCTTCCTGCCAGTTTTTTGTTAAAATTGCAAACCAATTGATTCAACAGCCCCACCACCTCTTACCACCCGCTCAAGTCCCCTTGGCTTCCTCCGCCCACCGTCTCGCTCCCAAGCCATCATTTCTCCTTGCAAGTATCAGGGGGCCAGTGCAAAATACAATCGGAATAACCTTCCCCAGCCCCAGTTAAGGGGGGAAATGGAAGGGAAGGCACCGGACGAAGGGACAGTTTAAGGTCACGCCGGCGACTGCAAGGCGTGCGTGACTACCCTTTCCCACCCCTATCCCATACTTTTCGCTGAACCGCGCCTGGGAAGTCTATTTGGAAGGAACGGGTTAGCACGTTTATCTTTTCTTGATATGCCCAGTTATAAGTATCTGGAGGGAGAGGGAGTCAGAAAGAGGGCGGCCCTTTCTGGTGTATTTTCAGACGCTGAGCGTAGATCATATTAGGGCATTGGAGGCTTCCTGGAGAAATGAATGGAGACGTTGCTTGCAAAGCGGGGGGGGGGGGTGAGTTTGCAATACGGCACATGCGGCCGGCGTGGGAAGGGGGGGGGAGTGAGGAACTGCGAAGAAATCTGTAGGGCTGGAGGGACGAGGAGGCTGAGCTTTCGAGAATCTGCATATCTGAAGGGGAGGAGCTGCAAGGGAGAAGGTAGAAAATAATTCTTAAAAAGGGGGGAAGGGCGAGAGGAGGAAAAATTAAAAACATGGGGAAGGCCCAAAGGGGATGGGTTGTAGGTGTTGGAGTTGGCGGCAAAATAAAAGGGGGGGGTCGAGGCAAAGGGGATGGAGTTAAGGGGGACTCCGCTGCATGCTGGGCCCGGGGAGGGCGGCAGGGGGTCGGGCAAACAGGGCACGAGGGGAAACACGCCAGGTTCGGCTTAGGCGCGCTCTTAAATGTAGCCGGCCGGGGGGGGGGGAGCTCCCTGCAACGGGAGGGCACGGCGAGGCGGCGGCGGCGGAAAGCAGAGTAACCAAACCCGGCTCTTCCCCACCAGCACCTCCTCCTCCTCGCAAAGGCCTGCAGTGAGCCATGGCTGTGCAAGGGGGAGGCGGGAGAGAGAGGGAGAACCAGGGGCAGCACAGACACCCAGCCGCCCCCGCCGCCGCTGCTCCTCTCCTCCTCCTCCTTCCCTTGGCTGGCGCATGGGCTGGGGTTGTTCTCACCCCCCGGAGATCAAGGGCGCCCGGGGGGTCGCGGAGGTGTGTGGGTGTGTGGGTGTGTGGAGAGGTCGACTGGGAAAGGGAGCCCCGGGGTGGAAGGTGTGTGTGTGTGTGTGTGTGTGTGTGTGTTGGGGGGGGGAGAGAATTGCACGGCGAGGGCGCCTCACCTGCGGCGCTGAGCAGGAAGTCGAGAGTGCTGTGTCGCGCGGCTGCCATAGTGAGGGAGAGCCCTGTGCCATGCCTGGTGGAGCGGCCGGGGCTGCGCTGCGAGTGCCACTGCCTGACTGCGCGGCGTGCGTCTCGGCGGTGCGTCTCCGTCTGTGTGTGATTGGGGAGGCGGGTAAGAGAGAGAGAGAGAGAGAGTTGCGCACGCGAGGTTGAGGCCGGGTTGCCGCCGCTGCCGCCGAGTTGGGAGAGCCCGAAAGGGAGGGGCAGCCGGGCGAGGAAGCGGAGGAGTCGGCCTGGGGAGGAGGGTTTGGGTGGGCGGGAGGGAGGGAGGGAGAGATGGCGGTGGGGGCTCCTTGTGGCGAAGATGGTGGCAGGGAGCGAGGCGTGGGTTGGCGGGGCGCCTCCCTCCCTCCCTCGCTCGCTCGCTCGCCTGCCTCGGGTGGCTCGCTCTGAACCGCGATAGTTGTTGGCTGGCGAGTGGCTTTTGTTTTGTTTGCATGCCGTGCGGCGGCGATGGTGGAAGGGGCTTCGCCGTGGCCGCGGCCGAACCAGAGCTCGCGGTTGGAGCGAAATAACCAAGCCGAAGGGGCAATGCGGACGAAAGGGTCGGTGGCAAGGAAACGGGGAAGCCAGCGGAGAGGATTCAGGCTTTGGGGTCACACAGGACTCTTCCACAGGGGAAGAAGCTACTTTAAGGGGCTGCGGCCTTCCCCTCAAAAAAAGGGAAAACAGCATTTTCCACACACCTTGGTGGCGGACCGAAACGGGGCCTGTGGAATGGGACAACCCACCATAAATAGCCTGTTTCATTTCTGCTAAAAGCGAAGGTGGAAGGAAGCACTTGTGGCATCAAGCAATGGGCAGGCCATTATCAGTTGCCAGACTACTGAACAAGATTGTGGAAGCCAAACCTAAGCCTAATTGTACAGGACTGGTACACAATAAAACCTAAATGCTAATACTTACTCAATAAAACCTAAAATTGTTTAAGTGGAGCACCTCAATACCAGCTCTGGTGTAGATCAAGCCTCAATTCCCTGGAGACAGTGTTCATGAACTGGGTCATTTCTTCATGAACAAGTCCTTTTAAGCAAGTATATGTTCACGGTCTGTCATTAACTTTTTTTTTTAAAAATGGAAAATGCAGTTTGCAGCAAGTGTAGTTCCGGAGTCAGGATAGCACAGGGCTGAAAGTGTGACAGTACAGGGCTGAAATACGTCTGTGAAGATTCTCAGTCATCCAGGTTCGTTTAACTGGGAGTTGAGTCATGGCTACTGGACTTCTTTTTTGAGAGATAGAAACGTTTCGCTGTTCATCAGCGAAACGTTTCTATCTCTCAAAAAAGAAGTCCAGTAGCCATGACTCAACTCCCAGTTACAGGGCTGAAAAAACTTCAAACCCTCCATATATATTCCCTATCCTTTGCAGTGAGACACCTAAAACTCACTTAATTTAAATTCCTAGTAGCTGATGACTTTCCAGCGTAGTCTTGATCCTTGTCTTCTTTCTAGAGAAATTAATGTAGATAATAAAAATTACTTTTAAATAAACCATAAGTCTTAACCAGTTTGCTAAAGAGAAGAAGGTTCGGTGATACTGCCAGAATACTTGATGAGATCATAGTGATGACATGTGACTTTTTAAAAAATCTGAGAAAACAACTGGCACAAATTAAATAATAGAAAATGCAACTATTATTAATGTAATAGGCTGAAAAGCAGGAAAATAAGCAATTTTTATATTTTCTTCCCTGTCTCTAGATAATTTATTTGAATAATTGTATTCTAATTTTGGGATGAGGATGTTTTTATAAAATAACCCCTCATATAAAAGCCAGACTTGTGGATAAACATTGTCAAACCATGGCCTGCCACATTGGCTTGCCATTCTGGCTTGGAGTATGTGTGGCGGAATGGCAGGGTGACTTCATTTGTCTGTTTGAACATCCTCTGGTTGTCACATTCACTTTTTTCCTACCATTGTTTCAGCCTCTTGTTTTACTTCAGAAAGTCTTGGGGGTTGGGGTGGGGGGAGAGATGAAATGCTAGCTGGAAACGCTAGGACCAAGTCAATACCACAGAGTTTTTACATTTGCAACTACAGTGGACGCCCGACTTACGTACCGCTTGACTTGCGTCATATTTGACTTGCGTCCACTAGGGGCTTGTTTGACTTGCGTCCCAGGCTCCGACTTACGTCTCGGAGCCCTGGTGCAAGGCCCCAGGATCCGGAGGCAGCCAGGACCCAGCATCGTGGCTGCCGCCTTCAAACTGCTCCCGCCTTCTTCCTCTCCTCCGGCGGAGAGGAAGAAGGGCCAGGAGCTCGGGTCTGGCCTCGCTGAAGCCGCCGCTGCCGGAGGAAAGGAAGAAGGGTCGGGAGCTCCCGGCCCTTCTTCCTTTCCTCTGGCGGCGGCGCGGCAGCAGGAGGAGGAGGAGGCAGGGCCGGGCTGCAGCTGCCTGCGGGACGAGCGGCAGGTGGCTCTCGGGCGGGCATGCCCCCCACCTCTCTCTCTCACTCCCCTTCCCTCGCTCGACCAGAACGAGAAGAGCGCTCTCTTGGTTCCCTTGGCAGCCTCGGCGAGCAGGAAGAGCAGACGGGGAGCCCCAGCCGCCCGTCGAGGCATCACCGGCATGGTGCCTCTTCCCCCACTGCCGCCGCCTCAGCCTCTCTTTCCCGGGCGTGCTGTCCAGCTATTGCCGAGCTCGCTGGCTCTGGTCTTGCACCGCTCTCCGCCCTGAGAAGAAGCAGCGGCGGCGGCGGCGGCAGAAGAACAGGCAGCAGCAGCCGCGGCCCAGCCCCAGTCTGGCGGCGGCAGCGGCAGCGGCAAGGAGGAGGCAAGCGCCGGCGGGGCCGCCGTCGTCTTCCAAGCATTCTGGCGCGCTAACAGCGCCTGCCACTGGAACGCTGGCTGGTGTGCGCTGTGGCGCCTGTCCGGCTATAGGCTGGCTGCGCGGGGGGGGGCGTGCTCCTGCTGCAAGGCCCCGCCGCCCCGCTCCAGCTCCTACACGATGCCTGGCTGTGTCGGTCGTTGCGCCCGCCCCAGGGCTTCCTCATCTGAGCTGTGGGTGAGTGAGAGCGCAGGAATGAGAGCCTGCCTCCTCCCTACAGAGGACGTCCCCTGTCTCGCCATCCGAAGGGGTTCTTCACAACCAGGGGGATGGTTGGGGGGGAGTTGCTAAGAAGGGGGACACCCCCCATCCGCAGTCCTGCCCATCCCTGCCCTCGCCCGCCCGTGTCTGCGCCCTCGCCGACCCGGGCTCGTCTCCTCTCGGAAGCCAAGGTCCGCCGAGAAGTCCCGCGCAAGGGCGGCATGAGGCGCTTTGAAAATGGATGGTGCACCTGCGGGCACTGACTGGAGGCACCTGCCCAGGAGCAGCCAGCTTTTCGAGCCCTTTGGCCGAATAAGACTTATGCCTGAGGAAAGAGCTCAGATAGCGTCCTTCATAGGTACCCACCCAGTGAAGAGGGTGGCAAAAAAAGGAGGTGGTGGGCATGGGCTTTTGTGCAGGATGCCCCCCACCCCATTTTTCTATGGAGGAAAGGGGTTTATTCCATCCAAATGAAGGTGGATGCTGAAATCCAAGGGAGCAAATAAAGTCAAGGGATAAAGAAAAGAGGAAGCTATATCTACTAGTAGTTAACAGTAAGAGACTGATAGCACAGTAAGGCCTCACCGAAGCCGCCTCTCTCTCTCTTTGTGTGTGTGTGTGTGTGTGTGTGTGTGTTGTGTGTGTGTGTGTGTGTGTGTGTGTGTGTGTGTGTGTGTGTGTGTGTGTGTGTGTGTGTGTTGGGGGACTGTCAAATTTGTGTTAAATTGCTGTTTTCGGGGGGTGTTTTTCATCATCTGGAACGGATTAATCCACTTTCCCATTACTTTCTATGGGAAAAGTTCGTTTGACTTAAGTCATGCTTGACTTAAGTCTAGACCTCCGGAACGGATTAATGACGTAAGTCAAGGTTCCACTGTACAAGTAAGTGTTCACTGGATTACGAGTTTAATTATTTGTTCTAGTATTTAGCTGACATACTTCCATGTAACAAATCAGACAAAAATAAGTAGGACAGGATGTCACCTGTTCTTCACACTCTTGATTATGTATATAGTATGAGAAGTACAAATCTGCAAGTTCACAAAAATTACCTTCTAAGCAGGATATTGAACGTATACACCCTGTTCATGTATCATCAAATGCAGTATGCCACACATTTCTGTTTGGTTATCTTTGCAGAGATCCTAAATTGTGAATCGGCATACAATACCAAATGCACATAGAGCAACATAAGAACCATGTACATCTACCATATGCACTGACTATACAGTATTGCTCTATTAGGTCCTTTAAAACCAGGTAGAAAATCAAACATGGAGGGAAGGTTTCTAGTCCTGCATAATCCGTCTTCTCCACCCTTACTGTCCTTCCACACATGGAGGAGGATGAGTCTGATAAAGGGACAACCCTATTAAGGCTTTCCATGTGAGTCTGGAGCCTGATTTTCCATGGCTGTACCTCACGTTACCAACCCCAACAGAGTCATTCTCCAGACTCAAATCCTCCCCACTCCACCATGTAGGAGGACATAGAACTACAGTGTTCCCCATTATTTGTGAGCTCCCTACTTGGTTTTAGTTTAGTGAATAGAGTTTATGGCATGTGTGGAAAAGACATCAGCAGAGGGAAAGCTGGCTGTCATTCTCTGAAATGTCTCATCATGAGAGTTGTAATAATCACTCTTTAAGTTATTCCACTGCAGTGGAAGTATAGGGCCAAGCCCCAAAGCAAACTAATTTTTATAGCCTTAGAAATACTAAAGCAGTACTAATAAGCACTTTTACAACCAACAAATTTCTAAAAGAAGACAGCTCTCTAGTAAAATGTGTCAGAAGACTTTGTTTGTTCATGCTTAGAGTTTACTATATAACACTTTTAGACATTATCATTAGCAAGTAATACCTGTTGGCATCTAGAATTCCTGTGAATAAAATGCTCAGTATTCATCCACACTTATATCCCCACCTGGGATCTTTGGGCAGCTGCCAAGGCTCCAGCACCCTGTCAGAGCCCATAAGAGAAGGGTGCCACCTTTGAGTCTCCCTAAAAATTGCAGGCAAAAATCAAAGAAAAACAAACAAAAGACAAAAAGCATGTGGCACCTTAAAGACTAACTGCTATAGGTCTGAAGAAGTGGACATGTCCATGAAACATTACATTAAAATATGAAAGTTAGTCTTTAAGGTGCCACATGTTTTGTGTCCTTTTGTTTTATTTTGTTTTTCTTTGATTTTTGCCTCCAATTCTTGAAAGGACTAACACGACTACCCTCTCTAAAACGCCTAAAATGTTTCTGGCCCATCACTCTAGGTAGTGTCATGGGACTGGCTCTAGTAAACCAGATTTTTCTGGAGCATAAGATAAATTAAATATGAGCATCTGAATGGAGCACTAGTAACTATGGCCCTCTAAAGTTTGGGGGAGATGCTACCAGAGGATACTGTACCTTTTTTTTAATCGCCTCCTCCAATTGGGATCCAAACTTACTGATATATATAGACCTTTTACATACAAAGTATTTCTGCCTAATAGAGGATAATCATATACAGTGGTACCTCTACTAACGAGTTTAATCCATTCTAAACGTATGCTCATAAGTCAAACAACTCGTAAGTAGACCAGCTGTATCTAAAAAATAAAAAAAATCGGGGGGGGGATCGTAAGTAGAGTAGACCACATCTAAAATTTGTAAGGTTAAAATACCAATGGTTTTCCACTCTTAAGTCAAATTGCTCATAGGTAGAGGTACCACTGTATATTTAGTTGTTTAACATGCCATGCAAAATGTGTGGGAAGTATCTTCTTGGTGGAGGAAGTTGGAACAAATGAGTTCCTGAAGATCTGCACCATTGGTCAAGGGGAAGTGTTGCTTAACATAGTGTCTGAAGCGCTTGTGAAAATGAACTGTGTCTTCTCAGCCTTCATTCAGTCTTGGATTTGCATTGATTCTCTTTGAAAACCAGTGTTGCCCCTGATAAAATAATAATAAACCAAAGAGCTGTGGACAACTGCTTTCACATGATGAACATGCTGTGTGTGTTGTGTCATTACAGTCGTGACCGACTCTTCGTGCTACTCCTGACATTTATTTTCCCTCAGCTTTTGTTGTAGAGCACCAGATAACGGGGGTTTCAAACTTGTCAAAATGTGAAAGCTGTAATTATACTATAATTATAAGTACACACTATAAGAACTCAGGTTCAATGGATCATGGGCACTCTCTCTAACCAATAAGCTATGGCTTGATCAAAGGGTGTCACAATAGCATTTCTGCCATTCTGCATAAATATACAGGAAATCACTTAAGAGGTGAATTTCCAAATACTGCAAGTAGAAAGGGCTAAATGTTTGAAGGTTTTTTGAGTGCTTACTAAGGAGCCTCTTGCAACATATTTGGAAAGAGAAAAATGTATATTTCTCTCTGTGAAGGAAAAAGTCATCAGATGATTCTGATTCAGGGCGTTTCTGTCAGACTCCCTGACCATTTTAAAAAAACAGTTTAGAATTCACAACAGTCTGTATATATGAATGAGGTTGTTCTCCAAATTGTGTTTTGTTCCTATAATTTGGTGCTGACAAGGTATGCGTAAAAAAGTAATGGTAAAGGTTCCCCCTGCACAAGCCAAAGAGCCAGTGTTGTGCAAGTCAGTGGCCATGTGGCCAGCATGGCTGAACGCATTTCTGAGTACAGAACACTCTGTACCTTCCCACTCTTTTACGGCAGTACCTATCTATCTACTTGCATTTACATGCTTTTGAACTGCTAGGTTGGCAGGAGCTAGGGTTAACAGCGGGAGCTCATTCCACTGTGTAGCACTCAGGATTCAAAATAATTCAGTGCTGACAAGGTATGTGTATGTGGACAGTTCTGTCTTTTCCTTGCATGTTTCTGAGCATAATCTAGGATTTGATTCACCATTGCTTACAAGTATATTGGCAGTGGCATTGTTCTTCCCTCTATGTATGAAGGATCATGACTGCTGGCTAGGAACAAACATATTCCGGCATGGGCAATTGAGCAGCTTATTGACTATCAAAGATAAGGGCTAATGTCCTGTTTGAAGTCGTGCAAAGTAACTACATGCGTAAAGCAAGAGGCAGAATTACAGGAGAGCAAAGTCTTGTGCAAAACAGTTGCAGAACATGAACTATCAAATTGCAGCATCTGTTAGGTGACACTTATGAAATCTTAGCTGGATGCAGGCTTATGCATCTCCTTTCAAGTCAGAACTGTTTGTGCTACAACCTGTTACAGCTGCAAATTCTACACCAACAGAACAGTAGTCAAGGTCTTTGAAAGTTAAAAAGAAACTTTCAGATACTAACAAGAAAGGCTAGGAGATAAACCAACTAGGAAGCTGTGTAACAAAAGAGGCACTGTTACAAACACTACACAAACTGGAAGAACTGTACCAAGATAGGATGCAGAATTGTGTATGAACTCTTCATAGAAGAGCAAATATCAGTGGCAACTCTACTTCCTTTTATATCTTACACCTAGAAGCCTAGAATGTAAAAGTACTAAGGATAGCCAGTATGGGGTGACATCTTCTGCATACTGTTTGTTTCCCATATGATGTGTGAGCATGGTGGAATTTCCTATAACAGAAATACAAAATGTAGGTGCAAAATGGAATCTTGCTTCCAGATCTGGGGAGCACCTAAGCACTAGTTGCCAGGGGTGATATTTTCTGAAACCTGCAAATTGTGGGTTTTATCTGCTACCCTTCGATCTATGCCTGCCTTACGTAAAACCAGGGATAAAAGGCAAGCTGTGTCTGGATACCATGGAGCCAACATGTTTCGGTGATGCTGAACAAATACACTTGATGAGCCATCGACACAGATAAGCCTCAGAGCAGGCTGTTGTAAACCGACAGATAAGCATTTCTTAAGGATAACAAGGCTGAGATTTATTTTATGCATTGTCAATATGCTAGAAACTTGAAAATGTTTACTTCCTATCAGTGCAATTTTTAAAATTGTATTCATCACTTTTTTCCGAGCAGAGAGAGCCAAGGTATTTTACAAAGGATTTTGGAACACAAATATTAAAACAACTAGAAGTACAGTAGATTACAACATTTAGAGCTGATACATGAATTAATCATGAATGAATAAATGAATTAATCATGAACAAAAAACTCATTAAAATAATTTTAAAAGTTTTAAAAGATTTTAAAAAGAGACCCCCTATTAAAACACCTTTTGGGACAAGCCACCCTAAAATGAACGGTCTTTGAAGGGGCAACTTGATTGTTCCTGGAATGGAATTCCATAGCCACCACCACCCCACACGCTGTTTGAGCCAAAGTTTGCTTGTGAGGGCATTGGGACTGATAAAACAATCTCCTGTAAATATCTTAAAAACTGAGTGGGGGAGGGGCTCATGAGAAAATGCAGTCCTTTTGATAACTTGGACCCAAATCATATAAGGCCTTATAGATCAAAAGTAGTACCTCGAGTTGCACCCAGAAAGAGACCAATAACCAACGAAGCTACTGTAATAAGGAATTTCTGTTCTTTCTTTAACCAGTTCCAGTCAGACCCACTGAAGTTTCCAAGTCCCAAACTCATCCTGAAGATGACAATAACTACCATCATTTGTGATAGAAAAACAGCATCAGGTGGAATCACAGCTGGGAGTGTATTCTTTGCACATTCACAAATAGACATGAGTCCATTCCTAGTTCCCATCCCTGTATTCCCATCCCTGTATATGTGATTCCAACATACTTAAGCCAGTTCCACATCTGACTCTTGGGACACCCTTTCCATAAATGTATACCTGTTGTAGAATTACAAATGATATCAGTAATTGCAGATCTAATAATTTGTTTCCAATAAGATTAAATACTCTTTTTCAATTAAACTTAATTAGATTGCTGAATTTGCAGCCTGTGCATCTAGTAAATGTACTTTGTAGATAGATATCTCAACATAGTCAGAAACCATCTATTTCTGAAGGCAAATGTTTGCAACTTAAAAGGAAGACACAATTATGCTGTGATTCAGAGAAAGCCTTCAGGTCTTGCTTTTCACCAGACATTCTCTTTTATGCAGTGTCTTAAATAGTTCTGGTTCTTACAATGCAGGTTGTTACATGAGAAGCCGCTGTGCCCCAGGGATGTTGACAGTCTTCTTTATTAATGCTTTTAATGTTACATTTTAAAATTATGTCCATGTACTGTGGTGATAATTTGTGAAGTTAAGTGCAGATTTTTGAACTTCTTTTTATTACATTCCCTTACAAAAGATTTCAGGTGAGTGTAAATGGTATTAAAAGGCTTATGAAAGCACCAGCTTCTCACACCTTTGCAGCCACTGCAATCAAATACAGGATGGAAAGAAGTGTGACATGGCTTGAAATTACCTACACCCGAATATTATTAGAGCAGCTGCATTAACTTGTTTATGAGTTTTTCCCTCTGGTGCCATCGTCTTGTTTCGCTGATGTTTGTGGTTTTAGACAAGAGCACTTTGAGTGCAGTCATTTAACAGAAATCATTTATATAAAAGTTTAACATATCTAGGGGAAGAATATGTTCCAGGTGAGGTAGCCAGTAATACCCAGCTCATCTCTACTTGTGTCTTAAGCCTGATCTGATACATTATTGGAATGTGTAAGAAATTGTGCTAGCATATTGTGTGGTGCAGGTCTCTTAGATATATCCTCCGTTGCAGCCCATGTCATATAGCTCACTGTGTTCATGTGGCTTCAGCATGGAAGCAAATGACCAGCTAGCCTAAGTATGGAAGATTGATGTGACCCATCTGAAATGCGATCTACCCATTTTAGAGATCATTCTATCTTTGTATATATATTCTTAATGCTGTGTGATCTGCACCTTAAGTACTTGCTTGAAGAGGGAGTATTTTTCAAAGGACCAGTGATCCACCAGCCTCACTGTGGCCCTGCTTGTCAGGAATTCTGAAGTGTATTCCTTGGGCTGTGCATTACAGGTATCCAAAGGGGAAAGGAGGGAGGTAGATATCCTTATCATGGAGACAGACATTGATTTGATCCCAGTAACTGGATTGGAAGCAAGACGGATGTGAGGTTCTATACTGTGGCAGAAGGAAGGAGTGTATTCAAAGCTTATCCCTGCCTCTCCAAGTAATCTTGCTTTGACCCTTTCCTACTTTTTTCTTGGTAGAGAGAAATACACAGTTCTGTGCTTCTCCTTGGACAGCATAAAAATACTTTTTTCGTACCTCTGTCCATGTCTTGTAAGTAAACAGGTATGTTCTCTTCCTGCCTTTCGGTTGTGGCCTATCTATCTGCTAGTACAGTGGTACCTTGTATAAAGGAATTAATTCGTTCCAATTGAAATTATGTTAAGCAAATTTTCCTTTATACAAATTCCCATAGGAATGCATTGAAAATGGAGTAATCCTATTTTTATGTTGTACAGATTTTCCCCATAGGCGATTATGTTAAACAAATTTCCCCTATCTCCGGAATTTTTTATGTTGTACAAATTTTATGTTATACAAGCTGTTTGTTATACAAGGGTCCACTGTATCTTGAAGCAGTGCAGAAATGGCTAGAATAGCAGCAGCTGTACAGTTCAAATAACCACATGCACCAAATTATTCATAGTGAAAATGGATTGGTGTTTTTTTTTTTACGTTATGGATTCATGTTATGATAGGTAATTAGTACGTTCTCAAATCTTTTCTTTTAAACATTTTTAAAAGGTCTGAAAGCTTTATATAAATGAAGAAACATCACATATAAAATGTTAGGAATAGAGAGCAGGATACTTGATGCAAAGCCATTATCAGTATAATTGATGTATAAGCATGGCTAGATAACTTTAAAGGAGGGAATGCAATTTAATATCCACAAGGATCACTGAAGCACTCTTAGATGTGGTAAACCACAACAGCAGGAAAATATATCTATGTCTCAGGAAAAAACATTTAAAAAGAGTTTTTGCTTTGGAGTCAGCAGGTAAGGTTACAAAAAGTGGAAGGAAGGAGATCAGAAAAAAAGAAACTTACAACATCAACCAATAACAGAATAATACAAAAAAAATTGTTTCCACTTCTAAATTGGTTTTATGTTGTAGTATTTGTAGGGAAATTGTATCTAAGTAACTATGACTGTAAAAGAAATGTTGGACCTTATTTCCATTCCTAAAAGCTTATCAACAGCCAAACAGACTCCTGTGGTTGGATTTCTCTTTCACCCCTTTACAGGATCATCTGTGAACAATTCCAAAACATATTGAGAAAGAAATTATCAGTAGCAGCATCTGACTATTTAAGCTAGCTTTCTATTTTGTCTTTTACGAAATTTCACTAGAACTTTAGGATTATTTAGAGTAGTGGCCACTCCAAGCATGAACCGAAGGACTGCATCCCCCTACCCACACCACTACTCTTGTATCTGGCCATAATGACACTTCACAGAAAACCTTTAGCATAGTACTCCTGAGCTGAGTTGGGTCTTTTTTCTGCAATACTGCCATGGTCTCTAAAGCTTGGCCACTGTAGAACCACTGCTCAGTGGTACACTGCTGCAATGTTCAGGTAGACAGTTCAAGATTCTTTCACTCTGCTATACTTCCAGGGTCGATAAAATGAATACCCAGTTCACTGGGGGATGTTTTTGTTTGCATATTATGTTGCAAACCTCCCAGAGAGTGATCTAGCACTATAGAGTGTCTATAAGTCAAGACAACAACATAAGCAGCTTACTGATATCCTAGCATTATTTCATTTTGAAGCCTGTTTACAAACCTAAGTGATGAGGAATCCAGGGGCAATGTTGCACAGTTTAGCTTCTGAATCAGAAGGTATACTGGAAAATGAAGGTGTCTTTCCAAAGTTTTCTGCTTGTAGGCTTGTAACTTATAGCTTGTAGGCTTGGTCATGGCTGTGGCCAGGGGGGCATTTGCACAATTAAGGCTAGTACGCAAGTTACGCCCCTTTACTGAGAAGCCAGCTCTGGCCACACTGACACATGCCCTAGTGACGTCCCAGCTAGACTACTGTAATGTGCTCTATGTGGGACTACCAATGAAAAGTCTCAGGAAAATTCAATGGTTCCAAAATGCAGTAGCCAGACTGCTGACTGGGGCTGGGTACAGAGATCACAAAGCAGCTCCATTGGGTGCCAATCAGCTATCAGGCACAATTCAAGGCACTGACCTTGACCTATAAAGCACTGTTCGACCTGGGTCCAAACTATCTCAAAAATCAAATCTCACAGTATGAACCAACTTGGGACGACTTGAAGTGGTATGCCACGGTATATAAGCAGAACACTTTACTTTGCGTTTTTCAGGTCGACAGGAGAGGCTCTTCTCTCCATCCCACCACTCTCACAAGTACGTCTCGTGGGAACCCATGAGAAGGCCTTCTCGACTGCTGTGCCCAGACTCTGGAATTTCCTTCCACTAGAGGCCAGGACTGTCTAATCTCTGTTGTCCTTCTGGAAACAAAGACCTTTCTCTTCAGGCAAGCTTTCCCTGAATGATGGACTACCATTATGTGTCTTTTATATGAATCTGTAGGTTCACATAGACTTTGTGTTTATAACTACTTATAACCTTATATCTTTAATGTAATGTTGTCTATTGATGCTGTAAGAAGTCCCTCAATTCCTTGTTCTCAATACTTGAACATGTCTTAATTGTATTGGACTGTATATTATCCAATACAATTACTGTAAGCTGCCTTGGGTCCTTTTCCAAGGAGAAAGGCGGGGCAAAATACTCTCAAATAAATAAATAACACTGGAAACAGGAAGCAAAACCACAGTTCTCTTCCATCAGGATCCCAAGAACAACAACTTGAACCCAATGTGTTTGCCTTCTGCAATTCATGCTGCAGTTGTTTTCAATGATTCCTCCGGAGCTTCTGAAACATGTTCCAGCTTTTCCTGGCTTGTATCCTTCTGATGTGTTTAACTACAGTGTCCCATCACCAAAGCTGAAGAGGAATTTCAAGCCATTAATAAAAGGTGTCCCTGGCCATCACTCATACCAGTCCACAGTGCCATAGCACACAATGCTATTGGGTCAGAATACACTAGAAACATTAACTCCACTACCCAAACAGAGGAAACCTTGACAGAAGCATGGAGATTTTTGCAGAAATTAGCAATTATCTCTGACTTCTTCTTTTCAGAATACAAAATACTCCATGTTGAAATAAACGACTGACTTAATTGGTAAAACAATAGATGCTTCTAAATCTTTCACACAAACAATCCATGCAATTTGTGCTAAGATCACACTACCCTGTCTCTGTGTGTGCACACACCATCTATACATGTGCACACACACTTCCTGTAGTGCAGCGGTGGAGAAACTTCAGCACAACTTTGGACCACAACTCCCAGAATTCCAAGCCTTTATTGCCAATGACAAAGGACTGAGGGAGTTGTGGTCCAAAACATCTGGAGTGCAGAAGGTTTGCCACCACTGCTATAGTGTAAATGCCATGGAATTAATACATGTCAAAGTAGCTTAAGATGGGAATGAAAAAAAATATTGGGTGAAAACAAGCAACAATTTGGATACATCAGGTGACGAAAGTACAGTAGATATTTCTACCTTTACCATTTTGGGCTGTTACTAACAGAAGTATTAATATCAGATCATTGTTGATTCCTTGACTGCCAATGGTTTGCCGCTATCACAATTCCCTACATATTATTTACTTAGCTGTTCTTAATGCCATAACTTTAGAATGTAAATACTTATATTCATTCTGTTATTATATTTTTCATCCCACCTATCTTTTGTTCGCTGCTGTCAAGCTTTCCTCCTATTTTCACTCCAATTTGCAAAACTTTTATATTCCTTAAGTTCAAGGGGTCCGAATTTGCCATTTCAATTAAAAATGTCATCTATCTTTATTAAATAATTATAAACCTAATAAATATTGAGGATTGCATCTATGTCAACTTTATTCCAAGAATTGTTTTAGGTCCAGAGGGATGATGACTGGCTGCAATCCAACTGCATAGTTAGGTTTACTTATAAGTGAATCTTATATTCATCACAATATCATGAATTCATGGCACTGTCTATTGCTTTAATTAATAAACAAGTTTCAATAGCATATTAGTGGAACCCAGCATACATGTAATTGCTCTCAAAAGTTTTGATCAACTGTATACTAGAGAGAAAGACAAAGAATGGGCACCTGAATCAAGCTAAGGCGTTTCCACATTAAAGGAATTTCCGCACAGTAGATAATGGGAAAGTTACAACCTGCCAATTTGGAGGGTTGGCAAATTAGCTAGAATTTACTCAATAGAAAGATGTATATACTTATGTACAACTGATATAAGGCACCTCAAAGTCCCCACCCCCCAATCCTATGCTGTGTACTTCAATCCTTTGCCATAGTGACCAGTTGATCAGATAAGAACTTCAGGGAAAGTATTGTCAAATGGCTTCTGAATATTTCATTTTCTGCGTGGCAATGCTAAGTAAGATGAAAGCACAAGGAGAAAATATGGTCTGACCTCAACCTGAAAACATATAAGCACATAATATACAGAGAACGTATAAGATTGGGATTTTTATTTATATTTAAACAATTTATCTCAGCATAACCCAAAATTAACTCAATCATCCACATAATTAACAAACCATCACAGGACTAGAATAATTACAAGAAGAGTCACTTAAGTAAGGTGAACAACTTAAATAAAAATAAAATTAATTGCATTAAAGAAAATGAAGAAAACTTAAGTTCTTAGGAGTTCCAAAACGGGCATGTTGCCTAAGGGGGAAAACCATTTTTTTATATTTTAATTTTTTCAAATGTTCTGCTTAATAAAACATGCTGTACTTCACAGAAAGCTAATCTGAAAGAGCCCAAATCTGTGTGGATCTAGTATTTACATCCTGCTTTTAACATACAAATCCTTCCATGGCACTTTAACAAAATAAAACTGAGAGGCACCAATAAAATGGTAATAAACAAGATCAAGTTCTCCATATACCATCTACAACTCATTTACTATCAGCTGGTCTTGTGGATGTCAAGAAATAAGACATTGTGTTCACCTGCATCCCCTCTCCTGTTCATTTCCAAGGAACAGCTGATGAGTTGACCTTGTGGTGGGAAAAGGATTAATAAAGATGGAGCAAAAGATGGTGCATGCTGGATTGCTGAAGTGGGTGTGGCAGACATAACTCATTGAGTTCAGGGAGTAAACACTGCTTCAGGCCGCTCTTAATCCTTTTATTGTGGTGAAGAAAGGGTAACTCTAAATAAAGTTGGCACTATAGCAAAGTCAACCCTGTGCTGTACTGGCCAGCTCTGTATTTGTTTTCAAATAAAGGGAAGTGAGCTAACTAAATTCAGCTATTCAATCATGTTACTCTTTTCAGCTTCTAGAAATGGTTCATGGGGACAAAAGCATCTATATTTTAACCAGGAACGCCACTTTTTAAAAACATTACAACAAAAGCTATATATTCTGTTTCTAGCAAGATTTTAACAATAAGGGGGGAACTGGTCACGTACTGAACAATCCATTTCACAGGAATCCAGGGGAATGCTTAATTATTCTTTAGCTACTTCTCTGGGAGTGGTTCTTGACTGAGGGAGGGGAAACAACACTCTGACAATAGGGAAGTCACATTGCTCAACACTGAGGAATTTGTTAATTTGTAGAGCTCATGCGTCAACTTTCATAGTACATGTAATTTAAAGTTTGCCTAGCTACCTTTAGCGCTTGGTAATCTCCCTGTGACCCTATTGAGTTGAGCTATTCTATTCTTCAAAATCTGTAATCTTTTTTTTCACTCTCCTCAACAAGTGTCTTTTTTTTTTTAAATGTCTTTTTCAGCATGATGGGAAAGTTTATGTTGTCAGCCCACATCAAAACCATCACAGAACCTCATTGGTATGATTTACACTAAATTTCTGCTTCAAGACCTTTGCCAAAACTTGCCTCTGATTGAGAAATGAATATTTTTAAGTTGCCATCATATGAACTTTTACCTCCATTGGATGCACAAGGATTTATTTCTGAGTAACCATAAGATTGTGATGTAAACATGCCCAAAGGCACAGTTCAGAGATAAGGTTTAAGTATATGCTTCATACTGATTCCACTGCGCTATGATTCCTTCCTGATTCTTCCTCCTCCCCAGCTTAGTGATATATATAGCAGCAGACAGTGCAGAAGCTGGAAAAGTACTTTTATACCCTGCATTATTCAAAGTATGTCAACCACATAGTGAAACTGGTTAATTATTGAAACTTGTTTGGGTAGCTAGTTAATGCTTCAGGCCACAGAACAATTACTTTCTGCCAGAAGCAGACCTAGTTTCTTTCATGTCAGCACCAAGGTCAAATATTTGAGATTGTTAAAAGAAGTCAGGGACAGGGATTCAAAGTGTCCTTTGTCTGAAAAAGCACTTATGAATCAAAAAGAGAACATTCATCACTTTGGTTTTTTGAAAAGCAAAAATCCCATCACAAACAGATCAAAACAGAAATCTCTTTTCAATTTGTTTGAAACTACTGCATTTCCTTTGGGGGGTGTGCAGAACTTTTCATTTAGATATTTGCGTTTTCTATCTAACCCATACAAGTGAGCAAAAATTCTATCACTTAAATGAACAAAACATATTTTAAGCCAATATAGGTCATACGTCTTGAACATTATCTTTAAAAATGACAGAATAAGTGAAAATTCTTAAATTAATACATCAGCCACAACTGAGGAACCCCTACAAAGTAAGTTCCTGCACCTTAAAAATGTCCAAAGCCCACTTCATAACAGCTTTGTTCAATAAGTATGATGAATCAGCAATAAGTAGTTTTAGAATTCTGCCTGGTAAGTATTAACTGGATGTTTATTTATAGGGTTAGCAGTACTAATTTGAGTGCACAACTAAAATGGTTCAAACATTTGTGCTTTAATGCATTTAAGGAACTGAGTTTTTATGGCACCCCTCATGTGCCTCCAATATCCCGATTTACAGGTCAGTTGTGTACCTGTCTATTTAAAAAAAAGCTCCATTCAGTTGAATGTTCTTTCATAGTTCAAGTGAAAGAGAAATCCGCACAATAGAATCAAGAATTATAACAAACCTATTGTGACTACCAAATGTCCCAGTGTTGTAGTTTTAAGTGGTATGGAGCTCAGAGTGACATATCTTTGATTCTTATGGTTTGAACTTAGGTGAATTGTGCTTATATGCTATCTCCATTATTATCAACATGTCCCTTTCGGCTGCATAAACACCACAAGGATTGCAGAGGTTCTAAGATGCAAGTCAGGATGAACAATTTTCTAAAAATGCATTATTCCTTGTCATTCAGTCATGTCCAACTCTTCGTGACCCCGTGGACTGGAACAAGCCAGGCCCTCCTGTCTTCCACTGCTTCTGGGAGTTTGGTCAAATCCATTTTGATTGCATCGATGACACTGTCCAACCATCTCATTCTCCGCTGTCCCTTTTTTCTTTTGCCTTCACTCTTTACCAACATCAGGGACTTTCCCAAGGACTCCTCTCTCCTCATGAGGTGGCCAAAGTACTGGAGCCTCAGCTTCAAAATCTGTCCTTCCAGTGAACATTCGGGGTTGATTTCTTTCAGGATGGATAGGTTTGGTCTCCTTGCAGTCCAGGGGACTCTCAAGAGTCTCCTCTAGGACCATTAGCAATATTCCTACCTACCCTCTTATTCACAACATAAAGCTTGACAATCTGCTCCTGTGGCTGAAGTGATACATTTATTTGTCTAAATCAGGGTAGGACACATTTCAGTCTACTGAAATTATTTCTTATACTGTGCTAGACTGTAGCTTTGGTAATCAGGCCGTGAAAGTCCTAAAGGCCAGCTGTTTGAAATTAAAGCTGAGAATATTAAAATTCCAACAATAAGCAAAAGAACAGTTCCACAAAGCCACTGTATAATATTTGCAGAAAAGGAGATCCAACAAAACAGATTGTTTATTTTGTAATCTAGTACAGCAATACGTTCATTTTATGGTTACATTAATCACAATCAGGTCATTCCACAGAAATAAAAAGGTTGACTCTGGATGCCAGTTGTGCCTGAAATGCTAAACATGTCTACTTAGAAGACAAAGATACTGGGTTCAGAGGAGCTGACTCCCAATTAACTGTGCTTAGGATTTTATCCTAGGTTAGGTACAGCCTCTCTGAATATCAATAGCACCCTTCCATCAGTACAGTTTTACAGTGAAGCATACCACATCTTATCTAATTTTAGAACTAAAGCAACTATTTTAAACTGCAAGTAAAAACTGTTCAGAGAATAAGACATTAAAAATACTAAGTAGCCAATGGGTCAGTTCAGTTTTTAAAAAAGTAATAAGACAGTGGTCATACTTTGGAGTCAGTCCAGATTGTTTTACCAAGAGGGCTACCTATCTCTGTCTCCAGGGGAAGAAAATTTCCACATTTCTTGAAAAGAAAGAAAGGCTTATGCAAATATCTTGGAATCCCAACTTTGGTCCCCATATGCTCTTGGACTAAAACTCCCAGAACCCTTCATGACTAGTTTTGCTGTTTAGGATTTATGGAACTTGTAGTCAAAGAACATCCTGGGACCCAAGGTTGGGAACTAGGCATACTTGAAGCATAGAATGGAAGCCCAGCATTTTCCTTGCAAAAATTAGGCCTTTTCAGTAGAGGAATAGGACCATACATACTGCCACAGTTGTACCTGTTAGCTCTGTTGAACAGCCAGGTCTGAAGGGACACTTTGTTTACATTCAGATGAATGCAGCTTGAATGGTTGAGACGACTGGGGAGCCTGAAAAGCACACCTTATTCTTCAACACATGGTCAAGGACTAAGATGTTCGAACTCACACATGTGGCCCTATTCCTCTAACCACGTGAAGCTTTCATATGTTCTGGCAAACATCTGATGTAGGCCATTTTGATCAGCCCCCACACATCTAGGAGATCTGGAAGTTGAGTCATGGCTACTGGACTTCTTTTTGAGAGATAGAAACGTTTCGCTGCTCATCCAAACAGCTTCATCAGTCTGAATACAGCTAGTGTGAGTCCTCCATCTTATAGTCAGTCAGCTTTGACCTCTTGTCACCCTGGTCCGAATTAGGCTCATAAGATGAACAATGGCCTGAATAGGCTCGTTAGGGAGGCAATAGTATCCATAGCCTTAAGGTGAACAATGACCTAAGATGCTGAAACATATCAATAAACTCACCTGGATGACTGAGAATCTTCACAGATCTAGGAGATCATTAAAATGCACTTTAGCATTATAATGTATTGAATAGTGGCTAAAATCCTGTAGTTTACTGTAGTGAATTACCCCAGAGTACACCCATTAATCAGTGCTGATTTACTGAGTTAATTCCACTACAGCACAGTAAATTACAGTTAGAGTTGACCCATTTGAATCAATGGAACTTGCAGAATTAATTCACCCCCCCCCCAATTGATTAATGTGCATACTGTACTGTTGTCCAATTCACTACGGTAAGACACAGGATTATGGCAAATATCTAGCTGGGCTCTTTTGCTAAGACAGAAAACGGTAACTGAAAAGAACATTGACATAGGAGTTCTGAGTACCTGTACTGTGTTAGGCAGTATCAACATTAAATATATATATAAAAAAATGAAGATACATAAATGGAAAAAATCTGCTCCAAAACAGGATTCACAATAGCAATCCTACTGATGCAGGATGCGTAAATGAGTTCCAGCACTCAAAATATTTTCAGTCACAGAACGAACCACATGTCTGGCTTCCTCAAACACTATTTCAGTAGTAAGAATACAAAAACAATAATTGAAGAGAAATAAACATTCCCTGCATGTACAGCTAAGAACTCGGCAGAAGGGTGTCTCCCAGACACTTCTCAAAAGATATTGAAGATATTGGAGGTCATCCCACCCACCCACCCACCCCCCAAAAATCAGTGGTAAGGTAAACATATCCTTTGGGCCACATCCAACTGACCCTTGCATGGGAAGCAGGAAAGGCTTTCAGGTCTCCTTGTGGCCTTCAGAGAATTAGATAATAAAACTGAAGGCCGGCCACCTTGAAAATAACACGTGATGCAAGTTGTACCAGATGCCATTTTCATTGGGTTTTCCCCCTTCAAAATGTGTGTGTATGCTTTTGACTGAAAATGATACCATGTTTCAGAAAACTGATTGGGAATCTGAACAGTTTTATAGAATCCAAACATATCTAGAACAAAATGGATGCACCAGCAGGTGAGATGACGATTTAGTTCATTTCACTGACAGCGTATGAAATTCACCACCACCACCACCTGTCCAAGACACTGGTGCCGAGCAGTGATTCTGATTGGACGTTTAAGTAAACGACATCTTCTTTCAACCCTCCTTATTCAAGGAAGATTTTCATTTTTAAAGAAGTTTAAAATTTCCTGTTTACAGCAAATCTTGGATTACTTACAGTTCACAGGATAGTCTTCATGTCTACCACGTAATTGGCACCAAATTATTTCTCTTCCTATTACACATATCCACATACACACAAATTTAGACAGCAACATGGTTCAGTTTTATATACATTAGAACACCAATCATCAGGTGCCAAAAGGAGTTCGTATGCTATCGTGCTGTCACAACCCAGAGTCCGAGTGCCACGTTTGCAGCTAAAAGTGCGCTGCCACCAAGCAATATTAGAAAGCCGACAAGCTCCCTGTTTTGTTTTTCAACAACCATTGGGCTAAGAGTCGCTTCCAGGAAGGAGTTTAATATCCATTGACCATCCAGAGCAAAGCAGGGGACTGCATTAATCACAGCCAGCGCTCCGGAGAGTGAAATCAGATATCTAGTCAAAATTAGTTAAAGGATATGAACAAGACTGTACATTTACAAACGTAGGCAGTGTAGTAGATTCTAACAGAGGAAATTTAGTATTTCAGCCGGGTTGCCATCAATTGTTTTGCCCCCAGCACCCACACACACCGCTGGTCGCCAACCATGGATAACTGAATCCACAGATGGTGAATCAGCGGATACTGGGGTGCTACTGTATATCACTTTTTCAATTTATACAGTATTACCCAAAGTGCTTTACAGACATCTGATGGTTAACAAGGCATAAAATAACAAGAGGTATCACCATCAGAACAGGCAGTTCAAAACAGGATAATAGTTGCTGCCCTCTGAGACTCTCCTTTGCGTCAAAAATAACATACAGTTCTAATTAGCCACACAAATATCAAAGGATACTTGCAAAATGTTTCCATGACCACAGGCAAGTCCACACTGAGAAAGTTGTGTCGAGGTATAAAACTGCTAAGGCTCACTGAAACAAAAAGAGGTTTTTAGAGGCTTCTTATGAAAGAGTATTTCTGTACAACTCATTTGTTATAATTGTTCATGGCAAATACAACATCTGTTTTGTCTCTCAACGGTATTAGCCAAGAATTAAGTCTTATTAAAACATGTCTCTTCATTGCTGAAGTCGGAGTCATAATTATCTCTACATTTTGAGAACATCTGATCTCAACACATGATGAACTTGTGGTTACTTTACAATCCAGTGTCTATAGTCTCTTACAATGGACAGTACAGATAATACTCTTATATCGAACAACCGCAAACATGATTGTGACAGAAGGAGAGGCAGAGCAACAGGAAACAGATTCCATTCCTACTGCTCACTGCTTGAGTGTTCACAATTATATGGTGCACGAGTTTCACTTCACACTGCCAGCCTGAGATCAGACAGAAATGCCTCAAGTACACTGTATTCTTAAGAGCACAGTGAGAAACGATTCAAGTACTGTATGTTTCTTATCATTCCGTCCTAACAGATCACTATCTCCTCCACCCAAGACTTGTTTTGAGCCCAAAACTATGCAGTAAAAAGTTAAAAAGAGTTCCTCTTAAATTGACATGCATTCGAAGAACTCCAAGTAAGAACACTGTCTTCCTAGTGAACCAGGGTTCATTTTCGTGAAGCAGATTTTATCCAAAACTCAAATATATGGCAGAATAAAGTGAAACCTATGTAAAGATATAGAAGTTGGGAGGAACAATGCTGCAAACTCTTATTTAAGTAGCTGGTGGTAACTCGTTCAGAAGCTGTGCAGCCAATTATCAGTTCACAAATGAATTCATGAGAAGTTAAATTGGTCAACTGGGCCTTGACTGCAGCCACTAGGTAAAAATGCTTCTTTTTAATCTGGCCCTTATTCATTATTCCTAGTGAGTTTTGCTATTTTTTTTCCCAACTCTCAAAAGGAACACATGGGTTTTTGTATCACTCCCCCCCCTCACTTCCTCAGGTCACCAGGGACTTGTAATCTCGAGAGAGCCAAATTGAGGGTGGGAAGGGGGTGGGTGGGCAAGGACGAGGCTGCATTGTTTGATATGCTTGGTGTGAAACCTTATCCAGGAATTTGAAACAGTCTTAACATCACCCCTGCCTCCTGATACCATCATCTGGTGTATTCGATCTCACCGAAACGATTCTCAGTGCCTGATAGTCCGATGTGTTTTCAAGGAGGCATTTCGCGACCTTTCTATTTAATTTTCTATTTTAATTTTCTCCCCCCCCCCCCCTGCCATCTACGCCATCCTCTGTGGAGGGTATTGTAAACCCCCCCCATTTTTACTTGTAGTCTTTTTATGCTTGGTGTTGTCTGTTTTTAAAGTGTACACCGCCCAGAGTTCTGTTGCGGAATATGGGGCGGTATATAAATGTAATTAATTAATTAATTAATTAATTAATAAATTAATAATAAATAATTAATTAATTAATAATATCTGGGAGTTGAGTCATGGCTACTGGACTTCTTTTTTGAGAGATAGAAACGTTTCGCTGTTCATCCAAACAGCTTCATCGGTCTGAATGCAGCTGGTGCAAACCCTGACTCTTATAGGCAGCTTTGACCTCTAGTCACCCTGGCCTCAATTAGGCTCATCAGATGAACTAAATAGGCTCGTTAGGGAGACAATGGTATCCTTAGCCTTGAGGTGAACCATGGGTGCTGAAACCTATCAAGAAAGGGTCCTTTCTTGATAGGTTTCAGCACCTTAAGCCATGGTTCACCTCAAGGCTAAGGATACCATTGTCTCCCTAACGAGCCTATTTAGTTCATCTGATGAGCCTAATTGAGGCCAGGGTGACTAGAGGTCAAAGCTGCCTATAAGAGTCAGGGTTTGCACCAGCTGCATTCAGACCGATGAAGCTGTTTGGATGAACAGCGAAACATTTCTATCTCTCAAAAAAGAAGTCCAGTAGCCATGACTCAACTCCCAGATAAACGCACCTGGATGACTGAGAATCTTCACAGACGTAATAATAATAATAATAATAATAATAATAATAATATAATAATAATAATAATAATAATAATAATAATAATAATAATAATAATAATAATAATAGACTACACCCTCTATCAAGATTGCATTTTTGGTACAATGCTTTGATAAAGATAGCTTGCTATTGAAAGTTATCCTTTTGTTTTGTTTTAGCAGTGATCAATAAAGGTATCACCTAGCCTACAGTACTTTTGCATTTGTTTTTCTGGTCACACGGCTCAACCCACTTTTTACTTCTATATATCTTTGTTAAGTTTTCCCTGAAGCATACCCACCTGTATACTGGAGATGCAAGAGGTGCCCAACAAATAGCATATCAGGTTGAGGAGGATGCTTCACGCGAAGGAACCTTGTTTGATTCTCCAAAGAAGGTGTCACACACAAGCTCGGAACAAAATCCTTTTGGCAGTCCATATTAGTTCTGCAAAGCTGACTGGCCTCAACAGCTTTTCGTGCTGGCAGACAAGCATACTGGGAAGGAATTTTTAAATACATTAGACTATGGACAGTGCACTTTACAAATATTTTCTCTTCATAAATCAAAAAGCTGCATGTCGCCAAATTAGGAGGAGAATGGAGGAAACTGTGTTCAGTATCCCAAATAAGGACATGCACATGCACATGCAGAATCAACTCCCCTTGTGGGTCTCCACGGTCAACTGGTCAAAGTCCTAATCTGTCACTATCCATTACACTGCACTGGGTACCTATGCCATTATATAGCTTTCCTGAAAAAGAGAATATTATGATATATTTTAGTTCAATACTGTATTGCTACAGTAAACAGAGAGCTAAATAATGTTTAAGTATATATTTGGTTTTTGTTTTGTTTTTTAAAAACCACACTCACTGTTTTCATAACCAGAAGGTGAGCCAAAAACTATAGTCCCCAATCCCTTCCACCTCCTTTTGCTAATGGGAACAGTCAATGACAGGACAACTGCTTGGGAGACTGAGACCAGCAAACAGCAGTATCCCGGTTCCAACACCAATGGCAATGGCAGGAGAAAGGATCTGATTTCCAAGATGGTCCTGCCTGGTTGGCCAATTGTCATGCTTGCTATATAGTGGATGGTGTCAAGCTCATCATGAACAGTGTGGCAGGTGGATCTAGTGAAGCTTCTTCATAATCCTTCTAGCCTTTGGGTTGTGAAATACAGTGGTACCTTGTATAAAAGAATTAATTTGTTCCAAATGAAATTATGTTAAGCAAATTTTCCTTTCTACAAATTTCCCATAGGAATGCATTGAAAACGGAGTAATCCCTAATCATGACCATTTTTATGTTGTACAGATTTGCCCCATAGGCGATTCTGTTAAGCAAACTTCCCCTATCTCCAGAATTTTTTATGTTGTACAGATTTTATGTTATGCAAACCGTTTGTTATATGAGGGTCCACTGTAAATCCAAAGTGTAAAAACTTTGAAACTGAACTGTTTTGCATCTACGCTCACTTTCCTACCTTTTAAAAAAATTAAGGAGAAATAATCAGAAGGAAAAAGATTAGCATATTCTCTTTCCCTTTTGAAAGAATGAGGGAAGGGATAGGAAAGTAAAAGATCAAGCATGTAAGGAGATCTCTGCATACTTCCAGATCTGCCTGTTTCATCTACTCATATATCAATAGATCTACTTTGGTAGATTTATTGATATATCTACCTATGGTAATAGAGTAGAAAGTTTTCAAGATATTGATGAAAAGCCCACACTAGGCCATTTATTTTCGCTCGCTATCTATTGCTTGGAGCAAATAAATAAATAAATAAATAAATAAATACATAAATACATAAATAAATGTATCAGCACATATGTTCCAAGCATAAATTAATGAGTTAATCAATCAGAAAACTTGTGAGGTGGGACAAGACGCAGGAGGACATGGAGCAGTTCCTAGCTTAAATTCATGAAGTCATCCGTTTGATATCGCTGCCTTTGCAATCAATGTATTTGTTCTTTCAGTTTCTAAAGAAGAGTATGCAGATAAATATCGCAAGGGCAGTCTGCATACAACCAGCTTCAATGTTTTAAAAGCTTGAACACCAAGATTTAAAACAACACTTGTAGTGGATGCTGAAACCACACATATTTGTGCTGCTCAGCTCCAAATAACATACCAAGTGACTGTTCAAATTATTGCTGTATGAAAAGCAGACATCTGTCAGGCTGTTGTTGTTACAGCACTCAGTAGTGCCATCAAGTCTTTTAAAACCTGAGAAGAAATGAAACTTGCCATTATATTTCAGAAATCACAGCTGAGGGTCCCCACCCACCCCACCCACTGTTTTTAACTGTCGGAGGAAGGCATAATTTAAGCTTCCTACCTGTGCACAGCAGTATTATTTCCTGCACTGAACAGACATGTGCGGAATTAAACCATGCTTTGAACATGTGGTGGTAAAAATGCCCCAACAGCAAAACCTGCATGTGGCACAGCCCAATTTACTTTGGTTCTTGCTCTATCAAGAACTTATCCAAAAAATAGTTCCCACCACCACTTTTGAAAATTACTCAAGCAGTTTGTAACACCACTGTACATTTTCATGAAAGGGAAGACATGTTTCTCATGAAATGCATGCTTTGTTTTAAACACAATTTAATGATACAGTACCATCAGACACAGTTTTAGAAAAGGCAGTCAGTCCACCACTTCTCGCGTAAAAGGAAACGGCTCTTTTAAGGTAACAATTTATCATTTTCATTTAATAAATTAATCCTTAACAATTTATTGTCCTTGTCAATACATAAAAACTTTCATGAATAATTATATATATCCTGGCCAATTAATTGGGGAAAAAATTTTTAGTCAGTAGTTAATTAAAACATTAAAAAAATTAAATAAGCCTCAACGAAAGTCATTTCTCAAATTTGCTATGGTGCTGAAATATGGGGCTCCAACCAGAGAATGTATTTAGAAACACCTCAGAACAGATATCTACAGGCCATTCTAGGCCTTTCAATTAGGAATAGGAATAGGAATAGGAATCTTTATTGTCATTGCCCCCTTGCAGGAACAACGAAATTTTGTGGTTGCTATATAAAACTCATTTAAAACATTTCACATAGACTTAAAAACAGGTACAACACATAATATGACATATAAAATGACTAAAATATGACATATAAAATAAGCTGACTTCAAAGTCCAGGATTTCCGTTCAAAGCCAATATCGCTCTAAAAAAGAAGCTATTTTTGAGATGGTTTGTTCTTGCCCTAAGTACTTTATATCTCCGTCCCGATGGCAGCAACTCGAAGAGGTGATGACCAGGATGTGATGGATCTCTTAATATATCTAATGCTTTACAGTGGCACCTGGTAGTATACATTTGTTCTAGGGTGGGGAGTGAACAGCCCACAATATTCTCTGCAATTCTTATGATTCTGTGCAACACTGTCTTATCCCGGAGGGTACAACTTCCATACCACACACATAACCCGTAAGTAAGCACACTCTCAATTGCACAATGATAGAAGGCCAGCAGCAACTTTTGTGGAAGATGGTTTTTCCTTAAGGTTCTCAAGAAAAATAGTCTCTGCTGAGCCTTCTTTGCAAGCCCCCTTGTGTTGACACCCCAGGACAGATCCTCCTGTAACTCAATGCCCAAAAATCTAAAACCTGTAACCCTCTCCACACCAGTCCCATCAATCACCAGTGGTTGAATATCGGTTTTCTGCCTCCTAAAGTCTACCACAAGCTCCTTTGTTTTCTTTATATTTAGGTGCAAGTTATTTATTCTGCACCACTTGGTCAGCTACACAGAGACTTCCATTTTCTGGATGGAAGCAGGCTTCTGATCTGTGAATGCCAGTGTACATATTCATGCTATTAAGTAGAGATGGGCACGAAACAAAAAAATAGCGTTTCGGTTTTTCATTTGTCGTTGAGAGGTCTGTTTCGGTTTGTTTCCGTTTGTCGCAAATTTTTGGAAAAAATTTGTACCGTTTTTTGTTTTTTCGTTTGTCGTTTCTACCCGCTTTTTGCGCGATTTTTAAAGCATTTCTGTGCGCAGGCATCCCCCAATGCCCCAGACCAGAGGGAAAACACTTTAAAAAATGGATGCTGGCAGAGACACAATATAGACTACGTATGCAGGGAGGCTGCAAAGGCAGCAGTGGGCGTTACCCAGGGTGGGTGCAAGGCAGCCGCAGAGTGACTGCACTGCGGGGCAAGGGAGGGTACTCACCGGGAGGTACGCAGCACACACACACACACAGGGAGGCTGCAGGACTGAAGCTACAGTCGCAGAGACAGCAATCCCACCCTAACTCCCACCAGAGACTGCAAGGAGGACGGGGGCTGCCAGAGCTTTTTATGCCCTCTGTGGCTGCCAGACCTGCCCGCCCAGTCTGCAACCTGTGCATGTTATTGGTTGAACATGATCACACATCACATGGCTTGCCTCCATTTTGTGGCTGGTGGCAACATCCATTTTAAAGGGGAAAGAAAAATACATCGCGATGGGAGAAGACAAAAACAAACGTTTTAAGGACCCCAACCCCCTGGTAGGTAATCATTTCAAATAATTATCACATTATCACTGCGTTTTTATGGATGTCCAGGGCGTTTTTTAACATTTAAAACAGCTCATTTCATTGCGCGTCGCCATTAACGGAAACGAAACATAACGACCACAATTTTCGTGGTTCTGTTTGTTTCGTTGCATTTTCATCACAATTTTCATTTGTCATTTCGTTACGTAACGGAACGACTAACGAAGAACAGAAACGAAAAAATGTTCGTTCCGTGCACATCTCTACTATTAAGTATTGGCTGAAATTGAAAAAGGGGGTAGGCTCTGTCCTAGTGTTAACTGCTTTTAGAGAGATGCTGAATTTTAACCATAGAACAATTCAAACTTGGAATCAGGAAATCCTTCAAATTATAAATGCTTATGATCTCTCCAAATTTTAACGAGGTAGCATGCTGTTTAAAGACGCACATCCTAAAACAAGATGTAAAAGCAGACCGCATTTCTGTCTGCTCATCTAAATGTACTCCTTGGTATGCCAAGCTACCTATCCAAACCCCATATCCACAGTACCTAAATAAAGTGACAAACCCGAAATGGAGAAATGCTCTTAGTACCTTAAGATGCCAATCTATGGTTATAGCTGTGGTCGAGGGATGTTGCCAACAGGTTCCTTTGGAAGACAGAATCTGCCCATGTGGTACAAATGAAGTAGAAGACCTAGCTCACTACCTATAAGGACTTAAGGGCAACCTTTTAAAGAGAGCTACGCCTGGATCCCAATAGATCTGATGCTTATCTGATAAACTTTTTACTGGGGGACAGAGTACCATATATCTCAGAAAAAGTAGGCTGTTTTGCTTTTAAAGTATCCATTTTAAGAAGGAAATGTATTGATAAGGATTCATCAGTTCAAGTTAATTGAGTCGTATCTCTTTGTATTAGTCCCGGCCTGTTTACAGATGGGTAATGTCTTTGTTTTAAACTATTTGAGTGTGTTCGTAATGGCTAAGGCCACACAAATAAATAAAATCTTTAATCTTTGATCTTTGAAATAAGCCTCAAGATATCATCATCTACAATGTAGAAACAACTGTACCTCTAGATGGGTAGCTTAACTGTTGTAGTACTGATGCTTTTATGCAATAGCCTGTCTGAGGCATTAGAGAAATCTTTGTCAAGCAGGAATTCCAATCCTCCACACTCTGAACTGAACAGTCTTCCAGACTGGAGACAAGATCACCAACAAAAAGGCCTCGGGGCCCATTAGCAGGAGAGTCCTGAAACAAGAAACAGTGAAGGTGAGGAATTCCCATTCACCCTGCCTTGAACAGTGCTTGATTTCTATTGTATATAGGCAACACGCAAGCATCAGGTTCATCTGTTCAACAATGGAGATGCACCAGCAAAAACAAGCCACTACACACATCAGATATTTGTTTCCACCCAGAAGGTCCAAGGAAGAGTTCAGCAGTTTTCCATTCAGTCACCTGTAGTTAATTATTATTATTTCGGCCAACAAACGAGTCACATTATCTACAGTTAGTTTCAGGCAAATCATCTTCAAACTCTAGTTACTGAAACTGGCCTATTTGAAAGTGTGACTTTGATGGTGCCTTTGCACAATTTCTGAGAAGAATATAGGTTGATTGCTCTCTTCTGCAGTGTGTTAGGAGTTTCCCAGCAGCATTTTGAACTGTGTCCCTAAAAAGACTTGTAGCCAGTAAGTACAACCAGGAGATCACACACTTTCTGTAACTGACCCTGGTCTACTGTCTGGCTGCCGCCTTCTGGACAACAAAAGCTTCTGAAGGTACACCAGATATCTTCATCCTTTAAGACAAGCAGTATTTTGTACTAGTCAAATGGGACCATCAGAGGGAACTCAGATAAACAACTTTAGCAAGCCTCACTGTATCTCTGAAGTAGCAATATCCCAACATGGTGTGTAGCATGTTCAGAGAAAAGTGGAAGAACTACAGGATTTGATTCTGGAGCTTACATGAGGGTGTAACAACATGTGGCTATCCAGATGTTTTGGAACTGGAAGTCACATCAACCATCACCAGCATAGCCAATGATGGAGGATGGCAGGAACTGCAGTCCAGTAACATTTAGAGTACTACATGGCCCACGCTTCTGGAATACAGGTGACTCTTGGTAAGCAGTTGGCTATTAATTACCCTTACCTCTGCTACTTCAGTGACAAGTGCCCCTGCACCAGTGTAGTAAAATGGGAAAAGAATAGCTGGCAATAGGAAGAGAACTATGAGGCTGGCAATTCCAAGCACAAAGTTGTGCCAGACTCCTGAAACGACAGAAACACAAAATGCTCCTGTAAACGTAAGAGCCAACTAAACAGAATTGGTCGAACTTTAGTACAGTGAACAGTTAGTGTGTGGAAAAAGAATAAATTGCATAGTTTTAGGGTCAAGATAAATGTAGGGTCTCAAAGACATTAACCAGAGTTAGGGTTGTACTTCAGAATAATTCCAAATATATGATTGAAATCCTGTTGATCAGCATACTAAGTTGCCACACAGTAGGTCCAGAGTAGGTCAGTGGAACTTACAGAGCAGATGACTCACCAATCCCCACTAATTCAATGAACCCACTCTAATTGTAATTTAACTACTCTAATTATGTTAAGCAAAGCATCCTTTAAAAGAAAGCATGTTAATACAGAGAACCTAAATCCCCAGCTAGAAGACATCCATGGAATCAATTGAACTTAGTAAGTGTTAATTCATGAATTTCTTGTTGATTCAGTGTGTTTACTGCAGTTAGGAGCACCAACTAGATTTAGATCAAGGGTAGGTAAAGAATTAAGCACAAGTCTGGCTTTGAATACAAAGGATAAACATAGGTATAGGAACAGGGTTGGTGCACAAAAATTAGGAAGTAATTAGGAAGAAAGGCAATATAGAATTTTAAAACAGTTACCAAAATCCCCTCAGCCCCACTGGGCAGATTTCTATCCATCATGCACAATTATGTTACACACTCCGCACAGGTTCAGTCACAACCAAAACAAAAACTGTCACTGTTGGTCCATGGGGAATGAAAAGACCGTAGAAGAAATTTAGACAGTCGCCTAAATTAGCCTTGAAGAGGGATCACATGACTCACATGTCTGGGGGCAGTTTTAAAAGAGAGAATAAATACTGCAGATTAACAATAAAGACTCTCAGCTTCATCATTTTTTGTGTACCACAGGTGTTCCCACAAAACCATCCTATGCTCCTCCTACATGGCACAAATAATGATGTGTCACATTCTGTTTATGTTTCAAAGGGAAAATGTGTCTGATTGACAGCTAGTAGCCAATAGTGGGAGCTGGACATTTACTACTTCATAGTTTGCCTCCACGTACTTGCATAATGTAGGTTGAGTCCCCATCTCCAATGTGGAAATGATAATAGGAATGCACCTTGCAAGGGTGTTGTCAGGGTGAGATGCAATACACTGCAACGTGTAATAACATAATGTGCTGTATACACAAACTACAATGAACACTCAAATCTGCTGTATACTACATACTAAACTGAGTGGCAGATGAGGACTTTAGAGAACAGAGTTTGAATCCCCACTTGGCCAGGGAAACTCAATGGTGTGGGTGGAACTGGTAAAGCCATCCCCTAAATTCCTCACTTGCTTAGAAAGCCCTATTAGGGTAACTGCAAATTATTTCCAATTTAACCGCACAGAACACCCCCATACACAACTCTTATTACTTACAGATGATTTCAGTGGGGCTTGCTTTCACGTGTGATCAAATGGCTGCCACACAAAACAGCTTACTATCAATAAACATCCGTAATTCTGTAGATATTTTTGTTCTAGAGTTATTTATCTGGCTCAACAGGGCACAGGCATGCTAGATCAAGATTTCCAGATCTAGCCAGAATGCTAGATCTGGAAATCAGTGCAAACCATGGGCAGAAGATACATGGTTTTCTCACCCATTCTCACCTGCTGCAGGAGAGACGCTGGCCCACTACTCTACCCTGTCTTCACTCTCACCAAGCCAGAATTCTACAAAAGTCTAGCTTGCTGTTGTCTACAAACGCAAAGCTGATCCTTTGGTTTAGTTTTAATAAAACATTTCATCTGGCTGCAGACATATTCTTTATTCGCAATTCTCTGAACAAGTTATTGCACAAGCCAAGAGTGATTAAATGCAAAGAGAGATCTTCACTATATGTTTTTTTTTCCATCATCCTGGTACATCAGTCATCACTTTCATTTCAAATCTATTGAGGGTTTGAGTTGCCATGAACAAAAACAAACAAACTGTCACTAAGGATTTGCCTATATTTCCATTACCAGCTTGCTTAACAACAATAATAATGAAAATAAACTCCTCCCTGGAACATTTCAAATCACATCTGGCTTAAAACTGAACGGGCTCATACTAACTAATCCTCCTGTTTATCAGTAAAATGTTCACAACAAGAGCTCGAATTAAATGGGTGGCTGAACCATTCTCCTTCTAAAGCTATCCCAACACACATTGCTTTTGTTTTATTTAAGTCAGCAGGACAGACTGTGCTCCACAACCATTCCTTTGGCCTTTCAAAAAACGAAAACACAACATTGCTGATCTAATTGTTCACGTAGTGCAAGAAGATAATTGACTGCAAAAGAATTAATAGCACAGGCACTGTTTGTACGCCATGCCAAGATTCTGTTATATGGAGATTGCTAAAAACAAATCAATAAAACTAATTAATGTTTGGACATAACATTAAAAATCATACTTGAAAGAGTGCAAAGGGAAGAGACATAGCCCAATCAAGAGAGATTGGAGCCAGAAATCATGCCTGAGATGGCATGCAGGGAGAAAAAGGGAACATCTGGACTTTTTTTCCTCTTCATATAATAGGTACAGAGGGACCCTGATGGCTGCAGCAGATGACCAATATTTAGGGATCTCTCCATCTGCAATGCAATGGGACTAAGACAGATGGTGAAGATTCTGCAGTTCGTCTTAGAGTGTGTTTGCAGGACTGGACTATGGCAGGGATGGGGGGAACAACCTGCCCTCCAGTTGATGCAGCATGATTCCCAGTACCCTTCTTTACTGATAATACTAAATAGGGTTAATAGAAGATGCAGCCCAACAACCCCCAGGAAACCCCCACAGTCCCCACCTTGTATCTATATCCATATCAAGAGATGAGGAGTACTATAGATGCGATCTGTTGGCAGATCAGTGTCCGGCAGTAACGCTTAAAGTAGCCAGCTTCTGCACAGCAGCACTAGCTTGCAGGCAAGAATCAGTACCTTAACCCTTTAAATATAAATATGTATGTATATATGAATATGTATGTATTACGGTTAGGGTTATATTTGCAACAATTATCCTATTTATTTATTTATTTATTTATTTATTTAATGCACTTTTATACTGTTCCTTTTTCCATAATGGAACTCAGGGTGGTTTACAGATTTACATTTATCTCTCCTACAGTTGGCCACACTCAATGCATATTACACTTGTATCTGTCAAGTTTTGTTTTTGTACAGTTTTGCTGTCGATCTGCACTGTTTCTGATGTGTTGATTGTATTTTGTTTAAATAAATAAGTAAAGTATATCCACATCTGCTGGCACTCAATGAGATCAGAAAGATAGGCACCAGAAGTGGTTATATAAAGCTGTGTTCCAGGGAATGAAACAAAAAAGTCCTTCTTTTAAGTCCTTATTTGGTTATTTTTAAATGTAATAACGTGTAGGGAGCAAAGATCAAGATTTCGCCTTCAATCACACCACTAACTTTTTCCTAATTTGAATATTTCCAACTTAGAGAATAACAAAAATTCTATATTCCTTGAAAAGGTTTATATTCTTTTTTTGTGGCAAGTCAACTTGCTAGTCAAAAGGGATTGACTGAAACCATACAAGTGGATAGAAAAAAACATAGAGCGGATAATCAAATGAAACAATATACAGATTTAGGGACAACATGACGATAGAAACAAGTCTACAAGAGGCCACACTGATTATCTGCAGTTATAGGAACAGGGAAAGAGACAACTTCCATCCAGCCTCCTGAAAAAGGCTAGATGTAGAGTAACGTTTTCCTTAAACCATATTTACAAGGACAAAATTGCTAAGCAAACAATTCCACTGGGAACAGCTTAGAGAAAAAGAAAGAAACCCCATGATAAGACCTCCCCCCGCTATGGTTCTGGATCATGGTCATAATCGTATTTGGAAAACCAGAAAGTTTACATGTGAAAGTGCCCAATATAAAAACCATCCTCCCCTCTGAGTGTATTTAGTATCTCATTCCCCAAAAAGGTTTCAGGCAGCTATGAAGCTGTAAAGCTCATTGTATCTCTTAGGAAAAAGGGATCAGGATACTTTTATCCTCCAAATGCTTTAGACTACAGCACCCACAATCCCTTATGAATGGCTATGCTAGCTGGGGCTTTCGAAGCTGTCCACAAGAAAAGAGGGCCAAAGGCTACCTCCATCCACCTTAGGAATACATTTGTACTAGTGCAGGAATTTACATGCCCTGCCTGTCAAGTCTCTGTCCTAAAAGATTTCCTTTGGAACAGTGACATATTCAAAACTACGCATAACACAAACTAGGGTGCAGCATGACTATGGCAACTGGTTTACCTGCGCAAAATATTCTTAGCTGCTGGACTGGAGAAATTAGTTGCAAGTGGGTGGTGAACAGATCCACAAATGCCCCTGGATAAACAATAAATATAAAAATTCCAAAGCCATTGAACCGAACCTGCTCTCTAAAAAAGAAAGGAAATAAGATGTTTTTGCAAAATTGTAATTATAATACAATTTTATAATATAAAAAAATACTGTAACTCAAATTTATAAATATGCAATTTAACCTCAAATACTGCAAATACTGTATTATGCCAAACAAACCATAGCTAAAGTAAGAACAAATGCTCTTAGGGATAAGCCAAACAAAGAATTAGAATCCTCCTCCTTGTTATAGTGCTTTATTTGCTTTATTTAACCACAAATATAAAAAGTGCTTAACATGTATTAGATCATTATAATCTTTACAACAACCTTACAAGGTCAATCAGCATTTTAATCCTCTACCTGGTGGCAAGAGGTCATATAATGGTTTCTCTAAGGCCAAGAGGGGAAAAACAACAACAACCCAGGAACTTCTTAGTACAGTACATCATTCAGTCTTGATGCCATTGCACCATATCACTTATCTGGAAGAAAGGGGATACTGTATGACAGGAGAAAGGGTGAAGTACATCAGGTGCTAGAAAGGTGACGGGAACAACAGAAAGAAAAATGGGCTGTAGGAACCCTAGAGTTAAGAGATATGCCTGAAGGATACCAAACAAAGGACAGGGTGACAAGACAGGATATTAACAATTGATGTTGGCTGCCACAAGAATATCAGAACTGCTTTTATCACCTGCCTGGAGCTTGGAAAAATGTGCCCTTTGGGTTTCAGCTGCAAGAAGTCGTGCTGGCTGGAGACTTCTGCAAGTTTTAGTCCAAAAATGTTGTTTCACCTACACTCTCTCTCTCTCTCTCTCTCTCTCTCTCTCTCTCTCTCTCTCTCTCTCTCTCTCTCTCTCTCTCTCTCTCTCTCTCTCTCCTATCTGCTTCACAGCACACAAGTGAAAAATGGGAACCCTTTGAAGCCTGCTCTTCCCAGCTTGGTAGGTCCCAAGAGGTGTTCATTCTCCTCAGTATGGCACCCTTTCATGGCACCCACATGCTGACAACACAGGTGCAGTAAATGGAAGAAGAAAAGGGTGGGCATGGGGGAGGGTGGGAAGGGACGGGAACAGTTCAACCCACTGAAGCTGGAAGGCGGGGGGGGGGGTCCGTTCAGAGGCCACAACACCAAAGGACTTTCCACTCAAGGAACCAAGCAACACTCACCCAAAGCAACAAAGCAAAAACAAAACAAAACACAAAGACAAAAAAACTGTGGCACCTTAAAAACTCACTATTATGTTTTAACGTGCACTTTCGTAGTCCACAAAAGATGCCATGCGCTTTGGTCTTGTTTTGTTTTTGTTTCCCATTGGATTTTCCCTGATATACTCGCACAGAATAACACAGCTTCCTCTTTCAACAGAAGCACTAAACATTTCAAATTTCAACATTTCATTACCCTATTAAAATTCATTGTTTAAAATGAATCTCTCTCTCTCTCTCTCTCTCTAGCTCACTTGCTTTCCTCTCTAAGTCCACATGCTACCCTATTCACCAGCAATATATCGCCGCCACCCTCACGCCCCCAACAAATAAGGCCTTCGTGTCGCGCAAAAAGAAGAGAAGGGAAGAAATGGACGGCATTACCGAATAGCTGCCACCCCATGGCCGGCTTCATGTATGACACCACTGATGAGGATTGCTATGAAGAAATAGGACAGCTGGCTGATGGGAAGATTGACACCAGGCACCTGGTTCCAAAGACACAAGACACACAAAGTACAAGCAGTGGCCCCAATGACAGGGTTTTCTGAACCCGGCTACACAGCTGTTTAGAAACCACACCACAAATCCCTTACCTTGCTCTGAGGTCGCCAGAGGGGGGGGGACTCCAACAAAGAAGCCTCTGACGTTACAGTTCCTTCTCCCTGGCACTGGCCAATCAAGAGCTGTGCGGGGAAATGCATCATCCCACCTCCCTGTCTGATTGGCCAGCGCCAGGGAGAAGGAACAATGATGCAGAGGCTTCTTCCTTGTTGGAGTATAGCCCTGTGCGAGCCCAGAGCAAGGTAAGGGATTGTTTGATTGCGTTCCTCCAATTCTGAAGCCAGCTGGGCTCCCATGTTTCATTTCGGAAGCAGACCACTTCCAAAACAAAAAGTCCATCTCTAGTGTATAACCAATGGCAAGGATCCAAAATCATACAGAACATTTCAATGATGTGAACCTAGGTCTCCTTTACCAAAGTTTACCATTTTATCATTACATCACACTCTTGTACTGTAAATTGTACTGTCGCAAATGAAAGATTGTGTGCTGAGGAGGGAATGAGCAGTTGCCCACAAACTTGGGTTTGGTGGGGGGAAAGAACTGCATCACCTGGGGTGCCATGATGATGACTCAGGACAGTGGTGGTGAACCTTTGGCACTCCAGATATTTTGGACCACAAATCCCAGAGTCCTTTGTCACTGACTTTTTAAGCTTAGAATTCTGGGAGTTGGGGGTCCAAAACATCTGGAGTGCCGAAGGTTTGCCACCACCGACTTAGGACAACCCATCACGAAGCAATTCGCACCCATCCCAAATCCTTATGCTTATCCCCCCCTTTTGGTCAACCCCTTTTCAATTCATTGAAAGGAATATATTTGTACCAATAAAATCTAAGACAGGACCTTTATATTATTTGCTTCAAAGCTGGAGAATAACTTTCTATAAGTAGTGTTATATCCAACCTCATTACCACTCCACATTCTGATGACCAGCCTTTTATTTATCTTTTCCCAGAAGGCTGCTTCTACTTCTGATCTTTTACACACTGTCTTTTTGCTACTAACTTGTACTTTTGGCCTTGGAAATGCGACATAGAAATGTTTTGAGTAAACAATAAAAACAAAAAAAGAGAATTATCACTGAAAAGCTGTTACTTTTTCCAGGGATATTGGTAGTAAATTATATTTGACTGCTTAATTTCTACGTATAGAATTTAAACTCACCACAACCTGCAGCATCTGATCATTCTGACCTGTCGGAGCGTCACTCAGCATCTGCGAAAGTGTCTGTATCAGTGTCTTGGCAAGCAGAATGACAGAACCAAACATAGCCGCTATGCCGAAAATCATTCCAATGCTAAACCTTTAAAAAAAAAGGTTTCAATGCTGTCAAAGATTATCAGTGGCAGATTGATAAATTTTGAGCATTCTTTGCTGAAAAGAGCCAAAAAGAAAACTGAACCCCTGCAATCATTTACAACTGCAGATGTCAACAACTGCATCAGGATCAATGTTGCAAACTCAGTCAGAAAGTTCATCATGTACTAGAATAACATCTTCATCATCTCACTTCCCCCACACAAGGAATATGTCTGCTGTTATTGTAGGATCGCTTAAGTCCTTAACATTCTCTTTGATTCAAACACAAAAGGGTATTCTACTTAGCTTCACTATATTACGTAAGCAGTTTATCCCAGAAGGGTGACTCCTTTGACTGACAGGATACAAAAGAGCTTCCAGTAATTGTCCCACATAATTCTGAAACAATACCATAGATAAAGGAATCTGGGCTTCCATCTTCCCCAATTGTAGAACTGGCGGTTAAAAAGAGACGTCTGCCATCGCATGTGGAATGGAGAGACAGTCAAGCCATGGGATATAAGCCAGTCCTCATAAGATGCCTTCAGAGAAGACGACGACTGTAACAAAAGAACATTCTGATCAAAAAGGAATGTTAAGGGTTTTCAATCTAGGTCTAGGACTACACAAACATTTCTGTTGCATTTGTTTGCCCATTTCCTTTTTAATATACTGTAGTTTTCTTTGCTCTTCTTTTTGCATTGCATAAGGACCTAAGAAGAGGCATACTGGATCAAACCAAGGCGTTTATAATCTAGTATTCTGTTGTCTGCAGTGGCCAACCAGATAGATCCCTGTAGCAAGCCTTTAATTTTGTGATAAGAACATAAGAACAGCCTTGCTGGAACAGGCCACAGCCCATCCAGTCCAGCATTCTGTCTCACACAGTGGCTCACCATTTGCTTCAGGGATAAAAGGAGGGAAGGTACCCAACACGTGGAGGAAGGCAGAAATAACAATACTATTAAAACCACAGAGGGACCCAAAGGAACTGGGTTCCTATAGACCAATAAGTCTACTAAATCAAGATTATAAGATTTTTGCCAAAATAATGGCAAATAGGCTTAAAAATATTATCCCACAATTAATAAAGGAAGATCAGTATGGGTTTGTGAAAAATAGAAGTATAGCCCACCCAATTAGGAATATACTAAATGTATTAAGTCATGGTCAATGTAAGAAATTAGGACTACTTAAATTAGATGTATATAAAGCCTTTGATACTCTCTCTCACGAATTTCTATGGTGTATAATGACGAAATATGGTATGGGCCAAAAGTTTATAAAAACAATACAAGAAATCTATAAAGATAGTTCACCGTAGTCCGAATAAATAGTGAGCACACTGAACAATTCCCTATTACAAGGGGAGTAAGACAAGGCTGTCCACTCTCACCCTTTCTATTTATAATGGCAATAGAACAATTAGCCGAAAGAATTAGAAATTCAGGAAGGATAGAAGGTTGTAAAATAGGGAAAGAAGAGATGAAGATCAATCTGTTTGCGGACGACATAATTATAATAATGTGTAATCCAAAGGAAGGAATTAAGGAAATTAAGGTGATATTAGAAGACTTTGAAATAACTTCAGGTTTAAAAAATAATATGACAAAATCAGAAGTAATGTATCATAATGTGAGTTTAGATGAAAAAAAAGAAATTAATAGACTAATTAAAATAGGATTGGGAGTGAAGAGATTTAGATATTTAGGTATAGAAATATTTCAGAATATTAATAAAATAGTGGAAGTAAATTACAACAAAGTTTGGAAGAAAATAATAAGAGATAAGAAAAGATGGAAAAGGGACCCTTTAAATGTAACATCTAGAATTAGAAGTGTACAAATATTTTGGTTACCAAAATTAATATACCTATTTCAAGTCCTACCATTGGAAATCACCAAACAAAGAATAGAAAAATGGAATGTAAAAATAAGGAAATGGATTTTTGGCAGTTCAAATACTAGAATCCCTAAAAGTACAATCCATAGACATAACTCAGAATTAGGGTGGGGAGTACCAGATATAGCAAGCTACTATGAAGCCTTTCAGTTGAAAACATTCTTAGAAATAGAGGGCGAGAACTCTAAATGGGTCAGATTTGAAAACGAGGCAAACAGAGGGGTAGGAAAATTTGGTATATTTACAAATAAGACAACTAGAGAAGATGAATTAGAAAAGGGACCTAGGAGAAACACTTTGAGAATTTGGAAGAAGTGGCAACCAAAATGGTTAAAAGGTATATCAAGATGGGCACCAATAGAAACATTAGAAAAAGATAATACAGATCCTGGATGGTGGGATTTACTCAGGCAAAAAGGATTTAGAAGAATAAAAGATTTGTACAATGGAGAAGTGTTAAAAACAATTTCAGAGTTAGAGAGGGAAATAGGCCCACAATATTGGCTAAAAATAGCTGGCCTATATAAGAAGGCTTATAAATTAATCGAAGAAAGGGATATAGGTACAGAAGAACCGATAGAAGAAATATACAGAATAATGAATCAAAATAAAAGAGGATTAGCAGGTGTCATATATAAGAAAATGACTACGGACAAGGATCATGCAATTAAGCAATTACAAAAAAAATGGGAGATAGAAATGCAAATACCAGAGCAAAAAACTATAAGATTAATGAATGGAATTACTAAAATAAAACTATACAAATTTAAGGAATTAGAATTGAAATTTTTTACTAAATGGTACAGAACCCCTGCCATGCTAGCAAATATGTTCTCAGGTCTAAATCCCAAATGTTGGCACTGCAAAGAAACAAAAGGATGGTATTCTCACATGTGGTGGGAGTGTTTGGAAGTTAAAAAAATTTGGGAAATGATTGTTAATAAAATAAATAAGTTACTCCCAGTAAATATAAAAATAGATGCTGAACTAATGTGCTTAAGTTCAATTGGAATAGATATAATAGAAAAGAAGCAGACAGAACTACTAAAAGCAATGGTATTAGCAGGCAAAGCAGTCATAGCGGCAGGATGGAAAGATAAGAGCAAATGGACTGAAAAGAAATGGCATAACTATTTGTTTGATATCATTCAATCTGATGTAATTTTCATTATCGACCAAGATATGCCGTGGAAAGACAAAATAGAGAAAATCAAGGAGAAATGGACTGTGTACCAGAGATGGATAGAGAAAGAAGAGATCGAAGACGTTCGGTGGAAGCTCCAGACCTTGTGCCCCTGGCTGAGAGAAAAAGACTGAAAATAATGAAATAGGGGGAGGGGGGATGACAAGAGGGGAAAAATGTAACCTTAAAGATAAAAAAATGTATAATTGAAGAATGTTATCAATAAAAAGACAAAAAAAAACCATTTGCTTCAGGGTATTTCCAAACAGATGTCTTCACCTGCTTACAATTCCCTGCAAATGGCATCGAGAGATATCCTCTCCAACCCGGAGGTTGTCCTTAGGCATCCATAATGATAGCCATTGATACACTTGTTCTCCATGAACTTGTCCAATCCTTTCTTAAAGCTGTCAAGGCTGACAGCTATCACCACTTCTTCTGGCAGGGAGCTCCACAGACCAGTGATCCTCTGGGTGAAAAAGTACTTTCTCTTATTTGTTCGAGATCTAGCACCCAAACCTTTCATGGAATGCCCCCTAGTTCAGAGGGCAATAGGGAAAAGTTTTTTTCCTTATCTACTTTGTCCACACCATGTATTATTTTATAAACTTCAATCAGGTCACCTCTTTGGCGCCATCGTTCAAGACTGTAGAGGCCCAGCCGTTGCAGCCTCAGATGGTAAGGAAGGTGTTCCAGTCCCCTAATCATTCCGGTTGCCCTCCGCTGCACTTTTTTAATTTCCATAATATCCTTCTGGAGGTATGCTGACCCAAACTGTACACAATACTCCAGATGGGAGCTCACCATATATTTATAAAGAGGCAAAATGACACTTGCTGACCTATTTTCTATACCCTTCCTAATTATCCCTATCATTGAATTTGCTTTTTTCACTGCTGCAGCAGACTGGGGTGACACCTTCATTGAGCTGTCCACCAGGGCACCAAGGTCCCCTTCCTGGCTTGTTGCAGAGAGTTCAGACCCTATCAGTTTATAAATGTAATTGGGTTTGGGTTTTATTTTGTTTTTTGCCTCAACATGCATCACTCTGCACTTGCTAATGTTGAAGCTCATTTGCCACTGGTTTGCCCACTCCCCCAGTGTCAAGAGAAACTAAAGGATCTAAACCTGAAAGTAATATACAGTATTATCATAAGGAGTTTTAACCACTGATAACTTTATCCTCCCTGAATTCCATTTAAAAGCTTTTTAACGTACCCGAGCTCTGTTATGCTCTCCTCTCTTTTAACTGTGGTTTGTTCTTTGAGCCAGAGAAGAAGCAAAATTGTGAAAAATGAACAAAATATGGCACTGTACATATTCTGTGATACTGGCATACTGCTGCTTACTTAGATCTACACAACATCCCTGCCAAGACTGTAAGTGTGTGTACTAGAGATGGGCACGACTTGAAAAAAATTTTTTTCGAGTTGTCGTTAGTCGGGCCAGTCCCATTTCGGGTCGTTTCCGGTTTTCGCGAAAATTCGCAAAAATTAGTCGTTCGTTTTTTCGTTTTTTCGTTGTCGTTAGTACTGGTTTTTTGGGGGGGAGCGGGCTCCTGGAGGCACCTCTGTGGGGTGGGTGCCTCCTCTGGCCCGCTATATAGGGAAAGTGGGCTCCTGGAGGCACCCGTGGGTGCCTCCTGCCACTAGGAAGGGGAAGCAGGCTCCAAGAGACACCCCTCTACATGGGGGTCTCCCTTCCTCACCTGCTGCTGCTGCAAAATGCTATGCAATAGCCATATGGATATTGCATAACATAATGTGCAGACGTGAGACCAGTGTGAGAGTGATAGGGTCATACCCACCCTTCACAAGGCTCTGGCACCACCATGTCTCACACAGAAGGGAATTGTACTTGCTGCGTGTAGTGCAATGCAAGCAAGTAGATCTGGCTTTAAGGTGGCTTAGTGCAAGAGCTAGGGTTAGGCTAGTGACGGGTAAGGTTACGGTGGGCTAGTGGGTTGCACCTCTGGGTGCCTCTCTGACCCACTAAGAAGACAGTCTGTGACGTATGGGTACGGAGTCAAGGGTTAGGGTTAGGGCTAGGGCAGGTTTTAGGGGGCTTTTTGGCACATCCCAGAAGTCTCCATGGCCAAGTGGCCATGCGACTGGTGGGATGGCTCCAAAAATTTGCATGGTTGTCCACTCCCACATGGCTGGCCACTCGGCCAGCCCATCATTGCGCAGGTGTAAAAAAAATAAAATAAAATCAAATCAATGGAGGACAGAGGAGGAGAGGAGAGACATTTTGTTGCAAGAAAAAACCCACTGCTACTGTGAAAAATCTGGCAGTTTATAAATTTTCGCGTGTTTCTGTTGTGCTTGTGTGTTTTTGGACCACGATTTCAAAAACAATATTGCATTCGCCGCCCCATTTTGGATCCCCCGCCCGCACCGCATGGCATGGCGAAATGGCGACTCGAGTCCGGCTGCCCAGGACGGGGGGGAGGCGGGACCCCCCCCTCCAGAAACCACCCCTCCGGTAGGTGCCCTGCGCCCTTAGTCAAGCAGGCATTTTTCTGCCTGCTTTTTTGGCCCGGGAATGGGTGGGGGGAGAGTTTAAAAGTTTTTTCCTGTGCCGTCCGTGCCGCTTGCTTGCGCTTTAATTGCGGCGGCCGGCGGCGAGACTGGGCTTTTTGCTGGCTGCGAGCCTGCGGCGAGTCCCACCAGAGCAGCCCAGGACGGGGGATGAGGGGGGAGGCCGGGGACCTCCAGAAACAACCCCTCTGGTAGGTGCCCTGAGGCACGGCAGGCATTTTCCCGCCTGCTTTTTGGCCGGGAACCGGGTTTTTTTAACTTTTAAAAACTTTTTTTCTGTGCCGCGTGTGGCATCGCGCGATCTCGCGATGCAAGGAACGAGCACGACAAATCAGAACAAAATTGTTCGTTTGTCGGTTCGAGCTCGAAGTCTGGGGGAGTAATTCCCGTTACCGTTTCCGTAGAGTAACGGAACCGAGTAACGGAAACGGAAACGGGAATACCGCTAAGTCGTGCCCATCTCTAGTGTGTACATAACAGGGAAAAGGCCTGCACCAGAAACTGCTGTTTACATCTGGAATCTAGTAAAGAAGTACCAACTGTGATGGATGAAATCTTTCAAGGGCATTCAGAGGGCAATAAGCACACTTGAGTTGATTCCCTGAAAGGCTTTTTTTTTTGTCAAAGCCAGGCACACACCAGACAAGATGTTAACTTCGGTTAGCTACCACAATTAAGAAGGGTCCTCCATATGATTATGAAGGATCATGCTCAGATTATTGCGGTCAATGCACTCAAACAAAGAATGCTGTGTTCAGGAAGTCCAGCAGTTGGCAGTGGTCTTTAATAATAATAATTGCATGCCATCAAGTCAGTTCTGACTTATGGTGACACTTCCCAGGGTTTTCAGGTAGAGGGTATTCAGAAATGGTCTACCACTCTCTTCTGTGGGCATCCTGGGCCTGTGCAGTTTGACCAAAGCCAAATAGAATGGTTCTTCCTCTACCCTTCTTTACTGTTCTCTTTGTAATTGGACACCATGATAGCATTCAACAAAGCTGGAGTGGCATCTTTCGTGGGCTCTCTTTCTGGTATTGTCCTTGCTGTTGCTGAAGGCAAATTAGGATTCACACCCCGGTCAGCACCTCTTTACCTTGTTACCATCAGGCAGAAGATATCGTAGTATAGCCTGCCACACCAACAGACTGAAGAACATTTTTTATCCATGGGCTGTCAGACTGGGAAATAATCCCAGGACAAGTATAGAAGAACTGACCTGTGGGCTGGCGCATTCTGTGTCAAGTACACAGGGTGCAATAAGACTGAGTGGTTGCTAGTGGGATGGGGGTGGGGTGGGGGTGGGGGTGGGAAAGGCAGGTTCAGCCAATTTCATTGTGCACATGTTGTACATTGACAATAAAGGTATTATTATTATTATTATTATTATTATTATTATTATTATTATTATTATTATTATTATTATTAGGAAAATTCTTTGGTAAATACTGGAAAAGGTCACATTAACATTAACAGAAGGAAAGAATTCCTACCCAAGATTCCACAATCCCAAGATTCACTTGGTAGTGATCCACCATCTCTGCTAATCTCAAGTTCAGCTTCCCTGCTCTTAGTTCTGTTCTCAAGGCCAACCTGAGAAAAGGTTCTGCTCTTGCTTTGCTAAAATTGTTGAGTTAGAATTGAAGCTTAAGTTGACCTCTTTTAAGCCACAATATTTAATCTTACACACAGAAACTAAGGTTTCAGTATCATCACCCTGTACTTGTTCCTAAGTTCTGGCTCCAATCAACTTTTCTTTCTTTCCTCTAAATCTTTCCCAAACACGACCACTCCACCTTTCTGCTTCTTCACCTAAAGCTACCATTGTAGATCTTTTCAAGCTGATCTAGTAAGACAGAGGGCAATGTAAACTTTGCTGCTCTGCTGTATTCTCAGGAAGTTCATCCCAACCACTTGGCAGCTTTTTACCTTACTATTCTCCTTTCTATAGGAGAAAGGAGAATGGTGGAAAGGTTGTCCATGCCCTGTACCCAACGGCCAGGTTCTTCATCCTGTTCCTGGATCTACAGACCCCACCTACACACTTCTTTCTCTTTTCTCTCAGAAGCACTGCAACCCACAATTGGCATCGGCCCTGGCCCAACAACTTTTCTGTATCTGAAGTCATGGGGCCCCGTGTCTGCAGCATGGCTCTTAGAACTTAGGGTTGACAGAGCTCAGGACTCTGGTTATGGTTTCCCAGGCATCCAAGTGGGAAGATAAATCTTAGGGTGAGCAGAGAGAAAATATTATTATATGTGAGGTAGCTTTAAAACAGCCATTCTCAACAAGCCCTATATAGCCCCTAGGCATATATAGTCCCTGACATATTTAAAGCAAGACAGACTGAAGAAATGTGAGATGACTTACTGACACAATAAAGGGCATATATTTTGTTTGATACAATAATCAACAACAAAGAGATATATCCTTGTCTGATTAGAGTCTTGGAAAGCAGGCAAAGACTTTTCTTTTCAAGCTGGCTTTCACTTAATAATTGGAGGCCACAGAGGAGTTTTTAAATGGATTGTTCTGCTCTATTGTCCTAATTTTACTTTTTTAGCACTGATTTTATTTACTGTTTTTAATATAATATTTGTTTGGTTATTTTAAAATATTTGTATACCTACTATATAATATCTACTGTAACTAGATTTTGAATGTTGTTTGCTAACTGCCTAGAGTTCCTTTGGGAAAATCAATGCAGTATAGAAATATAAAAAATAAAATTCACAATTTCAGAAAATTAGAATAGTGTGAAAATGCTCAATATTTGAGGCTCAGAGTGTCCCACTCTAATCAGTTAATGAATCCATAACACCTGCAAAGGGTTCCTGAGCCTTTAAATGGTCTGTCAGGCTGATTCAGTAGGAATCACAATCATGGAGAAGACTGCTGACCTGACAGTTGTGCAGAACACCATCACTAGAACCCTCCATAAGGAGTGAAAGCCCTAAAAGGTACAGATTGCAAAAGAAGTGGGATGTTCCCAAAGTGCTGTATCAAAGCACATCAATAGAAAGTTATGTGGAAGGGAAACCTGTGAAAGAAAAAGGTGCACAAGCAGCAGGTATGACTGCAGCCTGGAGAGAATTGTCAGGAAAAGGCCATTCAAAAGTGTTGGGGACCTTCACAAGGAGTGGACTGAGGATGGAGTTAGTGCATCAAGAACTAACACACAGAGATGGATCCTGGACATGGGCTTAAAATGTCATATTTCTCTTCTCAAGAGCAACTTTTGCATCTCATTTGGAAACCGATGACCCAGAGTCTGGAGGAAGAATGGAGAGGCATACAATGCACAATGCTTGAAGTCCAGTGTGAAGTTTCCACAACCTGTGTTGATTTGGGGAGCCATGTCATCTGCTGGTGTTGGTCCACTGTACTTCATTAGGTCCAGGGTCAACGCAGCCGTCTACCAGGAGATTTTGGAGCACTTCATGCTTCCTTCTGCAGACGAGCACTATGGGGATGCTGACTTCATTTTCCTGCAGGACTTGGCACCTGCCCACACTACCAAAAGTACCAAAGCCTGGCTCAATGACCATGGATTACTGTGCTTGATTGGCTAACAAACTCACCTGACCTGAACCCCATAGAGATTATATGGGGCATTGCAAAGAGAAAGATGTGAAAGACCCTATTGAGGCAGTAATGGATGCAAAGGGGGCCCAAACCAAGTACTGAGTACATATGTATGCTTATGCTTTGCAGAGATCTGATATTATTCTATTTCCAATCCTTGTGTTATTGATGTCATGTAATATTCTAATTTTCTGTGATTGTGAATTTGGGGTTTTCATAAACTGTACACCATAATCATCACAATCATACCAAAGTAAGGCTTGACATATCTCGCTTTGCATGTAATGAGTCTATCTCATATATTAGTTTCACCTTTTGAGTTGACTTACTGAAATAAATGATAATTTGCACAAAAGTCTAATGTTTCAAGTTTCACCTGTGCAACACTTTAAAAAAGAGATGGGGGGGGGGGAGAGAAGCGAAAAGAACAAGTGGGGCCATCATTGCCAGCTGGAACAAGATAAGAAGTAGAATGTTACTACTAGGGGAGTCATCTTGCACATGCCCTATAATACGCTAGTTAAAAGGTGGTAGTGGTGGCAACAGCGTGGGGAAGACCGTGATGACTTTTCTGCACAAGCCTAAGCAAGAGTGCAGGACCTGGGAAAACTCTGCATATGTTTAGTAGATGAGATCAACCCCTAGAAAAGCTGGAACAGTTTCCATAGACACGGGGTCACGAAGAGTCAGACACGACTGTAACAACATAACACACACAACGACTAAAAATATTATACTCTTCTTCCCACGGATTGCTGTATAACCCAGGCAGCAGTATTTCCCCTGCATTTGGGGCCCAATTGCTCCCAGTCCACTGACCCAATCAGGTGGCTCAGAAGTGGCTTCTGCCCTTCTCCCAGTGACTGCCTACCCCACGTCTTTGATTCCACAAGAACCCACCCCTGTGACATCATAAAAGCCACACTTACAGCTCAGGGTTTGGCCATAAATTACTGGAGAAAGGATATTTATGTTGCTTATCTGGGGGTATATGTGCTGGCGAGAACAAAGTGCACACTCGACAGATGGTTGAATACATTAACCCAGGCATGTCCAAACTTCGGCCTTCCAGATGTTTTGGACCACAATTCCCACAGTCCTTTGCCATTGGAAATACAGGCTTAGAATTTTGGGAGTTGTGGTCCAAAACATCAGGAGGGCCAAAGTTTGGACATGCCTGCATTAACTTATTAATCCAGCAATATAAAATACTATTTTCAATGAACCAAATCACTTAGATGTGTAGGATTCAATTAATAGCATCTTCTTTGCATATGCTATAGTAGTTTATGGAAGATGGCTAGTTGTTCCTCCGAAATCAAATTATGCTCTGCCATGTCCTGCCTGTATTTAGACCATCTGTTCTGTTCTATATGATCTGTTCTATTCTCCCCATTTATTTGTGGACTGTTGCTTGCTGTAAATCTTTTTTTCTTTTTAGATGCTGTAAATCTTTTTTTCTTTTTAGATGCCAATCTTTTTTTTTTAGATGCCAATTATTGATTGACTGACTTATTGTTAACCTAGCAATCCTACTTAGAATCCCTTCACTCTTTGCTCACCCACAAAGTTTTCCCTTCTGTGTTAGCTTCCTCCTTGTGAAGCAATTGGGTTTTACCTGCTGAGTTGTTTGCAGTCAGTTTGTTCCAGCAAATATAACAAAGCGTTCTAATACACTTGAAACATTGTAAGCTTTTTGTGCATCCACTTTACATAAACTATCTCCCAGATATATACATGGGATCAGACATTATGGCCAATATCATTTGACAATGATATTACCCACACTGGCCATTCACACGAACAGACATCAATTTTTTTATATGCACTAGATAGCCTCTACCTATTTTCTGATGGAAGATTATATGTCCACAAACCACCAGAGCTATAAGGCACCACGAGAAATGAAAAATACGCTTTTTGATATATGGGGCGAGGATGGAGTTATCTTTATAATGTCAAGCGGGGAAAGGTGCATGGCTGTCCAATACTGAACATCTGCACCTGATGAATTTCTGTCTTGAAAGGACGGGGGTGGGGACAAACTGAGGGTCGGGGACCCCCATGCTATTACTAACCCCTGCTACACGCCGCCTGGGGACAAAGCTCGTACGTATGGACAGCGCGGGGAAAAGCACACTGCCAAGTCCCGCGTTGAATCCACGATAGAGGAAGTCCGTGCGAACCCGCTACTGCATCTCGCTCGCATCCACTCCTGCTTCTTTAATAGGGTCCTCTAACCTGAACCCCCCAAATAGCTTAACTATCATTCAGAAAGAAATCACTTCCCTCTATAGGGGCTGATGGAGAAAAGGCGCCCGTCCCCCCCCCTCTCACCTTTAAAACCGTGTCGGCTAAATAGACAGCACTCCAGCCCCCCAGCACGCAAACCACGACGGACATCGGGATCATGCTGGACGACGGCACTGAACGAGCCACAGACTTCACGCCAGGGGAATGTTTCTTTGCCGGCTGGGCCAAAGCAATGCTCGGAACTGCGCGCCGCCGGCCTCGCGTGCTGAGACGGAGACTTCCGGAAGGAACACCAGGAAGAAGGAGATCGAGGGCTAAGAGCGCCACACTCGGTCCAGACTTCAGGTTCCCGTTTGCAGTTGGTTGAATTCTCCCCATATGGAGGGAATAGTTAGGGCTCGAGTCGAGCGATGGATCAAATATATAGAATACTTCAAAAAACGTGGCGTTTTCATTCGATGCATTGTTTTGAAATACTTGTAACTGTAGAGCGGAGAAGTGCAAAACAAAGGGTTTTTTTTTCTCCGTTTGGCGATGTCCACAAATGTTTATTTCCTACGATTCGTGCACTTCAAACAGCTGCAAAACAGGAACGTTGTACACGAAAAGGGAGACTACAAATACGAGTTGGCAAAGTCAAAATCGTCTCTGGCTGTAGTATTTCTTCTACCTGTGTACTGTATCTGTAATAGCACATGAGTGTAACTTACGCGGATGCTAGCAATTGTTACAGTGCCTTGAAAGCATCGCGTCCCCTGCTCCTACCCAAAATAAGCGTGGGAGAGGAATACGTTTTGGAGCAGACAGTAGAAACGGACCACAGGGTTCTTATTTTAAATCTCGGTTGACAGGCACAGGTGCAAAATAATCCCACCCGCCTACCCCGAACTTGTAATTGAGATGCACCAATTGCGTGGAGACACCGGTTGAATTTCTACCTGTTGGCCAGCCTTTTCAAATCACAAGCTTCCCATGTTGTTTTGTTTTGATTAAACCCTCCAGGCTCACCCGTAGATTATAAACTTCTTTGGGGAATTAATTCCATATACATTATTCCGTTACACTCCTCTCCTCCTTTTAATTCCGTCCTGTATTCTTATTGCGGGCGTTTCCACCCTTCCCTCCCTCCCTCTTTCTTTCTTTCTTTCTTTCTTTCTTTCTTTCTTTCTTTCTTTCTTTCTTTCTTTCTTTCTTTCTTTCTCCTTCCAGGATTGGGGGGATTCTTGAAAACATTAACTTCCAACTCCTCAAGAGGGCAGTAGGTAAGTGGTCTTTAGATCTTTCGCCTTGGGTTCTCCTATTGAGCCCAAGAGACTTTTTAGGAATAAGAATGGAAGAGTGGTGTGAGAAACCAACCCACTGATACAATATTGCTCATTTATTGCATTTAAAAAAAAACTAAAGTGCCCCTTCATTCCCCTCGCTTCAATGACATTTATTCCATTAATCTTGAGATCCCAGAAATGCTGCCTAGTTGAACAAGTTTATTTAGTAGCTAGAGATGCCATTTCACTGTTCACTGGAATATTGATCTTGAGAATGAAGTGTTGTGTGAAGAAAGACTGAGTGGCTGTACAGAAGTTTGTTTGTTTGTCTAAAATATTCTTATCTTGCCTTGGCAAGTTGTTATTATTCTCCTTAAAAGGGATCCAAGGTGACACATCAGTAAAAAACAATGTTTAAAAGCTAAAAACAGAAGTATCCAAATATCAAAAGCAAACAAATACCATAGTAAGGGAATAAACAAAATCAGCACCAAAAACACATGCAAAGCAACAAGGCACAAAAATCCATTTAAGAAAAAATCCTCTCACATAGCCCTTTCATTAAGTGAAAGCCTTCCTGAAGAGAAAGGTCTTTTGTCTGCTTGTGAAAGGAATGGGTCCAGCATGGCCTCCAGTGGGAAGGAGTTCCAGAATCTGGGAGCAGTGACAAAAATGCCTCTCTCGCCTACAAAATACAGCTGTTCAGATAGTGGTACCAAGTGAAAGGGCTCCCTTGATTATCTTAACACCCAGGTAGACTCATAAAGGGAGATGCAATCCTTGAGATAGCTTGGACCAAAGCCTTTTAGAGTTTATAGCAGGGTTGGCACACCTGTGGCACAGGTGCCAAAAGTGGCACTCAGAGGCCTTTCAGTGGGCACCTGACATCTCCCCTTCACAGCCACCTGTATTCAAGTTAAATTGCCGTATTGGCACTTTGCAAAAAATTAGGCAGGTTTGAATCAGAGTTTGGGCACTCAATCTTTAAAAGAGGCATGTCCAATCTTCGGCTCTCCAGATGTTTTGGACCACAACTCCCACAGTCCTTTGCCATTGGGAATACAGGCTTGGAATTCTGGGAGCTGTGGTTCAAAACATCAGGAGGGCCGAAGTTTGGTCATGCCTGCTTTAAAAGGTTTGCCATCACTGGTTTATAGGCTAAGATCAGTTCTTTGAATTGTGCCCAGAAACAGTGGACCTGCAGTAACAGGAGGGCTATTTGATCCCTATAACCAGCCCCAATTAATCTGGTTGCAGCGTTTTGGACCAGCTGAAGCTTCCGAACGCTTTCCAAAGGCAGACAGTGTAGATGATGTTACAGGAATCCAGCTGGGATGCAACTAAGGCATGTGTCACTAGTGCCAGATCAGAGCTCTTCAGGAATGGACACAGCTGGCACACTAGTTCAATTAAGCAAAGCAGGCCTCACCTAGTATATTTTCAAAACAGCACTGCATAAACCCAGCATGATATTATGATATTGATGCATTGGTTAAGGGATTATTTTTTTAAGAAAAAGGGAGGAGTGGGGTTTCTCCATCCTCTTTTAATGTGACAAGCCAACTAAAGTGCCACACGAGTGTCAGTGGACCCACAGCTCAATTTGGGAGCTAACTAGTCATCCACTCATGATAATCAGCTGTCAAACAACATTCAAAGTGCTGATCTTAACCTACAAAGCACAAAATGGCCTGGGTCCAAGCTACCTCAAAGATTTAATCTTGCAGTATGAACATGCTCGGGTGGTAAGGTCATCAGGAGAGGCCTTCTTCTCCATCCGCCACCTTCACAGGTGTGTCTCATAAGAACACATGAAAGGGCCTTCTCTGTTGCTGCTCCCAGACTTCAGAAATCCCTCCTGCTGGAAGGCAGGACTGCCCCATCTCTGCTGTCTTTTAGGAAGCAGGCAAAGACCTTCCTTTTTAGGCAAGCTTTCCCTGAATGATGGGCTATCTACTGTAAGACCTTTATATGGACTGCCATGCATGATTACATTGACTGATTTCCTACGAACACCAGTGCTTTCCATGTTAGTTTCCACCCCTCATAATGGATTTTTTCTTTTTGCCTGTTCTTTGTAGCTTTAATGTTTTTTAATGTTCTAAGTTGCCTCCTCTAATTCCCTGTTCTTAACTTGAATATGTCTTTGTTCTGGGCTGTATATTATCCCTTATTATTGTAAACCACCTTAGGTCCTTTTCAAAGGAGAAAGGTGGGGGTAAAAATATTCAAAATAAATAAATACAATTAGAAGTGTTCTAAATTGCTCCCAAAAACCCACAGTACTGTGCACTCTACTGTACTAGAAAGGAGCAGGACAGTTCTTAAAGTGGCAGAATGAATTCATCTAAGTAGAAACATGCAGATGCAGTAATTTGGTTCACATCAAAATGTACCAACAGTGATCCAAACAGACATTTATATACCTATCTGGGCAGGCTCAAAAACACTGTTGTAATCAAGTGGGCACTTGAAATAATTTCTTTAAGGATGTGAGAGGCAGATGTTCAAGAGGTGAAACACTTTCTGGCTACTTCAGAGCCAATTGTGGAAGATTCAGGCAAGAAATTAAAGGACTATGGAACCAAGATCAAGTCATCCTCCCTGCCTTCTAATTTCAGTTAACTAGAGTTGTTCCAAAATCTTTGGCTATAAATTTGAAACAGTTGCTGAGAGTTGCTGATTTTCTTTCTAGAAATTCTAAGAAGTTATGACTGCACTAATGCCAGTTTAAGGCATCCTGGTATGATATGAGAAAGTATTGGCGAGGGGGGAGGATTTCGTGGCAGGTTGTTGTAATAATATAGTTATTTGTCACATAAATATATCTCCAAATTTTAAGCACAAGACAGTTTGATCTCAGTGTTATTTAAATCCAGGCCAAAGTGAATGACTGTGTTTGTTTGAGTTAGCATGGTCACCACAAAAAAGCAACAAGACAGCATCTGTTGACCTTTTCAATCAACGGCTAAAATTTAGACTACAGGAATTACCTTGATTGATTATGCCAGAATTATGAAGTGTAGCCTTTTGTTAAGCTGCTTCTGCAGCAATTACATGCCTTTGAAAGATCATGAACATGAAGGGATGGACACAGTTATTCTGATCCTTCTATTGTTACTCAGTGTTTCACTGAAGGTTAGAATCAGCTCCCATAGTTACTTGCCATTCCTACTAACCACTGTTGTTCTCCATTTCTCCTTTAGCCAGCTGATTGATTAGTTGATCAGTCTGTATACATATAGTATAGGCAGAAGAAGACCACAAGCATTTTGTGTGCTTCCTCACATTATTAAGTGCCAACCCTCAGGCCTGGAGCAGCTATACGTTCCACAGAATTTTGTGCATGCTTTCAGATTGAGATGTTGCAAATCAGAAGTCCGCCTGTCATTATTTGCTATTACTTTATATAATCTAAAGTTGGAGTGTCCAGTCCACAGTCCTTATAGGAGCTATTCTCAGACCCCAGTACCCACTTTCAAACAAGGATATAACATGAACAGCTATTTTTCAGAAGCGTCTCATATTTTTCAGTTTGGTCTGCTAAAAATGTGTCAGCCCCCCGCCCCTGTCCCCCAAGAGGGCCATATGGCCCCTGTAAAGAATGGCTGGTTTAAAGCATTCATGTATTATCTTTCTGCCCAGCAGATTCCTAAAAGCAAACTGCAAGATATTAAAATTATTTGTAATGTTTCGAAAATAGGTATAAAACAATCTTTAAAAGTAGATACAAACAGGTCTAAAGGCCATTTTAAAACAACAACCAACAAGGAGAACAAAGGCTTTTTGGAACAGCTGAGTTTGAGCTGGCTAAAAATTGGAAATTCAGTAAGGACGAAGTAAGCCTTACTTTTCTGTGAAAGGAGTTTCATAAGTGAGCTACTGGTATAGAGAAAACTTTGTCTCATATACCCAGTGACCTAGTATCTCAAAGTGGTAGCTGGCGAAACACGCAACAGATTAGCAGATATGAAGTCATCACTCCCCCACCATTGTTATTTTCCTTCACAACTACCAGATCCATCTTTTCAGAACAAAGCTTAAAAGTAAGGTCTGACATTTTCTACATTACTGCACACTGTCCCTCTGTAGTTTCCATTAATTATACTGCAGTTTACGGAACCACGCTTTAAAATAACTGAATACCAAATAGGGGTCATAAATCATTACTATGTGTGAAATGCAATCAAGCACCACTGTTTACCCCTTTTATCTTAAAGCTTTGCATGAATATTTTGCCACGTGACCTCTGTATTCTAATTCATACACCTGGAAGAAGTGGACAATGATTCACGAAAACATACATTAAAATTTAGTAGTTAGCCTTCAAGATGCCACAAAGTATTATTATTTTTTAAAAATTGTTTTGTGTTTCTTATTGAAATGCATGTCTAGATTCTTTTAGGAAGTGTGACTATGTTGATTGTTATGATGAATAGACATGGGCACGACTAGGCAAAATTGTCGTTTCCGTTTTCGGTTCTCGTTATCGTTACGTAACGGGTAACGGTAACGAGAATTACTCCGCTCCAGCTCGAACCCGAACTGAAAAAGAAAAATTGGGTCTGATTTTTCGTTGTTGTTCATGGCATCGCGGCGATCGCGCGATGCCAAGCAGCACAGAAAAAAAGTTTTAAAAATTAAAAAAAAAACTGATTCCCGGACATAAAAGCAGGCGAAAATATGCCTGCACCTACAGAGGGGTGGTTTCTGGGGGGTTCCCGGCCTTCCCCCCCCTCTCTCTCTGTCCTGGGCTGCTTACACCAGGCTGGGGGGGGGTTCATCCTCGTCGTCTCCATTTGCCATGCGGTGGGGGGATCCAAAATGGCGACCGCAATTTTTCTTTTGAAATTGTAGTCCAAAAACCCACCAAAGCACCACAGAAACATGTGAAAATTAGGTATTTCAAATGCCTGAATTTTTATAGTAGCAGCAGTGGGTTTTTTTATAGCAATAAAATGTCGTATTGATTTTATTTTATTTTATTTTTATTTTTATTTTTATTTTTATTTTTATTTTTATTTTTATTTTTATTTTTTTACACCTGTGCACGCGCAATGATGGGCTGGCCATGGGATGGGACCATGCAAATTTTTGGAGCCATTCCACCAATCGCATGGCCAGGTTTCGCTGAGACTTCTGGATGTGCCAGAGAGGGCATAAAAAGCCCACCAACGGCAGTACGCCAGTATGCTTTCCTTCTTAGTGAGTCAGAGAAGCACCAACGAGGTTCCTCTGACACACTAACCCCCACCCTAACATAATGTTCTTAGTGAGACAGAGAAGTGCCGGTGAGGTTTCCTGTCACACTAACAACCCCAACATAATGTATAACGGCGGCTACACGTTACGCTCCCTAAACCACTGTACAAACGACAGACGACAAACGGAAACGACAAATTTTTGAAAAAAATTGCGACAAACGGAAACGACCCGAAACGGGCCCGTCCCGACAAATGACAACTCGAAATGTAATTTTTTCTAGTCGTGCCCATCTCTAATGATGAACATTTGCCTCTATTTACCTCTTGTTTACTGGGAGGATGACCAACCTCCAGCAATGCACTTCTCAGTACACTGCTGAGAAGTAAATTCCATGTGCTGCACCAGTGACATCTTTGAAGGACCAGCTTGAAGAACAGCACAGATATGGAGACCCCCCAAACACATGACAGCAGCTATGCCCCAGGAGAACTGTATGTAGCATTCCAGAGCTTTTGTGTGTTGTGTCGTCACAGTCGTGACCGACTCTTCGTGACCCCATGACCATGGAGTTTTCTTGGCAGGAATACTGGAGTGGTTTTGCCAGTTCCTACTCCAGGCGCCTACAGCACCTGGTATTCCCTGGTGGTCTCCCATCCAAGTACTAACCAGGGCCGACCCTGCTTAGCTTCCAAAATCGGGCGAGATTGGATGTGCTTAGGGCATCTAGGGAGCTCTTCCAGAACTTTTAGCCACATATTTGGACTTTGGGAAAATATTTCTTTGGATGTAATAGGATATTATTGTCTAATGATTGTTTTTAGTTGCCCTTTTATAGTTCAGGTTTGACTGACTATGGGGGAACCATTTGGCAAAACAGTCAAAAACGAGGACTCAAGTCTTGTGTGAGGTAGGTTTGAAAGGAGAATCAGAAAGAAGATAGATTGGAGTCCTTTGCAGGCAGATTTCACTGCTATATTGCTCTTATAGTAGCAAACATATTTTAAATATGTCACTGAATGTGCTCTCATACAGCAAGACTCAACAGATGCTTCTAAAGGAGGCTTTTATTGTACTATCATGTGAATGTTTGGATGAACATGTTTCCCCTTTGGTAACTTTCTTATCATTTTATGCCACTTCTTTCATTTTTTTCTTATCATGGAGAAATCCCTTTGGGAAATGTGGAATTAGCAATGCATGTCGAGGGATAACAACAACGGTAGACCTCTATCAGGAAGTACGCTATCTTGGCAGTCACAAAATGACAAACAAATGAAAAGCCATGTTTTTCCCCCACACATTTCCATGGGACCTCTGGATCAAGTGGTTTGAGGGCTGCCTTATATGTATGACAACATGAAGAACATATCTACTGTCTTCGCTTTGCCTTGTATGTATGATCAAAAGTTAAATAATTATTATGAAATATTTCAGTCTCAGCAGTTTTGGAGGGGGAAAATGACAGTGTAATATTACCAGAAGGTGAATTCAGTAACTCTTCTCTGCTTGACACTTGAGCCTCGATTTTTCACTGGGAGGGAATGAAGTTACAGGATGGATCTGACTCTATATTTAGGAAGAACAACTGTAAGCTATGAAAGGAATTCTCTTTTACACTTGGCTTCTAAACTCAGCTCTACTCCAGCACTAGAAGGGTACTCAGTAGTATAACGGCACAAAGGACTTGGGCTGTTTTACCCCTCCAGCACTAGGAAGATCTCAGCTGACCGAGGACGTTGTCTCACTCTCCATCGAAAGGAGGTGTACATTTTCACTTTCCTGGCAGTTTGGAACTTTAACTATAAAACAAAACAGGTACATAATGGAAGCTAAGATGGGATGGGATGGACTGTTTTTAAAAAAATTAAAGGTTGATCTGGGAAAAGAAGGTAATACACAGCTAGAAGTTGAATGAATGAACTAGATTGCCCTTGATTTTAACCCTTGTAAACAAGAACAGTAATGTTAAATGCAGGCTGTTACAGCAACTCATTTATATTTTTGTATCAAGAGTTCTAAAATTATTTGAAAATAAAAATATGGTTCTTATACTTAACTATAATCATAAGAGTACCTACTATTTATGTGCCAAGTGGGTTTTTATAGAAACATACCTTGCACGGCTGGCTTTTTGAAAAATGAAGCAAATGCATGGCGTTGTTCTTTTCTTTGTAGTTCACTTGAAATTGTTTCGTATAAGCATTTATTGATCTTAAAACCAAGGCAAAGCTGAATGGGGTTATAATGCCCATAATAGGAACGCTAATTGCCTTGTGAGCAGTAAACTTTCAACATGGAGTTTTCTTCTCCTGCTTTCAGTAGGAGCTCAATTCCCAGTGGTGTCATTTTTATCTAGGCTGCGGGCAGGGTAAGAGAGTACAGCTTTCTGTTTATGTAACTTGTGCCAGTTTAATTGCATGCATCAGGGAGAAAAGAGAGGCATGTTACTTGTTCCTTCTCTTAACTGTATGTAGAATAGCATTGTAACATGAGGAAATTTTGGAAGTACTCGTTCCTCAGCAACTTATTTAAACCAAATTGAAAAGGTACCTTGGTTCCAAACAGCTCCATGTCCTTCAGTGCCCTTGTTAGCACTTATTTTTAGATGAGGCAGAAAGGGTAACAGTATTTTTTTTAAAAAAAATCTTGCTTGCTGTCTCTTTACTGCAGCTCAGGCATCATAGGGACATTTGCCTACAAACTAAAAAAAAGATTGTTAAAAACTCTAAAAAGAAACAGCAGTGGCATTGCCTTCAAACTTTCATGGTAAACACACGTCATAAAGGGTAAGGCATGAACAAGTGCCTGTTTGGCCAGATGTCTAATTGTACTTGTCACTGCAGCTCCTTAGAATGTGTGCTGTATTTCAGTCTTTGGTGGTGTTAAGAGTGGTTTGCCAAATGGTAGACTACAATTGGCTCGGTTTATTTTAATCCCTGTAGTCCTTTGTTGCATTGATTGTACAGTAGAAAAGGCATAAACACTGTACACCCCTTTATAGTTCCCACCAGCTCTTGGCAACATAGCCATTGGTGAAGAATTATGGCACCTGCATTTCAGAAGCACCAGGAGATCTACAGAGGACAGTAGAGATAGGGACATATTGGAAAACGAATTGTGATTTATGATGAACTTGGCCAATTCAAAAATCATCAATTTGCATTTGTCATAAATGAAGTTCCCCAGACAAATAAAAATTGATGATTTTTTTAAATATTTCTGTTCATTAATTCATCAGCCTCTTTTGGGGGGTACATAGCTCAGAGGTACAAAACCCAATTCTTACCAAACTTTCAGAGTTGGGGGGATTGCGTCCCTCCGAATCAGTTGCCTCTAGGTACCTTGGATATGCTTCAACAGCATTTGTATAGAGAGATTTATTCCAGTTTTCATGGGAAGAAATTCCACAGGACACAAAAGAATCACCTACTTCTTGTGACTGCTTAGCTTCCTGTTCATATGATCAAATGTGAAGACATTGAATAGCCTTTATATTTATATTCTTAGGCATCCAATAGCCAGTAGGAGTCCTGAACGGAGAGTAGGGGCTGTAGCCCAAGATGGGTGTCTATTTTTACCCATCAGCATTCTGTTGTCCTGATTTTTCCCACAGTAATGAGGTCAGTGGGTATGAAAGAAAGATTGCCTCTGTTAAAAGCAATCCTGCCCAGCTGGGTCATCCCCCTTTCATAAGGCTTTCCATTTCGGATGGCACATTGTTCTTAATAAATTCTAAATTTAAGATTACATTTAAATCAAGAGAGTAGTGCTAGACTAGCACACACATATATGTTGCCGTGACTAATTAATAATAATAATTGTGTGCTGTCAAAGTCAATGCCAAGGGTGATCCTTCCCTAGGTTTTTTAGATAGAGAATACTCAGAAGTGGTTTACCATTCCCTTGTTCTGGGGGTACCCTGGGACTGTGCAGCCTACCTAAGGCCACACCAGCTATCTCTTCTCTTAGGCGTTACTTCACGCCCCTTTCGTCCCTCCTCGTTGTCATGTTTTAGACCAGTACAAAAAAATCTTACTTCATGTCTGTAGTGCGACAGCTGAAAGTTGTCTCGACCACGCCACGCCCCCGAAGGAGGAACAGAGCGTGACAAGCCATACCTGCACCTGGGCTGGGGAATTCTTTTGTCTCTGTCCCTGTTCCATGACAAGGTCCCGTGAGGTAATAACAGTCACGCAACGAAGGCAATCTTCTGCTCATGAACTTGTGTCCTTCCCTTTCTCTCGTACTTTTGAGTCCTGTGGATCGACATTTCGAATAGACGAAGCACAGGGGGTGTGGTGCGCCCATTATTTTAAAGTGTTTTTTTTTTTAAAGCAGATCTTGTCACGAAACAAGGCCATGAAGTAACACTTGTCATGAGACAAGTTATCACAACTGTGAGTAAACAGAAACAGGGACTGAACAGGGGCAAAACCACGTGATCGTGACCAACACTGTCACGGTAGAAAACTAGTCACAGAACAAGGTAGGACGTGAAGTAGCCACCTTAGAAAACACAGTGGTACATCAAATTCCCAACCTCTAACTCCATACCCAGAGGCCTCAACCACGGAATATGGGAGAGTGTTCAACATGTGATTTGAAGTAATGACAGAAACCCCATTTTACAAGCTCTTTAATTACTTTTTATCACCTTCACATTGCAGGAAATTGCCTTATTCTAGAGAAGGTGCATTACTTCAGTTGCAAGGGCATGTAGTATTTTTTAATGTTTTGTATAGTGTGAGTGCCACAAATTGCATTTTGGTCAATAAATGCCATTTTCCAAATGAAAGTGATTCCTGATTCACTGTACTTGTAATAATCCTATAAAGGTCTGCTCAGAAATAAATGCCACTAAATTCAATGGGGCTTAGTCCCAGCTTAGTGAGTATAGAATTGCAGCCTTATTTTCTCATTTCTATTCTGTTGGGAAAATGATCTTGCTCCTTTGGCTTATAAAAAATTCACCAGAGAAACTCAAATGGTCTCACTTTCTTTGCTTCTCTGTGGATGTAGCATAGTAACTCTGAAACTGAGACCGAAAGACAATCTGGGCTGATAAATCAATACTTGTCAAGAAGAACCATGGGTTAAATTGTAGTTAATCAAGCCTGGCTTTTAGAATGTCACTGTAGCCCACAATATACTTATTTGTCTCTTGCAGGAATAAGAGTCTTCCTTGAAAATGTCAAAACAGCCAGCTTCAAATGTCAGAAGTATTCAGGTAAGAGTCAGCAGATAACATTACTGCTCACAAGTAAGAACTGTTTTGCTCAGGAGAAAGTCCATTAGTTCTCTAATACTAACCCATAATTTTATTACTTTCACATAACCTTCAAGGAAGTGCATATTTAGTCAGAACTGGCCATGTACATGTTTCACTAGTACTATCAAAGCTAGAATGTATTAGAAGGCTGATGTTTTAACTAAGTGCACATGAACACAGACACACAAATAACCCATAAATTATTTTCCCACAACGTAGACAATGATAATTGTTTATCAGCATTTGAATTATGCATGTGTGGTTGCACAGACATCACATATATGCAAACATTATTGTGTGGCTTGTATCTTATTATGCCTCAGAATTTCCATTATTAAATTTTTCTTCATTGTACGGCTCAACAGTTTTTTTCAAACATTAATTTGGCAAATGACAACGAAACCTTAGCTCTTCATTTTGCTGTCTCTAAAAAGCTAACCACTTCATTGAAATGGGTAAGTGGAATCTCATGCGCACTTATTTGACTATAAATCCTACCGAACTCATTACAACTTACCCTGAATAGACTTGCATTCGACTACACACTTATGTTAGAGTTCAACGATATGCATGTTTGCAAGTGAATACATGTCACTGAAATCAGATGACTTTACTTTCAGTCATGTTTAGGATTGGACATCCTAAACATTCTAGTAATATTGAAACAGTTTCAGATAGCTTACAAAGCACAATAAGGTACAGATACAAGGCATGCAGAGGAATCAACATGGCATCACTTTGGTTCACTTGAATCTGTTAGTTTTTATTAAATCCTGGTCTCAACATCACCATGCATGCTATACCGTACTGTTAGAATCTCATTCTCTCCATGGCAGGAGGAGGGATCAGTGGAAATCTCTCATGCCTATTTCTTCCAGCAACAGTATTTCCAGATGAAGTGGTTAGATTTAAGACATATTGCACATAAAGGCTTTTTAAGCCCACGTGTGATTAGGACAATCACTCTTGGGGATGGGATGTTTACATTTTTGACTACAAATCCCACAATTCTCCATTCTGAGAGTTATGCATGAGAGATATCATGTAGTGGTGGCCAAACTTCGGCCCTCCATATGTTTTGGACCACAACTCCCACAGTCCTTTGTAAATGGCAATACAGGCTTGGAATTCTGGGAGTTATGGTCCAAAACATCTGGAGGGCCAAAGTCTGGCCATCACTGATTCCAAGGTTCATCTAGGAGTAAGCCTCGAGTTAGGATCCTGTTCAGAAAATAAGCTCCTAATAAGTGCTGGGGAAGGAACATGAAGCTAGGTCTCGCTTAGCCTCAAAGCCTCCCAGTTGAGGCCTTCCTCACAGTTAAGCTACATGTAGTGGTCTGTAAGGTGTCTGTCTGTCAAATAGGACTACTGTATCACAATTGAGAATTATGGAATTAGTAGTCAAAGAACTCCATCCCTAATGGCTGTTTGTATAATGTATAGCCATCATTAGTGCTAACTATAATTGAAGAAACCACAGTGTCATTTCGTTATTCAGACATAGTAAGGATGGAAGTTGTGATTCATCAGCTTGTTTCCCATCTGTCAAGGATAGTGAATGTGTGTTGTGTCGTTACAGTCATGACTGACTCTCCGTGACCGCATGTCCATGGAGTTTTCTTGGCAGGAATACTGGAGTGGCTTGCCAGTTTCTACTCCAGGCACGTACAGCACCTGGTATTCCCCAGTGGTATCCCAGACAGCAGGGTTTCTGGTTCTGGTTATTTATTTATTTATTTATTTATTTATTTATTTATTTATTTATTTATTTATTTATTATTTATTGAATTTTTTAGCTGCCCCATTACCAAGCAGTCTCTGGGCAGGATACCACAATATATTAAAACAATAAAACCCAGAGCAGAAGCTCACCTGTTGGTATAAAATATTGTGGTAATTCCAATGAAGAATTTTAGGAGACAAGCTAACCAGTAAATAAATGGTCACCATAACTATGGGCGTTTATACACGACCCCTAAGCTCCGCCGCAAATGGCTGCAAGGTCCGGACCTTAAAAATGTTTACCCACCAGCTCTGGACTTTGCAGACAATTAAGTGCGACCCTGCCCACTTTAGCGCGACCAAACAGCAGTTTTCTTGTACCTGGTCTTTGATGGTGACAAATATTTGATCCGGTGTAAGGATAGTGAGTGCGGGGCTCTCCTGGCTTCTGTTTGTTCTTTTTTTGCGCCCCGCCCCTTTAAGAAATCTGAATGCTGCTGGGAACAAAACGAAGGTAAACCGGCAGTCTTTTCTTTCTTTTTTGTCCCTCCCTCAGGCAGCCAGCAACCAGGAAGTGCGGAGGGGGGTGGGGACAGAGGAAGACAGAGGAAGAGCGACGAACCCCTAAGATCTCTGGTCCGAATTTAAGTGGCCAGCGGATCTTAGGGGTCGTGTAAAAAGGCCCTATGTGGTGCTTATGAAATCAGGGAATTTACAGCCTGCGTACAAGCCATTTCCCTTGTGCATCCAGTTTATCCAAGAAAATCTGATCTACAAATATAAGCTCGTCTTACATGAGTAATGATGCATACAGATGTACAAAACTTGTAGGTTTATATGTTGAGAAGTCCAATTTATCTACTGTGACTCATGCAAAAACTGTAGCCAGTTTTTTTCTTGTCCGCTTCCTTTATTTTCTCACTTCCACATCTGCACTTTGTAACTGAAAATACCATACCCTTGGTCTCAAGTCTCCAATGATACATGCTTATGCTTTTATAGTTCCTTTATAATAGCTTCCAAGTCTTATTCTTCTCATTTCTTGTTTGTATTAAGCTATATACGATTGTTAACACCTTTGACTTCTTCAGCATTAGTAAATAACTAAAATAAGTAATGACAGTAAATCTGCAGTTATTCCTGTCTTCGTAATGTTCAGACTTGTTTTTTGCACTTTCTTTGGCAATCTTCATCAACAGCCATTTCAAGCTGTTTTCTGTCAAGTATATTATGTCAATATATTGAATTACTGCTATTTCTTTCATCATTTTTCCTTTCCACTTTATCTGAGACTAATTTAGCTTTTCATACGATATATTGTGCATGTATATTGAATAGAATAGATCCATAGGAAAAAATGCAACTTTGTGTGATTCCTTTTCAATTGGATGCCATTCTATTTATTTATATTCTTTATATTCTGTATATACTGTCCTAACAGTAACCTCTTATCCAGTTTATAGGTTATGACTTAAGACAGTAGAATATTGTTGCACACCTATTTGTTTTAGAATGATCCATTGCTTTTTATGACCTACTCAGACAAAAGTTATAATCTATAAGGCATGGATTGATTTTCCCCTGCAGTTCTTTGACACATTCCAGCAGCCGATGTGTATTTGCAATATGATGTTTAGTACTTCTTCTTTTTCTGAATCCGCCATGAACAAGTTTTATAGCATGAGGTTTGCTAACAAAAAAGAATGCTACTTTAAAAACCAAACACTTATTTTAATACGAGGACTGGCACATTCCAGGAAGCAGTGGGACATCTGTTTAAACATTCATGGAAACATGAGCTTTACTGTATTTTTCGCTTCATAAGACGCACTCTCCCCCTCAACAGTAAGGAGAAATTTCTGTGTGTCTTATAGGATGAATACACCCATGGCGGGAGCCTCCAGAGCGGCTGTTGCAGAGGCCTCCAAACCCGGTGCATGTCCCAGCCCCAGCTGCAGCCCCAGCAGAGGCTTCCCAACCTGACTGGTTTTTTAAAAAACATTACCTTGCATGATTGATTTTTTTCCATAGAATAAAAGAGGGAGAGTAAACAGCCCTACCAGAGACCATAGAGATGAGAAACAGGCTAGAGCATAACCATCCACCCTGTTGACTATAGAGCCACTCTTCAAGACAGGTAGAATGTGAATCCAGAGGTGGGAGCTCTCCCATTCAGTCCATCTTGAAGAGCAGTTCTATGGTCATCATGGGCACTTTATCCATCTCGGGTTTAATACATGAGGTGAGATAACAGAACAGGCACCTGAGGGGGGATATGATTGAGACATACAAAATAATGCAGGGCATGAGTAAAGTGGATAGAGGGAAGCTCTTCTCCATCTCACAAAATACCAGAACTAGGGGACATACACTCAAACTGAGGGTTGGAAGAGTGAGAACAGACAAAAGAAAATATTTTTTCACCCACCGTGTTGTTAGTCTGTGGAACTCCCTTCCACAGGATGTGGTGATGGCATCTAGCCTGGATGCCTTCAAGAGGGGATTGGACAGATTCCTGGAGGAAAAGTACATCACAGGTTACAAACCCTGATGGAGATGTGTAATTTCCAGTCTTAAAACTGGAGTACTTCAAGGACCAGATGCAGGGGAGTGGTATCAGGAAACATATATCTAGTCTTGTTCACTCCCGGACGCATTTGGTGGGGCCGCTGTGAGATACAGGAAGCTGGACTAGATGGGCCTTTGGCCTGATCCAGCATGGCTCTTCTTATGTTCTTACATTCTTATGTTCTAATATAATAGTGAATTTCTATTCCTAATAGGAAACCCATGTACCCGTACCTTGTTGGTGAACTTACAGATTCTCATGATGTACTATAACAAATATGATCTCTAATTTCCAGGCAAATATCAACATCCCAATGGGAGCACTTTTACCCGGAGCAGGCCAACCACCTAAAAGAAAAGAATTCACTGAACCTGATGAGGTAAGGGCACTGCCCTCAGCCTTGGAGTCAGAGTAGACATTAAGGGGAGATATAATGAGACTAACAACTTACCTTAATGGAGGAACAATTACTCTCTGGACGTTGCTGGACTACACCTTCCATCATCCCTCACCTTTGACTTTGCTGGCTAGGGTGAAGGAAGTTTCAGTCTAAGAACATTGGGAGAACTACATGTTTGTACACTGCTAGTCTAGTTGAAGGATTCGATCTTTCCAAGCTCTGATGAGCATGATATTTCAAAAAGCTAGATAGAGATTTCTGGTCATTAGGAACGTTTATGATTGGTTCTTTTGATGTAACCGTCTTCTAAACACAACTATAGATAGCTCCTGGTTTGCTATGGGCCAGCATGTGAGGAAAGACAGATCTAACCATCTTCGATTCCACAACCCATGCTTAATTCCCCCTCCTACCTTCAGCTGCCAATAGGAGACATGAGTGTGCAATTTTCCTCCAACAGTCGTTTAAGAACATATTTGAGACACATAGTGGATTGCATTTTATATGCCTGAGGACTCTCAATGGATGAACAAAGAATGGGTCTGTCTCCCCCAACCTGCATTTGATTTGAACCTTAGAAAAAATGTTTCGCTGTGTCCAGTTAATAGACATACAGTAATCTTCACTTTGAGATTATGTTTCTTTGTCCAGTGTGTTGAGGGCAAATATCAACTGTTCCTTAACTGTGATGCACTCATGTGGGATCCATAAGCAACAAGAATCTTGCAAAGGCAAACTGGGTCACCCTGGGGGTGGGATGGAATGTTCTTTCCCTTCTCTGGCTCCTAAGTGTGGAAACAGGGCGGGACTGTAGAGGAGGGGAGCTCCCTTCCTCCCTGCCCGGAAGAGAAGAGAAGTGGGCTGCTCCTTGAGTGACGGATCTTTTTGGTCCCCCACCTTTGCCAGTTTTTGACAGATTATGAATTTCCCCTCCTCCCATGCTTTTATGTTTTATGATTTTATTTAGAGGCTGTGCAAAGCCTTTTTTTAAACTAGGTGGTATTCATGTCAAATAAACGATGAGGCTAACAATTCCTAAAATATGTCATATGCAGGAAACTACATGCTGTACTGCCAGGCTCGTGTTTCGAGAATACAGCAGCCTCCAAGAATGAACAAGATACTAATTCCCTGATGTAAACATGCATACAAGAAACAAAAATATTCTGTTTATACATTATAGTGCATTTATTTGCCCAAGATTTAAATGTTTTCAAGTTCCTGGGATGCCAGTGAAAGAAATCTGAGTTAGCACAAGTCATTTTGCTCCTTGAGGCAAATTAAAAATTGGTGCTCATCCAGCCGCATGACTGCACTCTTTGTACCAAAGTTAGTTGGCCTGCAGTTGACACTTACCTTAGCATTCGCAACAGGACAATGCTGTTTGTTCTACTGATGGCAGTGTGATACCGGCATAGGGCAGGTCATGTACCACATACAAGCTTTGTCCGCCAGCAAGTCACTTCTGCTGCTCACCTCAACATCTGCCACTTGAAGTGGCCACCTTAATCTTCCTAATGATAGGACCAGTCCTGGAAGAAAAGCAAGCATGGTGTAGGCATCCCTCAGCCCTTCTGCCCCCAAATGAAACTACTTTCCACTGTGAATTTCTATCTAGGTGGATTAGAATGTTTATGAAAAGGAATATCTTATCCACAGAGCAATAGCCTGTCGTCCTATTAAGTTTTTGACATTTTCTTTCTTTCTTATATTGGATTTAGTATCAATATTAAGAGTAAAACTGAAATTGGACAAATGCTGAAGGGAAAGTATCCTTGGTCCTGTAAGCAGATGATATAATCTCAGTACTTGGAGTGGACATATAGAATTCAGTGGGTTGAAACGTAGGTAGATATAGATGGAAACTGAGTGAAAGGGCAAGAAACAAGGAAACTGTGTAGGAAGTATGAACCTTTCAAAAGAGAACACTCTGTTCAGCTAAAGTTCTGCTAGCATGAAGTGACGCCATCACTAGACATCTAATTAACTCCATCAACATCAAGCCAAATTCTAATTCCAGATACATGTATATGGGACTTAACTGAAGGAGAAGCTGACATGTGCAGCTGTGTTTGTGAAGTCAAATGACATCTTTGAAAGAGATCCTTAAATAGAATATTCCCAGATCATGACACAGACACCACACGATCCCATGGTCCCACTTACCTACTTACAAAATGGAACCATAATTCAGTGAGTGTTTTATATAAGTCACCTACAAGAAATACTACACTATGCCTTTACCTGTACCTTTTCCCCTTTGATCAACTGTACAATCACAATTGTATTGCAAAAAGAAAGGGTTTCCCCCTTCTTTAATCTAAAAAGACCTATAGTAAGCAGAGGAAATGTCTTCCTTTTTCTCTTAAATAAAGCTGTTTGATTATTCCTATGGCCTACCTGTAGCATTATGTATGATTACCTTTATGTTCTAGAAAAACTAAATTAGTGAGTGTCCTGATACTAATTTACATTTCATACTATTTTTATCACTGAGCCTGCTTTCAAGATGCGACAGAGCTCTATATAGCCTATTTAAAATTTTTGAAGAAAATACTTTCCAATAATTTGATTTCTTTTTTTTTGCAAGACAAAAAAAAGTCTTGTATGTATTTGCCAAATATGTATTTGGCGAATCTATGGCACGGGTGCCAAAGGTGACAATTAGAGCCCTTTCTGTGGGCACCCGACATCGCCCCTTCACAGCCAGCTGTATTCGGGTTAAATGTCCGTATTGGCACTTTGCAAAAAATTAGTGGGTTTTGAATCACAGTTTGGGCACTTGGTCTCTAAAAGGTTCACCATTACTGCACTATACAGTAGGGTTCTGAAGATCTACCAGTAATTGATTTGCTATAAACTTGTATGTAACCTGCAGCAAATAATTGGTCCTATCTTACAGTTAAAATAGGGGTGTTTTGTTCAAAAATATTTATAATTCTTTAGAAGTCTGGAAACATACCAATAATTAAAATGGCCACCTAGGATGCTTTTTATTGTCTCTCTTAACCTCGCAGAGATGAAGCTTCAGAATCAAGTTGGGGAAAGGAAGATGTTTGAAACAATATATGAAAGGAATGAGTAACACCCACCCCCACATACCACTGATAGAAGTTCTTGTTTTGAGAATCTTTCTTCTCTCCTCCTGTAAAGAACATACAGAACAACAGAGGGACCTGAACCTTTAATGAACAGGTATAGGCAGTCGACAGCTTTATTATCCATATTCACAGTGTACAAATCACCCCCAAAAGTATATTTTAACTGTATCTTGAAAAGTACCAGAACAGAACTCTGAAAGACAGGCAGAGCTATTAATATTCTTCAAGAGGCTCCATTAGATAACCTTGGCTCTCAAACCTTTGTGTCTCTCGTGATAACTAAGATTCAGTATATTATTTTGAGGCAACTATTTGTCTTGCAGAGTGTTCCACCTCCAGGAGAAGAAGAAAAGAAAAAGTCCCTCCCAGGTGCTAAGAAGCTGCCAGGTCCAGCTGTTAATCTCTCAGAGATCCAGAATGTAAAGAGTGAGCTGAAATTTGTCCCAAGAGCTGAACAGTAACAGAAAGAGAAAAGTAAGTACAAGATAAGTGCTGTTCCAAACATGGGTCACACGTACATGGTCCTGCCTCTGAAGATGGTCCAGAAGCTTCAGTTAATTCAGAAAATAGCTGCAGGATTGCTGACTAAGACCAGGTGTTGTAATTAATTTGTGGCAATGCTCACAGACTACATTGGCTCTAGTTCAAGCAAGAGTCCAATTGAAAGAGCTGGTGCTGAGTGTTCCTGCCTTCACACCCAAAATCAACTGTCCAAGGTGGCAGACTTAAATGCTTCTGAATGGTAAACGTGGACGATGAAACCCATGCAATTGAAAGAAAAGGACACTCAACAAAATGGACAAATCCACATGGCTCCCTGTAAGTCTCCATGTTAGACCATGATTAACCTCTCTTCTTGCCCTCAGAATACAGCCTGTGTTCTAATTCAGGCCATCTTGAAGTCAATATTGTTCCTTCATTACACAATGTACTACAGAGTTCCTATGCTTTCTACTCAGTCATGAGCCATATCCTGCCAGTGGTGCACCTGGATGTTCAAATGCTACTTCTTGCTACTCTGTTGTGCCTACTGCGAGGGGATAAGATGGCTGCTCATTGTCCTTGGAATGGAATGGGCAGTTGTCTTCCTTTATTGCTGGGTTACCTGTTTCAGCTGCTACCTTATAACTTTTATATGGGTACTTCTATTCAGAAATAGCATGAAAGCTCAAGGTACATCTTGAGGGACTGAATGATTGTGTACATAAGCTTTTTACTGATCTTACATCAGCCAGTTGTGATGTCTTTGTGTATAAACCTAGAGCAGCAAACCATGTGCAGTGTCATGATCTACACACTTTGCCTAAAAAGAGAGCTACTGAGCACCACTGCTTCTGCCCCTGTACAAAAGTTCATTCAAAGTGTCTTATCGATGGCAAGTCAGAATTTAAGTATATCATTCTTGCCACTTACCACAATACAGGATCATGCTGCACTGATGAATAAGCTCCCACTGCTTCAATTAAAGTGTCCCCTTTTTCTTCTTTGCAAACATTTGATAGCAGCAAAGACGTACAATGCACAGGAAACTTCAAGGAGAATGTAATTAGAGACCTCTGGTTGAGAATATTATACAGTGGTACTAATTCTCTGTACATCGACATTGTGTGATCCATTTGATCCACAGAATTGCAGTCAAGGTATTATGGTAACAGGCATGACTGAGAGAAAGTAGTGATAAATAATGCAGATAATTAACCTTAGAAACAGTACACACTTTTCAGCCCGGGGAGTCATCCAGATGCTTTCACAAAAGGGAAGGCTAATTGTTCCCAAGAATGTCGAATACAACTCTTCTCTCTGTTCATGTCTTTGTTAGACTTGATAAAGCTGCATAAATTATAGCCAATTAGGCTGACAAAGTGATCTCAACGATCAAGGCTCCAACCCAGCAATCAGGCCAATTTATTTCTTATACACTTTGCCTCCATCACTCCCTTTTGTACTGTCCCCAGGCCACCAGATAGGAGGCTACCTGTGCTCAAAAACAGTCTTCTCTTCAGTTATTCTTTCACTGTGTTGCTTTTAAAACCTTTTAAGTAGGTTTATGTTTTGAGTACAATTTCACTTGAGGTTGTTTTTATTGCTTGCATCACGTCTCTTGGTATAAAAGCTCTTATATCCTCCATGGAGATAACAGTGCTTCTTCTGAGGATTTCCTGTTGGTGGTTTGCGTTGCTCCTTTAGCCTACAGCCTGAAAAGCAGCATCTACACTCCAGCTTACAACCCTGGCAATTGCTTTGTGTTCAGGTGAGAATCATAGACCTGTAGAGTTGGAACGAGCCTCTAAGGTCATCAGGTCCAACCTCTGCTCAATGCACAAATCCAAATCAAACTATATCCAAGAGACGGTTGTCTACTTTTCTCTTAAATGCCTCCATCATTGCAGCTCCCACCACCTCCGGAGGTAGTTCGTTCCATTGCCATACTGCTCTAACAGTTAAGATTTTTTTCCCCTGATATTCAGGCTAAATTGGGGTTTCTTTAAATTTATTCCATTATTACATGTCATGCATTTTGGTAGGCCTGAGAGCAGATCCTTTCCCTCCTCTGTATGACTGTCTTTCAAGTATTTGAAAAGTGCTATTATATCCCCCCTCAGTCTTCTTTTCTCTAGGCTAAACATATGCAGATCCTTAAGTCTGTCTTCATAGGGTTTGGTGTCCAGTCCCCTGATCATCTTTGTTGTCCTCTTCCAAACTTGTTCCAGTTTGTTGGCATCCTTCTTAAAGTGTGGCATCCACAACTAGACACAGTACTCAAGATGAAGCATGATCAGTCCTGAATAGAGAGGGAATAGTACCTCACGAGACCAGGAAACTATGCCTGTTAATGTAGCCCAAAATAGCATTGGCCTTTTTTGAAGTTACATCACACTGCTGGCTCATATTAGGAAGTAACTAACTGACGGGAAAAGGGATCAGGGAATTTCCCTTGCTTGGTTTCACTTTGTAAATGGTAATGAGCACAAGACGGTATTTTGTAGACCATCTTGAATGCTGCCATTGGTGGTGTTAACATTCAGGCTGCCTTTTGCTATAGAAGCTTAGATTGGAGAACCTTCAAAGACAAAGATGGATTGTCTGGCAACACTTCTAACTGAGGACTGTTTACCCTGAAAGAGGACATACGGCCACCCTACCCATCAATGTGGTAACTATAGGTATAATTCATTTCAGTGTTAGAGCTTTAGTTTCCTAAAACCTCTAAGGCAGAAATTAGCATTGACCAATTGCTGTATCTCCTGTCACTTCAGTGTGTTTGTGGAAGATACTTCTCTTGTGAAAACAATGGCCAAAATCCTGTTACTTTGCTTAGTAAATCTCACTAGTAGACATGGGCACGACTCGGCGAAATTGTCGTTTCCGTTTTCGGTTATCGTTTCCGTTACGTAACGGAAACGGTAACAATAATTAAGCCTTCAGAACTCGAACCAAAAAAAGAAACATTTGGTCGGGTTTTTCGTTTCCGTTTGTGGCATCGTGGCGATCACACAACGTGAAGCACAGAAAAAGTTTTTTAAAGTTTTTTTTTAAAAAAACCGACTCCCGTCCAAAAAAGCAGGCGAAAATATGCCTGCCTGAGGCTTTGCCACCTACCAGAGGGGTGGTTTCTGGGGGGTCCCCGGCCTTTCCCCCCCTCTTCTCCTGTCCTGGGCTGCTTGCACCAGGCTGGGGGGAGGGGTCATCCTTGTCGTCTCGCTGCATGCCATGCGGTGGGGGGGATCCAAAATGGCAACTGCAATTTTTCTTTTGAAATCATGGTCAAAAAGCACACCAAATCACCACAGGAACATGTGAAATTTATTTATTTTAAATGCCCAAATTTTTATAGTAGCAGCAGTGGGTTTTTTATAGCAATAAAACGTATTGATTTTATTTTATTTTATTTTATTTTATATATTTTTAGACCTGCCCATTTGGGCTGGGCATGGGATGGGACCATGCAATTTTTTGAACCATTCCACCAATGGCATCACCAGGTTTTTGACTGACACTTCTGGATGTCTCGGAGGGCATAAAAAGCCGAGGCACCTTCCAGAAATCGCAGTCGGGTGTATGGATGTGGTTGAGGGAGGAGGGCTGGCTGCTGGTGCTGGTGTGATCCGATCGAGATTGAGGAGGGAGGCTGGAGGCTTTAGGATTTAAGTTAGGCAGGCAAGGAGGGAATTGAATTTAGAAAATAATTTCTTTGATTCCCTGCAGCTTTGTCTGCTGAAGGGAATAGCAGTTTATTCTTTATTTCTTCTCTGGCAGTTTGAGGATTTTTTTTCTGATATTGGACAAAGGGGGAGGTTCGACTGGGAGTGGGAGGTGTGGATTTATTTTAAATATATATTATATACTACCATTTATTTTCTATTTTCCCAACTTCAATTTGCTTGCACACACACACATTTGGGGTGCAAGCCAAGAACAGAACCTCTATCCTAAGTGATATCCTAACTGCCTACTCGCCCGTCCGCCCGTGCCGCCGCCCACTCACTCGCCCACCCATGGCCACCGCCCACCCATGCCCCCCCGCCACCGCTGCCCGCCCGCACCTCCCCCCCGCCGCCCGCCCCCCACCCCGCCCGCCGCCTAGGGCGCAAAAACGCCTAGCGCCGGCCCTGATTGTGGGACACCCCTATGCTCTGGGAAGTCAAATCGCACTAAATTGCAATGGAAATGACAAACGACAAACGACGAACGGAAATGACAAATTTTTGAAAAATTTCACGACAAACGGAAACGACCCGAAACGGACCCGTTCCGACAAATGAAAATTCGAAACATCATTTGTTCTGGTCGTGCCCATGTCTACTCACTAGAGTAAATGGGGATTTGGTGGGTCAACTGCTCCAAAATGTTACTGATTCAAATGGGCCTACCCTTACTGCGACTTAACAGTGCTACGGTAAGTCGCAATTAGAGTAGGCACATTTGAATTAATAGAGCTTATGGAGGAGTTGGCTCACTAAATCTCTATTGATTCAGTGGGCCTGATCTAGAGAGGTTGATTATATTAAGCCACAGTATTTTGGTCAGCGTCTTCCTCAGAAAAGATGCAAACTTAGGGCCTATCCATTTGAAACACACTAAACTAGCGGGTGGTGACTTAGGACAACATTCATTATTGATTTGAAGGGAAATGGGGATGGGAGAAGCAAGTTTGTCTTCCTTCTGCCTTGAAAAGGCCTGTTATTCCTCTTAGACAAGAAGTAAAAGCAAGCCTCCAGCTTTTATTTATATTAAATCTTTCTCCATGTTTGTTGCTTTTGTGGGATTCGTATTCAGATTGCTATTATGCTTAGCTTCACCATACAAAGCGGCTTTGGCAGCATGAACAATAGCCATAGAAGTAAGTGCACTTAGTGGGGACTCCCCCCCTTCTTTCCAGTTAAACACACAAGGAGGAGAGTGGCTTGCCTGCATCTGTACTTTTAAATGTCTGTAACACTGGCCCCAAAAGACCTGCATGTGAGCTCGTATGGTACAAAAGAAAAGAGCAGAAAAGGCGTCCCCGGCAGCAAGAGAGCTCGAGTTGGACAGGGAAAATGAATGTACAGGAACTGACATCTTAAATCACAGGGCTGGGCAAGTTGACCATTGCCCTGATATCAAACAAAATTCTGCCCACATGGATTTCAATATAAAAAGTTGCAGGTAATGTGATGAATGGCTTCTTTCCTTAAAATCAAGGTGACCATCTGGTGACCATTCTGGTTCTTGGGCACCTCTGAAAAGTCTTTTAGGAACCTAGGGACAGTGGGCTATGGGGCACTGCTACTCCCCTTGATCCTCTGGAGAAGAGAATACATGGGCTGGAGATGTACGAAGGTGGAGGAGATGGGAAATCCTTTCTCTGTAAGCTGCCTTCCACTCATAGTTCTTAGGAACCAAGGCAATAAAGGTAAATACAAGTCTCATCTGGACTTAGAGATGCAAAAGGATGAATTCTAGGATCCTTCCTGCCTTGTTCCTCTACAGAGTTGGAATCATGCAAGCAGCTATGGCTATTCCCCAAGGTGCGGATTCCACAACCTGTCACATGAGCAGCATCTTGCCAAATAGCCATGAAAGTGCCCTCAGCTTCAGCTCTGTGCGGGAGAAAACCCAAGAGGAATTTTTGATCAACATCTTTGTCCGTTCAAAAGATAATGCAAAATAGATGGGCAAAACTTACCTGTTATTTAGCAGTAAAAAACAACAACAACAAAAAAAACCCAAATTTGTGTTCCTGTTCTTTGAGTCTGGGGCCTTATTAGAATAGCTTCCTGACATGATAGAAGATATCTAATTGACTTAGCAAAACGTTGCCTTACTCTGCATTTTTTTTCAAACTAGTTCACTCTTGTTTCGTGATTAGCCATAGGGAGATACACGCAGGCTTAAATTTGCAAGTCAGGCCCTTTATTGGCATCAAACTAAACATACAATACAACAGGCAATAATGCATGCATGCATTGTTGCCTATCATATTGTATGTTTTGTTTGATGTCAATAAAGGTCCTGACTGACTGACTGAATTTTACAAGTCTGATTGATCTTTGAAGGAATTGTGTGCCTGGAAGAAACATGTTGTAGTAGCAGATAATATGTACAGGTACTTCCCTTAACATGCATTACCTCATCTTGAAGTATCACACATAAATTCGACTTAATCTATACACAATAGTTTGAACTATCCACAAGCCTTAATTAAGCTCAATAATCTGTGAAAATCAAATAATCATATTTTATCTCACTGGATCTCACCACACGATCCTAAACAGATTTAATCAGAAGTGAGAGGGTGGGGGGAACACATGTTAATTTTCAACTTGACACAGTTCTTGTAGGCTTGCAGCTTTGGTTCTTGAAAATCAAATGGCCCTTCCAGATGGGGCAACTCTTGCAAAAGCATTCCCCAAACCACATTTAAAATAGGTTGGTAGATTGCCAGTGGGTTGTGCTTCATCTTTTCCCTTTCCAGAGGATATTATGGTTGATGGGTTTTATAAAACCTGAGATCACTGGCTGAGTAAGGGAATTATGCAGTGTGTCCCCCCCCAAAAAAAAACCCACAACGGAATAAGTCACTGGTCATTCCTTTCAATCCGATTACTCTTGAAAAGGTTCTGTATGCCAATCTCTCCAGCATAAGACTGCCAGCTAAGACTCAGATCACTTTTGAGTAAGCATGTATCAGTTTGCATTGTTAATGCTTTCCCCTGCCATTCCTTCCTGGTTCTTTCTCTTCATCAATAAGCTTGTCTAAAGTCTTTCAGTTCCAGTCTATCAACTCAAGCATCTTTATTTGTTTATTTATTTAAAGCATGTTTATCCTGCTTATCTCCTTGGAAAGGACGCAAGGCGGCTCTTCAATTTCATCTTGGGCTTCATACCCTGAAAGGGGATCCTCACACTGTTCCGGTGACATGTGGATTACATAATATTAATTTACAAGACGTGCATGACATCAGGCTGGGTGGGATGAATTCACTTTAATCTTTTATCTCCTTAAGGCACTGACCCAACCTCTGTACATTCGCTGTTGAAATCAGCTGTAAAAGTAACTGATCTGCAAGTATCACTGGCTCCTCAAGGAGGCACTCAAGCTCTGTTTGTTTCATAGGCTTCCTTACCATCAGTTTTTGATGAGAGCGCTGTGCACACATGACAGAGCAAACAAATAGTTTTAAGTTTTGTTTTTAAAAATACATGCTGCCTTTCATCACAGAAAGACCCATGGTGATGAATATAAGCCGAAACACAATGTCCACAAAATATCACATTAAAATATAGCAGATAGTCTTTCAGGTGGCACAATGTTTTTGTCCTCTTTATTTTTTTAAATTCTTCCTTTGTTTTTGACCTAACAATAAAATCATGTTTTTAAAATTAAAAACTACATAATAAAATACAACAAAACTTGTATAAAATGTACAGATTATTCATTTAATGTCACTTTGATTTTTACTTTGGTTCAAACTCTGTGGTTTAGTTTTAATTTTTTTCAGTTCTTTAAAAATTTCTAAAATTTCTGTTTAGCAATGTATTTGTCTTCATCTCTGTGTCTTCTAGGGAAACTCTCACAGAAATTAATCTACCCATTTTCTCTGTCACATATCAAAACAGAATAAACAATTCAATTCCCTTCATAGTTTGGCCTTCTGGGTTTCCCGGACAACCAGAAATGTATTCCCTTCCTTCCTGTTTTTTTTAATTCCCTTTTTTACTAATAATGTAAATTCACAATATGTTCTTGTCTATGATCCAACAGTATGAAGACATGCTGCTTTTCTTGGCTACTGCTTGTTCCGGAATAGTCTGGAGTTTGGAGACCCAGAAAAATATACGTTCCCTGCCTTGCTGTGTTCCCAACACTGTGTAGGTGTAACTGTTAGAATAGGTGTTTGAAAATTATCCAGGGTTAATGACACAGGAATTATCAGAGGAAACATGAAAACAAATTAACAACTAACTGGAGACAAACTGGAAATATGAATACATTTAGAGCTAACAATCCCCTCAGTCCTTCCCTCTCTCTACTATTTTTCTATCAGCATTAGTAAATTTCATACTGTACCACTTTGAATTTCCCCTCTCATGTCCCTAAACTATACTCTAGCAATTATTAAGTAACTCTATGAAACTATACTTCAACCTAAAAATTTGCCTCTCTCTTCCTCAAACAGAACTGTTGGGCAGCTCAGTAATTTAGGTATCTGGCCTGTGGAAGCCAGAGGTTGTGAGTTCAAGTAATCACTGTGCCTTCTTGGTAAGGGCTAGACTTTTTTTAAAAAAAGATATTTTTTTAACCAGATGCAAAACCATAAAAGAGTTATAAATCATCAGACCCTACTGCCTGGGGCTTCTGCTACCACCACTTTCCACTCCAGCATCATCTGCCTGAGGCAGTAGCCTCGGTCTGCTGAATGACAACACTAGCCCTGTTCTTGAGGAGCATAATATAATACTGTATAAGCAAGGAGTTTGTAATGCATTTACTCCTATATTTTAATGAGGGCATCTGCTCAGGAAGAGTTTTTTTTATAAAGCAGTCCTTCGGAATAATTGCTCTCGGACTGTGGTGGTCTGATTGACATTCTTTTCTGTTGACATAAAAGAAGAGATGGGTAAGAAACTGAGAAACCAGCAGTTCATGACAGTTTGTTTTTTTGGCCAAACAGGAATTTGGAGCTTCCCAGTCCCACCGCCTCTGGTGGGTGCCCACTGAGAGGCAGTGCCCCGGCTTCTCTTCCCCACCTCCTTTGTACGCTGCCTCTTACAACTTTTTAGCCCAAAAAATGAACCTGCATGAAACACCAGTTTTACAGTTCATGTCCATCTCTACATAAAGTTCAAGGCCCATCAGTGTGAAATCCTCCCCCCTCCATAGTTTCTTCCTCCACTGCTGGGGCTTCTACTCTTTGGCACTCCCCAGAAAGTAATCAACACATTAAAATAAGGGTTGCTAAATTTCTGAACCTACTGATTTATAACCTTCAGCATAGTCACATGTATGCTTGGTCACAGGTAGGTTCCACTGAGTTCAATAAGAGTTGCTCGCATAAAAGTGTGCACAGCATTGAAACGGTTTCTAAGACCCTTCTGAGCAGGCCTCTGTTCTCGTTATTAGAGTCAACCTACTGTAACACAATCTTTTCTCTTTGGAACCTTAAAGAGAGAGGGGGAGGGAGAGGGAGAGTTATCCATAGTTTTTATTGAAGCATAATCATCATATTAGTCATGGGCTTAATGTCACAAATGGAGAACACAAGCTGAAGAGTGAACTTGTGAGGTGCAGTAAGGGTTCTCCTACATTCTTATGAAACATCCTACAGCAGGGCTGATGGATATTCATTAGAAAAATGAGGTGACTGCTGCAGTTTGCAATACTAGTTGGTAGGAAAATGCTGGAAGAGAGAGAGAGAGAGAGAGAGAGAGAGAGAGAGAGAGAGAGAGAGCTGCTTGTATCATATGACCCTGGCAATACAATGTGAGCTAGCCTACTCTCCTCAGACACGATGGAAGATATACTGATATTTCACCAGTGTTGAAGTGATATTCATTGCCTTCTATACAGAGAAATGTTTTGTCCTTGGCTTCAGGCAGCAAACTACTGTATTTAAATTGTTCTTGTAGAATTACAAAAATTACAAAAATTGAATCTGGAATTCTCATTGTGGAGGAAATGTTTCAGATACTTGTAGCCAATCAGCCTTGCTAGTGTTTTAAAATATGGACCTCACTGACAGATGCTGATGGAGTTCCATACATAAGCCAGCTTTTATTGAGACTTGGCTGGGCAGAAAGCGCAACTGGAAGAATAACAAGGGATTCTGCTGCTTGCACGTGCACTGCTATTGTGCAATCAGTGCTTCCAGCAGAAAAAGCCACTGCGACTATACGTAGCCAAAAATAAGCGGTTACACACTAAGACAAACCATCTTGCTAGAGCTATGCCCCCTTACATTTCACTTTACCTTCTCCCAAAGGAAAATATTTTCAGTATGTCAGAGCAATAAATAGAGCAATCTGCTACAAGTCCTACAGAAAGTAATGTGAAAAAATGATTGTAGGGTTGTAGTCCCACATTACTTTATTTACAGACAGAATCCAAGGTCCCACATTCTGGAATAAGCTCCCTGTACATAGTGCAAAATATCTCATTGCTGCCCTGACATTGATTCCTTTTTATTTTATTGAATTAAGCAATGCACTCTAATAAACTAATATATTAAGCACAGTTATACAGTCACAAAGCCCCTTGAACTGAGTGGGTCTGACTTCTGAGGAAATCTCAGTACAACTGCACTGCTCACGTCCCTCCTTCTTTTCCCCAAAACTGCTTGAAACTTCATATCCTTATCACATTTCCTGCAGTGGTCCAATTTCTCTCATTCGTGAGTGGGCGCACTGGATCCTGCCTGTTCCCCAGAGGGTGTCAAACAGAGGGGCTTTAACATCCTGATTCAGTACCTGCTCATCAATTTACTTTGCCTCATACTGTATATATGGCAACAGCTTTTTTTTAAAAAGGGAGCATGTCTACTAACTGGGACAGTGGTGAGTAATGCATCTATAAATGGGTTCAGCTGAGGAGTAAACATCACATGGTCCCTTAGCTTGGATACTTGTTGAGTGGGAAGCATTTCGTGCCTCTTTGGCCACATGGCACACAATTGCTTGTTCTCTGTTCACAATACCTGAACAACAGCCTAGTCCCAACAATACCATTGTCTGTGGTAGCCTTGTCGAGGGTGCCAAGGGCAAAGTGCTTGAGCATGGCATAAGGGAGACAAGTTAGTAGACCTAAATTTGATCTCTTTGTGCATATGACTTTTGTGTCGGTATTTAATTACGGGATAGTCACAGTCATCCAGCCTAATGTAACACCATCTGGCTTTTGCTCCAAATTTCCACTGTTGGTGATGCTATGCATGCATCCAGAAAGGGACTAGATAAATATTATTTCCATAGATTGTAGAATATTTCCACTAGATGTTTCATTTAGTGAACATTTTGGAACAGATCATACTTTCCTTAAAGCTGAAAGGATGTGCTAGGACACATTTCTGGGGTGAGATTACTATATCAACAGAATGAATTAAGAACTGTATGGGTCAGTGGCATCTCAAGAGCTGCAGTCTAGTAATCAATCCTTCCAGTAAGACTTGCAGAGTAGTCTTGTCTCTAAAGTTGATGACATGAACAACCGGTACATATTTTGCAAAATGTTTGGCAGTAGGGCTCAGGTACTTTTCAGAAAGTTCAGTCTCTTCACTCAGATACTTTTAAGAAAGTTCAGAAGTCAGAAGTGGGCTTGACTTGACCTGATTTTCCCTGCTGTACTATGCACTCCATATGTGGAAGTAGGATTCTAGGCATAGTCTTCTTAAGTTCCTACTGCTCTCCCATCAGCTCTGAGTTTCCCACACAAAAATGCTGGGTGATACTTGGCAGACAGATGATGAAAACATTTGATGACACCATTATTGATTATGCTGAAAACCACACCACCAAATGAAATGCAATAGGAATCCTTCACCAGCTCACAACTCAAAGCTCTTCCTGCAAATGTAGCATAATCCACATTTGCCCTGGATTGCAAATATAACACAAACTCTATGTTGTTGATTAGATTACCCTTGGGATCTCTTCTAACCCTACAATTTTGTGATTGCTGTTGTGAGTTTTTTGGGCTGTTTGGATGTGTTCTGGAAGTTTTTCTTCCTGACATTTTGCCAGACTCTGTGACCGGCATCTTCAGAGGGCAAGGAGCTCTGGGAACTAGAAGTTCTCTCAGTACTCTGGGGCTCTAAAGATGCTGGCACAGAGACTGAATCCCTATCTCAGTGATGGCGAACTTTTTAGAGACCGAGTGCTCAAACTGCAATTCAAAACCCACTAATTTTTTGCAAAGTGGCAATACAGTAATTTAACCTGTATACAGGTGGCTATGAAGGGGCGATGTCGGGTGCCCACAGAAAGGGTTCCGAGTGCCACCTTTGGCACACGTGCCATAGGTTCGCCATCACTGTCCTATCTTGTCCCTGGCTCCTACTTTTAGGAACATACATTCAAATCCATGGAACTGGGGAATGTGACATCTAGTAAGAGGGATGGCGTTACAATAGACTATTGCCACTCCACCACCTCGCCCCCCTGGTCTTGCCTGTTGTTCTACACACAGAAACCTGGAGGACAGAATTGAATGAGATTAACACCCACAGTCCCATCCAGCCAAGTCTCTGTGAGATCAGCATGTTTTTGCAGGATCAGGTCCTTGATGATTGTTGATTTCCCATTCAGTGATCTAGCATTCAACAGTAATATTTTCATTCCAGGGATCTTGTCATCAAGGTTTACAGAACATTCTAACTTTGTAGATACCTTGGGTATCTATCTACAGATATTCCTTAATTGACTCAATAACTGATGGAATTAAGTATTTTTGAAGCATGGAGGTAGAGATACTTAATTGTACACAATTTATGTGAGTTATGTGGTCTTTGTGTTTATTTTATGGTTTTCTTCCAGGTCTGCAGATAGGGGGGTTATATGGTCATGTCCAACATCCACAATCGGAACCTGCCCAAACATATAATCAAGGTGGAGTTCTTCCATATTCCCCCCCCCCCAAGGAAACCTTCAAGTTTTATATCAAACAGTGAACTAAGAATAGAATATATTAATTTCCATTTCTGGATTCTAGTCAAGCAAGCAGGTCTTTTAAAAAAGTACCAATAGATGAAAATCTGCCAACAAATTATCCTGCCCAGTATTTAGTGAAATAAACAAAGCTATAGACAAGCTTATGGTGAGGTTAATTGTATGCTGTTGGACAATTTTCAGTTGCTTCAAAATAGCTTATATAAAGGAGATGTTCTTTATAAGTGATAATAATATCCAACAATGCATACCAATTAGCATTTCTGAAAATCCAGAAAAGAAGAGTCCCAAGACATGTTGAAGCCAAGAATCATACTGTAATCTATAGACTAAGCAGTCATGACCATGAATGCTCACAAAGAAATTTGGAATTCAAATAGAAGTATGTATAATCTAGAAGTTCAAGTTCATCCAGATGATGAACTGGAGAAAACATTAAGATTAGATCATACTGTATGAGATGAAATGAAACATCTAGCACTACATGTAATAAACTGCAGCTAGAATTTCATATGCTACATACTGGAAGAAAACTGATATACTCTGAAACAAGAAGAGTTGATTTAAAAAAAGACCCTGGAAATCCCAGAAATTTACATATTATAAAAAAAGTTGAAGGATCAATCAACTCCCAAAATATGTGAAAGCTGGGAACCATTCTATAAAGGAATTTGTATCAACTTTGAAGGAAAACCTCAAGAAAATGCAATGATTTTTTTTAAAAAATTGTAAAGGTAATTAACAAGAACAACAAATACTTGGTAGCAGAGTTAAATCATTATAGCTACATTATGCTTAAATATCTCAGGAACAAATAACATGGGTACCTTGTATAACAGAATTAATTTGTTCCAAATGAAATTGTGTTAAGCATATTTTCCTTTATACAAATTTACCATAGGAATGCATTGAAAACAGAGTAATCCCTAATTGCAACCATTTTTATGTTGTACGAATTCACCCCATAGGTGTTTCTGTTAAGCAAATTTCCCCTATGTCCAGAATGTTTTATGTTGTACAGATGTTATGTTATACAAATCATTTGTTATACGAGGGTTCAGTGTAGTTAAAAACTTTCCTACTTTCTTGGAGCATTCTGAATTTTAAACAGATGTAGACCAAAACAGTCAACAGACTGAAAAGAGCTACAAAAAATTAGCAAGTTTAGCTTCCAAGTACAAACTTAAAAAAAAAAAACTTTAATACAGTTAAAAGATTGAGCTTTCACCATGTATACCTGTCATGTCACATTCAGGATACCAGAAATGACAATTAGAGATGGACACGAATTTAAAAAAAATGGTGTTTCATTTTTTCGTTTGTCGTTGAGAGGTCCGTTTCGGTTCATTCTGTTTTTTGCGATTTTTTGGAAAAATTCCGTTTCCGTTTTTTGTTTTTTCATTTTTTGTTTCTACCTGCTTTTTGCGCGATTTTTAAAGCATTTCCGTGTGCGGGTGTCCCCCAACACCCACAGACCAGAGGGAAAACACTAAAAAAAATTGATGCTGGCAGAGACACAGTATGAACTAGGTACGCAGGGAGGCTGCAAAGGCAGCTCCGGGCATTGCTCAGGGTGCAAGGCAGCTGCAGAGTGACTGCACTGCGGGGCTGGGGAGGGTACTCACCGAGAGGTACGCACGCACACACACAGGGAGGCTGCAGGACTGAAGCTAGAGTCGCTGCAATCCCACCCTAACTCCCATCGGAGACTGCAAGGAGGACGGGGGCTGCCAGAGCTTTTTATGCCCTCTGTGGCTGCCAGACCTGCCCAGTCTGCAACCTGGGCATGCTATTGGTTGAACTTGATCCCATCACATGGCTTGCCTCCATTTTGTGGCTCGAAACATCCATTTTGTCATCCTTAAAGGGAAAAGAAAAATACATTGCAATGGGAGAAGACAAAAACAAACGTTTTAAGGACCCCAGCCCCCTGGTAGGTAATAATTTCAAATAATTATTGCATTATCGCTGCATTTTTACGGATGTCCAGGGCGTTTTAATACCCAAGAAATCAATATTAGGCATCTGGGAGCCATTTTGGGTCGATGTCCCCTAACTTCCCTTAAAGGGAAAAAAATACAGCGATCTGAGAAAAGACATAAATGCACATTTCAAGGACCCCAAACCCCCCGGTAGGTATTATCAGACAGTATAAATAATTATCGCTGCGTTTTTATGGATGTCCAGGGTATTTTTTAACATTTAAAACAGTTCATTTCATTGTGCGTCGCCATTAACGGAAATGAAACGTAACAAAGCTAATTTTCGTGGTTCTGTTCATTTCGTTGCATTTTCATCACAATTTTCGTTAGTCGTTTCATTACGTAACGGAACGAATAACGGAAACAAAAAAATGTTCGTTCTGTACCCATCTCTAATGACAATTACTGTCATAGCAGAACATTCAAGTGGACTAGTTTGCTCAAATACCTTACTGCTGATCCTATGCAATTAACTACAGGCAGTCATGAGTCACTAAGTTTTTGCCCATCCTCCAGGTTCACCACATTTCCCTCAAAGGTATCTCTAAAGACTCCCTTGTGTGTGTGTGTGTGTGTGTGTGTGTGTGTGTGTGTGTGTGTGTGTGTGTGTGTGTGTGTTGTGTCATTACAGTTGTGACCGAATCTTCGTGACTCCATGTCCATGGAGTTTCCTTGGCAGGAATACTGGAGTGGCTTGCCAGTTCCTACTCCAGGCGCCTACAGTGCCTGGTATTCCTTGGTGGTCTCCCATCCAAGTACTAACCAGGGCCGACCCTGCTTAGCTTCCGAAATCAGGCAATATCGGATGTGCTTAGGGCATCTAGGCAGCTACTGTATCTAGGCAGACTCCCTTATCTGCCTTAAATTCCATGAGTGAGATTAGAACAGCTTTTTTGTTTTGTTAAAGCTTTTGGTATGCCCAGTTTCCCAGTCATCTTTAACACACTTTTATTTTTGGGCCAATCTAAGGTAACACTGATGTTCTTTACATTGAATCTCAATGCTTCTTCACATCTGTCTAATATAACTAAAACCACAAGATCATGGGATTTCCACAAACCCCTGGTACTTTTAAACCCAAACTATCCTTTACAGGCTGTAGGCACTGATTAATCTTTTTAAAGGGCCTCTAGATTATTTGTATCCCTACCTTCCTTAACAATATAAGAACATAAGAACATAAGAAGAGCCATGCTGGATCAGGCCAGGATCATTGTTTTATACAATGACATTATAATGTTTTGTAGTACAATGGCATTATAGTGTTGGTTGTTTTAGACAGTTAGCTACTAGGCTGCAGTAAGGTAAAATTACAAGATGTCTTATCAGTTCTTCCTTTGTCTTTCAGTTTCTTCCTCCCTCCACCTTGCAACACTTTAAACAAATCTTTCTGAGTATACCCATTCATCTGAAATGTTTTTCTCAAGAACCCCAGTTCTGCTATGGCTTTTGCTCAATGTGTTAATGTCTGATGACTAACACTGTTCAAATAAAGGTTTGTGTGAGTTGGTTTTCTATACAGTATACACTTCTACCTAGTGAGCCATCTTAATTCCTGTATACCATCACATCCAGAAAAGGTAATTTTCTGTCACTTTCTACACTAAATTGTATATTATTATGGATCTTATTTAAATGTGCTACAAACTCATATAAAAATTTTCCTCTCCATGTGGCCAGGTTAAGAAGGTATCCTCCACATACCTCTTGTAAAATGGTGGTTTAAAAGGAGCAGATGCTAAAGAATGATTTTCAAATGCTTCTATATAAATTAGCTACTACTGGGGGCAGGAGAGACCCCACTGCCACACCATCTACCTGTTCAAAGAACTTACCATTAAACATACAATAAGTTGATCTCAATACAAATTTGAACAATTCTGCTCCTGGTGGAGGGAATAATGGTTCTAATAATGATATTGTCTCTCACAAAGGAACCCTAATAAGTAGTAAACAATGATGTCACATCTAAACTTACTAATAAATCATTTTCAGATACCAGGACATCCTGAATTTCTGGTGCAAAAGCCATATAAATTTTAAAAATCAAACTCAGTTTGACCCAACATGGGGTTCAATAAATATGCAAGGTGCTTTTTACATGGAAGCTAAACTCATTAATTTTTGTAGATCTTTTTAGTCTGTTAAATATTGTTCTACCTCTGTTTAATAAACAAATATACAGTGATATAATTAATTTGTTCTCTGGGCCATTTCATATTGTGAAAAAATTGTAAACCGAAACACAGTTTCCCATAGGAATGCAATGAAAATCAATTAATCTGCTCCGGGGGGGGGTCAGAAAAAAGGCAAACTAGGGCATTCCATTTAAACATTTCTTAAACTGAGAGATCCCCATTTCCAATAATTTCTTTTCTTAAACTGTTTTTTTTTTGTTAACCAAATATTCTTAAACCAAGGTACCACTGTAGTTATTCTACCTCCTAGTTCCTTTCCTCCCCCTTTCCCCCATTTGTTCCCTTCCCTTCTATACTGTGTAAGAAAATAAGAAAATAAATATAAAAAGATTAGATAACAATATTGAAAGCTAATGTTGCTAATTGTTACAGCAATGAAAATAACAAATTCTGTAAGATGGAGCTACAGCTGCTCTTTTAATCAGTGAAAATTTAAAACTAGATAGTTATCTAATCAAATGTTAAATGAAAGTAGCTATTAAATATAGAGGATATATTTAGTTTGATATGAAGCAATCACTCAGCTTAAATTATCTGAAAAACAGGCACCACCAGCAAATCAAATGTGGGAATTTTTTTGTTTTCCAAACAGATGATCAAATAACATATTATATGAAGTGGAGCACTCATGTCAATGGTTGGTTTCCCTTTACTGGGGTGAGGGGTGGGGTGGGAATACCTGATCCCAAGCCAGGGTGAAATGTGCAGCAAAGAACAACTATATCCTTCCCTCCCTAACTGTATTGCAAGCAGTTCCCCCACCATGACAATTAACACCAATTGGAAATGTCCTACCTCTGCTAACTATTCCATGGGAGAAACCGATTTTCAGGATGAGGCCAGGGGCAGAGCCAGGATTTGGAGCACCTGGGGACAAAGTTTGTTTCTGCACCCTTCCTGCCACCCACTACCCACATCGCACTCGCACAGCAACGGGGGGGGGGGGTTAGCCCTGCAGGCGTGGGGTGGGTGTATGTGTGTGCGTGCGTATGGCTAGATAGGTGGATGGATGTGTGTGTGTGCACTGGCGCACACACGCCTTTCACCTGTCTCCCACTAAGGCGAGGAAGAGGAGGAAGAGGGTGTCGCAGCCACCGTGCTCCTGCCTGCTTCGCCGCTCCCCTGGTGCATGTCAGCGGAGGCGGCGGGGTGCCATCGCCAAGCCTTAGGGGAAAGGAGGACTGCTGGGCGGTGGGAGGAATCACGGCTTACTACTACTACTCACCCTCCAGGTGCCCCCAGATTGCTGCGCCTGGGGCAGATGTACCCTTCTGTCCCACCAGATATGCCCCTGGATGAGGCTGCACATGGAGATTTTAAGCTTGAACTCCCCTTCTCTGTACCCTACAGCTCCGGTCTAGATGGGGGGGGGAAGGGATGCGTTTCTGAATTTAAAAAATAATAGCAAAGGAAAACTGCATTATACTACAGTATTTAAGTGTAAGATGCCATTTGTCCCAAAGATTATTGGCTAATAGACAACAGCAGCTAAAACAATATGCTCAGAACTTATTCATAGATCTTGGAGCCTTGTGGCACGGTGGTTCAACTGCTGTACTGCAGCTCTAACTGTGCTCACGACCTGAGGTTCAATCCCAAATAGCAGGGTCAATGTTCGCTCAGCCTTCCATCTTTTCAGGGTCAGTAAAATAAGTACCCAGCTTGCTGGGGGTTGGGGGCAATATGTAAACCTGCACAATTGTTTGTAAAGCACCCAGAAAGTGCTTTAAGCACTTTGGGGCAGCATATAAGCAGTAGGCTTTGCCTTGCTTTTTTTGTTTGTTTGTTTTGCTCTCCCGTGAGCACTTGGACACCTCATGTAACACACCATGTTACACTGGCCTCTTTCATTTTAATTGTTGCTGAGATGGGTTGCCGACTACGGGGCACATGATGTTCTTAACAGTAAAAGTTACAGTATTGAGCTAATAGGAGCTGTGCACTTAAAACTGAGGATAAGGTTCGTTCTTGCCAGCATCGGTGTCATTTCTTCCGCCCACAGCTGCAAAGCTCAGTATTCAGAAATGTTCACTGTTCAGGAGAGAAACAGCTCAGGAACATTTCCCAAAGAAACAACAGGGAGAATTTGTGTGGGCAGAGTGCAATTACTCAGACTGCAATGCAAGTACACTTGTGTACTCAGAAGCTTTTAAGGAAACTTTAGAACTTTAATATGTCCTTTCTTCTTCTTTCCTAACTGAGCAACCTTCAAATGTAAGAGACAGTGTGGTGTAGTGCTTATAGTGTCAAACTAGGAGCAGGCAGCCCAAGTACAAAGTCCCAACTCTCCTTGGTTAATGACTGGGTAAATGTAGGTCAGTCAATTTCTGTCAGATATATACATCCTTTCCAAAGCTGTTATGAGGAGAAACAGAGCTTGGAAATAATGGACTAAATTTAATGCAGATTGTAAATGTTAAATTCATTCGTTTTTGCATGAAAAACAAGGAGCATTGCATTTGATTGTTTAAAAATATTAAAGTTTTGAGAATAGTATTCAAAGGTTTAGAACAGTGCCTGCATAATGTTACACCTCAGATGCCTCAATTTGCTGAGCTTTCTCTTATTGGAAAAATAATTATTTTACATTTAATATATCCAAAAAGAATGTGCATTTCCCAAGCTCTTAGGGGTGGGGGTGGAGGGAGGACAAGGTAGAAGTATAGCAGACATACTAAGTGGAATGGATTTGGTATACCAGGCATTTTATATCCAGCTTTATATGTGTTTCAGAAATGGATCCCAGTCCCTGAGAATATTTGTTCCAGGGTGGAAAAGTTTCACTTGATGATACAGATCTTCCATTGTCTTCCTCTCCAACAGGCCAATAAGGCTAGCAGATCAGCCAGAACTTCTAGATTGAAACTAATGGTCATTTGAATTTGTATGTCACATGCAGACCTGTGACCCAACACGATCACCAGTTATGATTTTCTTGTGATTTCTCATGTTTATTTCTGCTGTTTTGGTGAGACTCCTTATGTCTAATGGTGTTATACCTGGGTATTCTTTGGTTTGGTAGGTCACAGATTGTACAAGGCTAGACTGGAAGTAAGAATTCCAACATCTTTCCCGTTTCAGCCTTAAACTTTAGATTTCTAAGCAAGGGATAATTCAAAAAAGACGTAGAGTGGTTTCATATATTAGCAAAGACAAAGTAAAAAATGAAGAAAATTAGCTTCAGTGAGGGTATAGACAAGGAGAATTTCTGTTGAATATTAGAAGCCAGGGAATTTAATGGGACTATAAGTATACATTGCACCATGATATTAAGTCATAGCATTGTAACCAATTTGGTAATTAACCCCTCTTCCAACTGAGGATGTGGGGAGAAAATAAGAGAAGGCATCTCAGCTCTTGATGTCTTCACCTACAAAGCATACTTTGATATACAAACTATACTCTGCTTTGTCTTTATATTCTGCTTCATGTTTTGAGTTTGGATCTCCTACCCCTGCTGAATCCAGCCTGGTTCCTTATAGTATCATCCCAGGAAACAATCCAGTGACAGCAGCTGTCTGGTATACTAAGCCTTGTTGGTTGGTAGAGTGGAGAGGTGACCTATGGGATTTATTGGCCCCACTGAAATATAAGATGAGTTGCATAACCAGGCCAGCCACATGCCTGCCTACTAAGAGAAAGGACCGTGAGGTTAATTATTTCACATTAAGAGATGTGTAGAGCTGGGCTCATATTATCTTCACACCCATCAATGTGTGTGGGTTGGAGTTAGACATGCAAAACAATTTTCTATTTCAGGAGAGGAACGAGTCTCAGATTCTATTATTTTGACACTCAACAGGCTCTTGCTGATGACTGCTGAATAATAGTGACATTATTTACCTTTCAGTCTTTTCCACTTCTGGTGAAATGGAAATAATGGACTGAATTATTAAATGCTCAGTGGAATGGGCATTAATCTGGAAGTTGAGTCAGGGCAACTCGACTACTTTTCTTGAGAGATTGAAACGTTTTGTTGCTCATCCAAGCAACTTCGTCAGTCTGAGGAAAGCTAGTTGCGAGTCCTCCATTTTATAGTTCACTTTGACCTCATGTGACCCTGGTCTGAAATAGGCTCATAAGATGCACAATGGCCTAAATAGGCTCATTAGGTGGACAATAGTCTCAATAGGCTCATTAGGTGGACAATGGCCTAAGGTGCTATGAAAGTCCCATCCTTAGCCTTCCGACACCCATAAAGTATAAGTTGTTAGCCATGGCCTTGCGGGTGGAGGTGTGAATAATTTTTTTATTTTTCTGGGGATTGTTGAAATCACTGGCTGATAAGTAGCACATTGACTGTGCCTGAGCTCCCCAGCACTGTTGACAGAGGGGTTTTCGATACTCACATGAATGGCTTCCCTGACCCCTCTCTCAAACCAGGAAAGCCATCCATTTGAGTATTGAAAAACCCCTCTCTCAACAGAGCTGGGGGGCTCAGGAATAGTCTCTCTGCTACTTATCTGCTTATTTCAGACCAGGTTCACATGAGGTCAAAGTGAACTATAAAATAGATGACTTGCAACTAGCTTTCCTCAGACTGACAAAGCCGGTTGGATGAGCAGTGCAACGTTTCAATCTCTCAAGAAAAAGAAGTCCAGTTGCCATGACTCAACTTCCCGATAAACTCTCCTGGATGACTGAGAATCTTCACAGACAAATGGGCATTAATGTAAGGCATGATGATTGGCACAATGTACTAGAATACATTGCCACATAAAATGTCCACATAATTTCTCCAAAGTTTTATTTTTATTTTTGCAGGTTTTTCTAGAGCATATGGAGAAGATAAATGGACTGCAATCAAGAATGATAGCTGATATAATTTATATATTTATACCAACATCCAAAGAACAAAAAACTTCACAGAAATATATTTGCAGATATACATTAATTTGTTATTTATTTTTCTGAATTTAAAGGGTATGGATGATACAACTGTGGAAAAGCACATGTGTACATACAGTATTCAGGAAGTGAATTTGATCATATGAACAGCAATAAATGTAGTATTATTATAAACAGAGAAGTGAAATAAACTTTTTTTTCAGAAAAAAAAACATTTCCCCTTTTTAAGTATGGTCCAAAGAAGATGATAATAAATATAACAGACACATGTTCTGTATGCATATATTGACTGAAATCCAGTAGTGAGTCACAACTAAAGTAGGCCCATTGAATTAGTGGGGATTGGGTGCGTCAACTCCTCTATGAGTTCCATTGACTGAGTGGGCCTACTCTAGTTGTGACTTACTATTGCGTTTCAGCCAGTTAACAGTGATGTGGGATAGAAAAGGTTTATACAGTTTGTGCTGAATGAACTTACATTCATTAAAGGACATATGCAGAATTATAAAAAGCATAAAAAAATTCTGCTCAAGCGAAATAAGTATCCAGCACAATGCAACTAAATTACAGTAACTGACTGTATTCTGAAAATATAAAATATCCATAATCCTAATAAGGAGACCCACAAAGGAAAGGTGGCTTCTGTTCTGGAACAAGAACCATAAGATACCTATTTGGTCTTGTATCTGAGTAATGGATGTTAACCTACTACTTTTAAAGACCTCCAGATATGCTTGCCCATCCACATTCTGGTTCAAACGAACACTGGGTTTTAGACAATTGGGGACTCATTTTTGTCCAGGAATGGAAAAGTAACAATAAATCAAAAAATAATGGTAACTAATAGAAGAAACCATGTTTAATGGTGGAATGTTGTATGAATAAGGTCCTCAGTACAATGCAGGACATTTCTCTGAATTAAATGGATGTCAGAAATCAGGGTTGCTACAAAAGGCCAATGTGTGAACCCTTGGATACCATTTGGTTGACCCAAGGCACACCTTATGCCAGGCACAAGAGTCCATATGGGGCCTCCAGGTGAATCTTTCTCCAACATGAGTAGTAGGGCAACATCCTCCTCAAGGGAGCAAGCTAGTTGAGGGGATGCAGCACAAACTGCATAGCAACCAGCGTTTATCTCTTATACATGGCATCTGCTGCCTGAGGCAACTGCTCACTCTGTATGATAGGGTAAACCCTGCAGTGGTCACATGAAGATGACATCACTGAGCTTGACTGCCTCAATGTTAAACACTTTCATTCATTTATATCTGGATACTTTAAAAGGGAATGGGGCGTTTTGTTGTTATTGAGTTCTGTGGAATGAACATACACTGAAACTAGTTCAGAGGTGAGTAGTAACCCAGTTGTTTATTAATATGGCATGCTGTCATTTCAGGTTAGTAGATTGGGGGGTTTGGAAGAAGAAGTCTGTGGCTGGAGGCTCTGCTTACAATGTCTGACATTAATAATTTCTTTTTAAAAACCAAGTTTTAATCACAAATGGGAAATCAACAGGGGTTGAATCCAAAATGACTTCTCGCTAAATAAGACCTCAATATTAATTAGCTAGTCATGTCTACCTTAAATCCCACTGATTTTACATGTGTGCAACTTGTATGACCAGACAGTTCCTTGTAAAAATAATTGTCCCCTCAATCCAAAATTAATTGACTTGAAATGCAGTTCTAATGATGTTAGTGAGTTTTAGTTCCTCCAGATCTGTGTTGCTAAGATTATGACATATTGGATATTTAAATATTTTCCTCTCATTAATGGAATCATGCAGATTGTTATAAAATCCCATACACGGTCAATTCTATTTGAATGTCCAAATTACTTTCATTCTAGAGAAGGAAAACACATTTAATTTACACATGAACAAACTGTTTACCATTGACTGAATGGGTATCAATTACCGTAATATATGATAAAATTATTTGCTGTATTCATTATTTTATTCAGGAATTATTATACAGTAACTCTATTGTACTGTCCAGTAATAGCTACTTAGCACAGATATTTGTTTTTCATGATTGATGGCAATAAACTAGATTAATAAGATAGATTCTGCAGATCCCATTTGTCCGTGGGATTTCTCCCTCTCCCAAATAGCTTATTTTACACTCCTACAGGATATAACAAGTGGATGTATTCAAGGAGCTGTTAGGATAACTCAATGACATGGGTACCTGACTACAGAGCTGTGAGAACAGGCAGCTACTTATGAGTATTTTATACTCTGGCAGGGCTCACCAGAAATTCAAATCAACTTCACAGCAGTTTATTTATTCTTGATTTCACAGGGTTATGCAATTTGATGGCACATACTCTTTTATTACACCAAGGATGGACTTGTCTTCTCATAGAAAAAAGAATGAACTGTTCCCCCCCCCCCATTGCCCAGGCAGTTATTGTCAAGGGCTACAAAGGGAGCAAAAGCGGCCCATTCCCCAGAGCATGAAGTGAAACGCCTACTGAAGAAGTGGGAATTTGTTTTATTTATTTATTTTAGAGTACTTTTTACCCCACCTTTCTCTTTGGAAAAAGGATGCCGGATGGAACCCAGAATTTTAAAAATACAAAAGATAGCTCTGATGACTAGGCTGGATACCTTTTTTCTGCAGGATGACCAGTTCTTTCAGATCAGATTGCAAAAGTATGTAATGTATTTTCGCTCATGCTATACAGGCCTTAGCCTGATTCAATGCCATTTATGTAAGATATGCTTCACGCACAACAGATTGCCCTCTTTAGAAGGGCCTGTTGTGCCCAGAAACTCTGAATCCTCCCATTAATAAGGACAGCCTGCACTGCAACAGATGCTGCTGATACTCTGGGAGAAGAAAATTTCTGTTCATGAAAAATGCCCCCTGAACACTTTTGTTAGCCTTAAACCAACACCATTATCTTTGGCATCGATAGATGTTTTCCTCTCCCCCCCTTCCAGATTTAATATCAACTTGGGAGGAACAACGTTTGTTAAAAATACAATAAAACACAAAATTAAAGTCCATTGGTCCAAATGAAAACTGCCTCTTCGCAATGCATGGGATTCCTTTCTTAAAGCATGATTTAATTATCATAATTATCTGGTTAGCACAAAGCATTGTGCATCATGAACTTTTTGCAGCGTTTCTTTTGTATCTTTTGTACCAGCTGAAATGTGTTTGCCTTCATATGTGAAGAGTTTGTTTGCTTGCTTGCTTTTCTCTCCTTTAATTTGTGTATAACGTGTTCATTTGAAAAGGTCTCACTGCTGGAAAGTTGGTTCCTTGTTCTTCTAATTTGTATTTGCCAATAACCGTGTTAAAAATACCGTCACCCTTGTTTTGTTGTACCCTTTCTTACATATGCCAGCAGAAGGACAGCAGGATCTAAGCCTATGCTGACTTCATGCCTTATAAAACTCACAGCCCATAAAACCCACAGATAGCCAAGATGCTTTGGCAGGCAAGGCAGAAAGCCCCATGCTTATTTTTCAACCTTTCTCAGTGTAAAAATACAGAAATGATAAACAAATAGAGATTCCCTACAGATCTGCTCAAACCAGCTACTTGAAGCAGTTGCTTCAGACTGACCCACCAGTGACTAACATAGGGCCAATTTATGATTTTCAGCTAGAAGACATGGTAATCAAAGATGACAAGAAGTCCAGCATTACAATCTACTGTTTCCAGCATACTATGCTGCAGTTTCTGAATACCTTGTGAACACTCTTTGGGAAACCCATCATCTTGACATTAGTTTAAAATGGTTTTCTGTCTTAGAATGCATTACTCTTAACAAAATGCTAGTATGTTTTCAAATATACAAGACTCCCTGAAAATGTTGATTTGCCTTCCCCCGTTGAACTCTCTATGGGCCTTTTTACACGACCCCTAAGATCCGCTGGCCACTTAAATTCGGACCAGAGATCTTAGGGGTTCGTCGCTCTTCCTGTGTCCCCACCCCCCTCCGCACTTCCTGGCTGCTGGCTGCGTGAGGGGAGGGAGAAAAAGAGAAAGAAAAGCATGCCGCTCACCTCGTTCTGCCTCTCGTCTCTGTAAAAGTAGCTCTTAAAGGGGCGGGAGCCAAAAAACAACAAACAGAAGCAAGGACAGCCCCGCACTCACTATCCTTACACCGGATCAAATAATTTTCACCTCCAAAGAGCAGGTACCTGAAAGCTGCGCTGGGATGCGCTAAAGTGGGCGGGGTCGCACTTAATTTCCTGTTAACTCCGGAGCTGGTGGGTAAACATTTTTAAGCTCCGGAGCTGGGAGCCATTTGCCCCCGAGTTTAGGGGTCGTGTATAAACGCCCTATCTCTTTAGTTGATTTCCCCTCACATCTGTAGTTTAAGAACACTTTGCCAGTGTTTGACAACCTACTTTTCGTTGTTGCTGACCAGTTTACTTGTTCAGGTGCCACTAGCTCATGCATATAAAAATTGAAGTTACACAGAATCCCAAACCAAACTAGAATCTGATTCATCATTTAAAGGTTGAAGCTTTCAACTGAGGCTTTCAGAGCTGCTTGGAAGAAATGTAAATATTTATATATTGTCATCAGTGTCCTCATATTGTTAGCTACGTTTTCGGGGTTCTATGCCACCGATTCGGGGAACCGAGAGTTCAAAGAAAAGCCAAAGTTCAAAAGAACGGAGAAAAGTTTAATGATCGCTGCAGCGGGCACTCAGCCGAATAGCTTCGGAAAGTCTGAGGCACCAAACAAAGAAATTACACACTTTTTATAAGAGTTTTTACACTCCTCAGCAGCCCCTCCCTTATCTAAATTGATAAGGATGCAGCTGTGAGGCATAAATCGAACACAGAACAAGGGGATACACAATTGACACAAAGTTCATGCAAGGTAACATATCAATTTGACACTTTATTACGGGAGGAAGCCATTCATCTTGCGCTCTGGCGCCACCTGGGTTGCACTTCCCGGGACTCTTCGCCGCTTCGTGACAGGAGCCTCTTGACAGGCGGAGATCGATAACTGCTCCAAGGATATCTGGCTTATCTCTTTAAAAACTAGCTCAGCTATCTGTTTTCCTACAGAGCTGAGTGTTTACACAAACCCTTATTTACAGCCTTGCGCGCCGGGAAGGAATCTCGGGGTGAAATGCAGGGCAAGGCAGCGCGATCAAGAGGGAGAATGAAAGCGGGAAATGGGTAAGGAGAACAGAAGCGCTGCCATTTTATTTTATCAATGGCAGTTATGAGTTTATTAAAATATTATTCCCTACAATATGACCTGAAATATGCATACTTCAAGCTGCATACAGATTAAGTGTCTTCTAAGAAAGTCCAAGAAAGACTTGGCTAGCATTCTCTGGGAGAAGGTAGTGGTACTGACTCCCCCACCCCAGGAGGTGTTATGGGCTCTGGAGTTTTGATGATCATCCTGGTTTTGATTCTAATGTTGCATATCCATTCATTCTCTCACCATGCTTTTTAGTGCTGAAGGTTATTTAGGATGCACTGAAGGGTACTGGGTCTCCTGTCTCCGGCAGTACATTTGTCCTAGCAAATAATCTCCCTTGAAGTCACTTAATTCTTCTAAATGTCACATAGTCATAGACATACATGTGACTTTGGAGGTTCTGCGAACTGTCCACATGCCCAGATGATACTTTAGTGACTCAGTCTCCAGATTAGTGTCACACTGTTCTCTCTCTCTCCCCCCCCCCACCCCAGGACTCTTTCCTGCAGGGATGGTTTAGTCCAACACTAACAGAACAGCAGGAAGGATGAGACTTTCTTCAAAGCATAGGAACATAGCTGGGTTTTTCATCCTGCTTGAATGCAGAAAATAAAGTGCAGGTGGACAGCCCTCTGGGTGTTGCTGGGAGTAAAATTCAAATCATTGACCAATGGCCATGTGAGCTGGAGGCAACAGTGTCTGGAGGTCCATAGATTGTATACCTCTACTATATATATGATGCATCTGCAACTTATTTCTCCCAATGTATGTTTGCTTCTTTGAGCCTTTACCAAAATTTAGTGAAGGTCAAGCAAGGATGGAGATTATCCCAAGGACTGCAGATTGAAATAAAAACTTCCCACAGTCTTTGGTTCAGTATTTAGATTAGGCACACTTGTTTCATCTGCATCTCAGCCATGGACTCTGTGCTAAATGTACTGAGAAGAGATGTTTAGCAAAAAAAATCCATTGCACAGACCTTTCCCCCCCCCTTTCTTTAGAAACAGACAAGAAAGTTTAATAAATGTGATGCATTGCTTCATTGACAGAATATCAAGTGTGAGAGAAAGGGAGAATTGGAGGCATGTCCTGTTAGATGACAGGTACTGATCCACAGCGGAAATTAAACATACTCCTAATGAAACAGGCTGTTTCCAATTATGCTTAAGCCCTCAAAAGTATGCAGTCTGTCAAGAAAGGTGACTAATAATGCTTAAACAAAAGCAACCAAGAATAATCCAGCATTTTCTTAACAAAATGCGGTGTTTTGGAGATATTAGCTATACATTATCCTGAAAAATAAAGCATTGGATATGTGTCTTTGTCAGATATGAAAGTGTATCTGGTTTCATGGGCCACGTTCTGAGGTGCACAGGGGTGGGGTGGGGGGCTCTTCCAGAGCAGGCACATATAACACAGAAGCACTATTTCAAGAAAGAATTTGCGCAATGAGCTTGGAACCTGGATGCAAAACTCACTTCCTCAGTTAGGCGATTGTTTCACCTTGTTTGCAATCCAGAAATTCTTCCGAGTCAGATGAGGAAAGTGCAAAAGTGCCCTTGGCATCATATTTGGCAAAATGGAATTGACAGCGTAAGCATACTCAGCGACCTTGTATGCACCTCGTATTGGTTCACGTGGCCTAATATATGCTTTATTCTGATGAATGCCCACCTTTCCAGCTTCTACGCCACCGCCTGTAACCTCTAATAACAGGTTCAGAACACAAGATCTGTTGAAATCGTTCTGTGACAGCTTTACAAACACTGCTATTTCGTTTCGGAAAGACATTGCAGCCGTATGCCACTTCCAGGTGTTAATGCCTCTCTCTCTCTCTCTCTTTTTAATTTATTGGAGCTTGTAATTAGCTGGCCTAAAAGGCAACCCAGGGTTCCTTTATGGGGCTGTGCTGCGTGGGAGAGTGCATTCTTTTTTCTTTTCATAAACTTTTTTCTTAAAATTTTCATTTGCCACGTATAATTAAATCCAATGCACTGAAACTCCCTGAAACTCTTCTCTGAACATATTCTCAAATCACAGTACTTAGCAACAAATCTGGATGCAGGGATGCAGTCTGCTGATTTTAATACAGCTTCAATATATTCTGTGGCCCAGGCTTCTCTAGATGCTAAAGAGGGGAAAGGGAGCAATCATCTCACTTGAAGATTTATTTGGGAATGGGAGCATTAGAGGTATATGCATCAAATGCATATCCTTGGACAATGATTTCTTTGTTTTACACTAGAAGACCTAGTCTTCACATAATAGGCATTTCCACCTCAAGGTGACATTTCTCCATTCTACTGTTCTGTTGGGGCAGCATAAAAAAAGTATGGTTCAAAAACAATTGTTACATAATGTGATAATAAATAAATCTTGCTTACGAATTTGTAGCTGAAATCCTATTATGGAGTTATACAGACAGGATAACTTTTATATACAAATTACTTTAAATGAAGAACTCTCTGTAGGCATTATCTGTTGCACACCAAGTTGCATGACTCACGCAACATAGTTGCACCGTTTCCACAATTGCCTAAGGAGATTTCAGCCGTTGTTAACTACTGGTGCTCAACAGGTCCAAAACACACTGCCATTGACTCTTGGAACATTGGTGCATATTAAAATGTGCATCTGTGTTCCACACATTCTTATGTGTCTGGAATACAACTTTGGAAAAATTACTTTTTTGGATTTGTAAGCTCATGGATTCTGGGTATTACAGTCCAAAAATGTTATTTTTCCAAGCTCTGGCCTAGAAGATCCATTCTTTTTCTTATTTCTGTCCCACCAACACTGGAAGATATTGAAAATTTGGTTAGCAATGGCTTGGAAATGAATTATCTCATTCCTTTGATTACAAGGGCAACATGGCTGCTTTCCAACATAGGGCCTTTTCACACGACCCCTAAGATCCGCTGGTCCCTTAAATTCAGACCAAAGATCTTAGGGGTTCGTTGCTCTTCCTTCCTCCCCACCAGAGAAAGAGGGGAAAAATGCAGCTCACCTGGAGGAGCTTCCCGGAGCTCCGTTTCTCTTCCGTTCTCTTCTGCTTGCTTTTTTTCCTCCCACCTCTTCTCTTAAAGGGGCAGGAGGCAAAAAAAACACAAGCAGAAGCCAGGAGAGCCCCGCACTGACCAGATTAAATCCGGACCTGGGGATTTTCACCCACCTCAAGCAGGTACAAGAAAGTGCAGCTGGGTCGCGCTTAGGTGGGCGGGGTCGCACTTAATTGTCTGCAAAGTCCGGAGCTGGTGGGAAAACACTTGTAAGGTCCGGACCTTGCAGCCATTTCCTGCGGAGCTTAGGGGTCGTGTATAAAGGCCCATACACACCATATACAGCTAAACATACTATCAGTTGATCCAATTTGACTTTTATTTATAACATTTTAAACATTCCTTCCAACAAAAACTTTGAAAGACAAGACTATAATCATCTGCTTTAAAACCATCCAATCAGTAAAGCAATCAAGGAAACAAACAATAATGCTAATAAAGAAAACATAATTACAGTTTCAAATAGCAAAGAACAGGCATGTTCAAGAAACTAAGAATTAATCAGAAGTGGGGGCGGGAAAAGGTTTCAAAACCCACTAAATCACAGAGTGAGAACCTGGATCTTATGCCCCCCCCCAAAAAAAGCCATTGTAATCAAACATAAAGTGTCAGTAATATAGGTCCTTGCAATGATTTGTCACGGTGAGATCTAAGTACAGGAAGGTTCAGCTGGGAAAAGACACTTCTGTCAAGATGTGAGACCCAAGCTGTAGAAGCCTTTAAAGGTTATCTGTGTTCAGTATAGCGTATTGGACTGTGCCCAACACAGTTGGAAGAGCTCGTTTCTAACTAGTGATAAGACATCACATCACATCATGAGCATGTACCTCTAGAGAACTGGCCTTTTATGTATCCAGGGTAAGTTTTCAGCTTGCCAAATGTGTCCTGACTGCTCCTCTCAAGAGAGAAGGAGAGAGTCTAATTGGTCAAACTGTGAGGAAGACAAAACAGGTGCAACATAGAATCTGCTTAGAGTACACTCTTGCCTGTTTTATTATTTTATTTTATTTACTTCCAATCCATCTAGACTGAGAGCTGTTGTGGGCAGTGAACAGCAAACAAAAAATGCAAATGATAAAACCATCAAACAACTAAAATGCATACAGTATTATAACTTTCAAAAATAATGGGAAAATCCAACATCAAAACCAAAAGACATCATCAATGAAAAAATAAAAATAAAACCAAATAGATAGTAAAGGTAACAAGAAAGAGAAAACAAAACCAGAGGTAGATTCAGTGGAACAATGGTCAAACGTCTTAGTTATCAACATAATCAGGGGAGGCTAATCTGTAAAGCCTGTTTTGAAAGAAAAGTATTACTTGAGGGACCAACAGTGAAATCTATGGTCAGACAATGGAGTAGTAAACCCCACTGTGATCAAGAGAGCATGCTCCCAGAGAAACTGTAAGGATACAAGGATTACATTTATCAAGAAAACACTGTTCACATACTGCAAGGAAGCAAACACACACACTCCAAATAAAAACACCTATAAATGGTAAAGAGCAACTTGTTCTGCTTATACAGTAGGAATGCCATATCCGCAGGGGATCTGTTCCGGGATCCCCCATGGATATTGAAATCTGTGGATAAGAGCAAATGTTCTTATCCTGATTTACAGTGGTTATAGGGGTGGTGGGGTGCCAGGGTGAAAGGTTTCAGCCCCAACACCCTCCAAATGGCAAGGAGGGAAGAAACTTTTTCCCTCTTTCTCCTCGCCACCGGGCGCGGGGGAGAGTTTATTCTTATTCCCCGCAGGCCTGCATACCATGTATGGAAATTGCTGCTGTTAGGAAGGAAGTCTCAGCTGAAAACCGTGTCCTGGGTCTGTGCATGGAGTACAGTGGCGTGCTCTGAGCAGAGGGGGAAGTGCCGTGGATTTGAGGGGGGGATGTTGCATGCCTACAGAAAGGGCTCCACTTGTCACCTTTGGCACCTGTGCCATAGATTCGCCAACACTGTTCTAGTCAATGTATGTGTGAAATTGGATTCACCCAGTGTCTTGGGCAATCTCTCATGAACCCTATATGCTAGGAGGTTAAAAGGTCTCTTGAAAAAAATATGTCTGTGAAGATTCTCAGTCATCCAGGGGAGGTTATCTGGAAGTTGAGTCATGGCAACCGGACTTCTTTTCTTGAGAGACTGAAACATTTTGCTGCTCATCCAAACAGCTTCATCAGTCTGAGCCTCTTGAAAAATAAGAACAGGAACTCTTCAAAAATAAGAACAATCAACTCCATCCAAGTGCTAATTAAAAAGAAATTTGAATCTGACCAGTAAGCTAGTACCTTCTGTGCTCAGCTTTCTCCCATGAAATGAATGATTCAATGTTTTTCTTCTTGCCAGTAGTTTCTTTCTTTCTTTTTTAAAAGACCAACTCACATGAAGAGCTTTTTGTACAGGAACCATGCGGCACATCACACCATCATTTTAACTGGCTGTGGATTTATCTGCGGAGGGATTATGAGTAAGACTCACCTGAAATAAACCCACCAGCCATAGACACCAGACCAAATGCACATCAGACATGCCTTAGGAGCTCTGTGAACAAACAGCTGTCTTATGAAAGGGCAGTTGGTTAAGGTATAATCCATGCCCGAGGGACATCGTTTGCACAGATAAAAGAGGAAAACATTCTTACGCATGAGCGCAAAAGATTGCCAAGGTGTCAATATAATTAATTTCCATGTCTAGGATTACAACATTAAGAAAGAAGACTTTAGGGAAAAACTGAGTAATATGTATTGGTCTCTAGAGTGAAGGGAGCATTGTATTATGTTTTTGTTATTTGGGGGGGGGTATTTTGTTGCTGTTACTGTAGAATTTCCTTGCTGAAGATTGCATTTTAGCAAAGAAGGTTCTCTTCTTCTTCTTCTTCTTCTTCTTCTTCTTCTTCTTCTTCTTCTTCTTCTTCTTCTTCTTCTTCTTCTTCATTGTCATCATAATTGTTGTTGTTGTTGTTGTTGTTGTTTGTTTGTTGTCTGGTAAACACAGCTGCCAAGTGTTAAGCTGGACTTGGCCTTATCCAATGATTGAGCTCTTTCCAAGAGCCTAGGATGACTGGAGATATCTTCATAGAATATATGCTGTTCCTAATAATGTCACCATGTGTAGTTGATCAATGTTGATCTTGTCAATGCCGAGGGTTTTCAGATGTTGATCCAGGTATTTTGGGATTGCACCCACGATACCTATTATTATTGGTATTCTTGGTTTCTTATTCCATAGCTTTTCAATTTCTATTTCCAAATCCTGAAATTTGGTTATCTTTTCTAACTCTTTGCCATTGACTTTTGTGTCTTCTGGTATTGCCACATTGTTTTCTTGCTTGTATACTATTGTGATGTCTGGAGTATTGTGGACAAGGTATCTGTCGCACTGGATTCTGAAATCCCAGAGCACCTAGATATACTGTATACTAAATCAGACTATCTCTCTTGGTAGCCCGCTACTCTTAATGGCAACCGATCTCTGAGTTCTCGGGCAGAAAGTATTTAAAACAATCTGCCCTCTAATCTTTTTGCCTGAAGATGGCAGGGATCAAACCTGAACCCTTCTGCATAAGCAATCCTGCGGAGTGCTCATGACCTAATCTTGAGCTCAGCTCCAGGCACACAAAACCCTTGTCTGTGCTTTGCTGAATTCCCTCCTATGAGATTGCGCTATGCTTTGGGGCTTGCAGCCCCATGAGGGAAGAGAGGGAGTTTTGGTCTCTGGTGTTTGATCAGGAATTGCTCAATGGGCCATGCCATTCACCAGCTGCTACTGCTGCGCTTATGTGTGAACCATCCCAAAGGAAAAGAAGAAGAAAGGGAGAACAGAAACATGCAAGCAGAGCAGTCACAGAAACAGACTGTAGGGGAGTGTGTGTGTGGGGGGGGGGAATGGAATGTTTTAATATGCATGCTCTTGTATGTGTTTTAAAACAAAAATTCTCTCTCCATACAACATTGATAAATGAGGAAGATAGTAAAGTATCAAGTCTTACTTCAGTCAAAGAGTTTTTAGCAGATAGTGCTAATTTGGACGACAGCGGCTAGAACTGGGGAACTCTTGTAATGTCTCCAAGCTCTAGCATTGATATATAGATGAAGAATTCAGTGTTCAGCTATATCATGCAAATAGCGTTCCTTCTCTTTCTGTCTCGAACCAAACTGGCAGGGGAACATGCATTAGCAAATTTCTCCAAAAGGGGGTTATCATGAATAGCAAATATCTTGCTTGCTGGAGGAGGGGAATATACACAGTCATCTGCTCGAAACCAAGATCCTGCCAAGAAATGCAAACACCTGTTATAATCTGTATTGTTATTCCATATAGTTCCAGAATGAAGCAAATTACATAGGTAGCTATAATGAACTGCTACCAACTGTGCAAACAAAAGATGAAATTTATCAATAAGAATAAGTCTCTCTCCAAGTAATTTGTGTGTGTGTGTGTGTGTGTGTGTGTGTGTGTGTGTGTGTGTGTGTGTGTGTGTGTGTGTGTGTGTGTGTGTGTGTGTGTGTGAGAGAGAGAGAGAGAGAGAGAGAGAGAGAGCTGTGAAAGGCAGCATTTATGAAGTATACCAGAGGTGCTTGGAAGGAAGATTAATTGGATGTTCTGTGACCCAGGCGATGAATAACCATCCATCTCTGTCTACTCATACTTAATGTGGCTACATTTGTTTTCTTCATTTCAAATTTACACCGTCATGAACTGGTCAAAGAAGCTCAAGCTCCCCTGCTACTATCTTAGACCTCAGTCATGCCTAGAGCCCACAATAAACAGTTCTAGCCTTCTGTGACATAATTTCAGTTCTATTTTTGTCAGCTCCTGTGAAGAAATGTGTTGCCTGCGTGACTTCCATCCAGGTCACCCAATGTCAGATACGTTGGCTCCCATGCCGCGCAAAATTACTGCTTTTCCCCTCCCCTCCCTGCTCCCTCCCTCTCCCACCCGTCTTGGTGCAGCTATGACAAGGGAGCTAATGTTTGTATTCTATTCCAGTCTCTGTGAGTTATGGTGATATCATATGAACCAAACGGGTCCAAAATGCATGTCAGATTAAACCACCAACTAATCCTTGTACTTTGCTTGTCTTTCGGTACCCAGGCTCAAGGGCTGCATGTTCACAGAGCCCTCCTGCCCCTAATTTGCAGGTGCTGATTTGATTTTCAGCTGAAACTTCCTTCCTAAGAGGAGCGATTCCCATTTGTGGTTTGCCGGCCCACGGGGAATAAGAGCTAAACTTGTCTTCAAGAGCGCAGGCAAAAGCAGCTCCAAAGTTCAGCACTCTTTCTCCAGTTCCTGATGCACCGTCAGCCACAGAAGAGCTGTTTAATCTGCTTAAGCAGAAAGAAAAGTCACGAACAACTTCTGAGCTGGCAAAACATCACTTAATTCCATCTCGCTCTCCTCGCTGTCATCTGATGCCACCCAAGCAAGCTGCCTCATCTCCTGTCGACCATCTAATCTTAAGCAGGAAATGGAGGTGAGAGAAATGAGTGCCTAAAGGTCATTACTACCACCAGCATTATGAATGAATGCATGAGACAATGTACTAGCAGGAGGCAAACGTGGAGAGGAATGTCATTTTAGTGCGATCATTGTTACCAGCCTAAGGAGCTCGTCTTCAAAGGCTTCCTGGAACAACTGCCATAACATACAACTGCTGCTTCTTTCTTCCCCCTCTTATTGGTTGAAAGACAGTGCTTTGGAGCATTTTGTTCTGCATAATGAGTTACTTTCTGTCTTACTGCAAAGGACACTGTAGTGCTGTGCTCTCTCATTACCAAACCCTTCGAGCTGAAGGCGCATTGTGTGATATTTTACTGAAGGTGAAAGAGAAAGAATTCCCTGCTCACAAGTCTTTGTTGGCCTGTTCCAGTGACTACTTTAGGGCCATGTTCAAGAGCTATACCAAGGAATCCAAGGCTTCTGTAGTTCACCTGCAGGTTGTCTCAGCTACAGGGTTGCAGCATGTTCTGGATTTCATTTATACCTCTTGGTTGCCTTTATCTTTTGCCAGCTTGGAGGATACCTTGGAAGCTGCCACTTACTTGCAAGTGACTGAAGCAGTTGGCTTATGCAGCCATTACCTAGCTAATAACCTTACTCTAGAGACCTGCTGTTTTTCTGCTAACATTGCCACAAAATTCTATCTTCCAGATGCTTTAGCTGCAGCAGAAAAATATCTAATTATCCATTTCTGGAAAGTCATGGATCTGGATTTTGCAGGACTGCTGGAACTGAACTTCAAATCTTTGAAAGCAGTAGTAGAATCTCCTGATGTGCCCATGGTGAAAGAATCTAATTTACTGGATCTATTACTACAGTGGTTAAAGTATGATAAATTGAGGTTGACACACGCAACCAGCCTTTTGGAGCACATAAGATATGGCCTTATTCCAGTGGAAGATCTAAGAAAAGTCTACACTCAATCAGAAGTGCCTCTTACAGCCCCTATTAAATGCTTAATTATAAAAGCAATAAATTATCATTCACTTATTTTTAGACAACCTATCATGCAAGATAAGCACAGCACCCTAAGAAACCAGAAGACACGGATTATCCTACTTGGAGGGACGATAGCAGGCGAAGGGCCCTTTGGTGATGTGGTGGCTTTTGATGTTTACAATCACAAATGGCAAATCTTAACACAGGCGCCTCGTAAGGTAAAAAATCACTGTGTATGTACTGTTGGAAACTTTCTTTATGTGTTAGGTGGAGAAACAGAAAATTCAGGAAGTGATCCTAAAAGTTCCACCTGGACAGTTACAAATGAAGTCCATCGCTATGATCCAAGATTTAACCAATGGATACAAACTACTGGGATGCTAGAAAAAAGATGCCTGTTTTCTTGTTGTGTCCTTAAAAATATGATTATTGTAATTGGTGGGCAAAGTGAGAATGGATCACTTCTTTCTTCTGTTGAAGTCTACAACATCCACCGAGATGTGTGGACGAAAATCCAAGATTTGCCAGCCAAAATGCATGGGCATGCCGGTGCTGTTTGCAAGAATGTAATCTATATATCAGGCGGCAAACACATGGGTCAAATTAACACAAGTAAGGATCTGTATGCTCTGAGTTCACTAGAAGGACCATGGAGAAAGCAAGCCTCAATGAGCATTGCTCGGTTTGGGCATCAGATGGCCACCATCAGAGAGTCCATCTTTACCTTTTTAGGATTTTATGAGCCATTCTCTGAAATCGAAAAATATGATCCTGATCAGAATCAATGGACACGTTTGAGGCCGCTGGCTTATGATAGGTTTAGTTATGGTTTAGCTGTAGTGGAGGAAACGGCACTTCTCATTGGAGGAAAGAAATGGCAAGCCTCCCAGGAGATTCCAACCCAGGATGTGGTGGGTTATGATATAGACAATGACTGTTGGGAAGAAATCTGTAAATCTCCCTTGCCGTGGTATGGAGTGCAGTGTGCGGTGCTACAACTCTCAGAACTACAAGATGCTCAGGGCGTTCAACAGCAAAAAAGGCGAGCTGTGGAGGCTACCCCTCACTGAAGCACGATCCACAGAGGTAATCCAGAAGGACATAAAACCTTTAGGTTCCCAAATTCAAGCAGACCAGGGTTGCTGCTACTCTTACTAAAGAGATGCTGAAATTTCAAGCTGAAAAAAAGCATGCCAAAAAGAGAGAGAGAACAAATGGAAGTTCTCATTCCTCAAATGACTTGTTTGTCCTCCCTCTTTTTTTTTTCACTCCTGGTGAAAGTCATCTACCAGAACAACAAAGAATGATAGCAATCATTTATATAAAATGTAATTCCAAACAGTAACAAAAAAACCTTTAATGATTATATAATTGTCTGGCGCTATTAAACGAGAGAGAACATCTTGTATTTAGTTGCTCATCATAGCAGTAAAGCATTGGTTTCTAGCTGTTCCCACAATTCTATAATACAAGCTGTACGTATATTGTATATTATGAAACTTCTTTTGAAGTGTGGAAGTCGCCTCTTTCAACAGGTTTCTCTTTTGACTCCTGGAAAGAAACGTGACAGTTTCTCCCTGTGCTTTTTGTCAGAGTAAAATCGGTATAAATGTTGTAGTTTTAATCTGTGCTGATTAACAATGACATGCAGAACACTTTTTAAAAAACCGTGTGTGTGTGTGTGTGTGTGTGTGTGTGTGTGTGTGTGTGTGTGTGTGTGTGTGTGTGTGTGTGTGTGTAAATTAAACATCTAATTGCATTTCATTTCTTAATATATTCCTTTTGGTCTGAGATCATTTGTGTTAAATGTACAGTGGTACCTTGTATAAAGGAATTAATTTGTTCCAAATGAAATTATGTTAAGCAAAATTTCCTTTATACAAATTTCCCATAGGAATGCATTGAAAACAGAGTAATCCCATTTTTATGTTGTATGGATCCACCCCATAGGCAATTCTGTAAAGCAAATTTCCCCTATCTCCAGAATTTTTAATGTTGTACAGATTTTATGTTATACAAACCGTTTGTTATACAAGGGTCCACTGTATATAGGAGCCCTATGTTGAATATTCAAAGAAGGCAGCATAATGAACTATTTTGAACTAGGCAAGTTGGAAAGATAAGAGATTGGACTTTATCCCTGAAAGCTGTACAACTGCCTTCACCAAGATCATGAGCAGGGGAAATAACTGTTGCATAGCAACAGGTCACTGTCATGCAAATGGCCTGACGGCCCAAACTTGAGCAATTGCTAGCAGGTCTAGAGGTAGAGGTGAAATGTTCATTCCAAGTTCTCTGGGGGAGACATGATTCCCAATGCAGCCTTCTGATCCATGCCCATTCCCTTGGTCCACTGGTTACTAGTATAAGCAAAATGTTTCAGTAGAAAGAGAAAGGCAAAGCTTGTGTAGAAATATTTGTTCTCTTTAGATTTTCTTCTATCCCAGGGGTTTGTAACTTTCAGTTTTATCTGTTGCCAATATGTTTTTTCTTCTTCCTACACTTCAGCTTGTAATGTTACTCGTTATATATTTTGAATTATTTGGTTCTTATACTTTATTTTATTCTGCAGTGTAGGATCAACCTATTAGTCCTATAAGGAAGTGTGGGAGGATCAAGCAAGGAGTAAAACAAAGCACAGAATTGCATAGTTTTGTATAGTTTTGTTGCATATGACATTCTTGATTCTAAGGACGCTATATATGGGCATCCTGTATTCTGACTTTTATTGAGAGGCTATGAATAGATGCTGTTCATTCAATCAAATGTTCATTATAACTGTAGAAATTGTTGCTGCACAGATCCAAGAATACTGGTATTGCACATTAGGACTATTGGTCTTCGCTTATTTTGTTCTTAAAGGTGATAATCTCATATATGATGGATAAGATTATAAGAGTTTTTGTGCATTGTATATTATGAACCTTTTTGTGCATTTCCCCCTATTTCAGAACCTTTTTGTGGAAAATGTGACTTTTGTGCAAAAATAAATCTTACACTAGGAGAGGGACTGACATGTTGGTCTAATGATCAACATTGGAAGAAATACCATGATCCATTTCCGGGTCAGACATTTTTTATGAGAGAAATATACAAAATATCACAAATTATAACAAACAAATCATGCAGTCAATAAGTTGTTTATACAAACAGAATTTTGCAGATGATATAAACATTTTGCTGCATCTGGGATTCCATACAAATCTTAATTCATGTTTCGTCATTCAGACTTAAATTAATACAGATTTATGTAAAATCAGCTGTAAAAAGGCCACTCTCCTGTGCAAAGTCTGCAAGATGCTTGCAATCCAAAACACAGTTGAAAAGAAACAAACAATCTTTTAATCTTTAGTTTACTCCCAAGGGCAGAAGATATTGGTGCTCTTTAAACATTTAAAAGTACATTCACTAAGCTGAACTGGCAATAGCTAAAAGCTGGCTGAGAGTACCGTGTATCAGAAAAACCACTTTAACAGACTCGCCCCATGCTGGGTATTGATCGGCTGAAGTCCCAACTCCTCGCATGTGCAGAAAAGCATTAAGAAGCCACAGAGACCTTTGTGCCATGCTCAGTCATGACAGCAAATCAAGGTACTTTTAAAAGGCAAAAATATGCAGTTACGCATTTGCCTCTTGCATCTCTAGCTAGGCACAGACACGCCTCAGTTGGAATTCTTCCCTACAATTGCAGCATGATTTTTTGCTCTTGCTACCCAAGTGATTAGCCCAGGCCAAGAACAAAGAATTTGAACAGTTACATTCCAAGACATTTAGATGGCTCCAAGTTGGGGAACATTGCTGTTTGTGACCTGTTTGGGGAACATTGCTGTTTGTGACAGTGTCTTTCTATCTGTCTGTTGCATTCCCCCACCCCACCTCTCGATATCTACACTCCAGTTATTGCAAGGTGGGCAATGCAGGAACCTCCAGATCATGCTGAACTGCCCCTCTCATCAGCCCTAGCCATCATTACCAGTGGAGAGGGTTACAGTCTAACAACACCTGGAGATCTGTGGTTGCCTACTCATGGCGTATAGTTTCAAGGTAAGTGTAGGTGGAATGGGCAGCCACCATGCCCATCTATTTTCTCCCTTGAAATGAGCTGAACATGGGCATTCTTTCAATGCTAGGTACTCCAGAAGGAAAAGGAGTGTTCTTACAGATGAGGCTTTTATTGTGCCAGCTGCTTTTCTCCTTCACTGAATTTTTATGAAGGCGCCAAATGACATCACCTTTCTACTTCTGATCCTTCCTAGTTTCTTCAGCACAATTTCTCTTACCACTGGAAAGTTAAGGGGGATGGGGGGGAGGGTATGATTGCTGCACAGTGCCTCCTCCTGCTATCGGTGTCAGGATACTTCCAAGCAAAGGCCAGAGAGAACTGGGAGTGCACTCTCTCCTCAGGCTGTATCTCTCTGAAGCAACAGCCTGATGTCAGTTCACACCTGAGACATCTGTGCTATGGGAGCACTGGAATCTCAAAGAATAGCAGCGAAATTAAATTAGGACTCTAAAATAAAGACAATATGGTGGCCATATTAAATGGGAATTCCATTATTTGAGAGAAATCTTGTCAGCTCCAGGATAAATACGTCAGTCATTTCAACAAATGTTTTAAATGAGTCGAATATAGCAACCATGACATTTCGTTGTTCCTGCAAGGGGACAATGACAATAAAGATTCCTATTCCTTTTCCTATAATGGAAAAGAAGTCTGCTGATGCAGTGTTGCTGGTTACAGTCTTGCTACTTGTGTTTGCATGGGCATCAACATCCTACAGCGTACAACTGGAGTGGCTCCATGTGGATCTGTTTCTGGATATATGAAAATCCTTTTCACCAAGCTTACTTCTCAATACCTTATGTGTGACAGAAAACATCCAAAGTGATCTTAAGTGATCTCCAAAGATCTCTGTTAAAAACAGAGAACATCATTTTTTGTTTATGAAAGTGATGCCTTTTGTAGTTGTTGTATTTGGCCTGTCTCTCTCCCTTCAGACACACACAGACAAAAGGGATCGTGGTAGCTCAGTAAAGCCATTAAACCCATTTAACTTTGTGCCTTCTTGTCTGCCAGAGTTTTCAAAGTTCAAAAGCATAAATTTCCTCAAGCTGATATATTCAAAACATTTAAAATGTTGAGCTAAAAACAATAATAATGGGACCCTTTGGTTTACAATATATATTTTAAAAATCCTGTCGTGAACAAGAAGAGACCAACCAAGGAACAGTAATATAGTATATGTTTAAATATCTGTGCCAGAACTCAATCAAAGACAGCCCTTTAGCCTCATATTAATTCTGTGCTATAGATTGTCTGCAAATCATGCTTTAAAAGACTGTAAAAATGAAGCTTTACCCCTTTTACACTCAAACATATGAAAGTCTTTTTTTCCTTATTCCCTGACTCTATTCTTTAAAATGCAGTCCTAATTATGAAAAATACCTAAAATATTCCACCAAATATAAAACTTTAGTTGACACACTGGCCAAAACAAAGGCTGCACTTTGAAAATGAAACTCATTACAACATTTATATATTATTAAAATAGGAAACATATTAACCTTCAGTAGTAAAACACCGTTCTTATGCCAACTTACCTTGACAAATCAATATAATTCTCCAAAATATCTATTAATTAAAGTTTTTAAATTGTTAAAGACAGTGCCATGATCCAAAGAAGCTAGATGTGTGTTTCTCTTTAGTGCTGAAAACTGTGGTCACCCTAAAGTCCAACAAAATATGCATGATTCCTTCCTATGACTGCATATTAATTCCTTGGATCATAGCCAGTGTTTGTAAACAAAAAGAATATCAGCAGCATTAAAAGTATGCAAGTTTCTATTCACACAATGACCATGGAAACTGTACTTCAGTCATTTCTGAAAGATTAAAATAGATACTCCTGTAAATCGATATAAAAGCTATTCTGTGCACTTGTGTAAAAGTCTGGAGAGCTGCAAAGGACAAGAAGAAACACCAAGATTATTTTTCTTCTTATACATGTGTTTCAATATAGGAATGGGTATGTGCTAAAGAGTCTAGAAGTGCATCGACTTCATCTGAGTCGTTTGCAGCATCCTCTGCAGGATTGTTCTGAGAATGATCCAGGAAGAGGTCAAGGTACATCTGTTTCCAGTCTTGAAAGTCTTTAGATGTCAAACCTGGATTATCCAGAACTTTATCAATGATGGCTACTTCTTCTTCTCTGGCCTAGGGGAAGGACGGAAAAAAATGATGTCAGAAATGAGGAACAAAGAAATCTCCTCAGGGACTGTGGAAGTTCTGGATTATTAGCATTCCATCCCTTTGTTAACAATAAGAGATCATTTTTGATTACTAAATGTTTGTTTGGATCTTCTAAGATGGCTGACTTCTTAAAGCTGGGGTGTGTGTACAATTTCCAGCCACAGGTTGGAAAAGTTACTTTTCTGGAGTACCACTTGTAAAATTCCTCAAGTAGCAGCCATTTCCAACAAGGGCTATATGGTTTTGAGGGAACCCTGGCACATATGAAGGGGGCCACAGGCTGGAAACAGTTCTTCACACACCACCTTATAAGGTTTGTTATGTAATTTATACAATCTTGATTCAGCCTATATTTCTTTGATATTGTGTTTATGGCCATTATACATTAAACAGCCTGCTTTAGAGTATGACACTATGACTGCATAGTGGATGTTGCCATTGGATTACAAATCGTGAAAAGGAGGTACAATCATTTCCTCGTCAAAAATATAAAAAGCAAAACAACATCTGAACAACATCTGACTGAGGAAGCTGTTTGGATGAGCAGCAAAACGTTTCTCTCTCTCAAAAAGAAGTTCAGCAGCCATGACTCAACTTCCAGATGAACATCTGAACATCTGTAGCTTTGCCAAAGATAGGCATCATGTTTTTAATTTACAGCTGGATAATAAGAATTGATTAATTGATTAATTCATAGAGAAAGAAATGGGCTTAAAGGTAAATTTGTGTGTAGAAAACCAATGTAGGTATTTTAAGGCCATTTTTCCCTACAGCATTTTTACATGCCCATCTGCCTATGCTTCTAAGATATGTAATAAATCCCGCCTGTTTTGTGTGGCACTATCTAGAGCGCCTGTGAAGTTCACCCACTGCTTATTAATTTACCTTTAAAGTGCTTTTTAGAATTCGTAGTTGGTGCAGTTTTTCATTGACTACAGGATCACTGCATCGTTTAATAAAAAACTTCTTATACTCCATCTTGGTAGAAATCTGCAAGTCTCCTAAAGGGGACAAACTAGCTAGTTCCAGAGATCGGTATAAATCTTGCAGGGAATCTGTAGTCTTCTCTTCTATGGTTCCAGCTGTAAGACACAGAAAAAGAAACCCTATAGAGATTTCATGCATCACTCTAAATCTGGGTAATCAAATTATGCAGTGGCAAACTTAAATCAAGAGGAATGTTAATTTTTGAAATGTGGCAAAACTTTACTGCAGAGAAAGAATTCCTCAACAGGAAAAAGTATAAAATCTGTGTGTAGATTAAGAACAGTCAAACTCTGTGGCTGGAGTCTTCCAATCCACCGAGGCCACACACCCCACCATTGCTGTCAAATATTTGGTAAATAAAAGAAAGTGCTTTTAACAGTGCCATTTTCCTTTTACATGAAGGATACATTTGTCTTATATTTTGTTTAGAAGTAAATCAGTCCTTTACAGCACACAAATCTGGTTGTAATCAAAGTGAATGAGGATTGTTTGTTATGACTGAAAGGAAAAAATCATCATCCAAAAGATAAAATCACCTTGGGGGTGTTTTTTCCTGGCAACATGGGCTGGGAAACATGCAGAATGCAAACTGTGTGTTTCCTATCCATGGTGACTTGGCATTTACATACTGTACTTTGTTACGTATAGATGTGGTGTATATATAATGGGAACTTATGGCCAATTAAATGTTTCCATCGCAGAGCAACTCACCTGGCAATGTCAAATAAATATTCATCTCGCAAATAAATGTGTTGCATTGAGACCATGCTGAAAGTCAAAACATTGGTTCCATTTCTTATGAAAATAACAAGGAGACAAAAACAATTGTTATGGTTTTAGATCCAGTGTTTGCATGCAATCCATACATTGCTGTACTTTGGGGGGACTGTGAAATCTTATCAATCCTAACCTGGGAGTATGCCACAGTGGACACAGTGAGAGAGATGCCTTTCAATAAGTATGTATCAGATTGTAAGTCTGAAAAATGCAAAAAGCTAAAGTGCTGGTTCTGTTTGAGGCTATGCCTGTTCTATTTCCTCAGGCATGAGGAACTTTGGTAATGCACAGGTTGTTGGATGCAGCTCCCAGCATCGAAGCCTAGGATGACTGAGGTTGATGGGAACTGTCCTGTGACATTTGAAGTGGTGCAGGTTTCCCACTCATGTTATATGTTGAAACTGGTGTTTAAAAACAAAAACAAATACCCATTACCTACATGTCTTATAACAATGACGATAATAGTAATGGAGTGTCATCCAGTCAAGTCTGACTTATGGCACCCTCCTCTGGGGTTTTCTAAGAAGAGAACACACAGAAGTGGTTTACCATTCCCTTCTTCTGGGGGCTCCCTGGGATTGAGCCACTTGCCCATAACTACACAGGCTGTCTCTTCTCCCAGCAATCACAGTAGGGCAGGGGTGTCCAAACTTCAGCCCTCCAGGTGTTTTGGACCACAACTCCCAGAATTCCAAGTCTAGATTGCCAATGACAAAGGACTGTGGGAGTTGTGGTCCAAAGCATCCGGAGGGCTGAAGTTTGGACACCACTGCAGTAAGGGAATCAAACTTCCAACCTCTGGCTCCACAACCACATACCTAAAGCACTGAACTATCCAGCTAGCATATGTCTTATTACTGACTCAAATTCTAAGCAAATGGGAAAAGAGTCTGTGAAAATGCTGTAGTACAATAAAATAGATGAGGATTATTGCTGGTGGGTGCTCAAAATAACAAAATAAAAACAAAACAAAAATTGAATATTCAGAGTAAACTCCATTTAATTCAACTGAGATTACTTTTGCATAGAACACTATTTTAAGACTTGTATTCTGATTGTGTAATACTTCAAGGAGCAATAGGATTGCTAGAGTTTCTGGAACACATGTCTAACCTCACATGAATGACTGTGAATTCTATTCCCAGTCATTCAGGGGAGCTTATCCAGAAGTTGAGTCATTGGAACAGGACTTCTTTTCTTGTAAGATCGAAACGTTTCGCTACTCATCCAAGTAGCTTCATCAGTCTCTTGATCTCACAAAAACAGAAGTCCAGTTGCTATGACTCAACTTCTGGAACACAAAATCTTTAAATGAAAAGACTGGCATATGTCTGTCTGTTTTCTAAACATCAAATGTTATTGTCCACTAAAACTGAATGGGCATGTTCATAGCTACTTCTTGTCCAGGTATTTGTCAGTATAAATGTGGCACTCCCAAGAATAGCTGCTCTAAACCAAAACATGCTTCAGTAAAAACAAGCTAGATCCAAATTTGCTTCTTTCTAGTGTGAAGAAATTTAGCCTAGTAATAAATTATATTCTTTTAAATAATTATGATCTGGCATGGAGACAGTTCCTGTTGGTTTTGATTTGAATGTATGCACAATGGAACACTTTAAAAGTTGACACCATGACGTTTAAACATGTTTATTACTTTCGCAATTAGCAGTATTTCAAAATCATCACTTCTGCCTAAGGAATTTTGTTTGACCTGACACCAGATGTAGTTGAGCGGCTAACAGTGCACTTTAGGAAGTTCCTGGTTCAAATCTTAGCCCAGCCATGACCTTCTGTGAAGCTTTTGGACAAAGTATTTTCTCAAGCTCAGCAGTTCAGCTGCAGTACTGGTATATTACATTAGCTCCCTTTCCCAGAATGTTGAAATAATGATGATTGAGACAAAAATATGCAAATATATTAGTGAGGTTACCCATATCTTCCACAAGAGGTTGCTCTTTAGCCAACTGCGATATGTGCATGCATATACATACTGGTTTTGCTTTTCTGCAAGGGAAGTGCTAATTTTGAGGACTTTGGTGAGATACTCAGGATATGAAAAAATGAACACACACACACACACAGAGAGAGAGAGAGAGAGAGAGAGAGAGAGAGAGAGAGAGAGAGAGAGAGAGAGAGAGAGGGAGGGAGGGAGGGAGGGAGGGAGGGAGAAGGAATTTGACTCCAAAGTTCTAGTCTTTCCCATTCACCAAAATTGACTAGGAGGTACTGAAGGATGGAAGTACCTTTGGCTCTTAATTCTTCCCAACGTATATTTAAGAAGTACAGAGCCCTGAAACCACAAAATAAAATAAAATAAAATAACACCACCAAAGACCATTAGTGACAAAGACAACAGGGATGGGTTTTTACTTCCTCAAAAATCTACTTCCCAAATCAAGAGTACAGTAATATGTTGGCTTATGAGCATAATTCAGTCTGGAAATATGCTTGTAAACCAAAACACTTGTAAACCAAAGCAAAATTCTCCATAAGAAATAATGGACCCTCAGATTATTCATTCTGGGGTCTCATAGACCACATACTGTACACACAAAATGCCAACACTCACAAAAGAAGTTGGCTAGAAATCCACATCCACACTGTGGTTTATGGACCTGGCTGCAGAATCTGCTCTGCTTGAGACTAACAACTCTGTTTTCAATGTGACAATAATAAAGTGCAATTTGTAGCCCTATGCACACTTGACTATCTGTCCCATGGCTAAAAATAGTCTGAAAAATAAGAAAGGATGTTGAAAACAACTTAAAGAAAAATATAAATATAAAGAAAAATAAAACCCTAACCTGCACTGTCCTTTGAAAACATTCTTGGCTGGTCTAAGGCACTCGTAAACCAAGGCATTAATGTACTAATTGTCAGATGGATTTATTTGGAATTGAGGTGAAAATGACAGGGGCAGCACTAAAACAATAGATCACTCCCCTAACTCTGAATCCTTTTTCTAGCTATTCTGCTTTACTCTTCTATGCTCCTCACATTTAAAAATAGTCTGCCAGAAAGAGCAGGATAAAAAGATGTAATAAAATGAGTTAATAATACCATTATTTGTGTGTTACTGTTCTCCATCTTATTAAATTAAATGTGAATGTTCACATTATTCAAAACAATCACTAAATACCAAGGGTCAGAAAACTAAGGCGGCCATTTATGTACTTTTATAATAACCCAAGAGAGTCAAAAGCACCTATGCTACAATCGGAACTCAGGGTTTTCCCGAGAAGCAATACCTGTTTCCAGTATGCTCCCTTCTTTCTCTGCCTTACCAAAGGTCTTTTCACACCACTTTGTGATTGTTTTCTTTTTTCTTTCTACAGCACACTCACTCTGTTATCCCCCCCCCCCCGTAGGACAAAATATGTCTTCTACATCTTGCAGGCTTTCATCCAGTTGGCTCTCTGCATCTCTATTTAAAGTGCAATCTTCTGTTCTGCACCACCCCCAACTGTCTCCATACCCTTATTTCTTTGGTCTCCTCATTTCTCTCCAAGCCAGTACTAGATGGAAAGATGAAGTCTCAGACACAGATGGATTTAGTACATGGCTGGCTGTATCAGGCAGGTGCCAATTTACTTCTTTTACCTGAAAGCTTCTGATTCAGAAAGATGAAGCAAAGAAGAGAACAAAACAGATGTAGTCCCTTTGTCCCCATTCCAACCACTTACTGTATGATAGGCTTTCAATAGATCCTTTTACATAATGCTGGTAGAATGAGAACTATTGCTGAATAAGAGTTCAGTATCAGTGGGGTAAGGTGAGAAAGCCCAGGTCACATCCCTACCCATGCCTGTATATGATGGTAAAATCACCCATCTCAGAAACATGTACAACTCTGCCTTGCTTCCTTGTTCCAGCATGGGAGACTTTCACTAATCCTAGGGCTTCCTGGATTTAATCTAGTAATAAAGGAAGAAAACTGAAATGCAGAATTAACAAAGGCAAATCCCTTCAAATACTTTTCAGGGAAGGAATAGCACAGGTTTTACCACTGTAAGATGGGCGGGATAAAAATCCAATAAATAAATAAATAAATAAATAAATAAATAAATAAATAAATAAATAAATAAATAATCTGGGTAACTTTGTATATAAAGGCATCTGAAATACTTTCAGTATCAGGAGGAGAACCACATAGGCAAGGGGTATTTCTGCAGTTGGCCACAAATTATGAGTGAATTCAGTCTACATTTTGGATACTCCTGTATGTAATTTGCAGAATCAATAAGACAGCATGAAATAAATTACACTGGTAGTTCTATCAAAGCCATAGTGGGTCAACAAATTCATAGCAGAGCAATTGTGGGGGTTAGGCCATGTTTTGCAGGTCTCTCTATATGTATCACATGAGATAATGAATGCAGAACCTTACCTTCATGTAAATCCACCCATTCACCAAAGCCATGTGAGAAGCCGGTTGACTTCAACTTATCGGCCCTCATACAGTCCATTACTATGCTCAGGCATGGACCCAGCACATTCAAAGCCTCACGTAACTGATGCAGAGAAATACGGCTGGATATCATTGATATACTGAAAACACCTCAGCTCAAACATCCAGACAACCTCACTCAACTGTTTCATGCAGATGGGGGGGGGAGAGGGAAATCAGGGGAGAAAGAATAAAATCCAACATTGTGTATAAACATAGTTGACAAGCAATTATCTTCCAGCACTTTTTTCTAGAAACAGTTTTGGTGTTACTGCAACACAGTAGTAAAAATATTACTGACTAGAACTAGAAGTTGTTGGTGTAATATTCCAGGGGTACAAACCACTCCAAACTGCTATGACTATTTGGGACTCCACTGATGAAATTCAAGGGTACCTCCTAGACTATGAACCTGCTCCTTCAGAGAGATGGCAACCCCATTCATGATTGGCAACCATCCTCCTAGACATTTAGAACTATTTGCCTACAATTGTCTATTTCTCACAAGTTGTCTTAACTGCTATCTCTGTGTCAGAATTTGTTAACTATTCTTTAAATTGCTGAATTACGCTGCATATGGCTTTGATCATATCAAAGCTTTTTATGTGACCATCATAAAAGATGGCTAGTGACCAAAAGTGCAAAGAAAAATGAAATATAATACAAATAAAATCAACAGAAAATTAGCAGAAAATTAATATGCTTTAAAATAATGTGTGCCTGACATTATGTAACAAAACTTGTTGGACAGTTAAACACATTTTGGTGTATGTATCTCTGTGTGTACATTTAACAAACAAACATAGTTCATTAAAAATAAAAAAGTGGTTTGACTTTTGCTCTGTTCATTTCAGATACCAGGTAATATAATATTCTGACATTTACATACTTACTTGCAAGAAATTATGCAAGAAATTACATATGCTAAGTGATTACTGTTTTCTTCCTTCTCTTTCCCACTTAATGTCAAATATGCGTTGAAAGAGATAATCCTGTGCTTATGGTAATGTATATGGCAATTAATGCATGATGATTGTTCCTTTAGCAACATATCTATGGCACAGAATGTAGTCATGGCACACTAGGCTGTCTTAAAGGTTAAATGACAAATGGTGAGGATAACTGAACTTAGCTACATTAGTCATAAGTCAAATTCGAACAACACTTGTTGGCTCAGACTTATAGGGTAAGCATCCAGTTCTGAATAAATACATGCACACCCAGTACACAACCTCCCTTCAGATTAGGAAAACTGTCCCACTGATTGCAAATGTCACACCAGAACTTGGAACTTTTAAGTTTGAAAATTAATTAATTAATTAATTACTATAACCTATTAAAATCGGGAGACTGGTTGTTAGTGTTGTGTACTGAAAATCATTTTAACACATTGAGTCAGCCTTAACTAGTTTGCTAATTAAATAACTTTGGAATAAGCAATTGGATTTATAGAGACAGACACATGTTATCACCAATTGACACATTTTAAATTGGCTCCTTCAAAAGTCCACTTTTTAAATTATTTTAAAGTTGCTTTCCAAACCTATCACTTTTTCCAGATGGACTATAAATCCCATCACAGGCTTATTAGTTGAGGGCACATGTGGAGATCTAATACACTTGCATACTGTCAAGCTGGGGGCAGCTGCCTGCCTAAAAGCCTGGGAATCTAGCTTAGAAACTGTCCTGTTATGTTTCTTTGATTTTGCCTGAAATTTGTGGATAGACTAACACAGCTACCTCTTCTACATTATGTTACTGATCTGCATCACTCTATCACTCACACCAAATTACTGTATCCTTTTCTCATATAATATGTCAGTATACAGTATAACGCTTGTACTGATTTGGAAGTGACAATGTAAAATAAATAAATAAATAAATAAATAAATAAATAAATAAATAAATAAATAAATGGCATCATTGCTTCCATACTAGCAGCAAGCAGTAGGGAAAAGTTTACATATAATACCTTACAAATACAAGGTCACATGTATGCTTGTATTATGTATGCTATATGTCTGCAGAAGGACTGGGAAGGACTGGGCTGGGAAGTGGCAGGAAGCGGTGCTGGCTGCTGCTGAGGCGGTGGAGGCAGTGGAGTTTGCTGCTGCACACTGAGCTGAAGCTGGACGTGTCCATGAAACGTTACATTAAAATATGAAAGCTAGTCTTTAAGTTGCCACATGTTTTGTGTCTTTTGTTTTGTTTTGTTTTGTTTTTATTTTTGCCTACAATTATTAGTTAGAGCATTAAAATTGGTCCCTAGAGGTTAGATGAGGGCTGGCCAGACCGTTTCTTTGGGAAGGGTTCTGTGCTAGTTGACAGAACCTCCCTAAATTTAATTAGACCCTGTAATTCATGCCACTTGCATTATTCTGAGCCCCCCACCCCCAGCCCCGGATTTTTATCCTTTACAGTTTACTTAATACAGCTAATCAATAAACTACGGCCCAATTTAAACTCCACAATTCTTGTCTTATCTCTTTATTTCGGACCTGAGGTGGCAATGGGAGATGAAAGTTTCTTGTGCTTTAGATAAGGAGGTTCACAAATCAAATGTATAAACTTTTACCTGAAACAGTCTAATGTATGTAACATATTATTATAACTCAAGGAAGCACTGAACAGGGGGAGCATCACAGGCTGAGATTTCCTTTAAAATTACTGTCACAGAGGTAGGTTTTTTACTTTAGCTAAGCAGAGATGTTTCATGTGACACCTATGCAGTCAGCAAAACAGCAACATGATTTTCCATGTAGATTTATTATCCACATTCAGATGTTTGGAATACCTTGAATACTAATGATAGTTGATGATGTTCCACATTTACAATATTAGGTTTACTACTTCAGAAGGAATGACTGGAGGAATATGTTTGATATAAAACTTAAGAGCTTCCTACTGTTTTCTTACAGCCCAGGCTTGCTAATCCAGATCAGAAAAGCATTCTGAAAAATAAATTGGAATTTATAAAATCAGCTTTATTTTTCATAACTGGTGTACTAACAACATGGTGTGTGCTCTGAATCATTATATGACTTCCTTGGCCAGTAAAAGTTTTCATGTAAGCAGCAGAAAGACACTACCCAGTCTAGTTACATATGTAAAATATATGTATGAAATAATCTGAAATATTGTGTTTCCTGACTAAACCCTCCTTGTATTACCAAAAAAGAGAGAGCTTTTTATACACTTTAGTTTTGGGAATACAAAGAGAGTTGACAAACCTCTGTGTAATTCATGTCAGATGCTGCCTTCTGATTACCCCTGTAAAATAGTCATTCAACTCACTACTGAAGTGTCTGTTTTGAAGTATGAATAAAATTCTCCGTTGAATTGGACAGGTCTAAGAACCGCAGTTTTCGTTATACAGTGGTACCTTGTATAAAGGAATTAATTCATTCCAAATGAAATTATGTTAAGCAATTTTTCGTTTATACAAATTTCCCATAGGAATGCATTGAAAACGGAGCAATCCCATTTTTATGTTGTACAGATTCGCCCCATAGGCGATTCTGTTAAGCAAATTTCCCCTATCTCCGGATTTTTTTTATGTTGTACAGATTTTATGTTATACAAACTGTTTATTATACAAAGGTCCACTGTACATGGGTTTCTCCTCCAATAAATAAATAAATAAATAAATACTTTACGCCTATTCATCTCCAGGAAATGAGTCTTGGGCTTACAGGGGCCCCTATTTTTGGCAGTGTGATGGGCCCCAGTCTAACAGTGGCGGTGTGGGATGCCCCATCTCCTGACATTGCTGTGAGGTAGGGTGCTGGGGCATGCCGGGAGGTTGACATGGGTTGTGGGAGGCCTGTGCATGTGTGCGAGAGAGAAAGAGTGAGAGAAAAACCCTCAACTGTTTATGCTTTGTAGTTCTGTTTTAGGGACATAAACATTTTTAATAGATTTTGAACTACATGGTGGTCCAGTGCCCCTACCCCAACATTGTTCAAGGGAGCAATGGTGCCAACATATAAGCTCCATTTAGCCTGTAGCAAAGTGTAGCAAATGAGCAATCTCTGCGAATCCAAAATGGCATTCAAGGTATTATTAATTCTAATCTCAGGTTTTAGCTCCCTAACTCATTTGTGCAATAGTTCATTTCTAAGTACATAATTTCATGAAGGAATATAACAGTTTCAGGCCATTCCAGAAAGGTTTTCATGATAAATCTTTCAGTTTGTAAATCTTTATGCAATAACAAGATTAATTAAAGCAGAAAGGAAAATCGTGTGGAATTGCATATAAAAATAAATTCTGCTTTTGCTGAGAACCAAAATAGCAGAAATTATGGGGAAATGATTCTTCCAAACATATGATTGATTTAAAATTCATGATGAAGTTTGCATCACCACCAAACAAAATTATTTAACTTGTTTAACCCATCCAAATTTAAATATGTAATTTCATTGGGAGATGTTTGAGTCTGCATTAGCTTGTCTATTAAGTCAACAAGACTCAAACACTTAACTTTGAATAGATCATGTCTGAAGGCTATTGTTTTTCATTGTAAATAATCAGCAAATAATTAAGATAGTCTGGTGAAACAGGTGAATTAACTCTGTGCTTTTGAAACTCAATGTAAATAAACAGGCCTTTTCAATAATTGAAGACAAGATTTTTAAAAATTGCAATAAACATTAAAAAATTGCTAAAGTTTGAGTTTCCAAACTGCTGTTAAGCAGACACTGAATTATTCACTTGTGCAAAAATCATACTTTTCTCCTCTATAAAAAAGAAAGTACTGTAAATGCATTTATATATAAATAACTCTGTATATTTTATTGGTATTAACAGAATGCAATACCATACATTGACCTGACAGAAATAAAACATTTCAAAATACATTTTAAAATTCTCTTTTCATAGAATAGTATGAAATATCAAGAAATTAGCATTAACATTACAGTACACCCTTAGCCAAAAATAGAGAGAAAATCCACATCCAATCACAGAGATACAGGCAAATAATGTTCCATAGGAAACCCGCATAATGATCAACAATATCTGGATTTACTTAGGAAGACGTTCAGACAAAATCTTGGCCCCATCATTGGTCTCCTATGGATTATGAACAGAGAATACTTTATGCCTATGCTGCAAGGCAACATCACTCACATTTAAATCCTAGAAGGTAAGGAGAAATTGAAGACTTCCTTCTGCAGAGTTTAAAACACATCAGCTCCACTGTTATGATGACCATCTGATCCATCCTCATAAACTGCTCTGCAAACTCTGTGGCCGTTCGAAGCCTACGTACTTGAAAGCAAAGCTCAAGCTATATGTGACAGTTTAAACTCAGGTCTGCTCCAATTGTAAGTAAACAAGATGGGGATTGTTATTTAGAGAACATGAACAAAACCCTCCACATGATGTCACTAATGTCCCCAAAACTCTTTTCTATTCAGCATAGAAAAAAACGCACTTGGGGTGGGGGTGGGGAAGACTACAGGAAGCACAAGCAGCACATAACGAGGGTTGGCAGTTCCTAAGTGCATCTGATTTTTACATTTAAAATGACACACACACCCTCAACATTTTTCTGCTAGACCTGGATTTAAATGTATGGGTCTGCTGTCAACTAGTGTAAATTCAGCATGTGTAAACTCCACTGAAGTGAATTGGATTTACTTCCACTTAACCACAGGGCTGGGTTGTTAATTCTCAGAACAGTTTGAGTGTGCTTGATACATTTCATTTGTAGTATACGGCTTGATATCTTCCTTTAATTACATGAAAAAGCCTGGTGTTAGCTCTCCCCCCCCCTTGTCAGGATTGGAGTCACAGAAGTCCATCTTCAAAATAGGATTTTATCGTTGCCACAGCTGATGCTTCTTCCTTTCCAGGAAGACTATGGGGCACACGTGAGCATCCACAGCCCTTTCCCTGCCATGACCCTGTTCCCTTCCCGGCAGCAGTATTTTCTGCAACTGTACTCCATGTAGCCTGGGTCTGATATTGTGCCTAGTCCCTCTGTAGAAAGAATGCATTCTTCAAAAATAAAAGCAGTTTAGTCGGGCCACATACTTTTTTCCCTTGTAAGAGTTTTCCTGGAGGTCCCTTATCCAGGCATTTGGTTCTTTAGATTTTAAAGTCAGTTCTGGCTTATAAACATCAAAGTTATTCATGAAGAATTGATTGGCTTTTTGAATGCAGGACATTAGAGGTTGCTTGCAAGAGGCTGAAGATGAGTCTCCGTTGTGCCAATTCTCTCCGATCTACATTCTCTAATCAATAGTTTATCAATCTGTGAATCCAATCGGTTCAGTGCCAAGAGAAGTGGATCCGAGTTGGCATGGGGACGTTCTATCAACTCTCGCAGTGCTTTAGCCTAATACAATAAAGCAGTGATACAATATGGTGAAAGAACTGTGATGGCCCATTATAATCATATTACTACTGTATTTGCAACACAGTCATGCAAGCCAGAAAAAAGAGAGAAAGCATATCTGATGAGATTTTTATATAGTGATAGCTCCATAGCGTTCCTTTTTATTTGCATGCACACATGCACACGGAAAGATGCCACTTTTCTACTACATGAAATTTCATCTCTGATAGAAGGAAAATAATTTAATAGGATGCAGTTCTGCATTTTAGTGTCCCCTAAAGCTATAACAACAATGAAAAGAATACATTATACACCCATCTAAAAATATCAGAAAATATGGAAAAGGTAAAATTATTCACATTTATGTCTTCAGGAGGAAATCTGGGCTTAAAAATTGTACTGTATTGTTAATTATTACATTTATAAAGGGTATAGTAATACCATAGTTTTGAAAAACCACCTTTTTGGAATATATATCCCAGATTCTTTAACAAGTTGCCCAATCCATTGTGGAGACTGTTGTTCAAAAAAGGTAACATTTTCAAGGTCTGCAGAAAATTACTAAATAAACGTAGACAACCCAATTTGAATGGTGTGCACAACACACACACACACACACACACACACACACACACACACACACACACACAAATTTTGACTCTTGCAAGACCAAAGCTATCAATAGGCTGCAACACATTGCAGATTAACCTCTGCTTTTTCTTGCTTCTGATTTTACCAGGAAACAATACAGCTGAAATTCAGACTGAAATCGTATGCAGCAACACATGATTTTTCGGCATGAATAAAATATATTGCATCTGTTACTGCTATCAAACTATGCATTAATTAAGAATGCCTGCCACCTAGTGACTGGAAATGGCATTGGAAGCTCCAAAACCGAGGGATTTGTGCTACAAACAAGAGTAACAATTTTAATCTGTATTAAAACAAAACAACAGGTGCAAAATAGATATTGACTAAGAAGAAGCTTCTCATCTTCGGAAAGGACTAAAAACACCACAAATACTGGCAAAGTGATTATGGCACCAGTCTCTATTGTTTATCCGTATGAGTTTAAGTTATCTATTGAAAAATTGAGAACTTAGTGTCAGTACAGAGAGAAAGAATATAGCAAAGAGAACAAAGATTAAAACTACCCAAAGGAAAGGAAAGATGAACATTTGTCATGAGTAGACTAGCAATTTTTAAAATTTAAAGTACAAGAAGATTTTGGCCAGTATTTTGTTCAAGTTAGCTGCTTGGAACAATCAGAGTGGCTAATTGGAGAATAGCTTTTTTCCTTACATAACTAGCAAATGGCACCTCACCAATTACTGGAATCTGCTTCAGTGACCACCATTGCATGCTTCAGAAAGGATACCTATTAACGTATTTTCTGATCTTGTTCATTTTTTCTGCTCCATTGGTTTCTTATGCCTTTGTAACATTTATTTCCTTGGCTTGGAGTGCCTTTGTTTTTTGGTCTTGCTGATTCCACTTTTCCTTTCATCTCTGAATTCACTCAGTACTACTTTCCTTCCAGGTATTAAAGATCCAGATAGGAACAAAAGGCCTAAAGTGTTAGAAGCCAGGAGACTTACTTCCGATGCTGCAGCCAAGAAAGCCAAACCTGGCGGCAAGACCCCTAGCCTAGTGAAGAGGGAAAACATAAGTGGCAAAAAATACAAAGGGATACGCAGGCATACTCAGTATCCCTTTTAAGTCAAAGAACATCTAAGAGGGAGGAGAGTTGAATGCTTAAACAGTAAGGTAGTTTCATGCCTCAACAATATAAAATGATATCATATGACTAAACTGGAAGGAGCAATACTACAACTAGACATGGGCACGAAACAGAAAAATGGTGTTTCGGTTTTTCGTTTGTCGTTGAGAGGTCTGTTTCGGTTCGTTTCCGTTTGTTGGGAATTTTTTGAAAAATTTTGTTACCTTTTTTTTTGTCATTTCTACCCGCTTTTTGCGCAATTTTTAAAGCATTTCCGTGCGCAGGCATCCCCCAATGCCCCAGACCAAAGGGAAAACACTAAAAAAATGGATGCTGGCAGAGACACAGTATAGACTAGGTATGCAGGGAGGCTGCAAAGGCAGCGGCTGGCGTTGCCCAGGGTGCAAGGCAGCTGCAGAGTGACTGCACTGCGGGGCAGGGGAGGGTACTCAACGAGAGGTACGCAGCACGCACGCACACAGGGAGGCTGCAGGACTGAAGTCGCTAGAGTCGCAGAGACAGCAATCCCACCCTAACTCCCACCAGAGACTGCAAGGAGGACGGGGGCTGCCAGAGCTTTTTATGCCCTCTGTGGCTGCCAGACCTGCCCACCCCGTCTGCAACCTGGGCATGCTATTGGTTGAACATGATCCCACATCACATGGCTTTCCTCCATTTTGTGGCTGGTGCGACATCCAAAATACATCGCGATGGGAGAAGACAAAAACAAACGTTTTAAGGACCCCACCCCCCTGGTAGGTATTATCAGACAATATAAATAATTATCGCTGTGTTTTTACGGATGTCCAGGGCGTTTTTTAACATTTAAAACAGCTCATTTCATTGCGCGTCACCATTAACGGAAATGAAACGCAACGACCACAATTTTCATGGTTCTGTTCGTTTCATTTCATTTTCATCACAATTTTCGTTTGTCGTTTCGTTACGTAACGGAAACAACAAACGGTAACGGAAACGAAAAAATGTTCGTTCCGTGCCCATCTCTAACCACACCTTTGTAACTCTCTCCTGCTGGAGACCAGGACTGCTTTGGTCTCTGCTGTCTTTCCGGAAGCAGTCAAAGACCTTCCTCTTCAGGCAAACTTTCCCTGAATCAGGGACTTCCTACTATGTAACTTTATATGGATTACCATACATCAGGCATGTCCAAAGTCAGGCCTGGGGGCCAAATGCGGCCCGTTTTAAAATTTTGTGCAGCCCGCAGCCTCTTCTCCCCGCCAGCTCAGCCTGTCATGCATCCCCGCCAGCTGGGCCCTCCCCATATTGGATGGAGATGTCAGCTTGCAGTTTTATAGTTTGCCTGCCCTCCCTGGCTCTGTCCAACCCCAGCCACCTGTCCAGCCTACCCGCCCCTGGTTCCGTTGCTGCAGCGTCCTCCCCATCTTCTTGAATGTTATAGAGACTTGTCTAATGTCCAGCCCGGGGGCCAAATGCAGCTGAATGGTCGGCCCCCACAATTTTCACCTCACCAAATCTGGCCCTCCTTGCAAAAAGTTTGGACACCCCTGCCATACATGATTGCATTGACTGATTTCATAAGAACACCAGTGTTTTCCATGTTACTTTCCACCCCTCATAATGGCTTTTTCTTTTCTTGAATATGTCTTAAATGTTCCAGGCTGTATATTGCTCCTCCATTAGTGTAAGCCACCTTGAGTCCTTTTCCGAGGAGAAAGGTGGGGTAAAAATATTTGAAAGAAAGAAAGAAAGAAAGAAAGAAAGAAAGAAAAAAAGAAAAGAAAGAAAGAAAGAAAGAAAGAAAGAAAGAAAGAAAGAAAGAAAGAAAGAAAGAAAGAAAGAAAGTGGTTGGGAGTAATAGAAAAAAGAGGGCTATCACTAGACAAGACAATATGAGGTGAAGGAGCTAATGCAGTATTTTGTTGTTTTCACATAGTGTAGTTCCTAAATGCTCAATTTTATATTGGCCATTTGTTACCATATTCAGCTCTCAGCAAGAAACTGAGAGCTGGATTTCACAGCACACCACCAAAGATCGATAGTTTATGCTGCAAAACATTTCTTGCTTCTCACAGGGTTTTGGTACAAGCCACTCCCTAATACCACTCTGAAACAGCTGTAACCAACATGTTACCTAATATAAATTGAAACACCAGGAGAACTGGCAATGCAGCACTGCATCATTTTACTCCCTCATCTACTAAAGTAACATAATTAAGAACAGTAAGATTATCAGCTACAGTATCAAGGGTTCATTCTGCACATCTTCTTATGTGGCAGGTGTTTACATCTTTCAATAAAGCCTTTTTTGCTACTCACACAGTCCAAATGTTTCTATGTGAGAGAATAAAGGAGCACAGATTAAATACTAATACCAACATTCAGAATAAATAATAATCATGCACCATCAAGTCAATCCTGACAAAAATAAACCTCTTGGCCACACTGTCTCCCTTTGGCCCTATCCATTGGGAGTATGGCCTGGAGACAGCTATCAAATCTGGAAAACGGCCCCCAGCCCTGCTAAATTCCACCATACTTGCTTTAAGCTACTGTGTTACTTGCTATGCCAGACTACCATCACCACCAGTTTGTTAAAAGAAGGTTGCTACAACAGTGAGTACATTCTGTACATTTTGCAGTCAACATTCTGTTGCGATACACCTACTGCCAACATCTGTCTTGTACTGTCTGACATTCTGTCTCCACTTTTTTTCCTTACCTCTCACACTGATATGGAACAAAAAAATTACAGACCACTTTCAACATTCAGTTAAGAAAACATTCCAGGCTTTCTGGTTTCCCCACTTAAGAATTTCATTAATCCAGGCACAGAAAACAAAATATTCCAGGCAAGTGTCTGTCTATAGCGATTCACAGTATGGAGCTTAATTTGTAGAAGGAGTAAATGAGAGGGAATTATGAGAGCAACAACAGGCTCCTTGTAACCAAATAATGATGGTAGGAGTTTTGCTCTAGATTGCAGCCAAGGTTAAGTAAGGCAATATTACTGGATGCAGATGAGAATCTGAATAGAAACATTCAGGGCGCAGCGAGACAAAGAAGCAACATACAGATATTTATGTTCAGTAGACCTCAATTTGTATGTTATGGGAATGTCTAAAAAGGAACAAGAAGGAAAAAAATGTTAACTTACAGCCTCTGGGGGAAAAATATCTAATGACACAATATTTAAAAAATTCAGTGGTCAAGAAAGCCTTTTTGGATTTAAGGTACTAATCCTATGTACAGTAAAACCTTGGTTTGCGAGCATAATCCATTCCGGAAATATGCTTGTAATTCAAAGCACTTGTATCAAAGTGAATTTTCCCCATAAGAAAAATGGAAACACAGATGCTTCGTTCTACAACCCAGAAATATCCATGTAAATATGATTACAATACCCCCTCAATGGATCACTGCCTTGTCGTGGTGAAGGGGCTTGAGCAACTCAGAGAAACTATGGGCGATCCCATAGGTCACAGTGGAGAGTCTGACTAAATGCGGTCCACTTGGGGTAGGAACTAGCCAGCCACTCCAGAATCCCTGCCAAGAAAACCCCCTGAACAGAAACAAAAGGCTAAAAGAAACAATGCAGGAAGATGAGCCCCTCAGGTCAGAACAGGTCCAACATGCTATTGAGGAAGAGCAGAGGACATGTACAAGTAGGGAACTGAGAAATGAAATTGCAGATCTCTTAACGGTAATATGCAACTTGTCTCTTAAAACGGCCACAGTGCCAGAGGACTGGAGGATAGCGGATGTCACACCAATTTTTTGAAAAGGAAGGAGGGAGGACCCGGGAAACTACAGGCCAGTTAGCCTTACGTCTGTCACAGGGAAGATGGTGGAAAGCCTCATCCAAGAGAAAATCTTAAAACACATAGAAGAACAAACCTTGATGAGAGAAAATCAGCATGGATTCTGTAAGGGTAAGTCTTGCCTGACAAACCCTTTAGAATTTTTTGAAAAGGTCAACAGGCATGTGGATTTGGGTGAACCGGTGGATATTGTCTATCTTGATTTTCAGAAGGCTTTTGACAGAGTCCCTCATGAAAGGCTGCTGAGAAAATTGCACAGTCATGGGATAAGAGGGCAGGTCCTCTTATGGATTGAGAACTGGTTGATATCCAGGAAACAAACAGTAGGTATCAATGGGAAATTTTCACAATGGAGAGAAGTGAAAAGTGGTGCGCCCCAGGGATCTGTCCTGGGACCAGTGCTTTTAAATCTGTTCATAAATGACCTGGTGGCCAAGTTTGTAGTGAGGTGGCCAAGATTGCGGATGACACAATATTTTTCTGTGTAGTAAAAACCAGAGAAGATTGTGAAGAGCTCCAGAAGGATGTCTCCAATCTATGGGAATGGGCTGCCAAATGGCAAATGCGTTTCAATGTAGGAAAATGTAAAGTAATGCATATTGGGGCAAAAATCCAAACTTTATCTATCAACTCATGAACTCTGAGCTATCCGTGACAGATCAGGAAAGAGATCTTGATGTGTTGGTGGACAGATCAATGAAGGCGTCTACCCAATATGTGGCAGTGGTGAAGAAGGCCAATTCCATGCTAGGGGTTATCAAAAAGGGGATTGAAAATAAAACAGTCAACATTACAATGGCATTGTACAAAATGATAGTAAGGCCGCACCTGGAGTATTGTGTACAATTCTGGTCACCGCATCTCAAAAAAGACATAGTGGAACTGGAAAAGGTGCAGAAGAGAGTGACTATTTATTTATTTATTTATTTATTTTTCACACTTATATACCGCTCCTACTTCCCAAACGGGAACTCAGGGCGGTTCACATAAAAAGCGAAGGAGCAAAGACGGTGGCAATGGCAGGGAAGCAAAAAAAAAAACAAAAAAAAAAACACCTCTAGTCATTTTTGAAGGCGTCCCTAAAAAGGAGGGTCTTAAGGCCTTTCCTAAAGGACGCCAACGACGGAGCCTGCCTCAGCTCGCTAGGTAGGTTGTTCCAGATGGACGGCACCACCACCGAGAAGGCCCGCCCACGGGTGCTCGTTTTGTGGGCCTCCCTCGGGGGGACCGTCTGAAGCGAGAGGGCCAATGATGAACGGGTGGGTCGGGCCTGATCTGATTGTCGGTGAACGCGCTCTGCCAGATAGACAGGGGCCAAGCCATGGAGGGTTTTGTAAGCCAAAACCAGCACCTTGAACCTTATTCGGGAGGCAACGGGCAACCAGTGGAGGCGAGCCAGGATGGGAGTGATGCGGTCGAAACGACGTGCACCAACCACCAGCCTGGCCGCCACATTCTGGGCCCGCTGCAGTCTCCGAACAAGGTTCAAGGGAAGCCCCATGTAGAGAGCGTTGCAATAATCCAGCCTCGACATGACCAGTGCCTGTACCACAGTCCTCAGGGAGCTTTCGTCAAGGTAAGGGGGAATCTGGGCGATTAACCTTAGATGATAAAAGGCTGACCTGGTCATGGCTGACACCTGGAGCTCCAGGGTCAGACCCGGATCCAGGACGACGCCCAGATTCCTCACTCTTTGCGCCAGCTGGAGGGCGGACCCATCCAGACTGGGAAGAGGGCCACAGTACCCATCGGGGCCGCCCCCGAAGAACATAACCTCGGTCTTTCCAGGGTTGAGCCGGAGTCTGTGAGTCCTGGTCCAGTCCAAAACTGCAGCCAGGCAACGATCAAAGGGTCTGGACAGCCTCCACTGCACAGGTGGAAAAGGAGAGATAGAGCTGCGTGTCATCAGCGTACTGATGACAGCAGACTCCAAAACTGCGGATGATCTCAGCCAGCGGCTTCATATAGATGTTAAAGAGCCTTGGGGAGAGGGACGACCCCTGGGGCACCCCACAAGAGAGCAACCAGGGAGCCGACAACTCACCCCCAAGCTCACTCGCTGGGTACGAACCTCAAGGAAGGAACAGAGCCAGCCAAAGGCCAAACCCCCGATCCCCACCTCCGAGAGCGGCCCCAGCAGGATACCGTGGTCGATGGTATCAAAAGCCGCTGACAGGTCGAGGAGGACCAGCAAGGTAATGATTACTGGGCTGGGGGACCTCCCTTATGAGGAAAGGCTAAAACATTTGGGGCTCTTTAGTCTGGAAAAAAGGTGCCTGAGCGGGGATATGATTGAGACATACAAAATAATGAAGGGCATGAGTCAAGTGGATAGAGGGATGCTCTTTTCCCTCTCACAAAATACCAGAACTAGGGGACATCCACTCAAACTTTTGGTTGGGAGAGTAAGAACAGACAATAGAAAATATTTTTTACCCAGCTTGTTAGTCTGTGAAACTCCCTGCCACAAGATGTGGTGATGGCATCTAGCCTGATGCCTTCAAAAGGGGATTGGACAGATTCCTGGAGGAGAAGTCCCTCACAGGTTACAAATCATGATGGAGATGTGTGGGAATCTGTCAAATATGCTTTAAGAGGATAGCTCTGAAAGAGCATAGACACTCAGTGTGTCTATACGTCACCAAGGTAACAATCACTGATTGGTTACAAATGAGCCAATCGTAAGCTTAAACAGCTCATCCCAAAGATGGCGCTGGGTGAAAATGTGGATGGGTGAATGGTTCCCTGATGAGATAATTCTCTGTACTACGCATGCTCATGGAGATGCTGAGAAAGGAAACTATTTATAACTTGTATGTTCATTGGATGATTTTTGCTTACGTGTCTGTGACGAGTTGAAAAGAATAAAGCAGCCTGCAGAGGGGAGGGAGGGAGGACTCTCACACTCTCTCCTCCTCCTTCGGCACGGCACCAGAATCTCTGTGTTAAGAAGCTTCATCCATCTCTATCGCCCTAATTTTAACAGCAGGCCTGGAAAAATCAGCATATCAAAGGAACAGGCGTAGAGATCCCCACAAAGATGTGTAATCTCCAGGCTTAAAACTAGGGTACTTCAACGGCCAGATGCAGGGGAGTGCTATCAGGAGACAGATATCTAGTCTCATGCGCTCCAATAGGCATTTGGTGGGCCACTGTGAGATACAGGAAGCTGGACTCGATGGGCCTTTGGCCTGATCCAGCATGGCTCTTCTTATGTTCTTATGTTCTTAACATAGGTTTAAAATGCAATACAAGTTGTTATACAATAAATTCTATGAGATTACTTGTTTACTTTGATAAAGCCAGAGTAGTTTAACAATAATAGTGGTATTTGTAGGACAATATATTTGCAAGCACCCATGCTTTCCTGAATTCTGCAGCATCAATAGCACACTAAAAACATAAGCCCAATAGATTGCAGGTCTAGAATTATTGAAAGATGGCATACACTTTTATAATGGGCCCAGATAAGTAACTAGTACGGCCACTAATTGGTGCAACAGTTGTGCCATATTATTTAAAAAGAAGTTCCATCTGGAAAGAAAACACAGAAAGAAAACAAGTAAATCCCAAGGACAAGAATTAAAAAATTAAAAAGACCAACAAAAAATTGCTTCAAGCTAGTGTTTGGGAGTTAAAATCACCACTGAGCCATGATCACCCAGGATTTGTGTGGCTGTAGGACTATGTGCCCTGCCTTTTGTGTGCCACTGGGCAAGAGACACAATTTCAAAGCACCTCCATGGAGGTGGACCGGTAACTGGACAGCACTTGATGATTAACCTTGTGAAAAAACAGTTTGAAAAGCCAATCAAGAGTACAGTAGGTTTCCCCTTTACAGAAGACACATACCCTAGCCTAGAGAGACATAGTACTGCATTCATGAAAGTTAAAATGAAAATACTGGCATAGATATTTCATCTTCTGTGATTCAGAAAGGAGGAATACACACAACACTAGATCTTCAGAACTGCAGGCTTGTTGAGTCTGTTTGGAGATTAGAATAAGAGTATAGCTATTCCATTTTTCCACTTTTCCCCCTCTTATTATCTCTGAGCTATTTGAGAGTGAGGGACTTGGTGGAATGGTGGGGGAAGAGGGCATAAAAGCTGCTGCTAGAAGGCTCTGGATATTCCCCACCCCACCCCCACCCCACCCCCGGCCAGGTATTCAAGGGTCTAGTTTACAGCAGCAAAAGTGCTTTCCACTCAAAGGAGCGCCATTGGATCCAAGCCAACATTTTCAGTATTTTATTAGGTACTTGAAGTTCCTATTATAACAGGAGTTTAAAATAATTTGATTATCTTGCTGTCTAATAACTCTTCCTTTCAGTTTTCTAGGTTCCCCCCCCCCTCTGTGGAATGAATAATTAAGAATGATTAAGTTGATGAAATATTCTTGCCAAAATATTCCAGATGGAGTAAATTTTAAACAAATTGATTTTTCATATACAGAACTAACGTTAATATGCGCACACACTTAAGAAAGCTGCCAACATCAGTTTCAGTAGACCACTGCACTATAATATATCTCGTATATTAGCATAAAATACTTGGTAATCAGAGTGACGTGTGTGTGTGTGTGAGTGTGTGTGTGTGTGTGTGAATGCTTTGTTTTTGTTTTTGTTTTTCCTCTTCAGTGTGAAACAGTCTATCAAGGCTAAGGTAGTGTCCTATTTCTGTTTTAAGTATACACCATTAAAATATGTTATGAACGTACAGTACTCTATTGTACAATACTGTATGATAGCAGTATTCATTCCAGTAATATAGTCACAACCAAATGAATAGAATGTTAAAAAATAAAAAATATATGTCCATTACCCAACATTTTCCTTCAGCCATGAGGCACCTTTTGATGTTGAGCTTTTGATGGGCATTTACTAGGTCGCTGTCATTTTCATATTTTATGAGAATTTCACATTTCTATTAGTGCTCTTGCATAAGCACACCTGTTAAACATTCCCCAAACCAATTATTTTCACTGCAGATTGGAAAGAACCCCCCTGTGATTTCAGGCTATTAGGAAAGCATCTGGATACTCAAGACATAATATGCTATACTCATCAGTGTAATTATAGAAAATCATAACTATATACAAGAATTTCATTAGGGGTTTGGCTCTTATTACACATGTGATGAAAATGATTGATATCCCTTGTGCATTACAACTTTGTTTAAAGACAGAAACAACCAAGGTATTTGCTATCATTTGAACCTTTGCATGCTTGAACAAGAGTGGTTTATCCTTTATAACTGAACTTTATCTAGTGTATGAACAAAAGGACAGGAAGACAAAATTAATAATGAGGAAAACACATTGTTCTCTGGTTTTCGTAGTCAATTCACCATGACTAAGGAAAAGCGTTTTGTAGTTCATTTTATTGAACATAATGCTGTTCATGATTTTAGTTATATAATTCCTGTAACTTGCTAAAAGATCATGTTTTCTTTCAAGCTCTCTCTGTCCTTTCTAGTTCCTATAACCACTTCCATGCAAATCTCTCAGGATAGTCTCTATGGTGATTTTATTTATGTGCAGTGCTACCTCTACTTACGAGCGGCTCTACTTACAAGCGATTTGGCTTATGAGCATGCCTTTGGAACGGATTAAACTTGTAAGTAGAGGTATCATAGTCTTTAGCTTAACACCACTTAAGAACAGTGGTTGTGCATCATCCATGTACCCTTTTCACCATCCTTCTTTGTCTCGTTGTTTGTCCACTTCTACTCTGTTATTTTTCATCTCTGCTTCCTTCTCTCTCTACAGCTGAAAGTTTGACATCTTTGGAAACATGGTGTGCAGTGCAGAAATCCCTCTCTGTTACATGGAAAGAACTGGAGATACTTAAGTACCAACTGGGATAATGTAAAGGTCTCATTGTTCTTAATATTATATTTATTGTTTAAAAACCTATCCTGGCCCAGTGCGACAAAGCAGAAAAGAATTACATAATTTCCATTAAACAGTGATAGTGACTTGCTCAAAGTTACACGGTACGCCCCACACTGGCAACTGAATCCAGGAGAAGCAGATCTGCATAGTCGCAATCCAAACTGTTGTTCTGCACATTTTTACCATGTACAGTGTAAACATTATCTCCTTTCATCTCAAATAAATCACCCCAAACCAATCTTGCACAGAGAGGATGCTAGATAAAAAAAGAATTAAGGTATCTGATGAAAATGTGCTAGATCCATATTAATTTAACTTCCCTGAATATTCTTGAACAATTAAATGTGTTTGTATTACCGAAATGTGTTAAGATGAAAATGTTTTTTTTTTTTTAAAAAAGTCTACAGGCAGATCAGTCTATGGCCTTTAAAAAGTAAAATGGGAAAAAACATTTAAGAAAACACAGGGCCGCCACACAAACATTTTCAGAATGGAGGATGTTTTTTGCCAGGCTGTGAACAATCCTACCTTGAGCTGCTGATTTCAGATTCCAGTTGTGTGGGCAGACACCCGTTGCCTTGGTGATGAGAAAGTCAGTGGGAAGGACAGGAAGAAGAAAATTTCATAGTTCACTGCAGAAACGAGCAGGGCGAAGTGCTGCCTCTGAATTCTGCAGATGATAAAGCCTGAAACCCACCAACTGCTGCTACCTAATAACAAGTTGTCATAGCAACACAAGATAGGAATGGCTTTCATAATGAAATTAAGAAAAAATACTCAAGTACTAGCAACAAAATGCATGTATTCCTGATTTGCCTTCTTGTACCTAGGGCAGTAGGGAATAGCCAGTGTGTTATAGTAGATAGGATGTTGGGCTAAAGCTGTAGTGGCCTGTGTTCAAATCTCTGGTCAGCTGTGGAAACTCACTAGGGATGTAAAACTGGTGCAACTACTCCTTAAATACATCTCGCTTACCTTGAAAGCTCTATTAGAGCCTCTACAAGTCATTCAAATTTGAGAGCAGATAACATAATCTCTGCCAGTATAGGAAATAACTGTCAGAAAAAGACAGTTGTGAATGCTACTAATAGAAACTGATTCCATGAAATTTATGAATTACAACCGTTGAAACATGACATCATATTCTGATGAGGATGACCATAAACTATTGCTAACTTCCAGAATACCTTTAAAACCAGATTCTGCACCTTGAATGATTTGACCTGAATAATGATATGAAAATTATCTCCCCACATCTAATAATAAATTTAAGAACCAGCACTTCACAGAACCAGCTAGATAGGTCTAATTTATTGTCAGAAAACAGCTAAAGGAATAAATCTTCATTCTAGTTATGTCTTTATGATACTGTACTTAAGGAGGTAGCTGTGTAAGCCTCTTACAATAAAAACAACAAAGAACTTTATGGCACCTTATAATCTTAGACATTTTATTTACCAGAAATTTCTGTGGACTTTGGCCCACTTCTTTCAATGCCACATTTTGTGCAGCTGAAGTTGTATAACAAATGGGGTTGTTTGCTGATTACTTCAGCTTAAGCTTGGTGACAAAGACTGTATGTAAAAATAAAATGAATGTTATAAGAATCTTTCAGTTAGGAGAATGCAGAATTTGTACTCTTGTAGATTAGCAAAAATGTTTGTTCGTTGTCAGTGTATTGGGAAGTTGGTAGCTGGGAGCTGGTGAACTAGTTGGTTTCACAGTGGCAGTATACCCTGAATCAGATGATGACTGTCAAGGTTGCTATAGAATTGGATCTCATATGTGGATCTGACAAGACAAACGTATAGGATGCTGCACAGTTTCTTCTTCCTCAGCTTGTGGTTGGATAAATTCATAGCACTTTCTTGTTGCTAACATAGCTGTTCAGAAATTTAGATAGTGTGAACCCCCCTTCCTTTTGAGTAGCAAATGCAACATCGTAACCTTGCTTTTATGTCTGAATGGTTATCAGGGTGGTTGTGTGGAGAACTGTTCACTCATGTGGGATTCAAAATATTTTGTTGTTGATCATCCTCTGTTAGTTCTAAAAATGCTGGTGAAATGATTTTGAAGAGAATGGTACACAATCTGCCACTGTTTACAATCTGCCAAATGGCCTCTAATGAATGTCTTACCCTCCATGGCAAAAAATATTTATGGGCAGAACTGAGATGTAGGTTAACGTTTAAGAAACTGTAAGTCAAATAAAACCTGCTAGAATTTACGATGCCATAAAATCTTGGTTTTTCTATAATACCGCATTTTGTTTGTTTAAAACACACACACACACACAATTTTTTATCTATCACAAGTAGAGATGGGCACAACTCAAAAAAATGGTGTTTTGTTTGTCGTTTGTCGTTTAGGGGGTCCGTTTCGGTTCGTTTTTGTTTTTCCTGAATTTTTTGCAAAAAAAAATTGTTTTCATTTTGTTATGTAATGAAATGAAAAAACGAAAACGAAAATGAAAAATTGCTGTTTCGCTAGCATTCATTACAGTTCAATGTATTTGCTGCAACGAAAACGAAGCGCACGACAAAATTTCTGTTGTTTCGGTTTGTTTCGTTTCATTTTGGAGACAAAATTGCTTTTCGTTTTGTTACGTAACGAAACGAAAAATGAAAACAAAAACGAAAAATTGCTCGTTTTGTGCCCATCTCTAATCACAAGGCCTATTCAGATATCACAACAAGACAGATTTTTTCAGGAATCATCTTTAAATTTCAGGTAGCTGCTGCCAAATCATTCCCATTAGAAGCCGGCTATGGGCACCCAAACACTGTAGGTTTTGGCAGAAGAAAGTGGAGGAAAAATGTAGAACAAGCGTTACTTCTCTGGCACGTTAAGGGAAGGACAGGTCAGAGTATTCGGTTCCATTGGATTCAGACTTCATAATGAAGAAATAATGAACAGGTCTCTAATTTGTACAGCTAGTAGCACTTTTGAATTAAGAATTTGGTTACATGCTCCAGCTTTCTGTCCATTCTATCCACCGAGGTTCTGATCTAAATATAAAATATAATTTCTGGCTTTTGTAAATCTGCTATTCACATGAAATAATTTATTCATTTGAAGTTCAAGTTGTTGAAATATAATTCCTCATCACTGAAGGTGGTGAATCATTGAAAGGGATGCATCATGGAAATTGCTGATTACCCATAAAATCACTGCAGGTAAAGATCAAACTCAAGTTAGATAACATATATTAAATAGTTTTTACTATTTAAGGCCTTTATGTGAAATATTCCAGAACTGCAGCTGTGAACAGTGTAAGTATTATCTGATCACATAATGGTAACACTGAAGGGGAAAACTGTTATTAAAAAAACCCACAGAAAAAAGGGGCAAGTTAATACTGACTGTTAAAGAAATTAAATTGGTTGCAAAATGGTTTTGGTTATAGCAAAACCAAGAAGCAGTTTTAAGATTAACAAGTTTTATAAGGTTTCAAATAGTATAACCTAATTCTGGTCAATTTTGTGTGTGCTGTACTGGATTTACACTGGCATACTTAATTGGTCTTATTTTTGCTTGAAATAAAGTAGTATCTGAGAAATCAAAATACTATTTTCATTACTTAGCACAATGAACTTAATTGCTACCTAAAATCATGTTGTTAATAAATACTGTTCCTATTACCAGAAAGGAAGGGTGTGATGGAGCTACCATTAACAAGACAGGATTTTCTACATATAGCAGAAATGATGTATAATTGAAATGTAAATGCTGCAAGAGTTGATACCATTCTTCTCTCTTTCACACAAATAATGTTTGAACATAAATAAAAATAAATAAATTTTGATATTTAACATACAATACTTGGCTAAGAAATTAAAATTCAAAAGCAGGAATGCAAAATAATTATACTGCATCATTTAAATACAAAGAAAAATGTTCCATATAATTTTCTAAATTGACTAATAATTCAATAAACTAATACTAATAGAGATATGGATTCTGATAAGTATTTTGGGGAACAGAATATGTATTAGTATCACCTAATTCATGCATTCATCCAAAACATTTTAAAGAGATTGTAACAAGTTGTTGATAACCTGTGACTTTTCAATCCATGAGGAATAAGACCTATAAAAATGTAAACTATTTTCTGTATTTCCTATATTATTCTCAGAAAGTTCATTTCATATATTTGCTTATCTCACGGGCATTTGAAATTATCAGTAAAATTGTGTGATGTGCATTTAGTTGGAAAACAAGGTGCAATAAACTGTCTAACTATAATGTCTCTGTCTTGGTTTTGCAGTCCCACTGTGTCTTGTGTGTAATGTTAAATTTAACATCTCCAGGAAGCCAGCCATGGATATCAACATTATCTTTTCATATAACGTATTTTTCTATCTATGAGATGCCACCTTTTATTAAATACCCCTCACTTTTTAGACCCGCAAATAAATACAATTAATAAATCTTCCTTGAGGTCTCCTCCACCCCCTCCACCCCACTGTTACATTTAATTTCCCCATTCTAAACACTCCTTTGGTGAATTTGTATTTTGCAGGATCAGGCTCCCTTGGGCTTGAGCAGTCCATTAAGAAATGTCTTTTCATGCTTTAAAAAAAAACAACCACAGCTTTCCCACCCCCCCAGCACATTTCTTAATAGGCTGGTCAAGCCTGAGGGAGCCTGATCCTGTTAAACAAAAACTCACCAAAGCTGAGAGGAGTGTTTAGAAGGGAAAATGAAAGAAAACAGTGGGGTGGAGAACTCAAGGAAAGACGGAGCCTGATCCTGCAAAAAACAAACCACAGAGGGGAAAAACAAGGTGAGTTTGGGTTCTCCTCCACCCACCCACTCTGAAAAGCTTACTTCCTTGTAACCTCTTAATACCACACCTCTTAATTTTTGGTGTCCTTGTAACCTCTTAATACCACACCTCTTAATTTTTGGTGTCATGATTTTAGAAAAAAGTCACATGGCATACATGGAAAATATGGTACTTTTTCTGGTGGTTCATAAAGTAGATGGCTGAGTGAACAGTGTGGGTTTGGACCACCCAATAAACTGGTTTATCAGATACTGACAACATAATGCAATAGACTCATGACTTATAATGGCTTGACATGGGACCCACAGCTTTTATGACCCTTCCAATAAGAGACAAAACCCTTCCTGTAACATCCAAAATCTTATTTACAACAATCAAATAAGTATGGCCAGCACCAACTTGACTAGTAGCAACAGCAAGCAAATCTGTCAGAAGCACACCCACAGACTCTGTCTACAAATGTGCAAAACAATGTTTACCTTTCATTGCTGGGAAAAGAGGAAATGTGACACAAAATCTTAATTTTCTATTTAAACGGCCAACATGTTTTCATGTTAATTGTTAGGTTTTCCTGTATTTTAACAGTATGAAACTGCTTTCAAGTTCAGAAACCTAAACGCTGCCCCTAGAAATAAGAGTTCAACATATAATATCTTATTCTGTGATCATTAGAACATGTGTGCAGTGGTCTGTTGTTATCAGGCCAAGAGCAAAGGATTATTTTTTTTAAAAGAGAATGACATTTATTAAAAAGTTGTTAAGACACTTTCTGACTAAAACAGAATATGAGTGGGGTAAAAATAATAGAGATAGAATATATAACAGGAATATAGAAAACACAAAGAGCAAGCGTTTTAAATTTAAAAAGAAATATAACTTTTATTCCTATCTATCAAGCACTATCTAGTCCGGTATCCTGCTTCCTGTGATGGACAGAAAGAACATAGAAATTAAAATATCAATCAAACTGAAGAACATAAGGTGAAGAACTACATCATAGACTCCCAAGGTAGGAGTCTATGATGTAGTCATGTATCTCTGTCACATTTGAAGCACTTGGTTTCTTTAGGATATAGAGAAGATGTAGAATGTTATGTCATTTTAGCCAAGAAGGTATTTCTGAACCTGCTTAGCATTCAAAATTTGATGGAAAAACCCTAACTCTGGGCAAAGTATTCTGTTTCTTTATTGTGGTAGCATTACATACCAGTAAGCACTAAGCAAAAGTCTTAGTGGCAGCAGTGTGATGGGAATATTTTATTACCTGTCAAAATTGGCTTGACAGCACATGAAGAGTGCTATTTTAATTATTTTAATTATTTCCATGCCTGCTACCTTTAACCAGTAACATACATTGATTTTTAGCCAAAACAAATTACAGTAGTTTCTACAATCATATTTTCACATTGGGATATATTAATATTGGGAAATTTACAACAGCATGTCTGCATTAATACTGCAATTATACTGAAATGAATAATATATATATTTTGGAAAAGACACAAATGCAATTTCAGCTGTAAATTTAGAATGTATGTTATAACCTTAAAACTGGTATATTACATTTAAACTTGGAAGTTTAAACAATTCATTCTGTGTGCACTTTATTCCATGGAACTGGCCTTCTTCTGATTGTTAATCTGTAAACTGCTATAATACTATAATAACAAAGAAAATTGAAAAAATTGTAGTATAATTTTATAGTGTATACAAGCATGCTTATGTATCAATATAAATTATATAGAATAGATGGGATCTAGTATTTACCACCCATTGACAGAAGGACTCCACTCAGAATGACTCTGCCAAATTATGATGTACACTCCTAAAAGTAAATTATAATCTGTTTGAAAGTTGCCTTAATCTGCATTTGGTAAATTAATTTGTTTTTGTTTTGTAATTGGGCATTGGACTTCTTCGGGCACAAGAAAAAGATGTACATCGTGCATTATGAAGTCACTATTTTGTCTTTTTATTCTATAATTTTAAGTAGAAAATGAATCAGCTAGGCTGATATTATTTTATATGTGTTTATTTAATCTAAAAGAAAACTATCTCCCCAAAAATATTCAAGCTTGTAGTTATAAAGAATATAAGGAGAAATATACATTTCTGACATCTTTTAAAAAGTATGGCCTTAAGCAATTATGATTGATTACAGTTGTCCCTGCCATTTCATGTTTCATATACTGCGGTCCCGGTATATCGCGGGACTGTAGTATATGAAACAAAGGGCTCCTGGGCAAGCTGCATGGGACTGTTTGAGGCCTCCTCCACTTAACCCAGGCCTGGCTATGCCCTGAACAGGCCTACAATGGGCTTCCTGGACCTGTCGGAGGCTCCAGAAATGGCTTACGGCGAACCGGAAGTGACTTCCAGATCACCGGAAACAACTTCTGGGGCCTCCAACAGGCCCAGGAAGTCAGTCGAAGGCCCGTTCGGGGCAGCACCAGGCCTCAGGTAAGTGTAGGAGGTCCCAGATAGCCCCCCCCCCAATCCCGACCCAAGGCAGCATGCGGATTTTCCATTATTGCAGGTTGGGTTAGGTCCATAACCCCCGCAATAAGCGGGGGATTACTGTACATCGACAAACACCAGAAGTTCTAACAAGAAATTATTTTACTATAGACAGCATACAAATTGTGGGCATTCTGTTTACTTACCGGTAACTGTTATCCTGACACTAACTGAAAACGATTTCTTACTATCTTCTTGCCTATAGAACATAGATGTAAAAATATCTAACTGTAACTCCTTTTGGGACCTAGCCTACCTGGTAGAGGCAGCCTAATAACAGAATGACAATTTGCTAACCAAGCAGATTATGTTTTAGGGAAGTGAAGCATATATTTTTATAAAACTCAACAAAAACCCCATCAAACTGTGGTAGTAAAAACATAATGTAGTGAAAATGTAATATAAAATTGTTTAATTCATGGGCATTGTTTATAGCAGGCCTGCCCAGCAGGTAGACCGGGGGCTATCAGTAGCCCGTGAAGGGTTCAAAAGTAGCCCGCCAGCCATCAATAAAAAATGTGAGGGGTTAAGTTCTCCACCTCTACCTCCCCCACCCCAAGGACGACCACTGGCCCAGCAAAGCCAGCCCACTGTTTCAGCCGAGCGGGGCAGTTCAAGGGCCATGGCACAGTCCCCTGCTCTCCCTACCGGCCACTGAATGGTGCACCACTGTCTCGTGACCAATTGAGTTGCTGGTGCAGAGCGGAGAAAGGGGAGTGGAGGAGATAGCGAGGGGCGAGGTCATGGGCATGCCCACCTCCTTTGTGTGATGATGTACCCCTCTTTCTCCCCCCCGGATAATTCCTTCCTCCCATCCTTGCATCCTCATCCTCATCCTCCCACCCCCACAGCTGCCTTACAGAGACTGTGTCCTGCCAATCCTCCAGCTCCCCTTCTGAGCCATTCCCTCCTCCTTGTGCTGCAGTGGCAGTGTGATTGCCCTGCTGCTGGCTTGGCCCATCCCAGCTGCACAGCAAATATGGCAGAGCTGAGTGAGAGCTATGGGTGGCAGCAGCTGGAAGGGAGTAGGGGAAAACAGGAAGAGAGGTAGAGTCAAGTCAGGCCTCGGGCGTGTTGGGAGGGAAAGTGCACCTTTTTAAAAAAGTCTTTCAGCAGCCTGGGCAAGCGGAAGGGGCGATCTGTGCAAGCATGCATGCGCCTCCCTTGCGCCCATCTACACCGGCTCAAGCAGGTGTAAGGGAAGCGTGTGCATGGTCAGCCTTACCATAGGAATGCACTGAAATATGTTCCCTATAGAAAGGATTAATGGATTTTCAATGCATTCCTATGGGAAACCACTACTCTACTTATATTTTTTTTTACTTATGAGCATCTGCTCAGAACAGATAAAATTCATAAGTAGAGGTTTTAGTGTAGTAGCCCTCAGGCACTTTCATCCAGAAAAAGTAGACCTCGGACTGTTCAAAGTTGGACAGTCCTGGTTTATAGCATTTGCCTCTATACCAACTTTTAATTCCACCAGGTAGCAGCACTGGAGTACTTACCATACTTGTCTCCCATTAATGAAAATGCTTGTGTTTGATGAAAAAAGTATATGACTTGTAATTAGAGATGGGCACGAATGACAAAATGGTGTTTCGTTTTTTTGTTTCTCTCCCGCCAGATCCTTATTGTTTCTTACATTTTTTTTTAAAAAAAAGCCCCAATCAGCTGTAGCATGGGACCCATGCTGGGTACTTGCAGCAAAAATTATTATTATTATTATTATTATTATTATTATTATTATTATTATTATTATTATTATTATTATTATTATTATTATTAAAAAGCACCAAGCAGGGGGCTGAGCTACAGCTGAGCCGGGCTTTTTAAAAAAAGCCCCAATCAGCTGTAGCGCGGGCTCCCTGCTAGGTGCTTACAGCAAAAAAAAAAAAAAAAAAAAAGAAAGAAAGAAAGAAAGAAAGAAAGAAAGAAAGAAAGAAAGAAAGAAAATAAAAATAAATTAAAATTTAAAAAAAAATAAAAAGTGCCCAGCAGAGGGCCCGCATTACAGCTGATTAGGTGCTTGCAGCAAAATAATAACAATAACAATAACAATAACAATAACAATAACAATAACAATAACAACAACAACAACAACAACAACAACAACAATAATAATAATAATAATAATAATAATAATAATAATAATAATAATAATAATAATAATAATATTATTATTATTATTATTATTATTATTATTATTATTATTATTATTATATTAAATAAATAAATAAATAAATAAATAAAAACGAAAAAGCAGCTAGCAAGGGGCCTGTGCACAGCTGATCGGGGCTTTTCCCGATCAGCTGTAGCGTGGGCCCCTTGCTGGGCACTTGAAGCAAAAATATTAAAAAATAATGAAAAAATAAATTTAATAAACGTGTAAAAAAAATTAAAAAGTGCTGAGAAGGGGGCCCGCACTACAGCTGATTGGGGCTTTTTTTTAAAAAAAAAACCTGATCAGCTGTAATGCAGGGGCCCTGCTGGGCCCTTTTTAATTTTTTAATTTATTTTTATTATCTTGCACCAGCAACCTGGCCCGCAGCCTGGGTCAGCATGGTTGTTTTTTATTTTTTAGTATTTTTTGACGCGCCAACCAGCTGGTCCACAGGCTGGGTCAGCACATCTATTGGCCCTTCAAAGCATAGAGCTCCTGATTGCCCAGAGTTGGGGTAGAAGCAGGAGGTTAATGTAACAAAATAAAATAAATACATGTTCTCCACTAGGGGGTGAGGAAGAAAGTTGAAAAAACACACCCACCATCTTATATAAAGTTAAAAAAGCACTGTTCTTGTTCTACAAAAATCAGTAGCAGAGTTGATGCAAGGAGGATTCTTGGGAAGCTGATAAGATAGGACAAGTCAGTTGCATAATTATAGGCCTCTCTCCTGCAGCAACCTCCTTTAACTTCTTCTCCTTTAACCACTGCAAGCCCCACCCACTGACCCATAAGTCCCACCCACTGACCCCTTGCAACCCCACCCGCAGGAAGGAAGGCGGGGACCAAGGGAGGGAGGGAGGTGGAAACCAAGAGAGGAAGGAAGGCGGAGAACAAGGAAGGGAGGGAGGGAGGGAGGTGGGGACCAAGGGAGGGAGGAAAGAAGGAAGATGGGACCAAAGGAAGCACAGGGAGCCATGGCCACAAGCCGCCCCTTGGAAGAGGCGATCTGTGCGACCTTGCACCCCCCCAAGCTCCCCAGCGGTGGCAACGACTTGCCCACCAGCCCACCCCAAAGCTCCTTGGCGGTGGCAGAGGCCCACTGGCCTGCCCACCCCCACACATTCCCCTGCGGTGCCGGTGGTGGCAGACCGCCCGTCCACCCAACCGCCCAAGCTTCCCAGTGGTGCCGGTAGCACAGCCCACCCGATCACTGCCCCACGAGTGCGCCCAACCTCACAATGTTCCCGGCTATGCGGTGGTGGCGGCCTGCCAGAGCGCCGCCCTGCGCGCACGCACCGAGCTTCACAAGGTTCCCAGCGGTGCTGGTGGTGGCGGCCCACCTGTGTGCCGCTCTGTGTGCACACGCCGAGCTTCACAAGGTTCCTGGTGTTGCCGGTGGCGGCGGCCCGTGTGCACACCACCCCCGTGTGTGCACCCAGCCTCACATGGTTGCCAGCGGTGTCGGTGGCAGCAGCCCGTGTGATGGCTGGCCAACCAGCCCGCCCAGCCTCACAAGCTTCCCGGCGGTGTCAGTGTTGGTGGAAGATTCTTTTTATTAAAAAAACATGGGGCAAAGGAGGGTTAAGGAGGGGCGGGACAGCCAGCTGCGGGCCACTCAGAATGGCCTGAGGGGCCGGATTTGGCCCCCAGGCTGGACTTTGGACAGGCCTGCCCTAGATCATCCACACAATGCCAAAAGATAACCTGGACTGAAGTACAATTGCAAGAGCAATGTATGAATGTTTGGTAACTGAAGATATGGAACGGAAAAGCTCAGTAGATCACATTTGTCACCATTAAACTTTGCTGTTTCTAAGCTAGTGTCAGTATATTTTAAACTAGTCCACGAATCATTGTGGCATTTGAAACTTTTATACATTTGTAAATTTTCAAATTATTTATTTAGAAATAGCATTCTGTACTTTTGTATTGATGTACGATCAGAAATGTAAGATATGACTTTGCAAGATGTTTTCCAGAACAGTCAAGAGCTGCATAGAAGGTATATGTATATATTGAATGTTTCTATTAGTACAAACTACAATGGTTGCCCTAGTTCTGTGCAGGATTGGGGAGAGCACTTCTGTGTTTCCATGCCACTGAGGAGCTATAACTCAGCAGTAGAGCACACAGTCTCCTTCCATAAGGTCTCATGTTCAACTCCAAACATCCCCAGGTATGGGGTGTATTTAATTTACAATGTAGATACTTAGATGGATTGCAGAATACCTTGGGATATCATGCAAGGAAAGCAAAAAATAAAATAAAAAATGCAATAACACCTTAAACCAGAATCACACACACTTGTGCTATAAAAATAATCTTAGAAGACTGCTAAATTTGAAAGCTCAAACATGTCTGAAGACTAAGCTATCTTGTTGCTGAATACTTCAGATAACTTTCAGATTTCAGATTTATAATTATTACATAAGGCTGAAAGTGAACACATAGAAAAGTGGCATGATTTTACCAACATAAAACATGCTATGTGAAGCCCTCTTGTCTCTGGGAAGCAGCCATTAACTAGGAAAAGAAACCATCCTTTTGCTTATGTGTTATAAGCAAGGGAGGAAATCAACAACAGGAAACAATTCACCCATTCATAATGAAAATAGCAAAAACAATATATGTAAAGAAGAAAGCCATTTGTTTTTATTCTTGCAAGAAATTAGAAGAGGTAGAATCTAAGCTACAGTCTCAAGTGAATAAGAACAAAGCTTTGGCAAAAGTGCATCTACTTCTGCTTGACCGACAAAAGAAAGTAACTCTTAAACTGAACCAAGTTCTAAGGTGCCAGCCCTCGACTGGAATTTTGAAAAACATATCAATGGAAGACATCAGGTGAGCACTAAATTTGGTTAAATATTTGCGGTTTTCCCCATGAAATCCAAAAAGAAAAAATGCATTCAAATTTAAATTATGTTGCTAAATATGTCCGAAGTTCTAGACGTTGTGTAATTCTGTGAAAATCAAGGCCAGAATCCTACTGCCAGTGTATATTTGTGTAAAGGTGTGTTGGTGGTAAACTGATGATCACAAGCAAGCTGTTGGCTGCATTCTTGTCTGTGCACTTGATTGTGCTATCAGGCATGTATCCAGGAAGTCACCCAGTACCTAGTTAATGAGTGGCAATTTGCCACTTTACATAATTTCCTTTATGCAAGCAGATATGGGCAATTGGCTTCTGGTTAATGTGTTTAAAATAATTTCCCCAGCCAACATAGTTTAGCACCATATTAATCTTCTCTGACTTGAAACTGATATTACTTGTTCTAATTTCATTTGCATTATCTCCCTTTAGAATACAAAGTAATATGCAAATAAAGTTACATAAAGTGTTGTTGTTTTATAAATAAGGAAGGTGGCTCATAAGAACATAAGTCCTAAATGACTTGGGTCCAGCTATCTGAGGGATTGCATATTCCTTTGAGTTGCCATGGGTTTAAAGATGTTTGGGGGAGGCCTTTCTCCGAGTCCCAATGTTCTCAGAGACATCCTTAGGGCCTTTTCAGTGGCTGTTCTAAGATGGTGGAACTCTCTTCTATGGAAATGAGGCAGGCTCCCTTTCTGCTGTCCCACCAGCAGGCAAAGAGCTTTCTTTTTTAGGCAAATATTAAAAATCTGATTTATTTATTGATAACCCATTGCTAAGAAAGGACATTGATGGGGAACCTGTATGCTTTCTCCTGTTTAAAAAGGTTTTATTCATATTCTTTAAAAATGTATGCTGCAAAAGCAAGTGTCAGTTGCACTATTGGTGCCACCAGTAAAAAGAAAATAATGTTCCTATTTCTCTGTTGGAGTACTTGATAACAAATAAATAATAAAATTTGCGATATTGTGGTATATTGTGAAGTGCACTTCTCATACTGAGAAATAAAACATTTTAGGCGGTCCTGTAGAATTCCTGGCCTAAGTTAAGCAGTCAGAACATCAACTTTCAAGAATGTGAGATCCCTAGTGATTTGAATTACATTTTTATAGTAAACTATTTGCTTCCCTAAGGAGCTATACAGACCCATTTAAAGAAACCCACAATTGTGAAGAAAACTATTGCTGAAGCCATAAGCGCATTAGCAGCAATAAAGAAGATAAAATAATATTTATAATAATAAACATTATAATAAATAGAAAAATAAGTGCATACAACAATAAACACAAATAATAATTCTATTACAAATGCAACTTGCAGAATTTTATATGCATTATAAAGTTGAGTTTTATGGACAGAGCTAATAAAAATAATGGTTTCCACTACTTACAAAAGAAGTTAGGATTAGCTACTGTGTACTTAATTCAGCACTCCACCTCTTCTTCATGCAATTTACTTCTACTTTTTTTCCACAGTTAAAAACAAAGTAAGTACTTACTTTCGTCTTCTTGGTTTTCTGGTGCAGCTTCTCCTCCTCCTCCTTCTTCACCCCCTTGGTCCTTTTGTGGCACTTCTTCTTGATGACTTGAGGCACTGACAGAAAGCGTGTGGCAGCAATGATTGAACCCACTATCCCGTGGCAGAGTATAACTACGGGGCTTTCCTCCATTCCCATTGAGTATCTGTAATCGGTCACCCTCTACTAAGGGGAAAGGGCCATAGTGATCCTGCAGGTGGCACTTTTGAGTAGGAAGAGTCGATTGCCGCCTGTGTTCTGGAGATATAATGGCTGAATCAGAGAAAACGGAGTCTTCTAGTGGTAGAGTCTGAAGATAGTGCAGTCCTGAACTTGTCAGTGGTGTTTCTATCAAATCCTGCCAGGAACGTCTCTGACTGGCTGTTTTGCGGATGGGAGATTCAGTAATGCTCCCCACTGGTTCTTGGCGGAACTCTTCATGTGAAGACTGTGACTGGGAAGTTTCGGTGGATGAGAGACGGCTATGTTTTGATTCCACAAAGGGGCTTGTGCAACTCATCTGCAATGGGAATATAAATTCTGTCTTCAGATCAATTACATGTATAGAGATAAACACTCAGTACATAAAGGGTATTGCTTATATGTGACAGCACCTAATATATATCAAAAGACAACAACACCTGCAGCTACAGCAACATGCTGTCAAAGGCATCAAAATTAAACACATCTACAAAACTACAAACACGAGACAGTAGAGAGCCTTCTTGGATAATGACTTCCATAAAGAGAGAATAATTTAAAAATGTCCAGGGCTCAATTAATCCTAGAGTCACTGAAGTAGATATGCCAGACTGATGTCCAAAAACAAACTGATTATTTCACTTTGCTACATTCTACTTTTTGGCACTCTGTATTTATACTAGGCACAGATATAAGCATTTAACAATAGTCCTTTACCCCTTTATGCTTAGCCACTTCCATAATCTAATTCCTTTGAAAACTTCCCATTTATGTCTGCTCAACTTCCAAATGGCAAATTCCAAATTCTAAGGTGCAAAATGCTACCTAGATAATATATGGCTGATGAGCTCAGATAACAAAGGACTGGCATAAATTTACCACTAGTCAAATGAATTTAATACCATTCTAGTTGTTTTATTTTGTTTTTACCAGGATAGCATTTGTCTCAGCTGTGACGTCTTCCTAGCTGTTATAGTAATGAGAGAAACTATGGGCCAAAATCCAGTTGGGCAGGGTGTGCCTCAGTAAAAGGAATGACTTCATTGGCAGAAACAGATTGATACTGACTAAAGGGTTCCCTCTTCAGTTGTGGGGTGCATGTGAATTCATTGCATTGTGGATGAACTGCACCCACTTCAGTAAAAGGGAGGCATTGAGCAGTGACAATTTATCATTGCCAATGACATCATTTCCACTGCACACAAGGAACTGTGCAACAAAAGAATTTGCAACTACTTAATATTTTATAAATAATTTTCCTGCTTTATTTATGACTGTCCATACTCTGAGAGACTCATTAAAGACCCTTCTTTTGGTTTCCCTGTGATTCAACATGGCAGCAGGTGGATCTTAAAAATGGGACCTTTTCAGCAACAGAAAATTGCTATCATCAGCAATGTTCACAAAGTACCTACTCTGTTGCCTTTTTAATGCCAGACTTCTTAAAAAGAACTTTACCAGGCTTCCTATTTTCCTATTTTAAAAATTCCAATCTATGCCATAGAAAATAAAGTTGAAATAATATACAGATAGCACTTCTCCCCTTTAATATTAAGCTATTCATAGCTGTCCATACGCTATGGAACTATAAGAAAATTAAAGAATAGACATGGGCATGACTTGGCGAAATTGTCGTTTCCGTTTTCGGATATCGTTTCCGTTACGTAACGGAAACGGTAACGACAATTAAGCTGTCAGAACTCGAACTCGAACCGAAAAAAGAAAAATTGGGTCTGATTTGTCGTTGTCGTTCCTGGCATCGTGCGGCAATCGCGCGATGCCAAGCGGCACAGAAAAAAAGTTTTAAAAATTAAAAAAAAAACAATTCCCGGCCAAAAAAGCAGGCGAAAATATGCCTGCCTGAGGGCACCTACCAGAGGGGTGGTTTCTGGGGGGGGGCCCCAGCCTTCCCCCCCTCCTGTCCTGGGCTGCTGGTACCGGGCTGGGAGGGGGCATCCTCGGCGTCTCCATTTGCCATGCGGTGCGGGGGGATCCAAAATGGTGTCCGCAATATTTTTTTTGAAATCATGGTCCAAAAAACCACCAAAGCACCACAGAAACATGCGCAAATTAGCTATTTTAAAATGCTTGAATTATTACAGTAGCAGCAGTGGGTTTTTTTATAGCAGGAAAAGGTTGCACTGATTTTATTTTATTTTATTTTTATTTTTATTTTTTTACACCTGCGCAATGATGGGCTGGCCATGGGATGGGACCATGCAAATTTTTCGACCCATTCTACCAATCGCATGGCCAGGTTTTGACTGACACTTCTGGATGTTCAAGAGGGCATAAAAAGGCGAGGCACTCCCAGAAAAGTCGCAGTCCGGGCTTGGATATGGGTGGGAGAGGGCTGTGTGTAGCTGGCTGCTGTGCTGACTAGTTTTGATTTCGCGGAGCCTTTAGATTTCAGTTAGGCAGGCAGGGAGGGAATTGATTCAATTGAATTTTTAGGAAATAATAATTCCTTTCATTCTCTGTCTGCTGTGGGGAATAGCAACACAGTTTATTCTTTTTTATTCTCCTGCAGTTTGTTAGGATTTCTTTTCTGATAGTGCTTCAAAGGGGGGGAGGTTTGAGTGGGAGGGGAGGTGTGGATTTATTTTAAAATTTTCATTTGCTTGGTGGCAAGCCAAGGTCCTTTCATACCCTGCCTGCAGCTCTGCTGTGGGTGCACTGCCCACTTTGTTTGCAATAAAAATTGCAATTGCTTTATTCGATGCAGTCTTGTGCAGCAAGTAAGTTTAAAGTGTTTTCCGCCTGCTCTGGGTCATTGCGGGACCCGCACCTGCCACCCGCACGCCCGCCCCTCCCCCCTGCCGCTGCTGCCGCCCGCCCATGGCCCACCCGACCACCCCACCCGCCACCTAGGGCGCAAAAACACCTAGCGCCGGCGGGATGCCACTTGCTGAGACATCAAATCGCGCGAAATCGCGGCGGCGGAAATGACAAACGACACGACGAAATGACAAATTTTTAAAAAAATTTCACAAAAAACGGAAACGAGCCGAAACGGACCCGTCCCGAAAAACGACAACTCGAAAAAAAAAATTCTGGTCGTGCCCATCTCCATTAAAGAATATGGAGTAATGGTATGTAATGAATGTAACAATCTAGTTAAGCATACTATATATGGCAATACATAAATCAATCCGTTCCAATTTTTAATAGCTCTCATGGGGACACAATGCAGTAAGTGCTATTTTTTTCATGACTCGGTTTGCTGTGTGATGGAGAACTAGTTTACTATACTGTGCAAAGTACAATAAGCCCACATTCATTTCAATTTCTGAATATGGCAAAAAATGTCAAAAATGTCAGCATGAACATTTGTTTACATTTTTGTGTACATTTTCTTCATATGCACATTTTTGCATATTTTGCCCAGTGTTCACCATTTTTGCAAATGCTTTTTCACAATGCACAAGTTTATGACCAATGCATGCTTTTTGTGAGCACTTTTCCTTAACACATGCATTCTGGTGGGGCTTCCTGAGTTGCAAGCCAGATTGTAATATTCATTGATGGAAAAAAATCCACATTTTTAAATTAAGCAGTTACATAAGAAGATAAGGAGGGGCATGTGCTTAAGAAGGCCTTGGAAACCATTTGGAAACAAACTTTCATGGAGCATAGAGTGTTGCGGTTGTGGAAGAAAGGAAGGAAAGAGCAGCTCCTACTGGGATCCCACAATAGGGACTGGGAGGGAAATCCATTATATAGAAAGGAATACTTCCATCGACAATCAATCAATGCTTCAAATTCTTTGGGGGGGGGTCACGGAATCTTCATCAGTGTATTTTGGTAAGAACTAGCTGTTTTGTACTAGAGTCCTGTTACCAAGGAGTGGACATTTCAGCAGTCTAATGTAGCAGAGGGAAATTGAAAAACAAGGCCATTTTCATTAGGTTCTTCCTCAGCCATAAGTTCTCTCAGCTGTCATGGGAATTGCTGCTGATTTTAGGAACTGATATATGAATCTGCTTCTCCTGTTACTCCTTTTCTCCTCCCCTTCCTCCTGTGTCATATCTTTTAGATTACATTCCTACAAGGAGGGACTATCTGTATGTTTTTAACATAGACAAACTACCCTGGGAGCCTTTTGACTCAGAACCAGCAAAATGATTTCAATAAATAAAAGGAAGATAAGCAACTGTGGCGAACAGGGTTGCTTATGAATAAGTATTCTTATTTAAGAATAAGTATGTGTGTGTTTAGAATAGCTAATCAGTGAACCCATGGCTGTGGCTAAAGGCTATAAATCTATAGAACCCTGTGGTAAGAAGAGAGATGCCAGAAGCTGTACTGTAGTTAACATCTAAGAGAGTCAATTAATAGTTAGTCAGATGCAAGACCCTGAGATTGGCCTGGTATATGAATAGATATAAATAGGGCCTGGTATATAAATAAATATAAGCATAGTTGCTGATACAAAGAAGTAACTGTGTGAATAACTAAGAAACTATTGTGAATTACATTTTATTAAAACATATAAGTTAATCGGTCATTGCTGAACCAATAACATTGAGGTTCCATTTGTAAATCAATAAATGTTTTAAGTTTTATTTTGAAGATATACAAGACTCTCTTATTAAAATAAGTGATCCAGAAAACTGGTGGTGATAGCAAGAATAGTAAGAGTGTGGGTGGTGTATGTCACAGCAACACAACTGATGTCCATTGATGCTGATGAGACAGAAAGCATAGTGGTGGGTAATGTTATGGATGATAGCCTGGATCTATCTGCTGTTTCCCAGTTCCCCTATCACCACTACCATCCAGACATACAGAATGTATGGCAAGCAACTGAGCAGGAGGACAACAGAAGCCTCTGGCCCAAGGAAGCAGACAGGACCCAGCTGGTGTGAAATGAGGAAAGGCAGCACTCGGTATGCACTAATGGACCAGCCACCACTAAACATAAGCATACAAAAACATGCTTCCTTCAGAGTAGCTTGGACTGACTTCAGTTTGGCGTTCCAATGTACAAATTAAAATTAGTTCTGTCATGCTTGTTGCTCTGTCCTACTTGGTGCTTTTTCATGCAGGATTAAATGAGATAATTGGATATACAATAACATGATACATCTCAAATCAAGAAATACCATCCCCTGAAAAGTGTTCACACTAAAATGTTCACCAAATAGCATGGAGGCTACATAGAAGCTTCTATAAATATTTCTAAACTAGTTGCATATAAGCCAATACCATTCATTTACTACACATAACAACTTACTGAAGGAGGTCGAGGGTATGTATCATACGGTGGAGGTGGGCTGTCCTGTTTCGGTGTTGATGGTGTATCTACTTCTTCCTTATCACTTTCACTCCAGTAATCTAAATAATACAAAAAAAAACAACTATTTTTATTATTATTTTGGGCTACATGTGTGGAGAATAGATGTTCAAGAACAAGCAAGCAATAAAGTAGATGAGGTTTAAAAGATTTTTGAAAAGTCACACCTCAGAGGAAAGGAATAGCAAATCCCACTCTTCTCTCTCTGCCTACCTGCTGACAGGAGCCCAAGGTGACTTGGGAAATATTAAAGTGTTCCAACTACAGAGCTTTTTGACCACAGAGTCCTCCAATGTTACTTACATCCCCTACTACAATAGCTGGCTGGATAGCTCAGCAGTTTAAGTAGCTGGCTGCAGACCCAGATATTGAGAGGTCATTTCCCTACTGTGCCTCCTAAGAGTAGGGTCCAACTACTATACAATTCTGTGCATTTCGGTGGTAGAAGAAGTAAGCCCTACGGAGTTTCCTGGGAACTTCTTCCACATAAGTATATACAGAAATGCAGCCTTCAAAAACTCATATGAAGATGATTATTTAAACTGCACTAAAATTAAAGTCACTTTACTTGCTCCATTGGAAGATAAATATAATTCTATTCATCTGTAAATATTGTCTGATCTTCTTCAAAGGAGAATGAAAATATACTGAAAAAATGCTAAATCCAGAACTGGCAAATTCAGAAGCCTCCACATTGCAGTTTATTCCAGATTCACTCATCATAAACAAACAAGGGGGGGGGTTAACAATATTGTTCTTTTTAAAAAAAAAGCTCATTGTATGTGATCATTTTAAATGTCAGTTACAACTATTCCATCCAATAACATGGTGAAATGGCTATGGTTTTTGAAGTGAAAGGAGGGCATCAAAAATAACTACTTTTCTATGCCTAGAATAAGTACACTTATGCAGATTCATGCGAAAGTCTGTAAATCAAGTGAAGTGGTTCACATTTGTAAATTAAGTGAAATGGCTCCTTCGAGTTTCTAGAACACATGTTCTAGATTCAGTTCTGTGAGCCTCAGAACACAGAATACAAAAAAGTCATTGAAATGTGAAAATATTTATTGTACTGTACTAATTCTTCTGTGTGGACTTTAGATCCCTTCCCCACCACGGATGCTCTCATTTCCCCTCATGTATTCTTCTAACAGCTTAAACGATATCAGGCATGTGGGCACCAATTTCAGAAAAGAGAATGAAGTGCAAATGGCCAATCAGCATTTTTAGCATCTTAGTAAGGCTACTTGTGCTGTTGGAGCTCAGTGCAAGCTACGCTCTATACTTCTGTACCTACCGTTGATGAATGGCTACAGCAATTTCACCCTAGATTTCAAAAGGTGTGAAGCAGAGCTGATCAAATCATATTTTCCTCTCTGCGTAGTCACATCCTGTGTTTCCACAGGAATTTCCATTTTATTAGGCTTTGAAAGTCGGCACATCATCTTTAGATTACTACTCAGTACTATTGTGAAAGCTTTTCATTTTTAAGTGACTGAAATGGCTGCAGTCTTTGGAAGGAAAGGCGGAACATGCTTTTCTGTATTTTTAAAGGAAATGTTAGAGTGTGAAGCATAATTATTCAGAAGCATAATTATTAAAATGGCTTCATACATGCAGATTACTGCTTCCCCGCAAAGAAAAAATATGTCAGCTTGGAGAAGAAAAGTAATGTTCACTCAGTGCATGCTGTATTTTCATGTATATGCTCAGGACCTGCTGAGAAGTTGTTTTGTAATTCATTTTTATGATCTGTTGTAAAAAGAAAATGTGAGCTCATAGCACTTCTGCTAGATGAATATTTACATACTATTTGTTGCATAAAATTTTGTCCAACAATGCTTCTGCTGACATGGTTCAGCTCCCTTTATTTTGTTGCTTAAAACTATTTACAGACATTTGTACTTTAAAGAAAAAGTGACACACTGAATCAGTGAGCATTGCTTGTGTTAGCAATAGTGAATAAAATAACATAACAAATTAGGTTCAACTGTTATATCTTTAATACTTTACTTTAGCAGATTTTGAAAATCAGAAAGATCTAATCTGCAAGAAATCATTATGTTGGTTAAACTGATTATGTTATGTTACATTAATCATGGCTAAATTTAACATGATTGGCTAAATGTAATTAGGTTGGTTTTGCAAAAATGTTTTGTTCCACCATCATAAACTGGAGAGTTCCTTCTTGTTAAGTCTAGCATGCATATGGCATATTCTTTCTTTAAAAGTACTGTACTTATAAATTACTACATAAGAGCAACCATTTCTGTTATCTAAAATAATGTTCTTTAATGAAGGGAAATGGGTTTAGAATCCAAGAAAAATCTGGGGTTCACACTTTTAAGTAGTGTATTAAAATAAATTAGCAGAAGTAACTGAACCATACCTTGTTCTTGTTTGATCCTCTCTCTTTCTGCACACCCAGCAGCAAGCATATTAATTCTGTTTAACCACCTGAAATAATAATTTAAATATATTAATGTCACTGCTCTTGCAAGTTACCAATCCTGCTTGTGGTCAATTAATTAAATTGGACCGGATTAAGTGCTGTGTTATTTGCCATTTTTATTTCTTAGGTCTTCAGTTGGTCAGGAATTTGCTGTAAAAACACTGAAACACAAAAAATCTGCTTTAAATAGAAAACTTTGAACAAATAAACTAGATGTTGCTCAAATGGGGCACTCTGAGATATGTAACACTCTATTAAATCTGTTGCTCACAAACGTGTCACCAAACTGATATACAGTTGCTGATCAGGTTTCTTGGTAACAAATTCTATCCTACAAAGATTTAACCAATTTTTATTTGTCATATTATCAAGGTTAAGTCTGTCTTTTAGATAGAAAGTGTTATCAATATGCTGCTTTGAATTGAAAAACCCATCTATCACGTATAATTACAAAGATACAGTATAGGATAAAGGTAGCAGGCATCAAGGAGGTAAAAAGAGGGAAATCATTCTTCTGTTAATAGCTCTAGCCTCAGGAAACAAAATGAATTAAATATTATTATTCTTATAGCAATACTATGACTGTAAACAATAAAATGTCAATAGAAGTTGGGATTTTCTCCTAGTCTGTGGGATTGTCATATTAATTATTCAAAATATTCCAAGTTCTCTAGATTTTTGCTAGTAGCAGCCTCACCTTGGTAAAGCTTTAGTTTTCTTCTTAATGTGGAGTGCCAAGATGACTAAATTGAATTTCTTAAAGTTAGTAGTAATACAGTTCATAGCATAACTTTGGTAGCCTGGTGGAAAAACACACACCACTAATAATTCTTTGGAATGTGTCAAATTTCAGTGATAGTTTCCAAGGATCGTTGTCTGATCATTTTTTTCTGGCATTACACATGTGGAAAATTATAAAACTTTGCTTGCAGTTAGTTTCAAACTGGCTTCCCATTCTTAACCACAAGTGGTAACTCTGCCTCTGAGAGGAAAATGAAATTCCAGAAAAAAACTTGCCCTCTACTGATTGTGGACTTAAATACAATGGTACCTTGTATAAAGGAATTAATTCATTCCAAATGAAATTCTGTTAAGCAAATTTTCCTTTATATGAATTTCCCATAAGAATGCATTGAAAACAGATTAATCCCTAATCACGACAATTTTTATGTTGTACGGATTTGCCCCATAGGCGATTCTGTTAAGCAAATTTCCCCTATCTCCGAAATGTTTTATGTTGTACAGATTTTGTTATACAAACCCTTTGTTATACAAGGGTCCACTGTACTGCGATTCATAAAATTTCTTTATAACCAAAAAGGGAAAAGCCAGTAGCTGCTCAATAATTATGCTTCAAAGTATAACCCTATACATCTTTAGTGAGAAGTCCAACTGTGTTAAATGCACAAAGGGGGAACATTTTTGGACTCTAATTCCCAGAAACCCACATGCAGAAAGACACTGGCCATGCTAACTGCTGTACTCTAGGGGTTCTAGTCTAAAATACAAACATTTCCTATCTATTATCCAATATCCCTATTCCCTATTAATTGTGTTCAGGACTGCAGCCTAAATCTGATTACAGGAAGCCATATGACAAAATAGTGGACATAAATGGCAGAGGTTTGAGAAACTCAAATTAAATGTACAAGAATTTATTTTCTATAACAGAATGCTGTTGCCTTGAGAACACTGAACAAAACTAGCCTCACTCTCATGGAAAGACACACTTTTGTATTTTTTTATTTAACTACATGATTTTAAATCTCAAGGAGAGAATCAAAACTGAGAGACACTTATAGTTCACATATTACTGCTCTATAACTGTCTCCCAATTTTGATTTCTCTTCTTGAGGATTGAAACCATGTAGTGGGACTGGCAAAGAAAAACAAAATGCTTGTGTCTCCTCTTCCGTTTGCTGAAACGGTAGAGATAGCTTTGTTGCAATCCTCTGCTTATTTGATATTTGTTGCAATTTCCACTGGTTTCGGTGCAAGACTTTGCTATTATCCTCTTATTCTAATATCAATCAGTCAGTCTTCCCTACATTATACAGCAAACCACCAAGTGAAACATTTACCCAGTTGAAAATGCTCCCATTCTTCATCATACATTAGAAAGTAGAGCAAAAGAATAAACTGGCCATGTATATTCATTCATACAGATGACCAAATAAAACCACAGTAAAGGACCTTACTACTTCATCAGTTTGTTGTCTACAGACAAAATCCATGGATTTGCGCTATGACGATACAGCATGGGCTATTGGGCAAATAAGAGGCTTGCAGTTTTTCCTATAGTTTAGTCCTATTATACGAATTTAAACAAGTTCAATGCTTAAAATAAGAGGTAAGTTTGTTAAAGCTAGACTTGCAAAGTCGATTCAATATTTTCTTCTGAACCCCAAATGTGATCTCTTGTATATGCTGATTACACTCATTTTTACAATTATTAATATAGTAAAATAACAGATTTTAAGACAGAGTCTAGTGTGGTTCAGTCATTCAGACATTTCATTACTAGTTTGAAACAGAAAGGATAGTTGTGAGTCATCCCACACTGTTCCGTTATACTGGCAAACCTGAAATAAAGTGCTTTTTGTACCTTATAATAAACTTGGTAAACTTCAGGAACATATTATTTGATGAATGTAATTACATTGCCATTCAATCACTATAAGTAACTTTGAAAAATAGTGAATCGAAAGGCAAATACTGTATGATATATCTCATAGTTTTTTCTAAGTTTTTCATAGCTTTTTTTCTAAATTTCTTGTCAAATTATTTCACCACTGTTCTAATTTCTGCAAACCTGAACTGACTTCTGCAAAGACAAAGCACCCACTGGAAGAAAGTAAGTATACTGATAGATTGTTATGACGGCAGTAGAACATACTGTACTGATCCATTCAACATGACATAAGCTCTGCAGAGTTCTGATATGCACACATTGTTCTTTTCTGTACCTGGGAATGTTCTGTGAACATGCCTTCATTATGCACATGGGTCTCAAGAGAACACAGAGCAAGCTGTAGTATCAAAACCTAGCATGTCTGTCAGATTGTTGAACTAAGGTACCAGTACATAATCCAAACGTTGACATTCACTATAAATAGTCTTAACTGAAATATATTACAGAAAATAACATATGTTTCTTTAAAGAAGAAACACATCATGTCCTTTTCCTCATCAGACAATAAAGCCATTGGGCTAGCAATTTCCTCCCAGAGGAAAAGCTGGTACAGTATCTACCCAAAATTGTGATTCTGAGAAGGCGATCTGATTTTGGAATTTCTTGGACTACAAATAATACAACTCCTCATTCTGGGAGTTCTACGTGATTTGCTCACACCTTACAAACACTTGTGAGAAAGGGCTAAACTGGAGGGTTCATCTAGGCGTAGGTAAACCTCTGCTTAGCTGCTTGTTCAAAAGGAAAGCTCCAGTTAGCATCAGGGCAGGATCAAAAAAATCAATAAAATTGCAGGGGATGCCCTTCATCCTATGAAATCTACACATACACGTTCTTTTCTCCAGTGGGACCAATGAAGACCATCCCCCTGCAGATGACTAGACCATTAGGTGTTATACTAAACATAGATATGCTGGTTTATAGAGTGTTGTTATTCCTGAAGTACATAGGTTTTGCCCCCTTTAAAGAAAATGATACAATGAGTATCATAATTGCATTGCCCGGTGTGTGAGCCACCAAGAAGACTGGACTGTTCTTTGGGGTAGCCTCTGGTCAATAAGGAATTTTAAAAACTTCAGGAAGTCTGAACGGGAAGCATAGTTCTCTGACTAATTTATAGACATTAAAATCTGATAATGTGGAGTTGAATCGAGCTGGCAATAGGATTGTTAGTACTGATATAACATCAGACTTGTAGTCAGAGTGTAAATGTTGAACTGTGACTTAAGTCTTGCCACTTTGAAATGTGTAGCAATTAGTAGGACGAAGGTGGCAACATTGCAGTAACTGGTATCAAGGGAACCAGTTTCGTTACATAAGATCTTAGTGGAAATGAAAGTTAACAAGCAAATTGGGATACATATTAGTCCCATAGCTGGGATAATACCAGATGTGAGGTTTGATATTGAGGTTGTAATTAATTGTAATGTAACAACAGTGACAATGAGAAGATGGAGAAAAGCAACACATCAGGGAGTTATCAATGTCAAGATGCATGCCATGAGAGACGACACTGAGTAGAAGAACACTGGTGTCAACCTTAATTTAGAGGAAGATGGTACAGAAGATGGAGAACACTTAAGTCTATGCTGGTGAGAAGGCGAATATTTGCAACAGTGTCTAAATGGAGGTTGGGATGATACTAATAACAGTTTGAAACTTCTTGTAATGCTCTTTGTTTTCTTGGTCCAGACATGAGCCTTCAGTATTGAAAAGGACACCAAGCTGGAAGGTGTTGTCATTGCCAGTACTGATGAAGTGAAAGCAGATGATATTTGCATGAAAAGAATGTTGATGCAAGCATGAGAAGAATTTCCATCCTATAAATAGGATGGAGCAGTCAGGGCTTTGCTCCAAGGTGCCAAATTTTGATGGTATGTTCTTTCCTCCAGACTTCCAAGACTGGCCCTACTGCCATAAGAGAAGCAGCATAGGTGGGCTGAACTGCTGATTTTTGGCTGACCATAAAGCCTAGAGACTGGGCAACTGTATGAAAGCAGAGGAGAGGTGGTTGTTACAGTAGAGCCTGCTGAGGCAATGGAAAGCAGATCGACCCAGGGAGAAACTGGAGACAGCATCCAGATGGACTGGTTTGCCTGGATTGTGTAGGTCAAAAAGACCAGGCTTCTGGGCTGGACTGAAAATTAGCTTATTAATATCAATGGAGTGCTCCACCACATAAATATGTATGCACACACGCGCACGCGCACGCACACACACGTATACACACACACAGCTTTCAAGCACTCTAATTTTGTCAGATATAGTTTGATAAAACCTTATAGATTTTGCTTGGTTATGTTTCGTGTTTTCACTCAGAAAAAAAACACATTTCCTGTGCACCTATAAGAGTTATTTTCTCCTACAGGTGACTTGGTATTTAAAGAAGGCCCTGGGGCCAAAGGCCTAAGAGGGAAAGAATGAAAAACACTTGTTCTACACTAAAAATCCTCAAAATATGAACTGAAAGGAAATGTAAAAGCAAAAACTAATAGAGAGCAGAGTAACCGTGAGTATTGAATATTCTGTCTGAGGTTTCCTACTATGTGTGTTGTCACTGCAATACATAAAGCAGAACTGAGGCACACTCACCTCATGAATCCCCTGTAGCAGGACTACTTTCAAAATGATTTCTATCCAGAAAGTTCTAAATAGTGGCTTTGTACACAAGCAGATCCATATGGGTGACACACAGAGACCACAAAAAGAAAATCAGTTATGCTACACACTTGATCTTAGCCAAAAGGCCAAGAAGTGACTATAAACCCAGTTATATGAACAGTGCAATAAAGTTATTGCTCTGTTTGTATAGCCACAAATTATTCGTCTAATTCTCAGATGCGATCTCCCCCTCACTTGTGAAATTCAGTTCTGCTATATTTCAGCTGTATCTTTCAAGATATCCTTCTTCTTTCCCAAAAAGATAAGGAACACAGATGAGAGCCATGAAACTAGCCACTAAGCACCATATGCATACAGTAATACCTTGGTTTATGAGCATAATCCATTCCAGAAGCAAGTTTATAGACCAAAGCACTCGTATATCAAAGCAAATTTCCCCATACGAAATAATGGAAACTCAGATGATTTGTTCTGGGGCCCCATAGACCACATACTGTATACACAAAATGCCAAAAGTCACAAAAGAAGTGGGCTAGAATTCAACTAGATTTCACTCAGTGTTTTTAGTGTGACAATAATAAAATGCAATTTGTAACTTTATACACTCTTTACTAGCTGCCCCATGACTAGAAATGGTTTGAATAATAAGAAATGATGTTGAAAAAAAATAAAGAAAAATAAAACAAACCCCTAATCTGCACTCTTTTTTGAAAACCTTCATGGCTGGTGCAAGGCAGACCTCCCTTCCCTCTCCCCTCCTCTGCTTTTGAGGCTTGCCTGAGAGGGAATAATCCATACAATCCCCCACAAGCCAGCAGGGAGAGAAATAAAGAGCCACAATTGATTCACTTGTGATCATGTGACCTGCTCCAGTGCTGGTATTTTGTAAGCATTGGTTGTTGATCAAGGCAAATTTTAGAAGAAATGTTTAGTTGTCTTGCAAAATACTTTTAAACCAAGGCACTTGTAAACCAAGGAATTACTGTATATCATAGGGTTGAATTAAAATTTTAGAAATGGACAGGAGAGAGAAAGAGAATTAGAATATTGGTACCACTAGCTGTAGCTCTTTAATCTTCTCATAGAGGGAAAGAAATATACAAAGAAATGGTTCCTTGTTCAGCCAGGATCGCCATTTATGTATGCAAGTATAAATAAATGTTGTTTTTAGGTATGTCTATTATGTGGCACATTGATCACAGATTGAAATTGGTATGTGATAAATTTTAATTGACTTCTAATTTGTTCATTTTTTTAAAAAAAGTAATATATTGTTACATTTTGTGGAGTTCCAAGATGGAAAGAAAAGAAGGATATGAACTATGGAAAAAAAACATTCAAAGGCAGAGACTGATTCTTTACAAGGTCTAAATACCAATACCTGTTTAGGTCATCTAGATGTTCAGCAGCAAAGTAAAAACTTTTGATCTTAGGATGGCAAGCCTTGAATGCACTGTGTGGGGAAAATATCACAAAATATCATGGATAAAATGCTAAATATGCAACATTTTTTTCAGTATGAAAATAATCTGATTTTTAAAAACCAGCACTGTCTGCTCTTATGTCAACATCTACATATTCACATTTTCATTTATCATTAAAACACATCTGTATGAGAATCGCATAATACATTTATGACAGTGCCATTTTAGAGACAATTTTTGAGAACAATAAGAACATAAGAACATAATAAGAGCCATGCTGGATCAGGCCAAAGGCCCATCTAGTCCAGCTTCCTATATCTCACAGCGGCCCCACCAGAGGCGTTTGGGAGCGCATGAGACTAGATATCTGTCTCCTGATACCACTCCCCTGCATCTGGCCCTTGAAGTACCCCGGTTTTAAGCCTGGAGATTACATATCTCCATCATGGTTTGTAACCTGTGATGGACTTTTCCTCCAATCCCCTTTTGAAGGCATCCAGGCCAGATGCCATCACCACATCCTGTGGCAGGGAGTTCCATAGACTTACAACGCGCTGGGTGAAAAAATATTTTCTTTTGTCAGTTCTTACTCTCCCAGCCCTCAATTTGAGTGTATGTCCCCTAGTTCTGGTATTTTGTGTGAGAGAGAAGAGCTTCCCTCTATCCACTTTACTCATACCCTGCATTATTTTGTATGTCTCAATCATATCCCCCCTCAAGCGCCTTTTTTCCAGACTAAAGAGGCCCAAATGTTTTAGCCTTTCTTCATAAGGGAGGTGCCCCAGCCCGGTAATCATTTTAGTCGCTCTCTTCTGCACCTTTTCCAGTTCTGTAAGTACTCTGTAAGTTCTGTGGGACTACGGCTACAATTCTGTATACACTTATTTTGAAAACAGTAGCTCATACCTGAGTAAATGCATTTAAAATTCCACCAAAACGTCCAATTACTGCCTAGGTACATAATAGTTCTATTTCAGCATGAACACAGAAATAACTCAAGCACTAGGATCAATTTTTTATAAGTATGAAACAGTTTCTTCATTGTGAAAATTGTGCTTCATAGACATATATGCTATTAACATTGCTGAAGATACTACTATATGGACAAATGTGAAGTAATGAGAAGATCTTTATCACATTGTATACCACAGTGCCTCAGGCATTGTTTTAAGATTTGAAACTCAGTAGCCAAAGACAATCATACTAACGTGCCTTTAAATTTTGACAAACTGCTGAATTTGTAATTGTGAAATTATTCACACTAAAAGGGAATTTCATAGGTCATTTATCTTTCAACCAAACACAAAAATAATTACTGTCAAGAACTGAAGTATTAAATTTATCGTCTATACTTCACAGTATTACACTGGCATATGCATCTACTTATATAAATGGCACTGAGCTCAAAGTTAGAATCATTTGGCAACAAAAACCACCAAATCAGCCAGATGCCTAAAGTGACATATTATTTCTTCTATCACTTATATTTCATTTTATTCTGAACAGAATACTAAGGTAGTTTAGCAAATTCAAGTTTTGTTACTGATACCACTGAGTGTGCAAAATCTTGTTGGTGCAGTTATACCAGGATAAACCTGCTCCAGGCACTAGAAATAAATAATTTAAACCAACTGAATGCTTCCTTTGCCCTTCTTTCAGGTTCCTAGGGTCTCTGATGTCCTCTTTTACCTTAGGGAAGCCTTTGGAAACTATAGGATGGCAAGAGAGACTTTAGTACAGTACTCAAAATCTGTCATCAGATAGCCATTGGTGGCTATCCTGACTGCGGTGATCTGGCATAACTACACCAACAAGACTTTGACCAGTGACAACGAAACTGTACAGTAATAATTCAGTTCACTCAAATGAAAAGGACAGCTTACGTAACTGTGGGTCTTTGAGTTGTCTGCGAATTCCCACAAATTGGTGTGCACTTGCACCAAACAGTAGCCAGAATGTTTCAGAGATCTGTAGACAGTTTCTCCCATCCCTTGCACATGCTCAGATGTGCCAATAATAGTAACCCTTTGGCTCCATCTATCTGCCACATAAGACAGCCTAAGAGGGAGTGTGATAGAGTGAGGGGAAATATGAAGGAAATGTGAATTCACAGATGATCACTTGAAGAACAGCAGTTTCAGGTAAGTAGCTTGTCCTTCTTTGTGGTCTCTGTGAATCACACACATGGGTGACTTACTAGCTATCTTACTAGCTGGTGGGATATCATGCTAAGGTATAATGTTGTTGTGGTAGGGCACCATCTTTCTCATATAATGGCCTAGAGATGTTCTGCCGAGGTTGACTATGAGATGAGAAGAGTCAAAATCATTGTATTGAGGACCTGCATGACTTTTAATGGTAGAAGGTGTGTGATACTTTGAATGATGTTGTGGTCTTTTCCATAGTGTGTGGCTGACCAACCTGAGGAGTGAAATCTATCAGATGGAGATTTGTTTTTAAAAGATTGTCTCCAGGAGTACAGTAATACCTTGGTTTACAAGCATAATTCATTTTGAAAACATGCTTCAAAACCAAAACACTCTTATATCAAAGCAAATTTTCTCCATAAGAATTAATGGATACTAAGATGATTCATTCTGGGGTCCCATAGACCACATACTATGCACACAAAATGCCAAAACTTGCCAAGAATTTGGATAGAAGTCCATGTCTACACCATGAATTAGATACCTAACTGTAGAATCTGCTCTACTTGGGACTAACAACTGGATTTTACTCTGTGTTTTTAATGCAATTTGTAGCCATATCCACACTTAACTAGCTGCCCCATGAATATAAATGGTTGGGGGGTGGGAAGAAAAATGATCTGAAAACAAATAAAAGAAAATATAAAGAAAAATAAAACAAAACCCTAACTTGCACTCTCCTTTGAAAAGGTTACTGGCTGGTACAAGTGAAACCTCCATTCCTCTCTCCTATCTCTACTTTGGAGGCTGCCTGAGATGGAATGTTCCAGACAATCACCCACAATCCAGTAGGGGGAGAGGAGGACACAATTCACTGACTTCAATTATGTGACCTGCTCCAGTTACTTGTACTGCAAGATACAGTATTGCTTGTTGATCAAGGCAAAATTTAGAATAAATGTTTGCTTTTCTTGCAAAACACACTTAAACCAAGTTACTGTTAAACCATGATAATACTGTACTTGTACTGCTTCTGCAATTGTTGAATTGGTAGGGATGCAAAGCCCATTTTTTTGGTAGTGGAGCTCTTCTTCAAAAGGTCCTCAAGGGCTTAATCTGTCTTTGTATAGGGGGAAAAAACCCTCTCCATCGAAAGGAGGAACATCTATATGAGTTTTCATATTATCTGAGAGATCTGAGTCAAACATGTTGTCTGAGGGCTACAGTCATAGTCATAGATTTTGCTGCACAGTCTGCTACATGTCTGGTAGAATGAATCTGTTGAGCTGCTAAGGCATAAGCTTCTTGTTGGAAGGTCAGAGCCAGCAATTTCCTGTCCTCAGGCAAGGTGCTGAGGAGGGACTGTATCTTTTCCCAGGTGAGCTGCTGGTATGCAGCCATTGCAGCTTGATAGTTGGCGATGCGCATACCTAATGCAGCAAATCTAATACATTCCGCATCCTAGGAAATCAAGCTTACAGCCTTCTTTATTTACTGGTGTAGAAAGAGCTCAACATTACTCTTTGTTTGATTGGTCCCTACAATTACTGATTATGTGACTGTGAACTTAAATAAGGTTTTCTATGTGTTTAGATGTAGGAACAGTAGATGAAGGTTTCATCTAGGATTGTTCGGTTAGTTCAGTCAGTACTGGGAATAATGGAGATTGTATAGGTGCAGAAGCAGAACTCATTATTGTAAAAATAAGCCTTGAAAAAGTCAATTCAATAAGTCTTTAATTTATTCTTTTACACCTAATTGGAGTGGATTTCCTATTGTTAAATTAAGTCCAAGTAAATTAAGTCCTTGTATCCTCTGATGGGAAGAATGGATTATTGTCAGTCGTTAAGTTATTCAGGGAAGGATACAAAGGGTGATGGTGAAGCAGGTGATCCCTCATGATCATCTTCTAAACCAGACAAGTATGAATTATTTGGTTTTAGCATAGGAGGACAAGGCTGCAGAACTAGAGTGTGCAATGCTGGAACTGTGGGCAGTACATGAACCATTGATTTTGAGGTTCGAATCAAATGATGAATCTGTAAAGTGTGTCCCCCACCCCACCCCTGCCGGGATAATCTGCCTGGCTTTGACATTACTGTTTTGACTAATTCTTGTATCAGATTTGAAGGTCCTGATAGTACTGAGGAAACTCGGGGAACAGACATTTGTATGCCATTGCCACATACAGATTTCAACTGGAGGCCCAAGAGAGGGATGGATGTGGCTGCTGATACTATGGCAACACTGGTGGTAGAAGTAGAGCCAGCAGATTTCTGGTGAAGGCAGGAGGGGCTGAGTGGTGAGAAATGTCATGAGCAAGAGTGAGTGGAGATTGGCTGCTGAAGCTGAGAGTGTCTCAGTTTCAACACAGAAGAGCTCTAGCACTTATCTGCACAGTGATGTTGCTTGAGAGGACAGACTAAGTGATATGGAGAGAGAGAAAGAGAGAGGAGGAGGAGGAGGAGGAGGAGGAGGAGGAGGAGGAGAAGAAGAAGAAGAAGAAGAAGAAGAAGAAGAAGAAGAAGAAGAAGAAGAAGAAGAAGAAGAAGAAGAAGAAGAAGAAGAAGAAGAAGAAGAAGAAGAAGAAGAAGAAGAAGAAGAAGAAGAAGAAGAAGAAGAAGAAGAAGATCTGGTGAGACCAATATTTTACTTCTCTCATTGGCAGAAGGGAGATCCCCTCCTCGGCCACTGTGCACATAAGCAAACTTCACCATCTCCATAGTCTTCCCTGGATAATTTAGTCACTGACAACAATCCATTCTCCCCATCAGAGATCTTACTTGGACTTACATTTACAATTAGGAATTCAATTCAATTCAGTGTAAAAGAATCAATTCCATTTACTCATACTCCGCATAAATATAGGGCAGCCAATGGTAGCGGACCGGGGACTGAGAAATCCCAAACATATCAGGAGACTTGAGAGTATGAGTGCCACTTCCTCTGGATGTGCTCAATCTTGGCCAATCTCTTTTAAACAGCAGCTCTGGCTGGCAGAATGACCTTGAGTGGCTTTGGTTATGCCTTTCAGTGTAGTCTTGATAATGTTGACGATGTCTGGCAACATATCTCTGGAAGCCAAGATCATCAAACACAGCATCACTCCACAAAGTGACCGTGACCCAGATGACTGAATGGATAGATGAGACAAGATGTCTGGCAGTTGTGAGGGGAGGGAACTGTCAGGTGAATGATGAGTGGAGTCTTGCAACCTCCCACCCATCAACACTGAACCGAGGTGAGGCTCCTCATCTGCTAAGATTTACTGTGGCATTGGTTCCCTATTGAAGACCGAAGCCAAGATATTGAAGCCTGCAGAACTACTGAAAGAAGTGAGGGAATGGAGCCAGTCTTAATTTTCTTTTCATGGTTTTTCTTCAGTTTAGGTTGTTGTGCGGGCGCCATATTCTTTCATTTAGTCAGTGAACTATCTGAAGCTGGAACTGAGGGGGATGACGAATTCAGTACCAGCCCAGCTTATGTTGAAGGGACTGTCAGCAAACAAGATGGCTGAGAAGTATTCTTGATGAAGGAAAAGTAGACAGAGCTGAGGCAGTATAAGCATCTGAAAAATGTATCTGTATGGAATTTTTACCCAAAGTGACACAGTTTGTGACAGAAGCCAAAGAGCCATAAATGTCAGGTAGAAAGGGGAAGTAAAATGGTAACTCCGCCCCCTCATCTTCCTCCCCCTCTTCTTCAAAAACCATGAAATGAAGGGAAAAAAAGAGAAGTATCAGGCTCACATGAGGTAGGCATACTTTGACAGCACCTTCACTGTTCCCACCACAGCATAAAAGTGTGAACTGAGGGATTGCTGTTTATGGTGCATCTGAGCATGTGAAAGGGAAAGGATAAACTCTTGAAGGTACAGAGCTCTGAAACATTGTGTTTACCATTTGGCGCAAGTCCAAACCCATATGTGGGTGATTCACAGAGACCACAGAAAAGAACAAAAATTATTATTCAAAATTCTAAAACCAGGAGTCAAGATCCTCCAGAAATGTGCTTCTGCTTTATTCCCAAATGCCAAGGTTCTACAACACTTAATGCTATTACTGTATATAACAATTCATTATTACTAACAGTGATGGAATTCCACAAAGATAAAACCACACCTAATCAAAGGAATGGCTAATGGATTATTTTATCAAAATAAAGTTTGTTTCAAGCTTTAGAATTCATATAGAGTACTTCTAATTACTAGTTTGAATACTTACTACTTTTTGCGACATTCACTAGCTCTATCAATTTTAAATTCTGGGAGACTAATGAAGCCTTCTGCTTTTTCATCCTAAGAAGAGAGAAAGATTAAAGAACAAAAGCATAAAGAGCAGCCAAAAAGAAAACAAGGAACACAAAAAATTCATTCTGCCAGACAGATGAACACAGTGCTTTTAAAAATGATGCTTTCTTTTGCAAAAACCTGTAGTCAACCATGCCTCTTTTCAGACATTTCCCAAAATTGGGGACATAAGAGTTACTGTTTACTCTTACAAAACTAACTCCCACCTCCTCCAATTAGCATTGCTGAGGCAGGGGTTCATAGGGCTTTATGTTGCAGAAACAGCAACATAAAGTGACAACTTTTCCTGCTGGCAAGACTTATTAAATTGGTTCTCCCCCCCCTTCCCCCTTGCTTGCTTGCTTGCTTGCTTGCTTGCTTATTTATTTATTTATTTATTTATTTATTTATTTATTTATTTATTTATTTATTTATTTATTATTGCACTTATTAACTACGCTGACTTTCCCAAAGGGCTTCTTCATGTCCTTTCTTCCAAGATGACAGTCAGTCTCTCTGTAAAGCCAACATATATCATTCTCCCAAAATCTTCTGGTCTTCGTTTTTTCCAATTGTACAGTATAAAGCAAATTTATAGTATCTCCTAACTAAAGTAGATCAACTGATTCAAGGGGATTTTGGTAAGTAAATGTTTACCTAAGTCCAACTGATCCAATATATTTAACAGAGACCATTTTTATTATTTAATCAATCAGTCAGTCAGTCAGTCAATCAATCAATCAATCAATTAAAATATTTTTACTCAACCTTTCTGCCTAAAAGGGCCTAAGACTAACAATTGGATTTAGTGCTGTATATTGAAACTCCCTAACTGTTTTTAATTCATGATCACCTTTGTCCTGTTGCCTTTAGCCACCTTATCTCTTAGTAGACTTTCGTCCCCTTGCTCAAACTAAGCACCAAGAAACTTGTTCAGAACTCTTTCTCTGATTGGCGTCATCTTCCTTTAGAGTTCCTTCTTTCTTCAGCCCTTCCCCCCCCCCCCCAAAAAAAATCCATTTTCCACTATAGATGCATCTTTTATCTTCATTCATTATCTATTCTCTCATTTTTGTACTGTGACCCCTTCCTGTTTCTCGGGACCTTTTCTACATCCTACACATGGTACGTCAAATTCCAGCAAAGCCAACAATATATTTAACAGAGACCATTTTTATTATTTAATCAATCAGTCAGTCAGTCAGTCAATCAATCAATCAATCAATCAATTAAAATATTTTTACTCAACCTTTCTGCCTAAAAGGGCCTAAGACTAACAATTGGATTTAGTGCTGTATATTGAAACTCCCTAACTGTTTTTAATTCATGATCACCTTTGTCCTGTTGCCTTTAGCCACCTTATCTCTTAGTAGACTTTCGTCCCCTTGCTCAACCTAAGCACCAGAAACTTGTTCAGAACTCTTTCTCTGATTGGCCTCATCTTCCTTTAGAGTTCCTTCTTTCTTCAGCCCTTCCCCCCCCCAAAAAAAAATCCATTTTCCACTATAGATGCATCTTTTATCTTCATTCATTATCTATTCTCTCATTTTTGTACTGTGACCCCTTCCTGTTTCTCGGGACCTTTTCTACATCCTACACATGGTACGTCAAATTCCAGCAAAGCCGACAAAAATTGATTCCCTCTCAAAATGGAATCCACATAATCTTGTGTGATAAGGAAACAGTGCATGGATTAGGTTTATTGACAGTTGGAACATAACAGTATTAAGAATGGAGAGTTCCTGGAAGCCTATGGTGTCTGCTGATATCATTCAGCACACTTATTCTGGCTGTTGCAGTTTAGTGTAACCTGGCTACTTTCCTCCAGAACAGAAGAGGAAGACCCAATGAGAGGAAGGCCCAAGTCACTCATTCACAACTTCACCTCAGAGAATTAATTTAATTAAAGTGTCCTAAAGTGTGTATGTGCGGGGTGGTGCTGGTGCTGGTGCTGGTGGAATAAATCACCACAAAATTTTAGGGTGTGTTCTTCCTCTTCCTTAGAGTACAACCCAACCTCAAACATGCACATAGATTGGAGTTGTGTATGTGGTCAGGATTGTATTTATTTTCTTCATGCTGCAATAATTCATCTCTGAAACTGAAAATGCAATAAAATAAAATAAAATTCCACACATACAACAAGTAAAGAAAGCAGTGACAGTTATATTCTCTTCCAGTTGTATATATTGCACCTTTGTTCTGATCAAAGTAACCCCCCCCCCATAAGATGAGAAAAAGACATGCCATTGTCTTACCTCCTCATTGATATACCAATACAGAGATGTTTCCTTTAGGACAAACCAATACTTCTTCCATTTTTGTGAGAAATAACTCTTGGCATCTTTCTTTTTCCAGAGCCATCCCTCACAGTCTCCACGACCAAGATCTTTGCAAGAAATTCTTCTTTTACTCTTACTTGGAGCGAGACCTGAAAAATAAGACTTGTTTGATACATAATCTGTTAACCACATGACACTTTCATCCTAACCTGGTATTCACTATTCAGTCCGGATCTCTTTTGGGTAGATCTCTGTCCCTTCCTCATAGGCAAGTGGCTATAATTGAGCCTTAGTTGAGTCATCAGATACCAAGTACAGTGTAGACCTGATTTAGGTCCTACAATGCTAACAGACTCCTTAGTTCAGACAAGGGTGAACATGGAGTAAATAGGAAGATAGGAACTTTTGAAGTATTAATACTGATAAAACCTAGAAACTACACAGGTTGTCAATTTTAAATTATGTCAGCAAAATACATGTGCAGATTAAGAATATATTTGATATTCCATGGGACCCAAAAGAAATCATTTTGCATAAGATTTACCTTTATTTTTCTTCTTAGACTTGTGCTGTAGAGAGGATTGTTGAAAAGTCTAAAAAGAAAAACACACAAATGATTTCTATAATGAATGCTGATAGTACATATACATAATTGGTTAAAGCTTCCATAGAAACAGCCCAGCTTACTCTAAGTACTCGCAAATGATCCACCCTCTAAAAAATAAAATGGCATTTTTGCCAGCAATGGCACACCAGAAGTACCTCTACCAGTTTCTAAAACTTCTGTTGTCTCCAAGCGGATTTTCCTCTGAATTAGACTTCCAATAACAATATTACAAATCTTCCATCATAAGACTGACACCATTCTGTAGGGTCCAATTACTATCCTGGGTTTATTTAAACCCCCTCACAAGAGTTGTGTAGAAGGTGTGGGAACATGATTATTAATACAAAGCAAGAGTCTAAGATAGGCATTTCCAAACTTCGGCCCTCCTGATGTTTTGGACCACAACTCCCAGAATTCTAAGCTTAGATTGCCAAAGGCAAAGGACTGTGGGAGTTGCTGTCCAAAACATCTGGAGGGCTGAAGTTTGGACATGCCTGGTTTAGGAAAACCTAGAACAACTGTTCTGGCTTTACTATGATAGTACAACAATGGTTTTTGACACTACTGAGTACAAAACACAAACTTGAAGACCCCTTATAGGATGATATGGCAATGCAAAGGCATAGGTCAGAACCAGGTGGACATCAAGACGCCAAATAGGCATGAATTTGGCCAGGTGAATGATGGGAGTAGCAAAAAAGGGGGGAACAAGTACACAGAGAGGAAGGGATTGAAAGGCATATCATTGCCTTGATTCACATGGTCTAGCCTAGCTTATATTCACTTTCCTTGTTGAAGAAGACTAATTAAGAGATTTTGCATGAAGATTCATATAATTTGGAAGCCAGGCCCATGAAGTTTTCAGGCTTGGATCACGCTTACAGTATTGTGATTGTCTTAGTTGACAGGCATTCCAAACTCAAATATATTTATCTGTGTACATTTATCTGCAAGGTGCATCATGTGTTGCTTCCTGGAGACCCAGTTCTATTCCCCTCCCTCTAGCCATATAGGATTGGTGGGCCTATTTCTCTTTTGGCTTATAATCTACAGCAGGGCAAAAATGCTTGAGAGACGTGGAAATATATGACAACTTTTTTCTTTGGACTTCCTGTCCGAATGGAATAATTCCTATGATTGTTGTTGTTGTTGTTGTTGTTGTTGTTGTTGTTGTTGTTGTTGTTGTTCAGTCGTTCAGTCGTGTCTGACTCTTTGTGACCCCATGGCCCAGAGCTCGCCAGGCCTTCCTATCTTCCACTGCCTCACGGAGTTTGGTCAACTCCATATTGGTTGCATCGATGACACCGTCCAACCATCTCATTCTCTGCCGTCCTCTTCCTCTTTTCCTTTTGCCTTCAATCTTTCCCAACATCAGGGACTTTTCCAAGGACTCCTCTCTCCTCATGAGGTGGCCAACGTACTGGAGCCTCAGCTTCAAAATCTGTCCTTCCAGTGAACATTCGGGGTTGATTTCTTTCAGGATGGATAGGTTTGATCTCCTTGCAGTCCAGGGAACTCTCAAGACTCTCCTCCAGCACCACAGCTCAAAAGCATCGATTCTGCAGCGATCAGCCTTCTTTATAGTCCAGCTTTCACTTCCATACATCACTATTGGAAAAACCATAGCTTTGACTATCCTGACCTTAGTTGGCAAAGTGATGTCTCTGCTCTTTAGGATGCTATCTAGGTTTGCCATTGCTTTCCTCCCAAGAAGCAGGTGTCTTTTTATTTCATTGCTGCAGTCGCCATCTGCAGTGATCAAGGAGCCCAAGAAAATAAACTCTGTCATTGCCTCCATTTCTTCCCCTTCTATTTGCCAGGAGGTGATGATTACAGCACATCAATTATGATATTCAGGTGAAAAACAATACGAATGATTCCTTTTAAGCTCACAGTCCTATAACAAAGACAACTAAAAGTATCAGGTACCTCTGAACAGAGTCTGCTTAATTATATTTGAGGCTGCCTTGATAATACACATTGGAGTTTCTCAGCTGGATACTGTCTCTTGCTTTCTGAGTGAAAACTGTTCAGGAAAAGTCATTCTCACCCCTGATTTCCCTGAGTAGGGAAAGCACTGCCAGATGATGTTATCTGTGAAAACTATAGCCTCAGATGAGCTCGGAAAGCAGAGCTAGCACTGAGATGTTGACTGATACTGCGAAACATTTTGTAGCATTTTTCTACGTCTCCATAGCAACTTGTGTCTTTAGGTAAAGAGTACACATCAAGCCTAGGGAATTACAAAAGGATTGTATTTAAAAAGGAAAAGAAAGATGGAGAGAGAGCTGGGCATTTGGATAATGTCTCTACTTGGACCTCAAATAACCAGCAAATGTTTTTAAGTGCCATATGCTGCAATATAACGATAGTAGGATTCAAGAACCTAAACACCTACTACAAATCTGCTCTGCTGTATGTTTAAGGGTTCACAATGACTAGTTTGTTCAAAGTGATAACAATTACACAAAAAGCATGTATAATGAATGTAAGAATCAAGTTGCTCAGTGCTCATGCAACAGTTCTTTTGACCTATTTGTGTTCACTGTTCTAATGGATGCTTTCACTTCACGGACTGATGAGCACTAATACTTCATCAACAACTTAATGAGGCATTTCTGGATCACTTATGAAACAGTATATTTCCCATGTGCCTAGTGCTATGCGCAGAGACTGCCACTTCAAAGTATCATCAGTCCTCTCAGTCAATTATCTTTAAAAGTGTATAATACAATGATTTTCTTTATATACTTTCCCCTCTTTCTCTTTAGATGAAAAGCAGAAGCAACTGTCTGAAAGTCAGAGAGTACCATTCTAACCATTCTGAGCTGTATGTGAAAGTTAACAATATCTGTGAATAAATTAAATGAAAATGTTTTAATATTATCCTATTAATTTTTTAAAAATATTTGAATAATTTACTGTTTTTAGCATTTAATATTGTATTTTAATGATGGAAGCATCAGACACAAGGAGTGCAAATACATGTTTCATATATAGTTTTTGCACTCCTTGTGTATGAAGCAGATTTTCATCCAAGAAAACACACACTAAAATAAGTCTGTTTGTCTTCAAAGGATCACAATATTTTTCAGTCCTCTCCATTTTTTGCCAACATATTCCGACAGACTAACACATTTATTTCTTTGGAACTCCCTATCAATGATTAATCTAAAAAAATTTAAAGTAGCTAAGTTTCTAAAAGAAATCTGCACAAAACTGATCCATTGGATCTACTTGTTTCATTACTAGAACAATAGTTCCCAGTAATAAACTTGGGATAATTTTGTTCTACTATCTGTAAAATAAATCAAGGAAAGAGGAAACCAAAATGTTTAAAGCATACAATAGTCCTATTCCACTCATTCAACAAAAGGATTTGAATAAATAAGCATTTTCTGATTTTACTTACATGATACATGGATGTTTCTGGCCCAGGTGTGCTCATGCTATCTTGTCTTAATGAGTCCATTTGTAAACTAGGTAGCAGAGAGTAATGGCTAGGACTGTTGCCTTTATCCCCCTTCTTTTTAGATTTTTTGCCTGTGTCCTTTTTGCTATTTCTTTGAAACATATAATCTTCTTGAGCTATTTTCTCATTGCTCATGTAGCGAAGTAATGAATTTTCTAGATAAAAATAACAAAGGTTATATTTCAAATCCATTGACGAATGACCAGGTACTTGATGAATGGAAATCAGACAGAAAGAAATTCAACACTACTCATTAGACTTCTTCAAACTTTCCTCTTGTTAAACAGCTGTGAAGTACAAAAATACTGACATCTGTCTGAAAATTCTGTACTTCTGTGTAATTTAACCCAGTTACCAGTAGTATACTGACACATTCTAAATTTCAGCACAAATTAATCTATATTACGTTGCCAGGATTTAGTGGTTGCAAACTTGTATCATGAATACATCCTGTTCTGAAAATCATATTCTCTCCAATACTCAACATTTCTCAGCACCAGTCTTTGGTGTTTGCAGAGGCTAACTCTCTATTAAGCACTTGGCAGCTTTTGCTAGAATAACAACATATTTACTTGTTCTTGTTTCTTCTCTCTCTGTCACCTTTCTGTTGTTGCTTTAAAAAAAAATTACAAAAAGGACTCATTGCATAGGAAACCATTAGCTGCCAGATGACAGAGAAAGGAGTGATTGTCCCATTAGACTGTGTTATGGGCAGTACCCAATATGGTTAAACATGAAGTGATGGAGGGACCAGGGGACAGTTCTGGCTGGACCAGAGGGCCATCTTGAAAAAGGCAGAGTTGGGAGCAAGGTCTCTCCTCTGGCCCATTGTCCGCTTATTTGTTGAAACATCAATAAATAGGTCCATGAAGATGTCCTATTTTTGCCACATTGCCAAGTTGTTGCCATGGCATATCAGGATACTGTTTCGTTTAAAACACCACGCACGTGCGTGCGTGCGCACACACACACGCACATGAACACAAACACACACACACACACAACCACTGACAATTGTGATTAGTAAATATTAAATATACAGAAGAGATGCACTAATAAGATGTATTTAATTAAAGAAATAGGGTAGGCTTTGAGGACAAAGTCCCTGTTGCCTAACACAGTTTTAGGCTTGAGCAAGCACATTTTCTGATGATCCATGTTGCAGCACACGGCTGGGCAGGATCTGAGGGCTTTGGAGCGAAAATGAAACCATAGCCCATATCAAGGGTCATACTAAGCCCAGAAATGGGCTGGAAAATTCACATGAAAATTATTCAGGACATTCCCAGACAAGCACTTCTAGTTTCTTTGCTATAAGAGGGGGGGATTTGGGGGGACATTCCCATGGCTAGCAAACAACTCCACACAATTCAAAGAGGGTTTTTTGGCCATTTTATTCTTTCTGTTGTTTGGAATTGGAGGGGCTGGGGGACCAGAACCATATAAATGCCCCTGAAGGTCACACTGAGTTGATGGGCAATATTTTGCCAACCCCATTCTAGCATAACCATATTATCCCTAAGTAAACCTAAAAATCGTAATTCTCTGAAATCAGGTAAATTAGATCCTTGAAAAATTAATTTGGGGGGGGGTATCTTGTGGCTTAATAATACTACAAGTGCTTTTAACGGTAAAATGTTAACACTGTTATAGAAAAAATATCATACTTTCCTACATTAATAGGCTACCTTTACATGTAAATTATTTAAAATATTAGTATAAATGTAAGGAACAAATCATGTAGCCTTAATTACAGCATTTCATTATCAGAAATCAGAAAATAAGGAATATTTTTCAAACATGTGATACAAAAGAAAATGGTACAGCTGAATTTCAACAATAACCTTCCTGCTACATTCTGGATATCAGATTGCAGCATTATTCTCTTTGGTCATATGCTATAGAGAAACACTGGGCCATTAGTTCTTAAATTCCAGATCAGGCAATTAACCATCAAAAGCATCATTAACTATTAGCAAAATGATTTGCTTTGTAGAATCATGGTTTATGGATAAGGATGAGTAATAATAATTGATGAAAACTTGCATGTCATGCTTTCTATAAAGATCTATCACATCACAATGAAATTTCTGTTTGTCACTTACCTCTCCTAGTATCTCTTTTCATCTTGCTGGGATCTTCATAATCCCCTACCCAGTTATATTCGACTGGCATTGATATAGGTCTTAGTTTGCCTGGAATAAAATAAACCATATTGCTTGATTCTAAAACATGTGTGAAAAGGTTGAAGAGTTACTGTAGGTTCATATGCCTACACATTTTCACAGGAGGTTACATATAAAGTCACTTTATCCTGAGTGGCCTTGTGACATTCTATTGACATCCAGCAGATAGTGCAAGGTTTTTGGCTCCCTCCCCCCTCTTGTATGCTTACAAGTTAACAAAAATACTCTCCTTAAAAGTACAAACTATGGCTGCTTTCACATGACTACTAAAATGCGCAGCAAATTTTGATCCGGATCACACACACCCCAGAGCGGTCACATGGTTGATGTCACGGATCAGATGTTCTGATCCCATGACTGAGAACCACAGCAAAGACACCATAACAGGGGCAAAAAGGTTTTGGTGCAATTTTTCTGTGTTCCCATGGACTCGAGTAACGGCTTAAACTCTGCATAGGAACAGCGACAAGGATTTTACCACCTCAAGATGAGGTACTTGTAAAATGCACTGGGTCACGCTTAAGTGGGCATGGTCGCACTTTATTTTTTAAAAAGTCCACTGCTCGTGGGGAAACAATTTTATGCTCCGCATCTGTGAACACTTTGTAGTGGATTTTAGTGGTCATGTGAAAGCAGCATATGTCAGCTCTTCTTAATGATCTCATTAGCCCAATCTAAGATGTTTAATTCTTACAAGTAAACATAAATGTTAACTATTGTCACATGTACAGTATATAATCATAGGGACTAGTAACATAAGCCATCCAATGGATTCCAAATGTTTTCTGTAATCAGGACAAGGGTATCTTGTAGCAAGAATTTAAACATTGCATTTTCTGTCCTGTAGATTAAATGCATATAGGCAGATTTAAACTACAGAAGTCAATTTCTTGCCCTGGTAAAATTATTGTGTAGCAAATTCTACAAGACAGGGTTGGTCACCAATCTGAATATGATGACAACCTGAAAAAATTCTTGTGGCTGACAATTTTTCAAGTCTTGCTATGCTGTGATTTTCCTATTGAGAATTCCCTGTGAGATTTGCAACCATCTAGAAAAACAAAACACTAATCTCTCCTCTCCCCTTCCTTCCTTCCTTCCTTCCTTCCTTCCTTCCTTCCTTCCTTCCTTCCTTCCTTCCTGTCTGTGCAGGAAACTGCCAAATTCTGCACAGCTTCATGGCCCTTCTGGTAAATCCTACACAGAAAATATAGCATTTTTTGCAGGACTAGTGAAATCCTGGTCAACTTGGCATTTCATCTGCCCTTTCCAGGCAAAAGATATACAAGAAATATTTAACTTTATGCAAAAACTAAAATAGTTCGGCACAGCTCGTTGTTTCATTTGGGGAGAAATGACCACAGGGTTGCTGACAAATCCGACAAAACATTGTTCCTTTAAGTAATATAGTTGCTTCCACTATGTATTGTAGCTTTCAGTCTTCAGATCTCTCTCAATAGAATCCAAAAGAGAGATCTTTGGTAGCACTGCACAAGGTATTTATGTGCCATCCCAACAATGAATTATCAGTTACCCCACTACTACTTTGTAAATTGAGAATAAAATGTACTCAATGTCTACAAATTTAAGCAAGTATTCTTCTTTGGCGAATATGTACAGGACTGAAGCCTTTTATTTTTACACAGTGCCTGGAAAATATTCTTTATTTAGTTATACCATAACTAAATCCCTCTGCTGTGCTTGCTAGATAAAACAGCCACTGCCACAGTTCTTTGTTCTGTGTAATGAAACAGTGTTTTTTTCACTATTTACAAAATGTACTGGGTTTAATACTTATCCCTGATGACAATGTAATAACGTATCTCTTGCTTTAGTACACTTTCTTTGTCTGCAGAGAGGTAAAACAATTAACAAATCTCCATTATAAGGAAAGAAAGTCATGGTTGAAATTTCAGGAAGGGGGTGAAAAGTAGGGAAGCAACAGACATAGGCGTGCATAACATCTTGATTTAACATCACATTCAATGACAGATAGAAGACAAATCATCAAAACTGGGAAGGCTGAAGCAGACATATCTAAGCTGATGCAAATGCAGAAAGACTGGTGTGTGTGTGTGTGTGTGTGTGTGTGTGTGTGTGTGTGTGTGTGTGTGTGTGTGTGTGTGTGTGTGTGTGTGTGTGTGTGTGTTTCATAAATGAGTAACGTACCATAGGTTGGGGTGCTCTCTCTTCGCCCAGAGCTACTTGTTCTTCCTTTCTCATATTCATAACAATATAAGACAGCATCTTCTTCCACTACATTAAAACGCTTCCTATATTCTTGGTCAAGGAATGAATTAGGAGATTCCGAACCCTTATGCACTGGCTTTCCTGCTAGGTGTCTTCCAAGATCGTCACATGGAAGATTCCCCTTTTCATCCCTTTGAGGAAAATATATATATATTCTGATCAATTTTAATACTAAGTAACCTAAGACTTAATTTCCATACAATTCATGACTTTTTCCCTGTAACTCGCATGGGATTTAGAACATACAGCATAAAAGAATCTGGTTTGTGTGACAAACTACCAAATATATTTTGCCACTCAAAATTACTTCCTCATACAACTCACATTTGACTAAAACACAAAGTTTCTATAAACTGAAGGCCTATTGAAAGGCCATTCATTTAAATTGATGTTCTACTAGAATATACATTACAGTTCCGCTAACTAGGAGAAAGGATGTTACAGAACCAACTCCCATGACTTCAACATCAAGTAGAATCCTTTCCTCACTTAGTGAGCAAAAATACATTCCGAAGGCATGCAATGTAACTTCAGATGAATCAGAAATAGGACCTGCAGTTATTGGATCAATTTTCTACCAGGAAGATGACAAAGATTTCTGATCTTCTTGGAAGAATGGCAGAATATAAATAAGTGAATCTTGCAGAGTTAGAAACTAGAACATGATAAACTCCTATACCAAGAGTTGCCAGGGCATCACTCCTGTACTTTCATTATTCTTATACATATGATACCTATGTTTTGAATCTGAGCATTTTGTTTTCTTGACTCCCTCTTCAAACTCCCTGTTCTTAACTTGAATAGGTGGGGTAAAATATTCAACATGAATTTGCATGTATAAAATGGGATAACTGTGAAATTGTTAAACAGTAATAACTTCTGATTGAAAACTGCTCGTAAAGAGCATGGGATTTGACTTCTTCTGAACACAGTGTAAAACAAACCTGTATAGTCTAATCCAATTGCCTATCACAAAAGCCAAGGGCCAGATGCAGAATTTCCAGCTGGATATACAGTACAGTCATCTTATTTCAAAATAAACCAGGGTGACTTTGACTGTGTTGCCCACATTTATATTAACCCAGAAGAAAAGAAAACCATGGTGGGGAGATTTTCAAAGTGCTTTTTAAACGACAGCTCATGGTTTCACTGAATCACTTTCAATTTTCTACTGTGGCATAAAAACAGAGTTAGCAGTTGGGCTAGCATATGTGATCAATTTGTGTGATTTCTCCACCGAACTGCAAAGTAAACAAAAGTGAAACCATACTTCAATCACTGCAAAAAACAGAAAGACATTATTTTTGGAAGAGCAGCTGTTATAATTTGGACAAGTTGAAATGACAGCATTTTAAATGTAATGGGGTCTTTTCAGACGCCAGAGTGGATCCTGTCAGTCTATCAATAAAAATCATACTGTTATTTTAAAAAAAATAACAAAAACATAAACAAACAAAACTACATAACATCTAATAAGAAATTAGAAACCATCTGTTGCCCATACCCTCCCACCCACTGGGACCAACTGGAAGTTGAAGACATTTACTTCCATGGAGCCCCATTCCCCTTCCAAAACTGTAATTACTAGAATAGCACAGATTCATTGAATATTTGTCCCTTCATATATGTTGGGTCCCCATTTGTCCCACCAACACCCACCCACCCCATTTTCTTATACAGTCCATGGGTTGGTGGCGAACCTTTGGCACGCCAGATGTTTGGGACCACAAATCCCCCAGTCCTTTGTCATTGGCAATCCAGGCTTGGAATTCTGGGAGTTGTGGTCCAAAACATCTGAAATGCTGAAGGCTAGCCACCACTGCCTTAGGGTCTGAGGGGAACTGCAATGCCTTTTGATAGTGCCTTACCTTTGCCCTAAGTGAAGCTGGGGGTGCCGGCTTTGCAAAGGACAATCGGTTTTCCTTAGGGAAAATCTATTAGGCCGACCAGAAGCTTTCAGTCAACCCCCCCCCTTGATCTTCTTGGATTTATCCTTCTGAATTTGTAGATAGCTTCAGCACCTGCTCAGCCAGTGTAGCTCTTTCTTGTTCCTACTGTTCGTAATGCAGTAAGCCACTTTCATGAAAAAGATTTAGACCTTGATCCAATGATGCTATCTAATAATATAGTCCAGCATATGTCTCCCAAGTGTGCTAGGAATTACCGTAGTTTCTTTTGTATTATTATTCATGAGAGCTGCAGTGATTAATTTCCTCTTCCATCAGGTCTTGTATCAGTAAGTTACCTCAGAAATACTGGCTTTTAATTTCCTGGTTTTTTAAAAATGTTGTCAATGGTTTTTATACACTATTTTATAAAACCTTACTGAATGTTTGCTTTTTAAATGTCATATTTATATAGTGGTTTTAAATTTCTTATTTTATCTGTTGTGAGATGCTTTGAGTCCCCTAGAGGTAAAAAGGCAGCAAATAAATAAATAAATATTATGTCTCCATAATATCATTTGATGACAAAGGTCAGAGTACACCTAGGTCTTTAAACAGCAACTGTCCAGACTTCTCTCTCCCTTTTTTCAAAAAACTATTTGTTTCTTCTAGAAGTTTTAAAAATCAACCACAATACTTCTGGAGGCCATCTTCCCCCTACATATTCATCATGTGGTAATTCGACTCATACACAGCATAAGAATATATTTAATTTGTGAATTTTGGATGATCGGATGGATTACAAAGATTTCAGAATTCCTATCACTACAATCTGGTAATAAAGGTCCACAACTTTTTTCTTCCTCCTATGGATGCCACAAAGGGTTTTGATGTGATTCTGACAGCATTAACGGGAAAGCTACTTCTAAGATTTTACCTGGGAATATAAGGCTCTGCTGGAGGAGGAGGTATGTAGAGGTCCTGAAGTGCTGAACTGTCTCTCTTGGTAGGTGTGCTGATAGTGCTGGATGGTGTTGCCACACTGCTTGTAGGACTTCTAGGTACAAGAGGCTGGTTAAAATAAAATAAAAAGATTCATATGTCACTTAGTTATCACCAAGTACTTCTATGACAAGACAAATTAAAAGTAAATGCTATGAAAAAGCAGTAGTTTGCTTCATATTTTACCTCCTCTTTGACATAAATGGACAGTAGAAACCTAACTAGGAACAAGTTGTTATGCAAGCCATTTTCCTAAGAATCTGTTTTGTTTTTGAAAATGTCCTGACCAAATGTTGTTTTACATCTAAACCTGGTTAAAAGTTGGAAATGCTAATATGATTAAACTCTGCAAGAAACTCGGTCTCCCCTCAGTCTTCTTTACTATATGCTCAGTTCCTACACTCAATCATAGAGATGGGCACGACTTAGCGGTATTCCCGTTTCCGTTTCCGTTACTCGTATCCGTTACTCTACGGAAACGGTAATGGGAATTACTCCGCCAGAATTCGAGCTTGAACCGACGAACGAACAATTTGGTCTGATTTGTCGTGCTTGTTACTTGCATCGTGGCGATCGCGCAATGCCAAGCGGCACAGAAAAAAAGTTTTTAAAAGTTAAAAAAAAAAACCCGATTCCCGGCCCTAAAAGTAGGCGAAAACTGTCTGAGGGCACCTACCAGGCCAGAAGGGTGTTTTATTTGGGGGGGGGGTTCCCCCGCCCCCCTCTCCTTGGCTATTGCTACTGCTGCGCTGCTGGTACCAGGCTGGGAGGGCGCATCCATTTGCCATGCAGTGCGGGGGATCCAAAATGGCGACCGCAATATTTTTTTTGAAATCGTTGCCCAAAACCCCACCAAAGCACCACAGAAACATGCGAAAATTAGCTATTTTAAATGCTTGAATTTTTACAGTAGCAGCAGTGGGTTTTTCTTGCAAAAAAAAGTCTCAGTTGATTTTATTTTATTTTATTTTATTTTTTTACACCTGCACATTCGCAATGATGGGCTCGCCCATGGGAGTGGACCATGCAAATTTTCCACCAATCGCATGGCCACTTGGCCAGGTTGACCACAGAGGCTTCTGGGATGTGCCAATCAGGCATAAACAGCCCACTAATCGTAGCCCAAACCCAAACCCTAAGCCTAAGCCTAACCCATACGCCAGTACACTGTCCTTCTAAGTGGGTCAGAGAGGCACCCAGAGGTGCACCCCAATACTCACCCTAACCTCACCCGTAACTAGCCTAACCCTAGCCCTTGCGCTAACCCGTCTTAACCCTAAGACAGATCTACTTGCATTGCACTACATGCAAGTACGTGAGACACAGCGGGTGCAAAGAGTCTGCCAGTCTGTCACTTGTGGCTCTGGCTGACTCCTGCAGCTCCCTCCAGGAGCCCGCTACCCCCCCCAAACCAGAACTAACAACAACGAAAAAACAAAAAAACAAACCGACTAATTTTTGCGAAATTTCGCGAAAAACGAAAACGAGCCGAAACGGACTGCCTCCGACACACGACAACTCGAAAACGTCATTTTCCCTAGTCGTGCCCATCTCTACTCAATCATAACTGGTATTGGTTTTCCAGCCTCCTAATCATCCTTCCATTTAAACTCTTCCTCAAAAACAAATCACATGTATTTAATAATATCACATTTTAAATTATACATTTTAGCTAGTTATATAGGTTTCCAGAATGTTCAAGATATTTTATGTCGAAACAAAGGGATATTTCCTTTTCTTCAGCAAGTTTGCTTTCTAGAAGTATCTTTAAAGAAGTCTGTTGCATTCCACTTTTGATTTTTTTGAGTTTTACCTTATTACATTTTAGAAGCCTTACCCATGCCAATAAAATGAGCCAGCCAGAAAGATCAGATAATTAAATAAAAATCAGTGCCCTTATTATTTAGTACTCTATACATTCAAAATCTTACACCTTGGCAGCAGCATTTGCTTGGCAGGAATAGAGGGAAATATTAGTTATTTCAAACTGTTGAAAAATACTGTAATTCTAACTTGCCGGGGAAAATAACATGTTTGCAGAAATGTGAAAAGTACATACTGCTTTATCTTGGCCGCCAAAAACAAAGAAACAAAACCATATATTTTTGGAGGATGTTTCTGGCTCGTGTTATACAAACTAATACATTTGGACAAAGCTGCACTATACTACAATCACAAGTATGTTTTGGTTCCTATGTGGTGCAGTATGGCTCAAATATTTCACAATGAATTCACAATGTGAATATAAAACTAGGAACCAGGGCAACAGAGATAAATAACATAGAATTTTCTGTACAAGACTACACATAGAATTCTCTTTATAAGACTACTCCAACTGGGTTCTCTCCAGATACATTAGACTACATTTTCCCTAATACTTAGCCATGCAATTGCCATTCAATACATTTGGAGATACTAGTTTGCAGAAGGCTGCTCTGTAAAAGAAAGTCTTTTTTAAAAAGGTGAAAGATCACTGAATATGTTTGGTAAGCAGTAATGAGGTCTCATTCTAGAAAGTATTGGTCACGATGTCTTCACAGTATACACTAACTGCCAACAAGGCTTCCCAGAAATATTAAATTATGAAGACAGCATGATTTTGCAAGATGTTTTTGAAAGTATAGTGGGATGTAATGTAATGGAAACACACACAAAGAAATGGAACAAATATACAGCAACATGAATATTTAAACAAGGAAACTGATGCATAATCTGAAGAAAAAAGTAAAACTCTCTCTCAGTTCTTGAAATGTGTCCTAAGAAGAGGGATGTCTAGAATACCTGCTAAAAAAGATGTTACAGATTCAGTTTTGATAAGTGGAAGGGGAGAAAGCATTCCACAAAAAAGTTCCAAGTTAAAAAAGATCAAACTTGAATGGAAAGCACATAATTAGCAGATAATCACCACTGGGATTCTGAGGCAAACATAATTCACAGACCGAAGTCATTTTCATTAACATGGAAATGCAATTTATAGTTGTCCTGCAGTTGTCCATGTTGATACATCACTTCAGAGATGCTAGAACATGAATAGGAAAAATGACACATTATTTGATTCCTTCACTGTAATCGTCATTTTAACATACTTTATACATTTCCTTTATTCATAAATCAGATCTATCCATTATTCAAGTGCAGACTGAAACACAACATGCTTACTTCATTATAACACCATGAGAGTAATTTCTGTATTGCTAAAAGAGTTGATCAATAATACAGTATTGTCATAAAACGTGAAAGACTTTGTGTCATTCTGTTTTGTCTTTTGAGATGCTGAGGATCTGAGGGATTCGAACGATGCTAAGAACTGAAGCAAATCTATGAAAATTACAGGCTAGAATAGTAGCTATAATGGTACTATATCAATTAAGAAAGAAAGTATATATCATGAGAGTGCCTGAACATAATTTGGTGACTGATGCGATTCCAATACATGTTGGGATGTATAGAAATCAGTAGAATCATCAAGTTATTTCCATCAGTGGCAATCAGGGCCCTTTCAATATTTTAACTGCAATCAGTTGGTCGTTTTTGTTGTCATTGTCTTCCAATATGTCTGATATATTAAATAAATAATGTGTCCCTGAATTTGTGGTTAAAAGGCAGTAGTCAAGTTGGTAGTAAAATTTACAGGGGTCATATTAAATAGATCCCCCATATTATATGACTCTCCAAATGTCATCAAGGTGTTGTCTTTCAAAGTAATATGAACATCTCATCCTTGAATTTTCTCTGCCTTTTCTCATAAAAGGCAAAACATTATAAATAATATTTCATATAGTATGAAACTTAATTCATTTTATCATAAATCCTAGTCCCAACATTTTCTAAAAAAAATTTATATAATATCATTTGTAATTCCATACATTTGGTGACAAGAAGATATAAGTCCTGACTAATATTGTCTGTCAGGCCAGAAAGTCTGGTGCCTTCCCTCCAATTCATACAGACTTTTATAGACCTCTAGAAAACTCAGAAACCTGTCTTTGAACAGCATATATTTGACCTTGACATTTGCTGAGCCAGGTTGGAGCATATAATTTAAAAATGCTGGAGCTGATACCCTTAAAAAGCAAAGAGACAAATCAAAGAATGAATCTCTTAAAATATCAAAAGTTATTAAAAGTACAAATATATAGAAGTAAGGTACAGTATATTACTTCACCTTTTAAGTATATCACGTGGGCAAACACAGAAAATTGTCAAGTTCCCAAATTGTTCACCCAGTTTGAATGTATGGAGGAAAATCCTTGTTTTCTGTGCTGCTGCTGCTGTTGCCTGATGGTTTCTGGGCTGCCAGTGTTCTTTGACACCAGGTGTCCAGTGCTTGGCACCTGTTATCTCCATTGCTATGTCTTGCTTCCTTATACTGTACATATATTTCACTCATTTGTTACCTTTCTCTACTCTCAGCTGGCATACTTCCCACATGTGAATAACTCACTCTACCAGAACAGCATCCTTCAGTAGGAAACACTTTGCATACATTTTCTAAGGACTCTCTATTGCTCTGGTTTCTCCTACAAACTCCAAGGAAGCAACTAATTGTTCATATTTTGACTTCTTCCCTTGAACATCTGCTTATATAGCAGGCTGCTATGACAGTAGGATGCTTCATTATCAATCTCAGGTACTACTTTGCTAATTAAGCAAAGTGCTTCTAAAGGAATCTCAAAGGGTACTAAGTACTAACCTGCTATACCTGCACAACAGTGCTATAACAATCTAATATTCTAGGGCAGTGTGAACCAATGGACAGGTGCCAAAGGTGGCATGCGGAGCCCTTTCTGTGGGCACCCGACATCGCCCTCTTCACAACCACTGTATTCAGATTAAATTGCTGTATTGGCACATTGCGAAAAATGAATGGGTTTTGAATCACAGTTTGGGCTCTCAGTCTCTAAAAGGTTAACCATCACTATTCTAGGGCATTTCTCAATGTTTTGTTTTTCCTTATCAGTGTCTACATGTCCACACTCAAGTGTTAGCTTGCTAGGAAAAGGATCCTTAGTGTGCCACCATCCAAACCTCATTTTTAAAAAGCAACCGACATTTTCAGGTTTGCATTTTTATCCTACCTTTAATTACTTTAGCATGCTATACATACAAAACATCTGTGTTCAGCAAACAAGAAAAAATGAGCGTATTGGTTTGTGGGTTTTCTGTTGGCCTTGGGCAGATTGCACATTTTCAGAAAGGAATTTTGTGCAAATTCCTGTAAAAATTACACAAAAGTTAAAACTGCAGCTACAGCTGTCTTAATACATAGACTGTTAAAACAAAAGAATAACTTCTCATTTATATTACACTTTACATGAGACTGCTCTTGAGAGGTGTTCAGAGGCCACCTAGGCAAAATACTGCCACTATGTTTCTATAATGAGTATGTTTCACAAACCTCTTTATCAAAGTCACAGGTTTCCAACTTGGTTTATGAGCAATTTGAGACTTCAGTTTAATTTAAAAGGCTCAAATCTAAAACACCCGAAACACCATTTCTGTCTTTATGGTTTGATCTTGAATTTGTTTCCACATACAACTCCTGGTGCTGGCTTTGATACAAATATAATCAGTTTGCCTTTAGTTCTTTAGTTATCAGTTTTATTTTAATAATTAATACTTTATATTTTATTATTATCGTAAATCTCCTGGAGTTCCTCCTGGAAGACTGGCGGTATATAAATGTATAAATAAATAAATAAATAAAATAGCTTTGGTCCCAATATTTGAAGGACTGCCCTTCCCTATGAACCTGTACAAAATTTATTTCAGGGTGGTTTTTTTTGGGGGGGGGGGTCATTCTCATTTTATGGTTGTTTTTGATGTTCCATCCTTTGGTGACTATAAATTTTAATAACCTTTATTTTGTTCATTGGTTTTGCTTATCAATTGAAATAAATAAATTCTGATCATATTATTCACCAACATCAGCATCATGAAGGGTATTTATGCTTTTTCCTAACTCTGGAGCAAGCCACTTTGTATTTCAGAACAGACTTCAGCCTCTCCTAGCTTTACATGCAGGGTTTTCTTGTTGAGAGCCAGGCTGTGCCCAAGACATTCTATACTATTCACTCGGGTGTTTAAAACATACATCCTACTGAAAATAAATGATCCAGCAAGTATTCAGGCCCCTTGAGTCTTATGTTAAACACTAAGTGTTGAATTTGAGTGGTTACTGAACTCCGAACTACCTGATATTTTCAGTTCCTCTGCAACATCCTAAACCACAGTTTAATAAATTCTTACTAGTAAAAGCAGCAAGAAGAGTGACTGGAAACGGTGGTCACTACAAGGATGTGAAACCCATGTTTCTCAATCTAACTGATGGGTACTATGCTTTACATCTTAACTGAGTTTTCAAAAAATAAACCACGAAAGTTCCCCAGCTGTTGATTTCTACTGAAGCAGCTAGTACATTGCAGGAGATGCAGATAATAAGTAGTTGCTGCCATATATCTTCATAAATCAGACTAAGGGTGAAACTACATTGCCCAAATAATCTGAGAGTAGTGGCAGGGTATTATTGTATCAATTCATATCATGTGGTCTTTACATCTTCAACCCCATCCTCATGGGACAGCATCAGTTGGACCAGGTTGATTTGGTGCAGACAAATAGACTGGGTGCTGATCAGCGGTGTAGCAAGGTTTTTGGAGTGCCTGGGGACAAAGTTGTTTTTGTGTCCCTCCTGCCCTCCCCAACCCCAAGGGGGGCAATCCTGCAGGGATGGTGCATGCGTGCGTGTGTGTATGAGGAGGGAGCCACAGCCACCACGCTCCTGGCACGCATGCCTGCCAGCTTGCTTTGCCGCCCGCCGGGCATGTGGTGGCAGAGGAGGCGGCAAGGGTGGAGTGGGTCTGGTCACCAAGCCTTAGCCCAGGAAAAGGAGGACTACTGGCGCGAGGGTGCATGGCTTCCTCTTCCTGCTCCCCCTCCAGGTGCCCCCAGATTGCTGCACCCAGGGCAAATGCACCCTTCCCCCCCACCCACACATACGTCATTGGTGTTGATCAGCCAGGGTCTGTCCTGACTATGCCTTCTGCATTCTGTCCTTGTCCATAACTACCTTGTCCAGGGTTAAATGTTTGCTCTTCTTTATTCTAAGTGACATAGCGCTGCATCAGTTTTGCAGGCAGAAAGACTCCAGTGCCTATGCAATAGAGTGCTTAAGCCAAACAGTTAACCTAAAAAAATAAAAATAAAAGAGGAAACAGTTCAGACAGCAGGCATGATTTCCCACTGGGGACAGCAGCCTGCACCACCTCAAACACCTTATGAATATGTCAGCATAGAGAACACTCCTGCACACACAGAATACAATTATAAGATAATTCACACAGCCGAAAATGGGTCAAAAACAACACAATGTATAGCAATTTAAAATACATCAGGTGTTTAAAAAGAAATGTATAGAAATGTTGAACCTTTTTACATTATGCTAAACCCAGAGAAATTGGGGGAATATATTACAATGTAGTTTCACCCAAAGATTTACTAAAAGTACTGTCACATATTTGGTAAATGATGCAGGGCTTAAATGGCACATTGCACAACAACAATGCATAATATGTATATTTCTATATGCAACTCTCTGTCAATACATCCCATTGCTAGAATGCTATAATTGTGTAGCAGATCTATAATAACAGATTGTTGCTAGGCAAGGAACATGTTATCCTACAGCTCTGCTTTTGTATGTACATTGATTAGGTGAGCATAGTGGCACCTCCATGGACTTCATGCCATTCATTTCTCCTCACAGGTTTGCTTTATTTGAAGCTTAATCTACACAGCAGATCAGACCTGTTCCCTATTATTCTCATCATGTTTGTGCCACTTTAAATTGATAGCAAGCACTCTACTTTGTTTAGAGTTTAATAATACTGAAAATACATCAGTAGGCTTTTTTGTGTGTGTCAGGTAACAACACAGGAGAAAGTCTGAACTATCCCATTTGCAGTGTAATTGCCTATGGAAATTTATAATAACTTATAACAATTTGCATTATATGTCTACATACCTGGACATGTAAATGCAACACAGTCAAAAAAGAATGAACAAATATATTCATATCTAGGTTAATGAATTCTACTTCATCATGACCACTGTTGAGGACTTCCATGTCCTTGTCCTAAGGCTCCCAATCTGGGTTAAGTCCATGTAAATTTTATGCCAACAGCATTTTGCCCACTATCTGTGGCACACTGAGTCATAACATCTTTTGCTATTCCCGTGTTAAAAATTATGGAATCCCTACAGCTAAATGTTGTATGTATACCTAATAACACTTCAGCATCACTTTGTATAACATGCCCTCTAGGAAGAAGTAGGAACATTGATATACAGGTGTCATCTCACAACCATAATCTTACAAGGCACCTCTAACTACTCCATTCTATTATGTTGCATTCGCGACATTCTGGACCACCCAGTCAATTCCCTTCAGCTATACCTTAAAAACAAATAGAAGTAACACGCAAACAAAACATTTCTCAAAGCATCTTAACCACATTCTCCAGCTGCCAGAACTGAAACTTTTTTTCCAGTCTAATATAATTGACCAGATGGTAGCCCAAGCTCATTGACAGACTGAATGGTAAAACAAATGGCATCTAAGTCACAGCAGATGCAGATGATTTTATCTTCAAACTGTTTACCTAAAATATCTGGATGAGCCCCTGTGAGTTAATTCACATAGCATTTGTAGGTTAAGCTGGAAAAAAGAGTTGGTAATGGACACTAATCATCTTTGGGAATGCCACTGCCTCAGAGGAAGCTCCATAACAAGCTTTTGCACATGTTCAGTCAGATCTACATAACTTTTCTCAGCCCTCCTGGATTCAAGCTGTCTCCTTCTCTGTTTCATACCTTTCCTTACCGCCTTTTTGTTCTTACAGCTGTTACAATGATTTTACCCTTACTGAACATGGGATTTCAACTATGTTAGCTCTGGTTTTATTTTAAGAATAGCAGCAAACCAGCACAGTAGTCCACACAGTAGAGTGAGTTGTCCATTTGGTACCACGCTTTTACATGTTTATTGTCAAAAAATAAAGCTGGCTTGTTAAAAAAAGAACAGCGATATTAACATCCATTTACTGAAATTAGTAGATGTATCTTCTTCAAAACCTAAGATAAGAAAATCTTATAAAAATAGTGCGTTCAAAAGGGAGAAAACAAGAAAAAGATAGATTTCACAGTGATGGCTCAGCAACATAGTCAAAGATCAGCTGAAGTATAACTATGAAATATGGCATGAAATACAGTTCATGACTATATGGGAAAATATAGGTTATAAAGTAATATTAGGGATAAACATTTGAAACATATGAAAGTCTATTTGTCCATTTAGAACTACATCAATATTCACTTACATAAACCAAAATATTATACAGAAAATCATTATTCAGGACTTATAATTTTCTTTTGTCGTCAGAGTGTGTTGAAAGACATTGTCAATTACATTGTCAATACATTGTCAATTAAGTCCAAAGCACTAACACGCGGACACCCCCCCCCCAAAAAAAAAAAAAAAACCCCAGCTATGAGTATCTCCCAGAAGACAGGGAGCAGAGCAGCAGGTTACCAAAAGCAAATTAACTTAAATGTTATCAGCATGTTTCTCTGTGACATACTCAGAGTTCTGGCAAGCTGCTTCAGCTGAAGACTAATCACACTTCTCCCAAAAATAGAAGTAACAAGATTAGGAGATGAAGCAGATACATGTCACGCACAAACATGATGAGCAAAAGTATTTGAAGTCCACATATCATGTAAAGAGGATAGGGGCACTCAGTGTGTGTTTTCAAACACAAGTAACTTTACCTTTATAGGCTCATGAAAACATATCTCCCGATTTCAATATAGTGGACAAATATACTATAAATGAAAGTTATTGTTGCTAAAATTATTTAAAAACATTACAAGCAAAATATTAATAAATCTAATAAATATGGTGTAGAAAATCATTATTTTATTTTAAGAAAAAACATGTGGCAGTCTTATAATTTCAGTTTTAACAAAGACATTAAGGCCATAGTAAATCTTTTAAAACACACCAAGAATTTAAAAACTCATACAGTATTGGCAAAAGATCAAGCCATGTTGGTTGAGAACAGTATAACACCCCAGGTGTTTCAAGAAACACAGCAGTCTGGATGATGCTAAGAGTCTCCATGGATAGATTGAACTCTGCTCTTCTGAATCCCACACTTCAGTCAAGGAAGGCATTGATAAGAAACAGGGCTAACATATTCCTCTAGTTTAAGTGTCTTACTTTCATTGCATTTATAACAGGATTACAGAATTCTTCAAAACTAGTTTAAAGTGATAATCGGGCCAAGAAGTCATGGACTGGGAACTTTTATCTATGTCTGGCTTAACAGAATTGCATCTTTCCTACTCCCACTGAGAGTTCTGTAAAGCAGCCTGCTCTACCATCCAGAACTTGGAAACAACCCTAAGGTGAAATAATGCTTAATTACTTGAGTTCTGCACAACCAGAATAAATGGCCGCACATTATTATTCTAACATAACGAGGGGCATACTCAACCAGTCTTTCAGCAAGATGCTAACAAGTTTTGATCTCAGATGAACTAATGATTGGCAAAGACAAACATTAGCGGGGGGGGTGTCTTACAGATCTAAAATTATAAAGGGATGGTGGGTAAATAGGGCTTGTGACCCACAAAGGACTGTCCTCAACCCTTCATGTCATCCAACAGCCCCTCAATATCACAAATCTGTATTTCTATGTTGAGGAAATCAGAGGTCTTCTCCAAGCCCTCTATTCAACAGAGTTGTAGCTAGGGTTTTAAGCGCCTGCAGACAAAGTCCGTTTTTGCATTCCCCCCATGAGATGGGGAGGGGCTAAGGTGCCATGTAGCAGGTGGTGGCCATGGAGCCCTCCACACCGGCCCTGGCAGGGCACCTGCAACATGCCTTCCTGTGGCTCATGGGTGGGGAGCTGTTTGGCACCCAATTTGGTGCCCCTAGATGCTATGCCCGGGAACAAATGTCCCCCCTGGCCCTCCCCCATAGCTACATCACTGCTGTTCAAATATGACGCCAGGTTCCAGACATTCTGCTTCTGAGGCTTTTTGTTTTGGTTTGGTTTTGTACCTTTTGGCCATTTTGGTCACTTTGGGGTGTTGCACAGCCTATGGTGGATGCTTGATAAAAATTTAGCTACCAAGACCACCACAGTGGTTCAATCCTGTTGCTGAATGACACAATCCTGGCTCTGATATGCACAAAGAGTCCAGTGTCTTTTTCTGGAAAATTTTGTGTTCACTTTGATAGCCAGGAAAATCCTTTCCAGAACCATTTTCTTTCTTTCAGATTGCAATCCATCTTATATAAATTCATCTAGGATTAAACCTCACTGATTTCAAAGGTACTTACTTTTCATGAGACATGTATTGGACTGCCTGCCAGCTGGCTTTTTTTAAAAAAATTGTTCCAACCCATTTACTAATTAACACCTGCATAAAGAAAATAACGTAAATCTTGGCCACAAATTGCTGCTAATTAACAAAGTATTGTTTGCATTTGTGGTTGTGTGCATGAACAGGCGATTGAGTGCACACCTTGGAAAGTAACAAGCATTTCATTGATGAGTGGAAATTTGCCAAGACTATTTCTGTTACTCAGATGTGACTAAGTAATAGGGTTACCCAGGAAAATGCATATATCATGATCAGAATAGTTCATTACTAATCTGGAATTACTAATAAAATGTGCAACAGACATCCATTGTTAATACTGCAAAGGATAAAAGGAGGGATAGAAAAAAATTCTTTGACTTTAAAAATAAATTACTTATTTTAAAAGAAAGGGTACCAGAGAGTTTGAATTGGAGTTCTCTCCCTGTCAGTGGTAACAAAATGCCAGTGGCATGTGCCTCCACTCCATAGCAATAAAACAAAATGGAGTAACTTCCTTGTATGTAGAATATAGCATGTCAAGAAGTCTGAAGGGTTTTGTAATGCTAACTTTCTGTGTCCAAGGTGTCAAAAATATTTGAGTGGTGCAGGTTTCTCACTTGGTGCTACCAGTCTGTCCAAGTCTACTCAGTGAATTATACTGAGTTCAGTATTATTTATTTCCACATGAGTCAGTACAGGACCACTACATTAATACTTACTGAAGTTGTAGTACATGTAGAGTGCTGAATGAAGATGCAATTATTAAATTTCTGTATTGTTATATTTTAATACAGTTTCTAACTAATTTAAGTAATAATGACATCGATGAATGTTCTGATTAATGTAATGAAATTTGCCAGCTAACATTAATAATAGTTAATTAATTTTGAGCTCTCTGGCAGTTAATCATATGGATTAAGCTTCTTAACACTGACATTTCAAGATCTAGTACCATCATGGCTCTGGGAATTTGTTCAGTAATTTGCTAACAATGCTTGTATGGATCTTCATTATCCAAATGCAATGTGTTATGGTTGCATTATAACTAAGAGCCTATTGAGTTAAATACTGTACATGCTAATTTAAAAATGCAGGAATATTTTCCAGATCATTTAGGATTAGAGATGGGCACGACTTGAAAAAGAATTTTTTCGAGTTGTCGTTAGTCGGGCCGATCCCGTTTCGGCTCGTTTCCGGTTTTCGCGAAAATTTGCAAAAATTAGTCGGTTCGTTTTTTCGTTTTTTTGTTGTCGTTAGTACTGGTTTTGGGGGGGGAGCGGGCTCCTGGAGGCACCTCTGTGGGGTGGGGTGGGTGCCTCCTCTGGCCCGCTATAAAGGGAAAGTGGGCTCCTGGAGGCACCCGTGGGATATTGCATAACAGAATGTGCAGACAGTGAGACCAGTGAGAGTGATAGCATCATGCCCACCCTTCACAAGGCTCTCGCACCACCATGTCTCACACAGAAGGGAATTGTACTTGCTGCGTGTAGTGCAATGCAAGCAAGTAGATCTGGCTTTAAGGTGGCTTAGTGCAATGGCAAGGGTTAGGCTAGTGACGGGTAAGGTTACGGTGGGCTAGTGGGTTGCACCTCTGGGTGCCTCTCTGACCCACTAAGAAGACAGTCTGTGACGTATGGGTACGGAGTCAAGGGTTAGGGTTAGGGCTAGGGCAGGTTTTAGGGGGCTTTTTGGCACATCCCAGAAGTCTTCATGGCCAAGTGGCCATGCGACTGGTGGGATGGCTCCAAAAATTTGCATGGTTGTCCACTCCCACATGGCTGGCCACTCGGCCAGCCCATCATTGCGCACTGCGCAGGTGTAAATAAAATAAAATAAAATAAAATCAATGGAGGACAGAGGAGGAGAGGAGAGACATTTTGTTGCAAGAAAAAACCCACTGCTACTGTGAAAAATCTGGCAGTTTATAAATTTTCGCGTGTTTCTGTTGTGCTTGTGTGTTTTTGGACCACGATTTCAAAAACAATATTGCGTTTGCCACCCCATTTTGGATCCCCCGCCCGCACCGCATGGCATGGCGAAATGGCAACTCGAGTCCGGCTGCCCAGGACGGGGGGGAGGCGGGACCCCCCCTCCAGAAACCACCCCTCCGGTAGGTGCCCTGCGCCCTTAGTCAAGCAGGCATTTTTCCGCCTGCTTTTTTGGCCCGGGAATGGGTGGGGGGAGAGTTTAAAAGTTTTTTCCTGTGCCGTCCGTGCCGCTTGCTTGCGCTTTAATTGCGGGCGGCCGGCGGCGAGACTGGGCTTTTTGCTGGCTGCGAGGCTGCGGCGAGTCCCACCAGAGCAGCCCAGGACGGGGGATGAGGGGGGAGGCCGGGGACCTCCAGAAACAACCCCTCTGGTAGGTGCCCTGAGGCACGGCAGGCATTTTTCCGCCTGCTTTTTGGCCGGGAACCAGGTTTTTTTAACTTTTAGAAACTTTTTTTCTGTGCCGCGTGGCATCACGCAATCGCGCGATGCAAGGAACGAGCATGACAAATCAGACCAAAATTGTTCGTTCGTCGGTTCGAGCTCGAAGTCTGGCGGAGTAATTCCCGTTACCGTTTCCGTAGAGTAACGGAACCGAGTAACGGAAACGGAAACGGGAATACCGCTAAGTCATGCCCATCTCTATTTAGGATTTGTTTGGTTGTTTCAAATATGAAATGCATTCCAATTTACATTAGGACAACCACATACTGCATGTTTGTTACATGCTGACACTAATTCCAGATTACGAACTAAGCATCGTGCATGCACTCCAGTACTGCAGAGCAAGCAAATTATTTAGGTATCCAATGAATGGATGGTTGAATACTTCATTCATGCAAATACAGATGCCTGAAAGTGTAAATACAGGCCAAGGAGTGAATCAGTAATATAAGGATGATTTGGTAAGATTTCTGGAATAAAACCATGTTCCTTTGAAAGTGGTTCATTTTATTAAATGACGCTCTCTCAGAAACTACAACCTATGGAGGTGGGCTCTCCGTGTTGTCGCCCACTTTGCTGTCTTGATTTTAAGTATATATACCACATCTCAGAAGCCTTCAGTAACTGGCTGTATCCATTTCTGGTATCAAGAGATATGTGAGAATACTTGTCGAACCTACGCTAACATTTATCTTAATTTATTTAAAATATTTTGCCCCATCTTTCTCCTTCAACGGAGCCATGATACATTTAAAGCAAAAATGTTTCTACTTCATGCGAGATCAGAAACTATAAATCTTATCCAAATATTTAAACAAGGCTATATACCATAAATAAAACAGGAAAAGGAAATTTTTTCAACTGTAATAACTCTTTCAGATTTGATAGATCTAAAAACATTTTGAACTACCAACCAATCAATTTACACCTGGTGTATAAGATTTCACTTCCACAAGTATTAACACCATCTTCACCCAGCCCAATTGCAAAATAAATTCTATTTTATCTTTATGGCAAGATCATACTTATTTCTACAATAAAAGTGAAAAACATGGCTTTTAAGTAAAATTGTTATTAGGAAATAAAATACTTGGAAAAGGAAATTTGGTAGCATATTCATATCTGCCTTAGGTTTTTAGGTTGAGAAATACTTTAATTAGTCCAAAATCAAATCATACTTATTCAGCACAGAAAGCAATGCTCCTCAATACCATATGAAAAGAAAAGGGGCTTCTACAGACCTTAAAATAGTATATAAATCATAGCATTTGGAGAATTTGTTCACTTTAGTTTAGATAAAAACAACAATGTTTTATCTCTTCACTCTCATAACAACAGCTCTTATATTTATATTTTTGATGGCAGCCAGTTCCTCATACCAATGTTTCAAAGTTAAATAATCTATCGAAATGGAGCGTTCTTCAAACAGGAAATTTGGGGAGATAGGGCCATTCAAGAAGCAGTTCTGTAAAATCCTTAGAAACTATTTTAATGAGTGAAACGTCTGTGTCTGTTTTGTATGTGCAAAAGTGCTCAACAACGATGGGTTAAATCCAATATTTCTCAAACTGCTTGTCCTGGCCTCTCATTTAAGATTATTGTATATTAAGTCTCTGTGGACAATCCATTCAGCATATGCCTAAACAGCTGCGTATTCAGATTTATACATTGTGAATAATGATCCCAACAACAACAGTTGTACAATTCCTTCTGTCACTCCCCTTCAGCTGTGCAGTCCCATACAAAGAAGCATAAACCCAAGGGACCCACTATAGATACTCACTTTAATTCTGCTAATTGAAGCCAACTTTAAAAGGTGGGCTGGTTTGTCCACTCACACACATGCACACCAGCAGGCAGACCTTAAAAACTCCTAATAATACAAACCAGAGCATATTTACAGTTGGCAAATGAGGGGATACAGTAAAGACTATAATGATAACACTAATCAAGAGGACCTGTCTTGGGCTGATCAAGACAAAGAAGACAGTGAGAGAAATGGAATCAATATGCAGACAAGAGTTGTTCTATCAAGTAGCTTGGACAATAAAGGAAACTTGACCTAGACACATAATTTCTCTCCCAGGTCTGCAAGGGGAAGGCTGACATCCATCACACAGCTTTAAGAACTGGCTCAAACAAAAGGGGAGTGGTGCAGTGTCCTACTGAGCCTGCTCTCGTAGTGTGTGGGCACTAAAAGTCTCTTGTAAGATCCTCATCCTTTCTTGGTCTATATGCCCACTAGGTTCAGAAGACTATTCTGGGCTGGGAAATCATGGAAACCTTGGCCACAATCTCTCTTCAAGCAGGAATGAGTCATACTTGGAATTCCACCACTGTCTTCTATTCTGAGGGGTCTTTCATGCTCACTTAGGATGAAGAGGAACAGAACCTGCAGTTTGAGAACGCAGGTCTTCGTGAGGTCAAATTATAGCCTATTCGTCTTTTCTATGACTCAACCCCACGCACTACACTATTCCTATTCATGAAGTACTAAAACTAAAACTTCTAAATGTTTTGCATACGGCAAAGGATATTTGAAAGTTGCTTGTAAAAGAAGCTCCATGTAGAATTGAGAAATATAAGGACTGCCTCAACTGAACACAGTTGAGTGTTAATTGAGCTCTAGGAGGATACATGTGCAAAAATCATTTCACAAAGCATTCTCAAAGCATACAAGACTAAATCCACATATGCTGCTGAAATGAAGCACAATAAAGCAGCACTCAGATAATTTAGAGCTACAATGATGGTGTATGATTTATGATTAAGCATCATTACCTGCAGAGCAAGGGGCTTCCATCTCATATTTTTCAGTAAAGCTGGTGCTGAGGTAAGCATGCTCTGAGGTCGCTTTTTCAAAGTTAAGATAACACCACTCGGATCCTCTCGTAGTGCATTCACCAAATTTTTCAACTGCCACCCCACCTGGTAACCAGCAAAATTATTACAATAAAATTGAGGTACAATATTCACAAGGTGATCTCCCACTTTTAAAAAGATTAGTAAAATCATTAAAGGTTTAGATGATTAATGTTTAAAATGTCACACTTTACATCACTTAATCATGCCATTGGAACACCATTATTATTAGGATGCATTAAAATGGGTTATCTGTCATTTAAGCTGAAAGAATGAGTCTGTTCTTGATGCTAAGTTAAATGAAGCACTTATTTTAATTTTATATCATATTTTAATAATCTATTTGAAACTAGTTACAACTGAACTTGAAAATAGCAACAGAAACTTTTAACTTGTAGGTTAAAAGCAAGTAAACAGTGCCCTACAATTTAATTAACATTGTTTTAGTGACACATTTCATATCTCATCATTTTTTCTACAATTAAGCATGTACATACCACCTCCCCTCTCACATTCAATGTTCATTATTATTACAAAATTAACTAAAAATACAAATTCTTCAGAATGATTAGTAATGAGGGAGGAATAAAACATTCTGATTGTGAAAATATTGTAAAATTAACGCTCTTTTTAAATGGCTCCAAACTTTTCAATCAATTGCATGCATAAATGTCAATTATTTTATAAAAAAACTAATGCTTATATTAATTTTATACATATTGAAACACACAACTATTGTGCTAGAAATTATTATACTAGTTTCACTATGGACTCTGAGGAAGATACATAAGACTTCCTAAGAGTTCTATTTTGGTGATTATATGCTGTAATTGATAGTCATAAAATAGGTTGAACACATTTGGCAGTGCTTCTTTAATTTATGTTCATAAGCAAATCCTCAACAATTTAAGAAATGAAAAAAAATGTTGACTATTGGCACCATCAAGTGCACACATATACTGCTGCTTACCATATTTATCTCTCTATAAGACACACTTTTTCTCCCCTAAAAAGTAAGGGAAAATGTCTGTGTGTCTTATAACATGATACAGCCCTCCATGGGGGCCCCCGGCTGCGGCTCATGGCTCTTTTCCTCCCTTGAAGGGAGCTATGAGCTGCCGCGGGGGATGCCATGGGTCCAGAGGTCTCTGTGGCAGTGGCTGCTGGAAGCCTCTAGGGCCCACAGCCCTTGACATGTCCTGGCATCAACTACAGGGAGGCGCCTTCTAGGCTGGGCTCATCCTCTGCCCACAACAGCTTCTACTTCTGCTGCTACTGTGGCTTCTTCTGTTGCTCAGCCCGTTCTGCTCCCAGGGGCTCTGCTTTATCTCCCTGGGGAGGGGCCAGCCTGCTCTCGTGGCTCTTGCCTCCTCCTAATCCATTGCCGCCGCCACTGATGCTGCTGCCGCCACCACCCACTTTGGCATCTGTTTTACTTTCTAGTTGGCGAAGCCTAGAGGCAGTGAGTGCCACTGACTCTGCCTTAGTGCTGCTGCTGCTGCTTCCTCCACCTCCGCCACCACCCACCTCAGCAACCGGCTGAGGCCCCAAGTTGGGTGTGTGGTGTCATTGCAGTCTGCTGCAGTGAGGAGGAGGATTCCCGACCCCTTCCCCCTTTGGGCCATTCTGTCTCCTCCAAAAGGAGTTGTCGCCTTCCTCCACCACAACCTTTCTGTCTTTCCCTCCCAGTCCCACCCTCCTCCTCCTCCTCCTCCTGATGGCTTGGGAAAGCCATAGCTGCACTCTGTCCCCCACAAGGGGCAAACCACCAGCCAGACCAGGCATCTCCATCTCTGGCTGCAGTGTGGGGGTGGGCAAAGAGCCAATCACATCCTCCATTTTCTCGTGTGCCCCTGTTTCCAGTTGCCACAGCCGTTTCCAGTATGCCACGGCAATGAAGGACGCAATCAGCTCTCCGCTTCCCCTCCCATGGCCCCTGGAGGTGCTTCCACTTCCAGTTGCCACAGCCGGTTTGGGCAAAGAAACACACAGAAATTGTTTCCAGTTGCCACAGTCAATTACTTCACCCAAACCAGCTGTGGCAACTAGAAACAGAGGCACATGAGAAAATGGAGGACACAATCAGCTCTCTACCAGCACCCTCCCCACAGCCAGAGATGGAGACACCCGGGCTGGCTGGTGGTTTGCCCCTCGCGGGGGACAGAGTGTGGATATGGCTCCCCCAAGCCGTCAGGAGGAGGAAGAGTACGGGGCCGGGAGGGAGAGAGAGGCGGTGACAGAGGAAGGAGGCAACTCCTTTTGGGAGAGACAGAGTGGCCCAAAAGGGGGATGGGGTGGGGAATCCTCCTCCTCACTGTGGCAGACCACAGTGGGACCACAAAAACACCTTGGGGCCTTAGCCAGTTTCTTCACCACCTCAGGAGTGAGGTGGTGGTGGCGGCGGTGGAGGCAGCAGCAGCAGCATGCTAAGGCAGAGGGAGTGGTACTCACTGCCTCTAGGCCCCACCAACTGGAAAGCAAAATGGCTGCCAAAGTGGGTGGCCGCAACCAATGAAGAGGAGGAGAAGGCAAGAGCTGTGAGAGGAGGCTGGGTCCCTCCGCAGGGAGATGAAGCAGAGGCCCTGGATGCAGAACGGGCTGAGCAACAGAAGAAGCCACAGCAGCAGCAGCAGCCACCACAGGCAGAGGCTGAGCCCAGCCTGGAAGGTGCCTCCCTGTAGTAGCTCCTGGGACATACCGAGAGCTGCAAGCCCTGGAGGCTCTCAACAGCTGTCACAGCAAAGACCTCCACCCACTGTGGAAGTACTCAGCAGATGCCGCAGATGCTGCAAAGACCACCTGACTGACACAGTAATTTTTTTCACACATAAATACAGTAATCCCCTGCCTGTCGCAAGGGTTAGGGACTTGACCCGGCCTGCAATAATGGAAAATCCATGATATGTGGATGCTGGGTCGGACCAGGACTGGGTGGCCAATCTGGGGCCTCCTACACTTACCAGAGGCCTGGCATTGCCCTGAACGGGGCTCCAACAGGCTTCTCGGGCCTGTTGGAGGCCCCAGAAGTGGTTTCCGGTGATCTGGAAGTAATTTCCGGTTTTTCGGAAGTCACTTCCAGTTTTCCAGAAACCATTTCTGGGGCCTCCCACTGTCAGAGCCCCATTCAGGGCAGCATCAGGCCTGGAGTAATGCAGGAGGCCCCAGATAGGCCCATGCAGCTTACCCAAGGGATATACCGAGACCATAGTATATGAACCAAAAAATGGTGGGGGACCACTGTACCTCTACAAACTAGGTGCCTCTTATGGTCCAGTGCATCTTATGGTGTGAAAAATATGAATATTGTTGGGTGTTTCCTTTTATTTTCTCCAAAGACATAAGCCTACTGACATTGGCCTACCACTCATCAATATCTTATTCACGATTATGCTTAATGGATGGAATGCTCCCTTATATGAGTGCATCTATTTTGCTTCCTCACCTTCCAAGATCCTATTGAGAGCTTATTTGTTAAAAATCAAGCTCTTCTTTGTACTTCCACCTGAATGAGAATCTGACATAAATGCAGCAGTTTGTGATTAACACCCAATTGCCAGGAAAAGAAGAAAGGAGGAGAACCTATTTTCCACACAACTGAAGGAGCTCTGGAGGCAAAGAAGGCAGGACGGTGAATTTTCCCTCAATCCTTCTTTCCCAGTTGTCATTGTAAGCCTGACACAATACATATAACTAGCATACACCGGGATACTAGAAAACAACATAGAAATTGTGACTAGGATGAGGATCACTCTTCACAAGGACTTTATTTCCATATTTTCTTAGTACTATAATACTTAGAAGATGTATTACAGTATTCACCTGTATATTCGTCAAGATGCCACTGCTCAACTTTAATCACACACTCCTTCTCTATCTCCCTAAATGCTTAATCTGATTATTGTTTTCAAAAATGAAGGACAGATATCAGAAGGTGTATATTTGTACTTCCTTTGCTAATATTACTAGAATATATTGATGCTTTATTTTTAGCCATCCATATAGCAACAGAATTTAAAGCTCATTCCTTCAACCCTCCCAAATTTATTTATGAGCAAGATACAAAAATGGGAATGAAATACAATTATATATGATAAAAGAATGAAAAATATTCCTTCTCTTAACAAAAATCCATTCTTCCTCTGCAATTCATTATTGTCATTGTAGAGTGACAAGTGTGCTACTGCTAACAGAATCTAACCTTAACAAAATATTGAATAATAAAATAAGGATGATGTCCCAAATAAAACAAAATTTCCATCTCAGATAACTTTGGATATTTTTCTTGCTAACAATCAACAAGCAATCCCCCAGCACTTAGTACAATTTTCATTTATTTATTCATTTAATAGATCATTAGTGTGTGAGGCATTATTGTGAGCAGTTAATACACCACAAAATCAAACAACAATAACTGAGAAAACATACACGTTCCCCTCATTTCAGGATAATTTCTGTGGAATTATGATGAGTTACAAAATTATTCTGAAGACTTAAGAAGACTGTGTGACAATGTTCCCTCAAAGTTGTGTGGCAACTTAAGGCTGTGTGGCCATACAGCTTAGAGGGAACACAATGCTTTGTGTTGTCATGAATCCACAGTCAGTACACCCACAGCTGGGACCAGAACTCTGCATGTGCAGGGCATAGCCTCCATCCAGCACCAGCAAAAACTAAGAGGGAACATTGAGCACCCATACTAAATATGAGCAATTCAAAAAATTTTCAGAAATATACTATACCTAGGCTAAGAATTTACATATAAGGCATATATTGAATATATAAAGTTAGCCTTTCCACTCCCCCTTCTCCTTTTGCACAATATTTTGCCCTTTTACTAGTAATGGTATGGGGCAAGTAACCATTTGAGGGCCAAGAGCCCTGCTCAAAATTTCAAGAAATTCTGCCCCATTTTGAGTTTGGTTTTTTTTACCAGGCATTGCCAGCATGCTTTCATTGCCATATCTAAAATGTGACCCAAACCCCTGCACTTCCATTATATTTCATGCATTAAACTCTCTTTAGGGATTTTTCAGCATTTTTAAATTGCATTCCATTGTTCATGCTCTATTCTCAGCCATTTCACTTAGACCCTTCAGACTTCTGTTGCAACATTCCGCAGTTGAATTCTGCTCTACCAAGTACTTCTCTGAAAAGAACAGAAAGCTGAGCTCCTTCATGACATTTCCAGCTGATTTGTCCTTCTTTGGTTTAGCACCTTACTTGTTGATTTTTGTTTTGCTTTGCATTCTTTGTAGAAGAAAGAATGTTCTACAATAAAATTCCTTCTAGGAGCTTCTTAGGGCTCTATCACACGTCCTTTAAAATGCTGATTAAATTTCAAGATAAAGAGTTTCCAAAATTTTTGTCCCCATGGCCACCGGGCTTTTAAAAAACCTAGTTATGCCCCCTTTAGCGAGTTTTCCAAGACCTACCAGAGAAGTTGGGAATTTTCTGCTCCAGTAAAAAATGTGAGCCAGAAGTCCGTGAGAGCTCTCGTATGATCCAGTTTTCTGCTCCCCCCCTAGCTCCGACCAGCTCATCTTGGGGTTAATCAGCATTCTTTTTATTTTTATTTTTTTAATTTCCCCTCCCCCCAGCACTGATCAGCTGGCCTTCAGGCTGTCAGCGCTGTTGATTTTATTTTTTATTTTTTCCTAGCGCCAACCAGCTCATCCTGGGGCTCGTCGGTGGTTTTTAAAAATATTTTTAAAACATTTCTTCTCCCCCCCCCCCAGTGCTGCTCAGCTGCCCTTTGGGCTGTCAGCACTTTTTTTTCTAGTGCCACCTGCTGGCCCTGGGGCTGGTCTGCGCTTTAAAAAAAATCATTGTACGTGGGAACGGAGATCCCACATCTTCAGTCACGTGAGCAAGAAAGAAGAAAAGCCGGACTTTCACAATATCCGGATGTTCCCCCAGGTGAGATAGCGGTATTAGTGTGATGATATCCCCCTGGAATTCAATGCTAAGAGGATCAAGGTTTGCCCCCTTCTTACTCTCCCTCTGGTGGCAGGCAAGCACTTTTTTTTAAATTTAGGCATGTCTTCTGCAATTAGGATCCCCCAATTTGTAAGATCTGAAGTGCTGTTCTGATTTTCACTATTTTAAGGTAAACTATTATCACAATTTTCAACTAAATTATATAATTCAATTGAAATTAGTTTTATTTTAATTTTTGTGATTTACTGATTTTTAATCTTCTGTTGTTTTAAGCTGTTCTTTTAGCTGTGAATTAAATTCTCAGGGGAAGGCCAGATATAGATTAATTAATTAATTGATGAAGTAAGTCTCTTTAGCTTTAAAGCCATAACAGTAATTATATTTGGAAAACCTCAATACCTCCTAGTCACTTAGACGCTTGACAAATTATGCATCATTATAAAAATGAAACAGAACAATAGCTGTATGCCTAGACTGATTAGAGATTATTAATTAAGAACCACCTTTTGCTTTTTTTTCTTGGACAATTGTTATGTAATATTGTAATATTTGCTCTCCAAATTTTACTTTTTTGAAAATACAGTAATCGCGAGGACTGAAAATCCGTGATATGCAGATGCGGATCGGGTGGGGCCTGGGGGGCAATCAGATCCCCCACAGCGACCACCCACGCTGCCCTGAGACTTCTCGCAGCAGCGTGGGCCGGCGGCATTGGGGGATCTGATCCCCGCCGCCGCCCGCCCGTGCTGCCCCAAGATTTCTTACAGCAGCATGGGCGGCAGCATTGGGGGATCTGATCCCCGCTGCTGCCCGCCCGCACTGCCCTGAGACTTACATGTTGGGATCTCTCTATGATACCGCCAGTAACTACCCACTTTAGTTACAAGAAACTGGCTAGATCTATCTCAAAGACAGCAGCAGTGAAGAAATATTCTCAAATGAACTGTATATAGACACAGATGAAGTAAGAAAACCAGAAGCTAGACTTTCATTTTGCAGAACTACAACATACGCTTCTTCTAGCGTCCCAAGATGGTTCCTTAATTCCCTAATAAACTACTCATAGAATAGGGTCAGATATGGAGAAACACCTATTTAATAGCCTGAAAGCTTCCTTGAAGAAAACTGACACTGCAGCAAATATCAACAATTTCCCCATAGCACAGGCTACAATGATATTTAAATCCTCAGTTGCTGATACAACTCTTTTTTTATCCAACCTCTGAGAATTTCTGCAATGCTTCAGAGTCTACAGATCCAGGATCTGTCACTTGTGTGTACCTGATCTTTATCCTATGCCTCTTTCCAGATTCCCCCATGCTTACCCTAGAGCTAATCAAGAATGTGGCCGAATTTTAACAGTATTTGTTTTTTAAAAATGTTATCAACAACACTGAATGAGGCCCTACCCCCCCCCCCGCAATATGCAAGTATCTTTGTCCAGAACGCCAGGATTAGTTTTTAGACAGCTGCAATTTGCAAGGGAACTATGGTCAATCTTCTCTACATCAAAATGAATCCTTACCAAGTCATTGTCAATCCACCACCCCCTAAAAATGGACAATAATATTCAAGCCATTTTAAGAGTGAACATTTTGATATGTGGGACAACACTTGGCTTATTATGTACCCCTGGAATACCTAGATAACAGAAGCAAAGAAACAATACTTAACAACATAATCCTGTACATGTCTACTGAGAAGTCTTACTGATTTCAGTGGAACTTACTATTAGAGATGGGCACGAATCAAAAAAATGGTGTTTTGTTTGTCGTTTGTCGTTTAGGGCATCTGTTTCGGTTCGTTTCCGTTTTTCGTGAATTTTTGCAAAAAATTCATTTTCGTTTTCGTTCGTTTCGTTACCGTTTCATTACCATTTATTTCAAATTTTTGTGATTTTTTTTTAGCATTTAAAGCAGTTCAATGTATTGCCGTAACGAAAACGAAACGGACGACAAAATTTCTGGTGTTTCTGTTCGTTTCGTTTCATTTTAGAGACAAAATCTGTTTGTCGTTTCGTTGCGTAACAAAACAAAAAACCGAAAACAGAAACGAAAATTGTTCATTTTGTGCCCATCTCTACTTACTATCATGTAATTATGCACAGGATTACAACTTAAGAAAATCAGATTTTTGGCATCTATTGATGCATAGTGCAGTCAAACAGATACTGTAATTTAAAAATGCTTAGAACCATGTTTTTAACTGGCTCCAGAACTTTAAAAATCAGCATATCTAATATTAAATACTTGTCTGTTCTTTCAGTAACATCCCACACAAGCAATGTTAAATGATGCAAGCTGAAGCAGCTAGAGTGTTTATTATTCATTAAGCCCTGAAGTCTTCATGTGAGTAAGGCTCTCACTTTAAAGGTTTCATCAAAACCATTTGATTCTAAAAATTGAAAGGAGTACCCAAAGCTTAGTTAATTACAACATTAAAAGGCAATTTTGTGAACAGACTTTCACAGCAAAAGGTCATCTGCTGAAAGCGTTACTGACCCAAATGTTTGACTCTGCCAAGTAGTACGTGGGTGTTACCTCTGACTCAGGATGCATTACTCACGTTACAGTTGATAAGAGGCAGAGCCTGGAATGACAGAGACACAGAAGTTTAGGGTGAAGGGAATCACAGAGTCCAAGTTCTCCTCTTAGGTATTATTGTGAAAAATGCTTGGGAGTTGAAAACACCTTCCTTAAGGCTCATACTAATCAGTCAAGTTTATCTAATACCATGTTAGTTTGAAAAGGTTTTCTCTACAAAGTCTTCTGTATGTCTGTACTTAACAATGCTAAACTTCTTTATTTAAGAATATATTTTACTTGTTGAATATTATACAAATGGAAAACTGGACTAAAGAATGGATAACTAAAGTAGGAGATTGTAGAAAACTGACTAGGTTTGAAGAAATTATAGATAGATGAAATAAGATAGAGAATAAAGAACAGAGAAAAGGTATAGCAAGTGAGATATACAAGTTATTAATTCAGGAGGAATATAAAATAACAAGCTAAAAGATATATGGCAAGAAGATATTAATAAAGAAATAAAACAGGAAGAATGGGGGAAATGTGGATTAAAAGAATAGTAAACAACATGTCAGTGAGAGTAAAAGAAAACTGTTATAAAGTATATTGGAGATGGTCTATAACACCTGTGAAGTTAAATATAATAAATAAATATCTCCAATATGATGGAGTTGTAAAAAAGTAAAAGGGACACATTTACAGGTGTGGTGGGAGTGCGAGATAAGGAAAATGGAATGGACTTTTGTTTTTAATGAAATACAGCAAGTATTAGGGAAAAAGATTCAAGTGGCCCCACAATTGGTATTGTTAAATATGGTTGTGGATGTACAATTGAAGAAAGAGGAGGTGGAACTGGTAATTATAATGATAATGATGGCATAGTTGACTTTTTGTCAAGTATACCAAATAACATTGGAGGAATGGTATAAGGATTTATGGAATCTGGCTATTAATGATAAATTGACTTGTGAAATTACAATTAGGAAAGGCTTGAGAAAGTCTAATGATTTTAATGGAATATGGGATAAACTGTTGGTATGTGTATTTCAAAAAGGTAAAACGTATACACCCAGAGACGATTCAATGTATTTCTGGAGGGAAATGGGCTGCTCAATACTATAAGAGTTGTAATTTTGTTTGAGTCCCAAGTGGGGTGTGTGGGGGTTGCATGGGGTTGTTGTTGTTGTTTGTCCTATTTGCTTGAGTTTTATTCAATGTTTTTTCCCCTTCACTGTATATTGTTGTTTTACATTTTGTATTGTAGTTTTATAATTGTAATAAAAATGTACAAATATATCTTTTACTTTTCAGTAACTATTCAGGAAAACAGTCTTCATTCCATAAATTGCCTGTCAGAAAAATCCATATGGGTCAGGATTAGGTGCTCCACTCAAGGCTGTAATAATGAAAGAGGGTCTCTGCAGAAGCTGGATATTTTATATATATATATATCTCCAGCTTCTGCAGAGATCTCTTTCATTATTATTATTTCATTATGTATAGAGAGAATTAAAATTATCATGGTCAAAGTGAACTTTCTAGTAAATCAGGACAATTCCCTTTTGGAAAACTTAAGTGCCTATTTAGATTCTGGTCTCTATAAGGTTCCTTTGAGTGGCTTCTGCGTGTTCAGAACAATTTGTACTCTTTAGAAGGCTGGACTGAGAAAAGCATAATGATATAATTCATCACAAAATGCTATGAAAACTCCCACGTTTCAAAATTGGCTTGGAGAAGGCTGTTTGGAAAGCATAACCACAAATTCCTATATCCAGTTGCAAGTACCAACTATAGTAGACCTGTTGAATAAATGGGATATACACAAATGCTGACTTGATATTCAGATACAGGCAAAAAGGATGGTTCTGCTGCTGACCTGTCCAGTGCCAGGACTGCATTGACCCTCACTGGATGGAAAGGCGAGACGCGCGAACACGCATGGGCATGAACTGAGAAGTTTCCCATGAGTTACGGAGGGCTGAAGGCTCAGTGAACATTCACCGAGCCATAACATGCCTGACGTCTCCCGGCATGATGGAGTCCTCATGAGGGCCTGGAGGATAGGGTGCGCAAGTCTGCTGCAAGCTGGGGAGGGCGGCTATTAATGATAAATTGACTTGTGAAATTAAAATTAGGAAAGGCTTAAGAAAGTCTAATGATTTTAATGGAATATGGGATAAACTGTTGGTACAGTAGTTTAAATCAATGGGATAAGTTAGCCATGGCCTAATTTCCACTGATTTCAATTGGAACTAATTCCAAAGGAGTAGCCATGTCAATCTGTTGCAGTTAAAATATCTGTAGTATATTCAAGAGCATTTGATCTATTATAGCCTGAACTACAGCCCTGAGAAGCTTGAATATAATTTAGAGGATCAGTACACACAGAGGTAGGATGTTCACACTGAGGGTGTGTAAATACACCCAACCAACGTAGTATGCCTGCAACCCTGAATTTTGCATTGGGGATGTACAGTATTGTAGGACTAGTTGCAATGGATCACTCCCTTCCAACCATCAATATTATATATTAAGAGCCTCCTGATAGCTGGGCATTTGGCTGAGTATCTGCATCTACAAATATGAGTATTCATAAGCCTTCTTCTGAAATAACTTTTAATAGACTTTAAGCTATAGGAAAAGATGCATGGAGCACTCGCGTAATAAGAGTATGTATTGATTTAAGTATGATAACAGGTTATCAAAAAAATCTAAGGTTACTAGAACATAAAAAGAATGATTGGCTAGTTAACTCACAACTATTTAACTGAATGGACTCAAACTCTTGCTACTGCTGTCACAGTTTAAACTCTTATAAGCTATAACTCTAAGTTGAGCATAGAGTTTGATCAATGTAATAAAAATTGTTTTCAGATGCAAGCTTTTTGAAATTTTGGACTCTGACATACAAATAATGGCAGTGTGATCGATCCACTCATAGCAACAAAATCCGAGGGTGGGTAATTTACCAGATCACTAACACATGCAAGTTAAAACAAAATTGTGATTTTTCATTGATCCGATAAAGATATTCCCTAACCCCTCCCCCCCCCAAAAAAGGGCCATAAAAGCACCCTTTTGTGCTACAAAAAAGAGTTCAGCTTGTGTAGCCTTGGGAAAGCTACACAATCCTGAGTGCCCTCCAGAAGAAGGGAATGGCACACCACTTCCAAGTACAGTGGACCATTGATAACAAGTGGTTTGTTTAACAGAAAATCTGTGTAAAGGAAAAAAATTCCAGAGATGGGAAAAATCACTTAACAGAATCACCTATGGGGCAGATCTGTACAAATGAAAAACAGTTGTGATTAGGGATTAATCCGTTTTCAATGCATTCCTATGGGGAATTTGTACAAAGGAAAATTTGCTTAACAGAATTTCATTTGGAACGAATTAATTCCTTTATACAAGGTACCACTGTATACTATATACCCAGCAAACTCTGCATAGGCCCGTCATAAATTCAAATTAAATTGATAGCACATGATTATTATTATCAACTCAATTTTTGATTAAAAATACAAAAATAATTTAAAGTCCATAAAAAAAAAGAAAACACCAACCCCTGTATCCATACCGACAATTGCACAGGATTTTTTATCAGACGACTAGTACCTGGTATTCACAGGTTTTCTCCATCTTAAAATTAGTTCTTCCTCCCCAAAATACTCATATACATTATCCCTCCAAGAAAAATCTCCCTGGAAACTGAGGGACAACCTTGTCAGTAGCAGCTCCCAGCATGGTACAGCCATTAGAGATTCTACTCAGCCATGGTCTGAAAATATTCTTTATGCAATGATGCCCTGGGGGATTTGGGGGAATCTTGAGATACATAAGACCATTGATCACTGGCATAATGGCTAACACAAGACTATTCAGCAAGTTTGAGGTTGATCTCAAGTTTGAATTGGAAATTTACATCTCAACATTCTGGTTTTTTGTTCTGTTTTGTCTTCCTTCATATTGACTCACTTTTTATTTAGTTAAAATCCTGTTTGTAACTTCCAGTCAGTATGTGTCACAACGTTCCTAACAGGAGAGTTAGCCTGAGGTAGACTCAGGAGATTCATTTCTCCAAAGGCGTCTGGGCATCACCCCATTCTGATTTCCTCTGCAGGCTCCTAAATAAAGATGGAAATGCTAAATAAGACTTGGGCGTGGCGAGAAACACTCACAAGAAAGGAAAAAGTAGAGAGGGGGGAAGTGGGTGGGTTGTATTGAGAAGTAAGGAATTTCTAACCTATGCTTTGCTATTACTGCTACACATAAAAACAGAAATAATTTATTGAAAGCAATCATTGGTACTTTTAAGCAAGTACACTAGTCAGTGAGCCTTAGAGATTTGTTTAATCCACGTACTAGTATCCCCAAAAATATGAGAGTGGAATGCCAGATATTGAAATTAAGAGTGATAGGCAGTTGCACCACCAACACAATTCTACTGGCACAGATGTTGAACAGAGGAGGTATAGAACATGTTCCACATGAGAATCATATTTAGTCCAAATCTTGGCTCCCATGCCTGTGTCATTATAAAGTTACCTTTAGAACAGAGATGTTGCAAACCAAAATAAACTGATACACAGTTCCTTCTGCATTGTCCATACCATGATGACAGGGTACAAAATCCTAATTAATTCTCTACCCAATCACAGTACTCCTACACCATAGTACAACTCAAGTAAGATTGCACCTGACATGCCTAGCCTTGTGTGATATATCTAGAACATACAAGAACGGTTTTAGTAATGATAAGTATGGAGAAAGGACACTTGATCCAGATAATCTGGCCTCAGAATAAATACAGGATGAATAGACTAATACCCCTCATATCAGCACTCTTAAAAGATATTCAGCCTCGAGATTCTATCCAAAATACCAACAGGAAAGGAAACTCAACCTCATTGCTCCAAATGGACAATCAAAGTCAACACGTCCAACATGTCCGTACAGGATGGTAAGAAAATGTTTCAATGAGAAACTCTCATTGATGCAGAAAAACCATGGAGCATGTGGGTTTTCTGCATTAACCCTCACCCCCAGCCAAACAGAAACTTCTATGTTTCAAGGAAGAGCCAAATGGAGAGGAGGTGTGGTGGGTATGAATGAACTATGCCCTTTTGTTTGAAGGACTGGGGTGTGAAACTCAATGCCTGGCTTCAGGTGCAATTTTACAACAGCTTTGCAACCTCCTGCCTCATCTAAGACAGCCATGCCTGGTGAGAAATCATCTTGTCAAGGACTTTAAATCTAAGAATAATTTCCAGCATGCCACATATTTTGACACATTTGAACTTTTGTCTGGAAGTTGAGTCATGGCAAATGGACTTCTTTTCTTGTTAGACTGAAACGTTTCACTACTCACCCAAGCAGCTTCTTCAGTCTAGGGAAAGTTAGCGGCTAGGGCTGAATATGTTCCTTAGGTGGACAAGAAAACAAGTCCAGTTGCCATGAGGCAACTTCCAGGTAACCTCACCTGGATGACTGAGAATCTTTACAGACATATTTGGACTTTGGTACTTGCTTTGAAGAAGTGAATATTGCCCATGAAAGCTTGCAATGTTTTTTTATTTTTTTATTAGTGGCCTATAAAAGCATTGCCTATAGCCTAGTCTTGCATTTGTATCTTCCAATAAGAAACTCTTTCAACAAGAAAATCCCTTTCATACACCCACAGTGTTGTCAGCTGTTTGATCTAAACTGTGAATAATTTCTTTCACCAACAAGTAGCCTTGTCTTCCACATTGGAAAACACAGCATGAATTGTAGAGAAAAAATATGATAGTAGCTATCAGCTTTCACATATTCACGTGAGAAGTGTCACATGGACTACAGAGAGTTTGCTAACAACTGCTCCCCTGAGGGGATATCAGTGTGCTTGTTCTAGCTGAACTTTGCACCTTTATATGAAAGAATCCCACAGCCAGCATGCAGTAATGAATTTAATGTAATGACACTTCTCACCCTGATGTCTGGCCTAAAATGTTTAAAGACACATAGTATCTAGACAAGATGTTGTAAGATACTCAATTTTTGTTGGTATTCAACAAAATCCATTGGTGACTTTGTTAATGGGTTTTAGTATACAGGGAATCTTTCCCTTCCCTGATTCTTACTAGTTCACTTAATCTGAGAGCAGAGCTGCAAATATATAAAAATGCCAAAGGTTTTCCTGTTCCCACAATCCCTCCATGACACTGGCTACATAAGATCTATTAATGTCAATGTGGTAGACTCCTAGTCACTGCTGGTATCAACTACAGCCCCATTCAGGTATTGCAAAATACAGGTTCTCTAACATACTTTGCAAGGGAGTCCGTGTGACTATTCTGATAAGTCTGATGAGGAGAAGATCCTGTTCATGAGCAGACTCCATATGAGAGCAGGAATCCCACTCTTTCATATTTCCCCTTGCTCACACACAGAAGAGGATATTGGGGGTGGGATTAGCTGCTGAAGAAACTGCATTCTGCAATACAATATTTGAATACCTCTACAACTTGATTACTTCAGGTGCTGGGGCAATACCGAACAAAACTAGCTAGTCAGTAAGAAAAAATCAAGGAATATGGGATGGTGGGCACTGAATGGTGAAAATGCAGTAGGTTTTTATGAAGACCAACCAAGTGGACCAGTGTTACCCCAGTTGCTCGGGGACACATTGTGAAATGCTCTGGTTTTTAAAAGAATGATAATGTTTTAAACCTGTTTTTTAAACTGCATCTCTTTTTAGAGCATATTTTGACCTTCCTGTGCTTGTGGCTCATTAGGGTACCCTCAAGGACTAGGGAATGATAAACAGTGATGATAGTAGTAGTAGCAATAATGAAAGCCATGGTGATTTTGCCTCCCATTGGGAGGTTTCATTCTCAGCACGTGCAACAGCTTCAAAAGAGGGCCCTTCATCACAATCACAGGAAGGTAAAGATTAATACTTCCCTCTTCACTTGCTGCAATACTGATAATTATCAGAATAACATCTCTGGGACAGTCTCATTTTACACCCTGGAGAGTCTCTGCAAACCAGTGATCTCCAACTTGGGGTTCTCCATAATGTAGGGTCCACTATTCATAACAGGAACCTGAAGGCTAGTGTAAATGAGACTGAGCTAGATAAACCAGTTGTGTTACACTTATTCACTGTAGATTTCTATACTATTCCTATGGCCCAGACTTTGAATTGAGACCCTGTTTGTGCAAACATTATGGTACTGTATATCACAGTAGGGATCCATATAGATCTTTTTGTCTAGCGAAAACAGTTGAGTTCGCAAATGGCAAAAGTCCCATGATGTGTCATTTGTGTCAGCTGTTTGTGTTCCTTTTTCTTTTCCTCATTTGGGGAGGATTTCCATTTACAGAAAGACCTCTCCTTGCGCTTTAGAGCCTCTCTAACTCCACTCGTTAACCATGCTGGCGCCCTCCTGGACCTAGATGAGCTCTTTTTCTTTGTGGTATGCACTTGTGCTGGACCTCTACTACTGTTGTTTTAAACAGGCTCCTTGCACTCTGAAAAGATTGGATTCTTTTTACCTCCCTTTCAATTTCTTTCTAACTACTTTCCTCATCTGAGGGAAGTCCGCCCCTCAGAAATCAAGGGTTTTTGTGTCTGATTTGCTTGACACTCTTCCCCCGACATGCATGGCAAAGGAAATTGCAGCATGATCACTGTTCCCCAGAGGCTCAGTGACATTCACATCCCTGACCAGGTCCTGAGTATCACACAGTATTAGATCCAGAGTTGCCTGTTCTCGGGTGGCCTCCATGACAAGTTGCTCTAAGGCGCAGTCATTCAGCATTTCGAGAAACCTGATTTCTCTTTCTTGCCCCGAGCTCGCGATGGCCGAGTCAATGTGGGGATAACTGAAGTCCCCCATGATTACTATCCCGTCCCTCTTAGATACCTCCATTATTTTTCTCCTTATTTCATTGTCTCCCTCAAGTTTTTGATCTGGTGGATGACAGCATACCCTCACTATCACATTGCTCCTTGGACCTGGTAGTTTAACCCACAGTGATTCTATGGTAGAGTCAGGTCCACCGTCAATCTCCATTCTGCTGGATTTTGCTCCTTCTTTGACATAGATGGCCACTCCCCCTCCAACTTGCCCCTCTCTATCCCTTCTATAGCGTTTATAGCCTGGGACTGCGGTATCCCACTGGTTTTCTGCATTCCACCAGGTTTCTATTATGGCTGTTATATCAATGTTATCCCTAGCTACCAAATGTTCAAGTTCTTCCATCACTGTGTAACTGGAAAAACGTCTTAAGAGTGGGGAGTAAAACTCCAAATCCAAATAATTTGTTTCTCATTACCACAAACACTAAAATTAGGAATAGCCTAAGATGGAGTAGGTCAGTCAAAAGGGAGAACAAGGGATAGGGATGCAACCTGTACTGGATGGGGTCACCATTCAATTGAAAAAAGAAGTGTGCAGCTTGGGGGTGCTCTTGGACTCATCCTTGAGCCTAGATGCCCAGATCACAGATGTGGCCAGGAGCGCATTTGCAACACTGAAGGCTAGTATGCAAGTTACACCCATTTCTGGAAAAATCAGTTCTGGCCACAGTGGCACATGCCCTAGTGACGTCCAGGATAGACTACTGTAATGCACTCTATGTGGGGCTACCAATGAAAAGTCTCAGGAAACTCCAACAGGTCCAAAATGCAGCAGCCAGATTGCTAACTGGGGTGGTGTACAGAGATCACATTACACCCCTATTAATTCAGCTCCACTGGCTACCAATCAGCTATTGAGCATAATTCAAAGTGCTGACTTTAACCTACAAAGCACTGTACGACCTGGGTCCTAGCTACTTCAAAGATCGAATCTCACAGTATGAACCAGCTTGGGTGTTAAGGTCATCAGGAGACGCCCTTCTCTCCATCCTGCCACCCTCACAAGGTACATCTTGTGGGATCACATAAAAGGGTCTTCTCGGCTGCTGCACCCAGACTCTGGAACTCCCTTCCACTAGAGGCAAGGTCTGTCACATCTCTGCTGTCTTTCCGGAAACAGGCAAAGACCTTTCTCTTCAGGCAAGCTTTCCCTGAGTGGTGGACTGCCTATTTATGTGTTTTATATGAATCTATATGATCACATAGACTTTGTGTTTATAACCACTTATAACCTTCTGTGATTGCATTGACACTATGTTTTCAATGTTAGTTTCCATCACTCATAACTTTAACATGGAATTTTACTCTTTTTTTAACTGCTTGAGTTCTCTTGTAGCTTTAATGCAATGTGGTCATTTAATGCTCTGGAATGTTCCTCAATTCCCTGTTCTCAATGCCTTGTGTCCTTTTCCAAGAAGAAAGGCAGGGTAAAAATACTCTAAAATAAATAATAAATAGGCATGCTATGGTCTACAGGTCATTACACTTTTTTGCAGTCTCCCTGAGAAAAAATAAATGTAGAACTCCTGCCACTTTCAAATTGGTCATGGAGTTTCTCAACAATATTTAGCTACCAAACTGTTGCTCCACTGTGCCTTGCTGTTAAAGAGAACATTATCCTTGTACCAAATAAAAAAACATGGTCTATTGCTCTTCACAAGCATATTGCAAGAGTGTTGATGCACACTGACCCTACTCTAGGATTGCAACTTTGTAAAATGTCCTGCCCCACTTACTTAGATTTTGCTCTTCACCATCCATGTCTCTGTGGTTCTCTAAAATTCAGTCCCCAAGGACTCACAGAACAGCAGCCTACTGGTGCCGGTTCTAACAGTCCTGCTTTTTCTGTTGCATAACTAGTCTGTGCACAGTGCTGCCTTAGTAACAAAGTGTTCTGCTTAACAGAAGCAAAACTTGTGTCAATGAATGTGTATGCTATAATTTAATTACTTATTCAATTAATTATTATTATTTGGTAAATAATGAAACTATATCTTTTCAATAACTGGGGTTTAATTATGTTTTGAGTAGAATTTTCTTATAAACGAAAAATCATAAAATAATCCACAAAATATGAAAAGGTCGTGTTCCCTCCTGTTTTGATCTCCACAGAACAATTCTCAAACAAATAAGAGAAGGTACTTTTTCACCCAGATGATCTATGGAACTCTCTGCCATAAGAAGTGGTGACAGCTTTTAGGCTGGACAGCTTTAAGAAAGGCTTGGACAAGTTCATGGAGAACAAGGGTATCAATGGCTATCATTATGGATGCCTAAGGACATCTTCTGGGTTGGAGAGATAGGCAGGATATCTCTCAATGCCATTTGCAGGGAATCGTAGGCAGGTGAAGCTATAGGCTTGGAAATACCCTGAAGCAAATAGTAAGTCGCTGTGTGAGACAGAATGCTGGACTGGATGGGCTGTGGCCTGTTCAAGCAAGGCTGTTCTTATGTTCTTAATTATCCCTGGAGCAGTAGGGGAATCTGAAAAATTGCCCTGATTCTCACCAAAGTTGTCTACTTCTAGCCTAGAAGTATACTTTACCGCAAAGATGAATCTTGACTTGACTTGCACAAAGACTGGCCAAAGAAATGCCTTCACTACCTCAGAATGGAAGCCAAGCAAGCCCTTGCTAGCAGCCAGCTTATTAGGAGTAGGGTGCTCGCAGGCAGATCACTAGCTATTCAAGCAGAGGCTAACAGGGTCTATATGAGCCCCAGGCCATATTGCCACTTAACAGGTTTCTCTCAGAAACCTTCCGTTAAAGAACAAATATATATTTTTCTCTGAGAGTCAATCTTCTATTATTACATTTTATTTTTCTAGTATAATCTCTGTTCCTCAGCTCTGTACATAAAGAATATCTATTCTGTGTTTACATGTATTCCTCATGTAACTGCTGGGGATTCGTTTCTAACAGCTATCCCCACCAGTCATGTGTCTCTTACTCAACCTTGCTCTCTAAGACTAGGTTTTTACAGAGATTGTTTTTACAGAGATTAAAGGGGCTACCAAGACGAAAACTGTCCATATCAATTTTACTTCAACACTAGCTAACCCTGCCAGGTGGCTTCACAAAACACACTTTCATACTAAAAATCAGTTAAACGGGGAAATTTCATTTCACAACAAGCATATATCTGATACCCTGTTTCGGCATCTTGAGTGTTGTTTTCCTCACACACAAGCATAACTGCCTTTTCCACACAGAAGGTTGAGGTATAGGTTAACAGCCCCAACATCCATTTTACCTCCTAATCAAAGTTTTTGCATCACCAGTTCTTCAATTTATTTACTTTGACACTTCTCAACTAGACTGCATAATGAAATCCCACCAGAAGCAGAAAGCAAATGTAGGCTTGCATTGCAGGCCCTTTCATATTTTGAAATGCACAGTTCCCATAGGCAACAAGATGGGAGGGGTAGCTTTTATTTTTACTACAACTCCGAAAACTCAGCCACCATGAGACTATTATTCTGGAACTTTTAGTCTAGAAAACGCTAACTTTCCCCATTGCTGACAATTCCTTCTGTGTGACATACAGTAGATGGCCATATCTATAAAGCCACATTCCTAAGGCAGTGGGGTAGTACTTGCATGTTATAGTAATCTAGCATTCGTTAGGTGACCTAATGCTGTGTTATAGATTACCACTGATCCACACACAACACTGTTTTGCTTATGAAAGATATAGTTTTGTGAGTGAACAGTGCCTAATTTCCCCACTTTTCCTGCAGGGATACTTCTCACTTATAATGGCAGTTAATTAGAAAGCAGAACCTGTAGCACGATGTTGCAGGGTAAGGAACCTTACACCCTCATCAAAGGTTTGCGAGAAGAGAGTAAGCACAAAGGCAGAAAAAGAGAAAGACACCTTGGTGAGATACATAATCCTGGAGAGCTTAAATTTAAGGATGGCTGCCACCTCAGTCAGAAGTAGGACAAGACCAAGCATGCTGCTGAAAAATGAAAAGGGAAATCTTTCTTTCTTTCTTTCTTTCTTTCTTTCTTTCTTTCTTTCTTTCTTTCTTTCTTTCTTTCTTTCTTTCTTTCTTTCTTTCTTTCTTTCTTTCCTTCAGAAAAGAAAGAAATCTCTCACTATCTTCATCTCCCACTCAATTACTTTGCTCAGACCTTTCCATTTAAGAAAATTATATTTACCAGCAATACTTTTCTTATCTGGGAAGGCCTCAGAAGGGTCATTCTCTTATCCTAGTCTTCATTCTTTTCCATAGATTTCTTCCATCCTCTCTTATTCACCAATTGGCTATTGGGCATGTCCTAAAAGCCCACAGGTCCTTCTCAAGTCATTGTGGCTTTTACAGAAAACATCTTCTCCCCCTCCCCCCCAAAAAAATCTATTGGTGGTTTTTGGTAGCTTCATTAATGCAACTAATTTAGTGAACTTGGGTACACATTCAACTATCTTTCATTATCAGAATATACAGTGGTACCCCGACTTAAGAGCAGCTCGACTTAAGAGCAATTCGACTTAAGAGCGGAAAACTGTTGGCATTTTAACTGGCAGCTTAAAAATTTTAGATATGGTCTGCTCGACTTACAAATATTTTTCAATTTTTTTATTTTTTAACTTATTTTTTTTCAATTTTTTAGATAGATACCCCGCCTTAAGAGTAGTTTGACTTAAGAGCATGCATTCGGAATGGAGTGAATTCATAAATCGAGGTACCACTGTATTAGAGATGGGCAGATTTGAGTTTCCAGTCTGGATCTCCAAGATTTTCCCAGGCACAAATCTGCACACCAGTTAAATATAAGATATATGTTAGGTAAGGTGTTCATATTGGAGTTTCCTTTCATGTTATTAATTCTTTCTCTATACACAAAAATAACAAAGTATTGTAGAGATTTCTCATGCAAAGACAAATAAAACGATGAAACATAAAACATTTGAACATATGCTGCAGATAAGCTAATGTGCCTTCATCTTCAAGTGATACAGAATTCAGTTATACATACCACAGTTTGCTGGTTAACTTGAATCACTTCATCTCCAGCATGGATTTTCTTACATCGATCTGCAGGTGACTGAATTTAAAATAAAAGAGATGATAAAGAATACAATCCTTACTAGCTATCATCTCTCCTTTTGCAAAAGCAAGGTTGCTAAGCCATGCGCACTATTATTAATTCTGTATTTATTTTTTCCCAATAAGTTAAAGATTTCTTTAAAAAAAATCCTTTGAAACTTTAACATATAAAGAATGGAACTGCTAGAGCACAGCACAACTGCTTATCTAATAATATTCAAACTGGAATGTTGATTCAAAAACAACCCTGGAAACCAGCAAACAAAATGAGGACCATCCATCATACTGCATAAGTGGCAGTGACCATTTGAAACAGCCATGCAAAAAGAAAGAAAAAAAGTTAAGTATTTTTGTCATTTCTAATAACTAGGTATTTCCGCAATTAAATAACTTTCCTTCATACACTGCACCTCAATGGTGGGGATGGAAGAATCAATCAACTCAAATGGAAAACCTCAACTTAAATGGCAATCTTCCCTTATTATTTAAGCACAGAGATGAGCTTTTTAGCAGAGGATGCTTACTTAAAGGCCATGGGTGGCATCTTGATTAAGAACGACCAATCAGCATGTTAGGCTTTTGTCACGCACTATTCTGGCTCCCCAGGACCCTGGCAGCATTTAACAATAATTTTTCTGGACGGTTCATCTTGATCTATCAAATACAGTTTCAGTCTGAACCCTGAACCTAGCTTCTTTTGTCCAGACGATTAAGCTAAAGGAGTAAATTGTGTAAAAAAATTATTCGTATCATATATGAAAACTACACTAGTGTTTTTCTGACAGTGCTTCACTGAACCCTGGGGAATCTTGGAAGCTTATCAGGGATTCCTCAGTGAGAACACAGCTAATGGCAACCGATTATGCAAACAATATCCTTGTCCTTGCAGCATCATTAGCTGCACTCGAAACTCTGTAATTCCACAGAAGAAATGTGTTGAACATCATTTGCAGCCAGTGGGAGGCTCATTTAATAAAACTCCTTCCCAGAAGAAGTCATTCTCAAAGAAGAGTATTGCAGTGAATGGGACACCAGCTCATGGTAGTTTCAACTTCCCCACCACCACCACCATGTGGCTACCATCAAAAAAGAAGGCACAGAAAGGGGAGGGTTGGAAGCAGTTTCATCAGACATTGTGAAGAAGCATTATATTTATATTTGTTGATATGTTTTGCATGCATGAGCATGTACTGAATGTACAGTAGTATGAATTTGTCAGTGCATATGTAGAGAGGTGGTATGGACATAGATGATCCAGATCTAAATCTGGAAGCCTAGATGTGCTGTGCTGTGGTTGTTTTGAAAGAGAAGTTTCTTATTGGGAAAATCAAAGCCAACAAGAGAGACTGTGCTGTAAATGAAACACAGTACAGTAGTTGCAATGTTTTTATACTGACCCAAGAAAACTTAGCTAATTCTGTAATATCTCAAAATAGTGTAGTATATCATACTATTACAGAAATAAATCTTTACTGGGAGATTTGAAATCTGGAATTAATAGCTGAGAGCTAGGCTCGGAGGTTGTAGTGAAGCTTCAGGCTCCAGAAACCACTACTAGGAAGCTTAGGCAGAAGCTCAACAAAAGAGAAACTGAGAAATAGTCCTTTAAACAGAACAATCCTAGAAGTAATTGGTGACAGAAAAACCAGAGAAGAGATAGCTAAACAGCATTCATTCCTTGCTCTGAGGAAATCAATGAAATAGAAGTCAGAGAAATCTGGTCTATGGACAAAGCTGTTGAAATCTCCTGAGCTGGAGAAGACTCTCACATATCACAGACCAGCAATGGCAAACCTTTTAGAGACCAAGTGCTCAAACTGCGATTTCAAACCCACTAATTTTCCCACAAAGTGCCAATACAGCCATTTAACCTGAATACAGGTGGCTGTGAAGGGGCGATGTCAGGTGCCCACACAAAGGGCTCTGAGTGCCACCTTTGGCACCTGTGCCATAGGTTCACCAACACTGTCATAGACCATAACCAAATACATCTATAATCAGTAATTTGAGCAACTGCAGCCTCTCATTCGAGAGATGTCACCTATTCACTTGTACATATACAGTCATTCCTTTAATATGCCTATGTTGTTCATTTCGTCTCTAATGATGAGGCTAACCCTTTCCCTAGGCCTTAGGGCAGGCATGTCCAAACTTCGGCCCTCCTAATGTTTTGGACCACAACTCCCAGAATTCCAACCCTGTATTTACAATGGCAAAGGACTGTTGGAGTTGTGGTCCAAAACATCTGGAGGGCCGAAGTTTGGGCATGCCTGCCTTAGGAAATACATTTGAGTTATGTGAAGAGCCCAAGATCTGTTTTCATGGTACTGGTTAAAGGTATTACAGCTGAAGCACCATCCCCCAACTATGACGTGGGTTGGGAACTTTATTAATGACTGGAATTATACAGATTCAGGCCTCACAGTTTTAAAACTCAAAAGAGATCACAAATGCATGGTTTCACTACAGCTTGTGTAGAGTGGGACTGCCTACACCAGTGGTTCTCAACTTGTGGGTCCCCAGATGTTCCTAGACTGCAACCTCCAGAAGTCTTCATCACTAGCTGAGCTGGTCAGGATTTCTGGGAATTGCAGTCCAGGAACATCTGGGGACCCACAGGTTGAGAACCACTGGCCTACACTGTAGCATACATTTAAAAGCACCCATAAAATCTCTAGAAGGATACAGTCACAAAACCTTGATGACTCTGCAAACTAAGGAGGGTGGCATTCAGCCATCCCTATGACCCCTTCAAAAGTCAGCTGCTATTACTGATCTTTCTTTCTACAAAAAGGACACAAATGGCAACTGAAAAGAAATCCTAGAAATACTCCCCTGATTCACCTGTAAAACCTATAAATACCTTATAAAAACACAAGGCGGTCCCTAAGCAGACATATTAGTGTAGAAAAGGTCCCTGCAACATGGGAAGCCAGAAAAAATGTATAAAATATTATACAATTTAAAATGTTTATAGAACAGAATAACCTTGTAGTTAATAATAATAATAATAATAATAATAATAATAATAATAATAATAATAATAATAATAATAATAATAATAATAATAATAATAATAGTAGTAGTAGTAGTAGTAGTAGTAGTAGTAGTAGTAGTAGTAGTAGTAGTAGTAGTAGTAGTAGTAAAGGCACAGTCCAAAGAAACTGAATCATCATCATACCCTACTGAAATTAACAGAACTAAATCATACAGCTGAACCTTGCTTTTAAATAGTGGGGTGCCACTCAGTTCAGTATCACTTCAGGCATGGCTGAATATTTCTTGGTCTAAGATTTCTTAAGTAAAGTATGCAAAGCAAAGCATGATGCTTATATACCACTCCATGGCACTTAAAGCACCTTTGGGTAATTTACAATTAAATCATAAAGACTGCACATTCCCCACCCTACCCCCAGCAACCTCAGTACTCAGTTTACCGACCTCAGAAGAATGGATGGCTGAGTCAACCTCACCCCTAGTATCAGTTTCTAAGATGTTACAAAATTCTGAATTGGCTTTTGCTATATTGCTGTCCCTCAGGATTTTTTGTACATGCTTTAGTCAGAATGCATTTCCACACAAATAAAAGTGATGGCTTTGAACAACTAAGGACACCTTTTGCTTTTAAGATTATATATGTGAGTATCACTTAAGAGGCAAAGTACTCTTCTCTGATGGCACTTTCTATATTCGTTTTAGAAATTATTTTTGAATTAATGTCTAATTATTCAACAGACTCTTATTAATTAAAACATTTTCAAATCAATTACACTAGTAGACTGGCTATAAACTGCAGTACCAATCACATGCAAAAATATAAATACAAAAATAACAAATGTTAAAACTTCAAGTGCGCTTCTGACCCATTCTGTCTGGTGCTACCAAATAGTTCCGTTGGCTATAAGTTGTTTGAGGGCTTTGTAGGTTTTTCTCAAAAATCCAAAAATAATTTTGTCAAAGACAGCTCTCAGTAGATATTATTGCCATGTATGTAGTCCATGGATCATGCAGAATTGTCCCTGTTTACTTTATAATTAACAAAATAATACAAAAGTGTAACTGAGCCAAATTTATTTTTTGATAGCTCATAATAAAAAACTTTACTTCTGTGTTACAACTTAGAGGCTGAAATCCTGTTCACACGGGTATGCCACGTTGATGGCTAGGGATACGCCCAGAGGGAAATTTGGCATTTTATATTTTTTCAGGTTCTTTTGAGTGGTAACTCATTTGTTCATGGGTCTTTCAGGTAACAGCCCATTCATTAATTATGAAACAGACTGAACATTTCAAGTTCAGGTTCTGTTCGACACTCATACAAAAGCCATAAAGAACCCTTAAAATACTACTAAAAACCAAAGATGAGCTGTGCAATAAATTAACCAAATCGCAAAAAAATCAAACATGAAGAACACCTCAAAGCATACTTTCTCTCTCTCTGGGAAAAAAAGGCAAAATAAAGCACACAGAGACCATCCAATCTAAAAGAGGCCATTTTAAATAGAAAAAAATCACAAACCACACATCCTTCCGAAACCAAATCAAAACCCCTTCCAAAACAAAACCTAAAGAATATAGATTTCTCTTTTTCCTACCATTGATCTCTCCTCTTCCTCGAGTCCACCACTAGCATGCAGTAATATCCAATAAAAATAATCCAGCCAAAGGAAAAGGGGAGAAGGGGAAGGAATAATCAAGAAATCAAGGTGAGGGGATCAAAAAATAATAATTATCCCAGGGAGGCACGCTAGCATCACAGGCAAGGCTGGCTGGCAGCAGTGAAAATATGTAGTCCTGAAAAATGGTGGAGTGCATTAAACAAACCTAAAATGCAAAAATGCTAGAAAGATGCATAGGCACAGAAAAAGAACACAATCATGGTGCTCCCCAGCATACAGATCCTACCCACCAGGTAAGATGGAAGCAAAAGAACAATCTTCACTAGGTTCCAACTAATCCAGGTCCTTCAACAACTCAAAAATTCCATCTCCCTTCTTCCTGGATGCTGTATTTTGATAGGCAGCTGACAGCAGCCTTCATTACATTATTTGATTAAACCTTCCCCAGGAAATTTGACAGATAGGAGGTGAAGCAAAGGGCAAAAGAAAGAAAGATGAAAAAAAACCAAATGTTTTGTGATCTTTTTCATTCAAATGAAGCATTCAGATTTCAGAGGCTATCTTTCAGAAATTAACAAAAGAAGCACAAACTGAAAATAAGAGCCTTTTTGTGCTATTCCCCTTTAGATTAACCTCAAAGTCACATCCCTATTGATGATGTCATGAGTCACAGTGACTTTTCAGAAAAAAAACATTTTCAGTTCCCCCCTGAAAGCTCTTAGGGTCCCACAGAATCCCCTTTGTCATGTGGGAGTGGCTGGGAGCTAAGGGAAAGGGAAATCTTTTATTTCTGAAAATTGGTGGTGGTAGTAAAGGGACTGCAGTATAAATGATTTTTAGAAATTAGAGACTCCCCCCGCCATCCTGCAGATCCCAATAAATTGATGAATGGGATTCAACTGGGTCACTGGGACTTTTGAGGAAATAAGAAATTAGCCTTACGTGGCATAACTTAGGAGAACAACATTTCAGCAAAGAAGTCAGAACATGACATAGGGAAAAAGTGAGGAATCATGCATGGTAGAGCAGGACCAAACAAGTATCTAAACTTGGAGGTTGTCCACTTGTCTTCAAAATACTGCAACTGTCATTCTGGCATAAATAAGCTTAGTTGTACAGGGAAACCTTAGGATGGCATTTGCAACAAGCAATTACATCCAGTCCTTTTAGACTACAATCACTAAAACCTGTGCAGTAAACTTAGAACTGAAATTAGAAAGATAGATCATTATTTTCTCTTAAATAAAAATAACAATTTTTGAATGACTGGAACAGGTCATGATAGGTTGCTAAATAATATGTTTGTTTGCTTTTTTAAAATTGGTTTTTTAAAACGAAATTCACAAGTTCAAACAGCACCAGCAACAAAAATCTACAGACCTATGCCTTTGAAACTGGTAAAATATGCTGGTAGCAATAACCTCAAAGAAACTAAAGGGTTTACAATATGCATTACAGTATCTCTCTGCCCTTTCGTGGTTCATATACTGCGGTTCCAGTATATTGCGGGACCACAGTATATGAAAAAGCCCCCTGGGTTATGCTGGAAAGGCCTGTTTCAGGCCTCCTGTACTTACCCCAGGCCTCATGCCGCCCCAAAGGAGCCTCCGACGGTCTTCCCAGGCCATCGGAGGCCCCAAGAGTGCTTCTCACTGAAACGGAAGTGACTTTCAGAAAATGAGAAGTGACCTCCGGATCACTAGAAAGCACTTTGGGGGCCTCCAAGGGCCTTTCTGGGCATGTCGGAGGACTCAGAAATGCTTTTCTGTGAACCAGAAGTGAACCGATAGGTGGGGGGTTACTGTACTATAATATACTGTAATTACTGTTCACAATTTAAGTAAGTAATGTGTCCAACGTGTGGAAAATATTCAACTTAGTCATAAGTTGTAATGATTTGTGTAGTTCTTCACTCACACATCAACTCACATAGGGCCTTAACGGAGTACATGAATTAGCCATGTGGATCAGATGGAGTGAAAGGTTTGTCAATATGAGGCACCTTCCATCCCTATGGTTTTAGATAAGTTGTATTTAAACAAGCAGAGGATGTGTGTTAGTGTATGTACACATCGTTAGCCAGATTCCAGATGGAGGGTATTAACGAGCCCTTCTCATTCATTCATTGGGATGAAAAAAGTGAGCACAGGTGGTGATATTATACCACTGGGAACTACCCTGTCCTACAAACACATCATAAAGACCCTATAAAATTGGAATATGGGAAAAAGAACCATCTGTGTTATGTTTATTACTAGAGTTTTGCATCCAATGTATTACTGCCCTGGTATCTTCTGACTATGCTGGCATGGGAGCCAGAGAACATCTCTCAAATGGTAATATGATGGGTGTCAAAAGCTGTCAGCAGATGGCAGAAATGTGGAAATGCCTGTCTGCATTATGGGTGAATGACTAAGCTAAAGGCAAAAGGCCTGAGTCATTCTAGCTGGCATTTTGCCAGACTAGGTGACCTGTTTGCACATGTGCAATATTCAATATGCTGAGTAAGGATTGCATCATATACTGACATATATATGATGAAAGTAACATGTCTCGGTGTTAGGGTGTATTGCAGAGGAGCAGCATATCACTTTTTCAGATCAGCGTTTTGGATTACTGGACTGGACTGTGTGATGACGATACTTGCCTGCCAGTTCTGAAGTGGTACTTTTGTGTGTGTGTGTGTGTGTGTGTGTGTGTGTGTGTGTGTGTGTGTGTGTGTGTGTGTGTGTGTGTGTGTGTGTTAATACAGCAAATACCGCTCTGGTGGTGACGGGAAAACACCTGAGTCTAGTGTTGTTTTTATCTTTGCACTGCTCTTGGCTTTGGAGGTTCTAACCAGCCTCCAGCAATAGCTATTAGAGATGGGCATGAAACAATTTTTTTCTTTTTTCATTTCGTTCCCGAACAAAACAAAAAACGAACTGCCCCTTCAAAGAAAAACAAAACAAAATGAAATGAAATGAAATGAAAATTTTCGATTTGTACCATTTTGTTTTTAAAAACCCAAGCCAGTCCCCCCAATGTGCTTGATCAGGTAGGGGAATGGCATGGGGTTTTAAAACTTTTTTTGCTACCTTTTTAGTCCCCACAGCAAGTGCTGATCAGCTGGCATGCAGGGCTTGCTTAGGGGACTAAAAAAAGTTTTAAAACCCAGTGCTTCCCCCCTCCCCCAATGCACCCGATCAGGTGGGGAGGAAAGGCCAGGCTTTTAAAAACTTTTTTTGCCAGCCACTGAATCCCCATGCACCAGCTGATCGGCGCTTGGGGAGGGCAGCTGTGCTGGCTTCCCTACAATTTTCAGAGGGCTCCTGCTGAGCTGTCATCAGCTGGACCCCTTTAAAAATGGCCCAGTGAGCACCAGCAGCCCTGGTGGTGACTGGGTCATTTTTAAAGGGGTCCAGCCAATGACAGCTCAGCAGGAGCCCTCTGAAAATGTTTGGGGTGCCAGTTCCAGGCTCTCGCGCTGGCATCCTGACAGTCACTTGCTTTGGCAGCCAAAAAAAAAGTTGTATACCCCCACACCTCCCCCCCCCCAATCGGGCACATTAGGGGGGAATGGCATGGGGTATTAAAATAAAACAAAAAATGAAAACAAATGAAAACAAAATGAATTTTTTTCAAAAAATTCATTTCAAACCAAATGAAATGGGGGGAAACAAAATTAGAAATGAATGCTATTAATGGACTGCACACTCTGACAAAAGCAAACTTTCTTCACACACACAAACCTCCATGAAAAGGGCTACTATATATGTATGGGTAAATGTCTAAGATTTCTCAAGCATTTTTATAGATACAGCAAGAACACTATGGCATTAGGCTCTAAGACCCAAACAAAAAAATCAGTATCATTTATAAGATACTACCTTCAAAAATTAAATCAAATGGTTGAGATGGAAAAAGATTTAATTGCACCACTGAAATCTCCAGCACAAAACCTTAGGCATATTCAAACCTTTTATTTTTAGTTTACTGCAAAATACAACAGCAAGACGTTTTTCCTTCCTTGAACAAACTCAACCACTGTCCGGTTATACTAACAGGTAACTTTTCTGCCAGTTTAATAAAAGTTCTTTCAAACTTCCCCCGTGCAGCCTGCCCTCCCGCAAACATGCTCATTGTCCTTTGCCATTAACACACAGGTATGCAAGCAAGGGGAGAAGCATAATCCAAAATGAGGCTGAAAAAGGCTCTAGACCTCACCAGACTTCATTAACAATACTTACATTTTCTGTTGTCCCAGTAATAACATGGAGACCATCATATGTTGATTTAATGTACATACCCTAAGAAAAAGACATCATGGGAAAGAATTTGTAAAGCTTTTGCAAACGATTACCATCCAATATACATTTGTCACCTATCTAAAAGGTATCGGCCAACAACTATTTGAGTTGTACGATTGACACACGCTACTAGCATACATGTCACTCTGAATGAAAGCAAGGATTTGTATCATAATAAAACACGCAGAACTGCACATCTTTCAATGATTGCAGTAGTTTTCTGGTTGCAACTGATTAGAATGTAATGGCCCATCATGCTATATTAGTAATGCAGATACATGAAGACTACCTCAAAATATACAGCAGGGATAGAAATGAATTATCTAATGGAATTGTCCATACAGGACAATATTCATTTAACTAGCAAGAGATTTAATTTTATAACAGAATCCACTAGAATTCATGAACATTAAAGACAATCAACTAGAAAGGCAAATGAACAGCTGAAGTAAGCCAAAGCATACTGTTCAGCTCAATCCAACATACCAAACTGCAAAAAGGTAAGTTACAATGCCACAGATTTCAGCGATTGATAGAGTATCTTAACTGCTGTATCCTTAACAAACCATAGTATTGGATGAGACACTAGCAAACATAACACATTAATAACCAGCACAGTCTTACAAGATTGTAATTGGATTAAATAGCCTCTTTAGTAAGGTATTTAATACAGATTCATATGGTTCAGAATATTGGTTCAGTATTTTTCATATGGTTCGGTACTTTTAACAATGTTTCCATTGGAATTCATGTACAGTATATACAGTAGATAAAGAAAAAATATGACTTCATAGTGAAGGACAGTCAAAGTAATTTAGTAAAACAGCAGAATTTAACTTATTTGTACTTGCTAAAAGAAACAAGAAAAAAAATCACATAAATACAGTATATCATTCTGCAAGGAATATAAATTTAATCAAATAACTAATTTGGATACAAATTACAATAACCAATTGACTCCCATGGATCAAAGTTTAAATTAAATTACATTTATAAAAAATATACTATCTTGATCTGTCAAAACAGTTTTTCAATTAACCATGACATTTTATTTATGTTTTAGAACAATCTTATTATACAGTACAGTCCATTTCATATGTCTCATATTCAAAAGTGTGCTGCTTATATACCATCCCATAGTGTTTAAAGCATGCTCCGGAATATTTACAATTTAATTATGCAGGCTATATATTCCACCCCACCCCACCCAACCCCGAGGGAGATGGGTATTCATTTTACTGACCTCAGAAGGATAGAAGGCTGTGCAAACCTCGAGCTAGCTAACTGGGATTGAACCTGCATCATCAGCATAGTTTTGGGTACAGTGGAGCAGTTTAACCTCTGTGTCATGACCCTCTATAGTGTATCTTATGTTTCACAGAGAAGTATATTTCTTAATCTATTGTTCCCAATTAAAGTAAAGTAGTTGCTGCTTTGTAGTGAAAATCTTTTTATATTTTTATTTTATTTTATTTTTGTACCAGCGGACTTACTGAGAATGTACTGCTCTGGATTGTGTTCATAAGATAATTGAATCCCTTAAATCATCCCTCTAGTTTAATCTCTCATAACATTCTTATAACTTCTAGCAGAGCCTTCAGAATAGTTGTATACTGCAATAGGCTTCTGCTGATACCTTTTTAAAAAATAAACTCTTTACACAGAATTTTCTAGATAAGAGATGGACAGGTTATTTACCTGTAACTATAGTTCTCTTAGTGGTCATCTGTGAATTTGCACACTGGATATTCTTTGCCTTGAATAACAATTCTCAGAAATTTATAGAGCTCAGTAGCACCGAAGACTCCACTCACTCTCTAGTAGGTGTGCTATCTCCACTAGTTCCCCTCCATATCCCCATCATACACTGCTCACCACACAAGAGACTGTGTAATAGATAGAGAGGAGGTGGAAGAGAATATGCGAATCCGCAGATGACCACCAAAAGAACTGGTAAATAAGTTATCTTTCATTATGGACCCTGGGAATCACACACTGGATAACTAGATAGCTTTAGCTCTCACATACAAATGGCAGCGGCTCACGAATGTCAACAATCTCAACCATGTGGTAGCTCTGAAGATATCCAGCAACTAAATACCTCTCAGGAATGCTTTATATTATTAGTGAGGCCTTTCAGTTGAAGGCTTGAAGGAATGTTAAGGTTCAGAATGTGATTTATACAGGCATTGCTGTTACAGAAAGGACTGGAAAGCAAAGCCCACATATTTATCTGCATTTCTGTTTTTCTATAGCTTGTCCATCATATCACCAGTTGTTGTTTTACATTGGAAAGGCCTTCCCTGTGAAAGAAAAGATGCTTGATGCAGGTGTGACATGACATCTGAGAAGACTCTAATATCATCCAATAGTGAAAAGAGGTTACCATCACCTACATCTGAGTCAGGGGAGGTCATAAAAGGCAAGAGGTATCTCATAAACAAGTCCAGTGATCATCTATCTTTCTCCCCTTTCAAAGAGAAAGTATTACCCTGTGCAGGAATTACTGTACCTGCACTGTTTTTCAAGCTGCTAGAAGTAGCAGCCTCCACTCCCAAGTTCAGTATGGTTTGGGTTCTTTGACCCTGATTGCTGATGATGAGACTTCAAAAGACCTTGATGTTGGGAGGTGCTCTAGCCCTTACTCTCCCCATACTGAGTCTTTGATGAACATGAAGGTCTGAATCTGAAGGCCATAAAGTGATGACTGCCTTGACAAGACTTGTCTTGGCCCCACGATAGAGAAGGGGAATCCTCCCCATGATATTGATCCAATGTCAAGTTTTATTAGTAACGAAGATTCAACCTAGAAAGAAATTATAACTTTCCATTGGTGCTATGGAGCAATCCTGTTGATACTGAATACTTGTCGGCATCAATAACATCATCCTGTAGACAGACCTGCTACAAGGGACACACCCTTTTGGCATCAACAAAAAGCAAAGGGTATCTGCATTCATGCAGTGGGGTTATTGAAAGTAATGAGCAGCAAAAGCTATCTCTCAGGAGAGGTCACTACAGATGGCAATCTGGAAAGCCTATAGTGTAGGGACTTGTTCCTGTGCCATCTGTTCCTGGGAAGTCTAGACTGAATGGTCACTCTCAAAAACCACATGTACTAAACTTAACTGAGGTTCTCAGTGCTAAGGTACTGGCTTTGATGCTGGCAGATGATACTCCATAACCAGGACATCATAGGGTTCAGGCAAGGACCTTTGAAAGAGATTTGCTGGTGAAATACCCCTAAGGGGTTGCCAGACTGTGGAAGCCAGCTGCAGAAAACCCTGGGTGCTAGGAACAAGGATGATGGGAGTGTCAATAGCCAAGTCCAGGTCCAAGCATACTGCCTCTGTAGACAGCTCTCTATGGAAATATGTCCTAGGTGGCATTGTTGGAGAGGAGAGGATATGTGGGCTTTCTTCACCTCTTAGTAACCGAAGTGGGTGATTTCAACATGGTCAAAGAGTGTGTGTGTGTGTGTGTGTGTGTGTGTGTGTGTGTGTGTGTGTGTGTGTGTGTGTGTGTGTGTGTGTGTGTAAAATCCATGGCTGGTCAAGATCTTTTCCAAAGAAAAGCAAGCAAAATCTCTAACAGGTGTCTAGCACACAGTGATTGTTGGTCAGATGGTGCAGTATAAAAACCAAAGAAATAAATAAATAAATAAATAAATAAATAAATAAATAAATAAATAAATATCAACAAGAATCAAGGGAATAATGTTTTCTCAGCAGCAAAAAAGAGGGAAGTGGGAAGAGCTAGAGGAGGCAGCATGTCTACTAGGGAGAGAAGGAGCAGTCTTTTGGTGTTGCTTAGCTCTAGAAGTTTCTGATAATGGTTGCACATGCACAAAGTGTGATTCAGAAAGCCCATGATGAAGAAATATCCCCCCCCTGTAATTTTGATGTTCTGAGCATTAATATAACTAAACCATTGCATTTTGTTCTGATATCTTGTTTCATTTTAATAATGATTCATGACTTCGTAACAGCAATAATCTCTGCTTTTGAAATGTTCAGAGACTTTAGGGGATCTAGAATGAGGCAGTTAGAATCTTGGAGCCAATTATTTGGAGCATGTGACTTCCTTGTAACAACTTCACTATCCCAAAAACTGTTTAAATGTCATGTTCAAAATGGTACTTTAATTGCTTATATTATGCTATGTAAGAAACAGTATCCCTCTGAAGTAATTTGCCTATGCATTAAGATCTAAAGCACATTATCTCTGTTGCATCCCACCTACAATTTATGGTGCAGCTTCTATATAGGAGTGGGCCTTCTCAGTGCTACATCTAATATGTAAAGTTAAAATGAAAATGCTCCAGACTTCAACATACTTGCCCTAGCAGGATCATTTCCTCCATCCTATGATGTTTTTACTTTGATTTGTAAAGACCTTTTAAATTCAAAAAGTATTGTTCAACTATGTGGTAATTTTTACTAAGAAATATGTCATCTGAAATTGCTGTCTTTTAGAAACAGATTTAATGGCTTGGTTAGATTATATGTTTCTAATTGATGGGTTTTAATGTGTTCCCTGAGTGTTTCTCAAGTGCAGGTCTATTTGTTAAAACCTGTTAGTCAATAAATAAACAATACAGAAACATGGTAGTCCTAGATCCTTTCCAGACCAACTATCTAAAACCTCATCATTTCTCATGGACAGTCAAAGACCACAGGATTAAAACTTTGAAAAGTACCCACAAAAAGTAGCTTTAACAACAGCAATAAGATGCCATCAAGTTATAATTCTGACTTATGGCAATGCTGTTAGGTTTTCTATGTAGAAAGTGTTTAGGAGTGACTTGCCATTTCCTTATCTATGGGCATCCTGGGAATTGAACTCCCAATCTCTGGCGTTACATCCAGATACCTAACTCATTGAGCCATCCATAATCCATAAAATAAAGGAAGAACCTATTTCATCTGCCCTCTTATTTTCAGTTTCCCACATCCCAAATCGTTCAAAGAACATGTTTTCAGTAGAGATCTAACATTTCCTTTCCATAGTATTTTCCCCCATGGCTTCAAATTTTCTAGAAATGTTACATCTCTAGGCTTCACCCAAGTTTTAATCTGTACAAACATGATGAGATAATTGACTGAATTTTCTCTATCATCTACTCAGGGAATTTAGTTCAGTTGGCCATGGAGTTTCTCTGACAATGAGAGAAAAAGGGAATGTATGTTCAAAATGTGACACAAACATAGTGGACCAACTTGTGGTTTGGTAATGTACTCAAAATGGCTGATGGAAACATGCAGAATTGACTGTAGAACCCTTACTGATTAGAGTAGAGTAGAGAGAATTTCTTCTACAGATGGGATTGGTTTTGTTGCTGTTACTGGAACTACATGATCATCTTGTCACAGAAAAATTAGCCTCAGGAGGGAAACTGAGGCAGGCACCTCAGGCAGGCACCTTAAATTTTAGGTAGTTCATTTTGGAGTGGGGAAAAGCCAGAAGCCAATCTTAGATCAGATACCAAATGGTGGAGAGGGAGGAGGAGGATTCCTACTACATTTATAAAACTACAACTGATATTGTTTCATCTTGCCCTTTTGTTCTATTATGTCTACATATGAGCACTCTATTTGAACTCAGGTGACCTGGGCAGAACAATAAAGTATGTGGGATTCTAGTTCTATTAGGTTTTAGAACTGGATGTTTAGAGCTGGGTATTTTACACACAAAAACCTAGTAGAAATAAATATACAGTACACAGAGGCACTTCTACGGTAGAGTATCAGTGTTTTCACATTAGGACTAACCTCATTTTCAATAATATGACTCATGAGCTGTAAATCACCAACTGTGTTAGGAACACAAACATTTTCTGTTCTAAGTTATCAAACAACAATACAGTGGTACTATCTGCTGAGGATTGCATTCTGAAGGAACATGTGAAAAAAGAAAAATAAAATCTGAAACAAGGCAATCTTAATCCACCGCCCAGAGTTCCCGAGGAAAAATCGGGTGGTTAATAAGTACAAATATAATTAATATTCCATATGGCTGATGGTAGAATGTGTATTAGCCTTCAAAGCAATGACATTAAGTGGTAATGACACTACTTAAGTGGTAGTTTTATGTTTTAAATAATACTTGAAAAGTTTTTAAAAAGACATAAATAGATAAGAAATACTGTATTAGGAAAACTAGTCTACTCCAAAGAGGAAAAATACATTCACTTGTGTAAGAAAGACCACAGGAGTTGGGGAAATCAGCTCCTGACGATTTTCCACAAATTCCAGAGACTTATTGCAATTGCTTATATTAAGAAGAAAGCTGGAGAACAAGTCAGTTTATGTCACAAAATGTGTTAAATGTGATAAAGAATATTGGATGTATAAAACACAGAATATGGATATATAAAAACACATTTTTTAAAAAAAAATGAAATGCCGTATTACTTTTTATAACATACTATTTTCAGGAACTAAAGACCCATAGTATTACATACTTTTTCCCAAATGAGAAGAAATACCTTCTGAGCATGCATACAAGATATTGATGGTCATCTTTCATTTCAATATGTCTCTAAAATGTTGAGGCAAGTTCTACATTGTGAAGAATAAAGTGCAAGAGTTTGCAATGAAATTTGAATAACATCACTACTAATATGCAAATTGTGCATCTTAATTTAAGGAGTAGCATTCTGAACAGTTGCTGTAGTAATTCTTAACAGAGTACCAGTAATTTATACAACATGTATTAGTCTGAGAATAACTTTATGAGACGGCTTTTGTTGTCTAAGAAACATCTAAAATTGCTGAACTTCTTAAATCAAACAAAAATGGTGCATTTATAATTTTGCAGCAAAACATCTTGACAACAATTAAAAAGGAAAACATACAAATCCTACTGTAAAAAAGTGTATTTGTGGGGAAATAATATCAAACTATATCGGAAGTGAGATCACTAAAATGAAAAACTGAATGGAAAATTCAATATTTATTCTAAACACAATACTGTACAATTTTTGATATTCCAATCACCATCTCAAATGAACAGAAAAGATTTCAAAATAATGATTAATTCATCATTTTAAAAATTATAATGTTGAGCATTACTGCTGGAGGGACAACATCTATGCCTACTCTTCTCAGTTTATTCATTCATATGTGGAAAGGCAGAATGGGATTTCGGGCTGAAAAGTCATAGTTTTAGGAGTTGTTACTACTGTATTGGCCAGTATCCTTGTAACTTACAACTCCCTACCACTTCCAAATTTCTGCTGGTCCATGATATCCCAGACAAGACAAGAGATGGTGAAGAGTCTTAATTTTGATCTCCTCCATTGTTTTCGTTGTTCTGATATCAATAGGAGAGAAAATATATATGCCTGTTCCAAGATGCCACAGGTGTGGGGATTGAAATCTAGGGCCACTTGGGGGGGGGACAGAGGCACGTTGGATCCAGTGGGTCTGAGGTACCTCCACCTCTGAATGTGACTTTCATAAAGGTATCATATCTATGCCTGAAGTTTTTTTTAATATGTAGCAATACCTGCCCAATGCATAAAGTGTTTAAATTATAGTCACAGCCTGTAATGCTTACAATTTCATTTCCTTCTGTCTCGCTGTTTATCTCTGACCTTATGAGTATAACTCATCATGCATTTCATGAAAACCTCGTTTTTGAAGAGAAATGGTTACAAATCTGATAGCTATGGCAACGAATATAGTACTGTATAAATTTTCACTGATGTCCTTGCTCTTATAAACTTACATGGTTACCGCCATAGAAAAGGTTAAATGAGATTTAACAGTCTAAATAACCCTCTACTATCCCTTGGGGTTTGATTCAGGAATATGAAACACTGAACTGTGTTTTCCACTACCTTCAATTAAGGTTTCACTGCTGTTTTTAACTCACAAGCTGGAAGATCACGATCAAATTAATACAATACATTTGACACACTGTTAAAGGATTCTACCCAACAGCACCTTTATTAAAAAGTAAGTTGTAACCTTATATTAAAAATTGACAGTTTACACAGCAATTTTTAAAGAAATATATGGAACTAAGATTTGGAGAATTATTTTTTTCAGAACAATACATAAATAGACAGAAACGCCTACATTTTCAACTCTCTTTTGGATGAGGCTTCTAAGAACACTGGCACACTAGTTCTCATTTTGTTCTTATTTTGTTATGAGGTCAGAATAGTGTGATAACTGCTAATAGCAGGATGGTATTAAATATACATTTATATTGCTTTATATCTGTATATAATCATATAACATACAAGGCATTAAAGTTTATTTTTACTGTATGACTCTATTGACAGTATTGCTAAGTCAATAAAATGAAAGTATCACAACAGGATTGCATGTAGAAATAGCTTGCAATTTAATACCAGTAGCAAAAATTGGAATAATAGATTATGGAAATCTCCAAATATGTCACCAATATCTGGCCAGATTGTAAAACAAACAAGAAGAAAACAAGTTAAACTGACAACTCTAACACAAGGAAAGACATATATATTTGCCAAGTCAAGGCTGTTTCAATGAGTATGTTTACTTCCTTTTGCAATATAACTTTTGGCCAAAAAATGCTGCGAATGTTTGTACCATAAGAATCAAGCACTTGCCATACTGTCAGTTTACTATTTTAAATACAGTAAATATATTTCATACAATGTGTTCCCCACTCCTTTTTTAAAAAAATAACGTTTTATTTATACATTGGCTAATGTACCACCAATGAAGAAATGAACCTGAAAATACAGCCAATAATTGTTCTTATGAGCCCTCAAAATTATACACAATTGATTCCCTTAGATATCTCAATAGCTACTAATACAACTGATTGTGGAACATTAGGTGTACTAAGTGTCAAACCTGAAATATGCACCTCTATTCGTTCTTAGCAAGGAATTTTGGAATTTTGGTGATGACTGGTTCCTAGTTACCTGAGAACGTCTCTAAAAAATCCCCATCCAATTTTACATTGTTTAGATTTAGGCATTCAACTAGGTATCAATTTTCCAAAATTCCAAATGAGGTTTTATTAACGTTATGACACATAACCAATTATATATTTCACATCAAAAATAAAGTAAGGTAAATGGCAATGAAAATTAAATACAGGCCCTGATAGATACTGAATCCATACAAACTAACCTAATGATGCTAGTTTCTATAACCGAATGAGAATGAGGACAACATTCCTTGGGGGTCCCTGGATCCTACAACAAACTGGGTGGAATAGACAGAGTTTAACTTGCAATTTAGAAGTCTGTTGCTTCCTATATAGGAAGTCGCCAGGCATCAAACTGAATAAATAAATACTTACATATTAGCTAAGCCTGTCCAATTCATATTTCTAGAAGTGTAGATGGCAGAAATTCATACCACATTATAATAAAATCAGTGATGCAAAACCTCCTCTTCCTTAACCCACAGATCAACGTTTATGTTTCTACCAAGCTGAAAAACCTATGTAAATTGATCTGATTTAAAGACTCTTCAAACTTCTTAACACCTACAACACTCATCTTGCCTGATTATTAAACATTCCACAGGCTATACCTCATCCCAGGCTTTGCACATAGCCTATGAATTTCTTATAAATTAGCCAATGATCACAGCATAGCCCCTGCAGCATGAATATTGTACCAAGTTATCTAATGAGACATATTTTTAATATCTCTGATGGTACACTAAATTAACACAGCCTGAAGTGTTTCTGAGAATTACATAACAGATTATTTTCCATACTAAAAATGCTAAAATGTGTCTGTTAAGAAATACCCTAACCAGCTTGCTCATTTTTCTTGATCTCTCCTAATATCTTTATCTCACTTAAATTACCTAAACAGAACCCGTCAAAAATTCTAACAATATTCGTTCACTTCTCCTTTCTATTGTTCTTGTTTCTGCTTGTTATTCTCTTTTGCTTTATCTGACTTGGTTACCTATGTCTTCTTTTTTATTAAGTATCTTCTCTGTAATTATTCCCTCCTGCTGTCAGGAATTATATTTTGGAATCAGCAGAAATATATAATTCAGTTTAAACAAAAAAGGTTTTGTTATACATCCACCTTGCTTTCTTATCTGACGGAATGGAAGCTGGAAGAATCTTGAAAAACTGAGAAAATGTTTGCAAGTATATCAAGGTTTGAAAAGTCGACCATTTATACTCATATAATAGCCATTATTGAAAACAACAAGCAATTCACTAACAACATAGTCAATACTTTTCACAGAAACTCAAAATAATAATGTATTTCAGGCAGAATACACTGAGACCTGATCTGTAGAGTAAAAATACAGTAAAAGAAAGAACTTGTATGCACAGTAGCTGAGTTCCTTGAAAACATGAACACCTGAAAATACATTGAATCTGTTATGCATCTGTACAATTTATAACATTCCATTCAGTTTTATAATACCATCTACATAACATAAATATACTGAATAAACATCCCTAGATATTAAGAATCTCACCATCTATACAGACAAAGGCTTGAAAGAGAAACTTCATAATAAAAGCAAATAGTTTGAGGCACCTCATAAGGGACATTTCTGGAAGAGGAAAACTATAAAAAGAGAAATGAATTAGGAAAGGTTTATAATGAAATAGTGAGAGGGAACTATGTTTGCAGGTAGAATATGTTAGGATACATGAACTGGAAAAAATCCAACAGACGATAATACAGAAAATGGCATTTACCTTCAATGATGGCATTTAGACAAATACAAGAGTATGAACAAAGGACTGTACGGTAGTGTAACAGGAAGAAGGATTGGTGAGGTTTAGGTGGATCAAGTAAACAAAAATTACATATTAATTATATTTTTAATGACATGGAAGAATATCTACTGTATTAGAATAGCAGATTTTAGTATTGTAAAGATGCATGTTAAAATTGAAAACCGGGAAAACAGGGAGACTCATTGTATAAAGCTAACCTACCAATATTTAAGGAAAAGGGATAAAACATTGTCAAAATGTACAATATACAATTCTAACTCAGTGATGTGTTAGATGTTGAATGTAAAGAAGACCTGAGCTCCTATGACACAGATCTTTGCTCACTAGATCATCTTAAGCCAGTCACACTCCCAAAATGAACTAAACGTAGAGAAAGGAACAGAGAGTCATATATTCCACTTTGGGCTCACTAATGTGATAAATAATAATAAAATGTAGCTCAAGCTGTTTGGCCTCACAAACAGTGAGGACCAACAGCTTGGTTTTTTAACATTTTAATTGTTTTAATTGTATCTTGACTGTGCACCACCCAGAGACCTTTGAGCAGTGGGTGCCATAAATAAATACAAATCTACTCCTGCTGTTACTTTTCTGCTGGATAATTTCAGAGATATGCTGATGGAACCATCTGATTGTAGAACTGCTTTTGTGTTATTATTTTTCTGGCAAAGCTTTTTAAAAATGACAAAGAATTGGTAAAGGAGCTAAATTATGCTAGATGCAAAACTGCCATTCCAGTGACATAATGTCAGTACAAAGTACGAACATTTTAAATGTAGTCCTAAATAACTTCCAATGACTCTAGGATGGGAGAAGGGCTTGATTTAATACCGCTTCAGCTGGTCTAGTGTCGGCTCAACTAGCCCTTGATTGTCTTAACCGTGTAGGCTATATTTTAAGCAAGCAAATTTGCTGTTATTTAGCACTTTTTACTATGAAAAAAATACCCAACAAAAATCATTTTCTTGAGGAAAGAAGCTTGTAGACAGAGCAACACGAATATTTCACCTCAAAATTTGAAGTGCACCCTAATCAGACCACAGTTTGCTTATGCTCATAAGCATCTGCACAACATATGTTGCAGTATTATACCCAGGAGAACTTTCAGGCCCTACATTTTATAGCTAGTTAGTTGGTATGCAAGAAATATGTGCTGAAAATGGCCACAAAAGTAATTTTGTGTTCATTAACTTTAGCAAAAACTGTTGAATCTGTTCCCTGCCTTAATATCTGACATTTCTACCCTTAAGGATTCAAAGTGAGCTAAGGTAACTTCCAAGTGTGCTCAATAATTATTTGAATGTTCCCAAAGGGAACTTCTATAAATCCTAAAATTACTATCAGTCAGGTAGAGCATAAAGCTGAATCTAGAATTTAAATCTGAGAAGCAGCTTTAACATACAAAAAAGCAAGTACCCACAGTTGTCAAGAAGTAGTTCTTAACTGTTGTATTTTCCAATGTTTTCTTGACAGTACTATGCAATGATTACCAGTGATAGGCAATGTCTTTTATGTTGCACAGGTCTACCTTAAAAACACACTTGCAATAAACAAGCCAAATAAAGGTCTTATTTAGAGAATTCATTTATTTTATCCTGAATGACAGTTGTGATTAACTGCGTACATCTTACCAGCCCTTCGCTTGGTTTGATGTTTGCTAGCTGGATCACTTCCAGGTGAGCAGATTGAGACACGAGAGGATCAGATGAAAGCGAGATTATGTGGTCACAGACACCAGATAGAGTCTTGCACTAGAAAATGTAAAGGGTAGATTTTCCATGAATGACCAAGGAACATAAGTTGTAATACAGTCAATAGTCTCATGAATAATTTTAGACAATGAAACATATATTGTGTCTTCAGATTAAAGGCTGACATTTGACATGTAACAATGAATTTCATTTTATAGAAAAGTGGTTCAGAAAGGAAACGTCTTTCCTTTCCTTGCAGAAGTATTATCTGATTACACAAATATGCAGTACGGCATTTTTATTTTAGAAAGATGAGGATTATAGAATAATTCATTCTTCCAACCTGAGAATCAAAAATGGGGCTGGAAAACATCATCAATATGTTTAGAATGATAGCATGTAAGAAAAAAGCCTGAAGAACCATTCCAACAAGGTTTGTGCAGGGTGATGAGAAATGCAATCAAACAACATGGGGAGAGACCCTAACCCTAACCCTCATGCCCCCCCACCAATGGAATTCATATTACCACCCCTATTGCGTAGTTACTGTAATCAATAAAAAGCCTTGGGTCCCAGGCGAGACGCTCTCACTCTCACTCTCACAGGCACACACTCACACACACACACACAGAGAGAGAGCCACGCACAGAGATCGGACCCCAATCCTGTGTCATGTAGTTAATAACGCTACAGAAAACATTTCTTATAAAAAAATAACATGCAGAGACGTTTTCATTTAGGGCAGTGGTTTAAACATAAAATATAATCTGCAGCCATCTTTTAAATGGTGGAACATGTACCGGTACCAGACTGTGTGGCTGGCATCTTCAGAGGACAAGGAGCTCAGGGAACTCAGGGAACTAGGAGTCCTCCTATATCAGGTATGTCCAAACTTCAGCCCTCCAGATGTTTTGGACAGCAACTCCCACAGCCCTTTGCCAGTTCTGGGAGTTGTGGTCCAAAACATCAGGAGGGCCAAAGTTTGCACATGCCTGTCCAATATAAAACTACTGGGGGTTTCAAATAGAATATCTCCTATATGAAACCACTGGAGCAGAATATCAGGTCTTTTGGGGTTAGGTGCCACCAGTATGCCAATGATACCCAGCTCTACCTCTCATCAGGAGCCAGCTGGTTGGCGCTAAAATTTTAAAAAGCGCCAGCCAGCCCGCAGGCCAGATCGTTGGTGCTAAGGGGGATAATAAAAATATATTTTTTAAAAAAATACAAGCACAGACCAGTGCACAGGCCAGCTGGCTGGTGCTGGGGGGGGTTAAAGACCAGCCCGTAGGCCAGCTGGTTGGAGCTGGGGGAGGGGGGAAATGAAAAAAGCACTGACCACCCTGCAGGATAGCTGGTCAGCACTGGGGGGAGGGAAAAAAGCAATGACCATCCCAGGAACCAGCTGGTCAGCGCTGGGAGGGGGGGAAATAAAAAAAATTTAAAGGGCCAACCAGCCCACAGGCCAGCTGGTTGGTGCTGGGGAGGGATACGTTTTTTTATTTAAAAAGCACTGACCAGCCCACAGGCCAGCTGGTCAGCACTGGGGGGGAGGGAAGAAAAAAATGTTTAAAAATTAAAGTGCCGACCAGCCCAGGAGCCAGCGGATCGGCACTGGGGGGGGGGGAGAATTTTTTTTAAAGTGCTGACCTGCCTGCATGCCAGCTGGTCGGTGCTAGGGAAAAAATAAAAATTAAAAAATGAAGCAAAATGAAGCAAAACGAAGAATGAAATGATTTGTTTTTTAAAAAATAATTTCATTCCAATTGAAGTGAAACAAAAAACAAAAAAAAAATGAAACAGAGCACAATTTTGGCACTTTGTGCCCATCTCTAGTAGCAGCATATTGCTTTTTACAGCTTGCAAAACATAAGAACCCAACATATTCTATAATACACATGAAAGAAATTTTGGATGTATTATATATAGCAAGACCTACCCTGCCTTGTACAGAATTCTAATAATCATAATTAGTGGAAAGTATATAAAATTGTATTTTTATGGGGAAACATAAGTGTTTCCTACTAGTGTGTGATCATGAGCATAATACTGAAAGAATTGCTGAGATATTTCTGAGTAGTATGTTCTAATGTCAAAATGCTGGCCTTACCTACTTCTCATTTAAAGGCCATTTGTGATTCAACTGTTTTTCTGTGAGCCACTGCTCTCCCAAGGCATTTTTCAACATACAGACATTGAAATAAAACACAATGTTGTACTTGCTCTTTATAGTTTTCTCATTCATTCTCAATACTCTTTATATGTATTTCAGAAATGCTACCTGAATGAGAACATAGACTACCTGCAAGTCTGACTTTCAAACCGTCTGAGATTTCAACAGAATCTCCTGGTAGACTAGAAAAGGGTTTGAGATGACAGAACACAACAAAATATACACACGGAGGAGGAAGAGGACTACACAAGACACAGCAGTCACTAAAACTCACTATATACTAAACGAATCCTGCATAAACTTAGATTTGTTACTGGTTTCTACTGAAAGTTCCTAGGATAATACAAAGCCACATCTCACTGTGATGTGTCATTAGATTGGTTTTGTAAGATGTGGCAACTGCAGAACTGGGTTCCTGTTATATAATAAAATATTACTCACCACATGAAGAATTTTGTTCTCAGTTTCATATACTGTACAATCCTAAAAACAAATAAATGATAGTGATTAACTTAAAGACATCAAATAATATAAAGAAAATTGCTTGCTTTGTAGTATTTCAAGGACAAGGTCAAATGTATAAGCAGGACAATTAATTTTCAATCTTGCAAAATATTTCTTATACATTCTGATTGTGGCTCAGTCCTACTTCTGCAACCATGATCACATAACGAAAATATCCACATTCACTGCCCACAAACATATTATATAACATTCATCTTCTGCTCTCATATTCTGTGTTGTAGGCTTTCTAAATGCCCTTCCATTTCTTCCATTTCAAAATTATGAGCTGTTATCAGTTATATTATATTTATACACCATCTTTAAAATCTTTAAGATATATTAACAACATGATTAGATGAGCACAAATTGAAAAACAAATCACATTTTCTGATGAATATGGCCAATTCATCAAACGTTTTCAATTCGTATTCATCATAAATGAAGTCTTCCAATGAATGTGAATCGATGAATTTTTAGCAGTATTTGATTCATCAATTTGTTGGTCTTTATAATGCCCCCCAAGTCAACTAGAGACACTATAATTTGAGGGAAGCATCCACTGAATACCATCTACAATCCCTCTGGGTTTGATAAAGATTCAGTTTCCTCAACCCAGTTGCTAAAGGGCAATTTCCTTGGGGGGGAGCAATTTGTTGGTGTATAACTCACATTCTAAGTGCCTGGGGGGATTTTCCTTTTGGGGGGGGCTATTGGAGGGTACATAACTTGGACATCTGAAAACCAAACTTCATCAAACTTGCAGGTGAAGAGAGTCACAGGAAGCTTTCTTACAATCTTTGTGTCTCTACATGTCTTGGAGAGCATTGTATAGGGCAGTGATGGTGAACCTTTGGCGTTCCAGATGTTTTGGACCACAACTCCCACAGTCCTTTGTCATTGGCAATCTAGGCTCAGAATTCTAGGAGTTGTGATCCAAAACATCTGGAGTGCTGAAGGATTGCCACCACTGGTATAAGGTCTGAAAGTCAAAAAGGAATTGATGAATCAATTCATCAATTGGTTAGGAAGAATTCATCGATTTGTGAGTCAAGATTCATCAACCTTGATGAATCATGAATCAAAACCATTTAGCATTTTTCTGATTCTTCCCCATCTCTAAACATGACCTAATTGTCATAAACCTTTTACAAAGAAAATAGGAATTCACTGACAGGAATTAAGACCTATGCCTCAAACCTTGGGAATGAGAAGAAACTAGGGATGGGCACCTTAGGAAAAATGACATGCTATAATAATTGTTTATTTACAGTCATAGACCAAAATGTTACATGGCAATCAAGTTCAAAAGACAACACCAATAATACAAATATAGTTGGATAGATTAAAAATTAATAATGTGTAGCCATGGAAAACATTAATATACATATAATTGCATAGGATAATAATAAATAAATATTCTAAATATTATATTAAAATGTGGAAGGGTATTATATCATACACTGGAAAATTAGGGGATCTAAAATTCTGATGACAAAATAATCTTATGGGATGCCATGACTGCCACACAAAATCTGGCCATTATCATAGTTATATTTATGTTCTTATCGGCTAGTAAATACTCAATATAAAATTTACTGGGTCTAGCAGGGAACCTTTGGAGAATTGGATATAAAAGCTCTTTGCGTAGATCCCTGTAAAAGCTGCAATACAGTAGTACATGTTCCAGTGTTTCAACATCACCACAGTTACAGGGGCATAAACGTAGATGATAGGGGACCCCTTGAAATCTTCCGTCCAACAGTTTGGAGGGTAACACATTTAATCTGGCTAAGGTAAATGCTCCTCTAAATTTGGGGGTAGCTATGTTGTTCAGGTAGGACGGGAGCATAAACACATCATTACATATACTACTTGAGTGAGATAAAAGGCCCCGGTTCTGTTGGAGTTCAATGTCTCTGAGCCTTTGATGAATGGCAGTTCTGGCACTACTATAGCCCAGGGTAATAACATGCTTTACTGAGAAGCCAAGAGACATACATTCATGTTCTAAGAACCGTTTCCACTTGGAAATGAAATAAATCTGTAAGGATCAAAGGGGCCAAGCCGACAGGAAAAAAGAGAAATTTTAACCAAGTATTAAATAATTGCACTTTGGCTCGGAGACCCACAGAGGTTAGGCCAGCCTCCATTCGGATGGCAGTGTTAGAGACACATGGAGGAACCGCAAATATGGTTCTCAGAAATTTAGTTTGAATTCCCTCAAGGGAACTCAAGTTGGACTGGACAAATAATTGAGCACCATATGTCACATGAGCAAGCACTTTGGCCTTAAAAACCTGGAGAGCAGAGGGAATATGTTGGCCACCCTTAGAACAGAAGAATCTAAGTAAAACAGTAATGATTTTTCTGGAATTAATTGTTGCATTTCTGATGTGGGGAAGCCACGATCCAGAGGAGTGGAAAAGAATACCTAGGTATTTAAAGGTAGAGACTAGAGATGGGCACGACTCATCGAAATTTTCGTTTTCGTTTTTGTTTTTTCGTTTTGTTTCGCAACGAAAACGAAAACAAAAAAATTTTTCAGAAGCAAAACAACGGAAATGAAATGAAAAATTTTGCCGTGTTTTTCGTTTTCGTTATGGCAGACACATTGCATTGAAAAGAATGCTAACGAAACGAAAAATTTTCATTTTCGTTTATGTTTTTTTTTCGTTTCGTTTCATACGAAAATGAAAACGAAAACGAAAAATGTGCAAGAAAACCCTCGAAAAACGAAAACGAACCGAAACGGACCCCCTAAATGAAAAACGAAAAACAAAAAATTATTTTTTTGAGTCGTGCCCATCTCTAGTAGAGACCTGCTCAATCAGGTTACCATTAATGTACCAGTTATGTTTGGTTCTTCTTCTGGTAAAGATCAGTACCTTTGATTTAGAATAATTAATTATTAGTTGTTCATTGGCACAAAAGGAGGAAAGGGCTCTTAAAAGACGCCGTAAACCGACACTAAGTAAAGATAATAAAACTGCATCATCTGCATATAAAAGAATAGAAATTGGGTGATGAGATAACTTAGGAGGGTGGATATTGGGGTTTGATAAGCTATCTACTATCCCATTAATATAAAAATTAAATAATAGGGGAGCTAAAATGCAGCCTTGCTTGACACCCCTTAGGGAAGGGATAGAATTCATTAAAGTTCCTGCTTTATTACATACAACTTTCAGCCGTGTATTTTCATAAAGGCGTCGCATCAACAGTAAAAGACGACGGTCAATGGAAGTGAGTTCAAATTTGCTCCAGAGACGCTCTCTGGGTACCAAATCAAAAGCAAACTTGAAGTCAATAAAGGCCGCATATAACGAGCCACCCTTGGGTGAGGCATATTTATCTGCCAAATGCTGCAGAATAAGGGCTTGGTCAATAGTTGATCTACCGGAACGGAAGCCTGCTTGTTCATCTGCTAAAATATTATTTGTGCTAAACCAATCTGCTAATTTGTTATAAAGAAGTCTCGCATAAAGTTTACTGATTGTGCTCAGCAGACTTATGGGACGATAATTGGCTGGATCATGTTTATTACCCTTTTTGTAAATGGGAATTATGATAGCCAGGCCCCACTCCTCTGGTATTATAGCAGTGTGACTAATCCACGAGAATAAGGAGTCTAAAACCGGGGCCCACCATTCTGGGTTAGCCTGAAGTAAGTCAGCGGAAATAAGATCAGCACCAGGTGCTTTCCAAGATTTTTGTTGGTTAATTAAGGAAAATAGGAATTCACTGACAGGAATTAAGACCTATGCCTCAAATCTTGGGAATGAGAAGAAACTAGGGATGGGCACCTTAGGAAAAATGACATGCTGTTTCCTTGTGTCGTAAGTAAGGTTATGAAATGTTTCAAAATGCAATTAAGTGCTACCCAGTGTTTCATTATGAAATGAAACAAAATGCCATTTCCCCCCTCTAAAATGAAACGATTTATTTTACAGGAAATGGCAAGGGTACTTCCTCACGTCCTCTCCTGCAATCCCTTGAAATTTGGAAAGTTTTGGGTTTCAGAGAACAGAGTTATTAAGCTCCAATGGGTTCAGGGGTACTTAATTGAAGAAATGTGGATCAGCGCACTAATGAGAAGCTGTAAATTAACCATATAATTAGTAAAGTGTGCTGGACACACTTAATAACTCAGTTCCCAAAACTTTTCAAATTTCAAGGAATTCCCTAAAATTGCTTGGGGAAGCTAAACCTGCCATTCACATGCCTGGGATCAGTAATTTTCCACTGATTTTTTTTTAATAATTTCCGAGTGCATATTTTGAAAACAAAAATGCACTCACAATTTACTTAACTTGGGCTCCAAAGTAGCAGGGGTACCTTCCTCAAGTGATTTTAGATTTTAGAGCATAGCATTTCGTTTTGTAACTAAACTACTTTAAAATTCATTTTATAATGAAATGAAACAAAATGCAGGGGGGATGAAACAAAATGAAATGAAACACTATTTTTCCATTTTGTGCCCATCCCCAGAAGAAGCCCATCCAAACATTGACTCCAAATGAGTATGGTCCTCTGCAGAACATCAGACAGCCTGAGAGATATCCCAGGAGAACCACATACAGTATAACCGGATACTCTAGTACAGTGGTTCCCAACCATGTTGTTCTTAGATAACTATTCCCAGAAACCCTGGCCAGTACAGCAGATAGTGAAGGCTTCTGGAAATTACAGTCCAAGAACACCCATGTTACCCAAGTTTGGAAATGAATGCTTTCTTTGTTTACCCTTCTTTTACCCTTTTGTTAGGCAGAGTGGCCTAACAAAAGGTGTTGCACTTTTGCAAAATTTGGATTTTGAACTGTTTTCATTGGTCAGCATAGCCTTTTCTACATTTTATAGGGGTAAGAGTGACAAGGAGGATTATAGACTGCCAGAAATGGACACTGGGTAATACTATTCAATATGGCTTTATTTATCCTAACATTCTAAACTATTGCCAAATCTGTTAATATCTTCCTGATGAATGCCTTATGTCCACTAACAAGGATGGACCCATACTCTTCAAGCAGGATCAAGGATAAAATTTACAGGCAAACTTGATGTGAGCAAAAACTGAGGATCACAGAATTCTCTCCACTTCTTTATTCTCAATCAACAAACTAACTTCTTCTTGCTATAACTGGACACCAGCATACTTAACCAGAGAGAGCCACATTTAAACATCTGTTTCCCTGAACACCCAATTATAAAAAATGGTCTCTAATCTGTTTTTGAGATGTTTGCCTCTTTCTCCTCCCACCCTTGCCTCCTTGTAACACCTTATTTGAGAAAGAGGTCTTGTGACTCAGAATGCTTGCACACAGTTTTCTGCACCCCACCCTCTTTTCTTCTTATTTATTCTTCTAGGGAATGAGAGGCTGGCTCAACTTCACAGAGAACATTTGCAAATGTTCAGGAAAATATAATTAAAATATAATTAAAACATGAGTATTCCAGAAGAAATATATTTTTCAATACAAATATTAAATATTTTCAAATAGTTCATTTATTTAAATTCTTATTGGCAGGAAGAGGTGTTGGCTATCTAATAGCTTCTATTAATGATTGCTTTTAAATGTGTTTTATATGACTTTTTAAATTGCATTTTATGATTTTATGATTATTTTGTAAGCTGACCTGAGTAGTGCAGTTTGCATTAAGGGGGTGGTACAGATAATAAATAAATAAATAAATAAATAAATAAATAAATAAATAAATAAATAAATAAAACTGTAATGTTGTTTTTTGATGTAAAATGCATCAGTGTATTTATCACACTGCAAATGTCATTATAATAAATCACACTTCTGTTCTGTGGCACTTAAATTCATTAGTTAAAGCTCAAAAGAACCTTCAGGAGAAAAGGAATAAAGGAGGATTATGCATGCTAAATACTACTTGACACCACTGTCCAATTAAATTATCATTCATATTGCCATAGTATAACCATGACAGCTCAATATCAGCAGAACAGAAATTACATAAGAGGCAGTCCTGGAAGCACTTGAGGTACAAACCAAAAAAATGCACTAAAACTTTATCTTGTTTGATCTACAAGAGTTGTATTAAAAATCTGGAGTCTACATTTTTCAAAATCACCCAAAGCTTTTCTCCAAGTATCTGAGAAGTGATGACTGAACTTAATAAGACAATTAATCTTGTCATCTGGGGCAAAATGTTATATTTTGCAAAGCAGATTATACAGGGATATATCATATTTTATAACAGTTAATGACAAAACTAATATACCTTTTTAAAAATGCCTCCAACTTTAACACTTTACTGAGCAAACAGTAAATCAATATGGCACACCTAGATATTTTGCCTTTCTAAGCCTTTTAAACTTAGCCTCTCTCAAAGCACTTTGAAAACTATAGTTCATACATGCAAATTCAGAATTATCTTTCATGCATCCAGCAAGCCAAAATAAATGGAATAACGACCTTAATAGAGATAATATCTTAATACAGGTAACAAAATGGAAATGGTCTTTTGGAACAATGCTAAAACTGTTAAAATAAATGCAAATTTTAAAGAAAATCCTTATAAATAAATATACTAATAATACCTAAATCTGTATAAATTGACTGAAATGCACTACGTCTTAAGTAGGAGATATATAAAATGAGAAGCTCACTATTTTCCTATTTTCTAGGAAAACAGGAAAAACAATCGTAATACAGAGTCACTTACAATAAAAGGCTTCACAAGGTACAGCATACCCAGAAATCTAAAGATCTGCTGCTGTGCTTCTTGAAGTCTATGTTAGATAATGATAATATACTAATGATTGCCATACTTCTAATGACTGAAGTTTGTAGTGTCCAACAAAAATATCCCCAAACTAAGGAAGGTATGGAGAGCAATCTTTTTGTTTAAATATATCTATTTTAAAACATCATTTAACTCATTAGTATCATATTTGCTATGAAGATCAGGACATTTTCCTGCCTAATGAAGAGCAACAAATGGTATCCCAATCACCTAACTCAAAGTATAGAGAGATTGTTCTGACATGAAATAGAAAATCCCACAAGCACCAATCCCCTCCCAGAGATCAGCTGTCATTATTTTAGGGAAGACCTATACAAGTTTGAATCCCGGGTTCGAAACCTGGGTACCACGCAGCAGAGCGAGCTTTCGCTGTTAACCCCAGCTCCTGTCAACCTAGCAGTTCGAAAGCATGTAAATGCAAGTAGATAAATAGGTACCACCGTAAAAAGCAGGAAGATAAAACAGTGTTTCCTTGCAGCCATGCTGGCCACATGGCCACGGACTTGCACAACACTGGCTCTTTGGCTTGAATACGGAGATGAGCACTGCCCCTAGAGTCAGACATGATTAGCACACATGTGTGGGGGGAACCTTTACCTTTACCTTACACAAGTTCTAGAATTTCACAGGCCAGTATAAGAGAGGGACAATTTCACAAAGGCTATTAGTAAAGAGTATGTGTCCTCGTGCACTTTGGATGTCATGAAATGTTGCAACCTTAAGTCCTATTTAGTCATTCTTTCATATGCAACACAAACCAATTCTGGCTTCTCTTTCATCAATTCCATCACATGAAGTAACAACCTGAAGAGGTAAAGACTGCTCTATCCGTATAGGTTCCCATATGAGCCAAAACACAAGAAAAGAGGTTCTAGCTAGAGACAGGAAAAACAGTGATTCTTCTCAATTCATACTGTAATTCATCAACACTGACAAATCACAAATTTACAGCATTTTTGATGAGCCAGTGTATGAATTTGTCAGTTCATCTTCCCTTTAAAAAACCTATATAAAATAGCTCCTCTGGCATCTAGAGACATCAGAATTGCAGATACATGTATGCTTTCCCTGACTCTCCCCTACAATCCCTCTACATTTGGTGATATAGGGATAAGGACATCCAAGTTATGCACTACCAACGAAGGGCCTCCATGAAAGTAACATAAGCTGTAGATCAGTAGTTCTCAACCTGTGGGTTCCCAGATGTTCCTCGACTGCAACTCCCAGAAGTCTTCATCACTAGCTGAGCTTGCCAGGATTTCTGGGAGTTGCAGTCCAGGAACATCTGGGGACCCACAGGTTGAGAGCCACTGCTGCAGATGACAAGGGCCCCAAAAAGGGCTAAAAAGAGGTTGACAAACTGACCAATCAGAAAAGGGCAAGCATTAATCACTACAGATTCATCTAGGGCACTGCTTATCTTGTGTAGAGGGCACACACTTTAGGAACTGAATAGGGCTTCAGAAGTGAACCTATCTTTGTTATGAAGCCTATCTTTGTTATGAAGCAATCGAGTAGGGCTAGTGTGTGCCCATTATCATGTGTAGAGGGCACACACTTTAAGAACTGAATAGGGCTTCAGAAGTGAACCAGCTCCAGAGTGTGTTTACTGGAAATACAATAATGCAACCTTTCCCAGCAAAACTAAGTCACTAACATAGGCCGCTATCTCACTTGGGGGAAGATCAGATATTGTGAAAGTCTGGCTTTTCTTCTTTCTTGGTAACATGACTGAAGATGTGGGATCTTCGTTCCCATGTACATTTTTTTTAAAAAATGCTGTTCAGCCCCACGGCCAGAAGGTGTCGTTAGGAAAAAAATGAGGGGAAAAAAAAGCGCTGACAGCCCGAAGGCCAGCTGATCAGTGCTGGGGGCAAGGGGGAATTGTAAAAAAAAAAAATTAAGTGCCAACCAGCCCCAGGAGCTGGTGAGGCTAGAGAAAAAATGAAAACAATCGAACAAACCAAAAAACATCACTGATAGCCCGAAGGCCAGCTGATAAGCGCTTGGGGGGGGGGGATAAAATAAAAAGTTAAAGAGCACCAACCAGCCCCAAGATGAGCTGGTCGAGGCTAGGAAAAATAAAAGCAGAAAACTGGATCATATGCAAGCTCCCACAGATTTCTGGCTCGCATTTTTTACGGGAGCAAAAAATTCCCAACTTCTCCGGTAGGTCATGGAAAACTTGCTAAAGGGGGCACAATCAGTTTTTTTTAAAGCCCGGTGGCTGTGGGGACAATATTTTTAGAAATGCTTTATCTTGAAATTTACTCAGCATTTTAAAGGACGTGTGATAGAGCCCTATATAAAAAGCCATTTGATGCCAGCATTTTAGCTGCACACAAGTGTATCTGTGTTACAGCCATCCTGCAGAGGAAAGAGGAAAAGCTCCCCCCACACACACACCCTATGTTCCTCCTAAGAAACAGGGATCGCAATATGGTGAAAAATATTTGGTGCCCTACTAAACAGCACAAGAATGCTCCCTTCATTGTAAATAAATTGATTACATGGCTGTGAAACATAAGGCAAATGAGGCCATATCTTTAACACAGGTTGCTGTAAGTCAGAACCAGATTACTTTCATCTGCCTCCTTACCAAAGGTCAGAGCTCATCCCTTTGACCCCTTCTGTGAGAGTTTATGGGCAGTGAGGGAGAGAAAGGAAGTAGAGATGGGCACGACTCAAAAAAATGGTGTTTCGTTTATCGTTTGTCGTTTAGGTGGTCCGTTTCAGTTCGTTTTCGTTTTTCGTGATTTTTTTGCAAAAAAATTCATTTTCGTTTTGTTACATAACGAAACGAAAAAACGAAAACGAAAATGAAAAATAAAAAATTGCTGTTTCGTTAGCATTCATTGCAGTTCAATGTATTTGCCGCAACAAAAATGAAACGCACGACAAAATTTCTGTTGTTTCGGTTCGTTTTGTTTCATTTTGGAGACAAAATTCGTTTTTGTTTCATTACGTAACGAAATGAAAAAACAAAAATGAAAACGAAAAATTGCTCGTTTTGTGCCCATCTCTAGAAGGAAGCAGCTGGTAGAAGCATTTTTAGATTTAGGGACAAGGTGTATTTCTTCACTGCTTAGCTGAGTGGTAAATAAACCATGAGGTAGGGGGTAAGGCAATCTCTGAGTGAATGCTTTCCTCCTGCCACAATGAGAACTCACCATCATTGTTCAGAAGTCAGATGTGAACTATGTGACAGGTAAATGGGAAAGATGATTTAAATTAACAAAAGGCCATGGTTTAAGTCATACTTTAAATTACTGGTACCTTGACCTAAGTAACTCGCTCTGCAACTACTTTTGATGTGCAAACTCTTAGGCTCTAATAGTCCAAGAGAGACAATATCATCCTTCTTCTATTCCCATGTTCTTAGATTCAAAAATATTATTGCAAGCGTTACTCTTTAGGAGTTTGTGAACCCACCATCCAAAAGTACTCACAATGTCACAGCTGCTTGCAAGAATGAACTGATGTCCTTGTAATTGTCAGTAGTTCGTTTTTTAAAAAAATGCAGCTATAGCTGGTAACAGAATTAAGTTAAATTATTACAATTGATCCTAGATCACCAGTCTTAGCACACCTTCGTTGTGTATGACTCTCTGTTAGTTTCCGTACTCATTTCAAGGTGCTGAATATGTCTGATAATGTCCTTAATGGTTTAGGATTCAATACTTGTATTTCAAGGAAATCAGCAACCCATTTCATCCACGCCTCTCAATCCATTTTGTTAAAAGTGGCCACAGTGAGTGAGTGAGAAAGGCAAAGACAGGAAATCATGATTTTTTTGGTGGAGGCCCCTATCTCTGTAACAGATTACCAATGAAGATACGAAAGGTTCATTCCCTCCTTATGCTCAGCAAACTGTTTTTTAAAAGAGCTGTTCAAAGATGCCTTCAGCTGAGCCTCCCAGATGCTATTAATAGTGACATTTTACTTCTTGTTCTTTCTTTCTTTCTTTCTTTCTTTTTCTTTCTTTCTTTCTTTCTTTCTTTCTTTCTTTCTTTCCATGATGATCTTTAAATCACCATATTATCATATGTATTTTTATTTATAAACTTTTGTTAAAGTCCTATTATCTCCAAATATCCCAGTATTTAAATGCTGCTGTGGAATACAGTGGAACTGGAGAAAATTAAGCTGTAACAGTTGAAAAACAACATGGCTGTGCCGCTTTCAGCAGTTTAAAAATGATACTTGGAAAGAAAATTTAATATTTGTTGGAATAAATGATTCTGTGTTCAATGAAGCTTCAAAAAAACAAAACAATCATTCACACAACCCAATATATGGGAAGAGAAGTACATTACCTACATGAAATAGTGCAGTATTTTAACTCAAGTGTAGAATCATGATAATTCCAGCAGTTCTGCAAAGTGTGATTGATATGCTCTGGATGGCCAACATCCTGGCCAATTCCCTTCCCTTCTGACAGTTGAGAGTTGGGGAGTTCAGTTAGAGAGTTCACTTGAGGTTGGGCTGACTATAGATGAATAAGGCAAGGACATAAAGAAAAGCTGAAGGGAAAACAGATAAAGCTATGATAAATTAAATATAATTTAATGATGATTTTTTGACTCAGTTTGAATTTGGGTAGGGGAGAGTAGTCCTTGGGAAGCCTATGGCAACAATTTATCTTGAAATCTTCAGATTCACTAATTTATTCCTCAAAACACTGAAGTAAAAACCAACGTCCCTTTCTTTAGAATATTACATCTATAGTGAGTATTTCTAATCAACAGTTTAAACCAGCCATTCTCCATGGGGGTCATATCTTGGCACATTTTAAGGTTTCTTACGCAATTTATAAATATATACAATTTATTCAATCCTGATTCACCCTATATTTCTTTCATTTTGTCTTTAGGCCTATAGCCAATATACAATATTGAAAATGGCTCATTTAAACTGTCTGAGGTGGTTGTTTTTCATACCTCAATCAAGCCTAGAGTATTAGTGTGAAACCTTTAAAGAATCAATGATCAAACCCAGATTAAGGAATCTGAAGATACAGTAGCAGGGAGTTCCATAGGTTTTGGGAGAGAGTTTAAAGAAGTGGAGGAAATTTTGCAATTGGGGCACCAACGTGCAGTCCGCCAAAGTCTTTCAGACACCTCTGCAAGCTTCTTACAGTGCATAAGACCCAAAATCAGGAATTACTACTTCAGAGGCTTCAGTTCTACTTTGAATAAAGTTTGGAAAGACATCAACTTAAGGCCCAAATAATATCTCCCATTTTAAACTAATGTTTCAACCTGTTGAAACAATTGGCAGCAAGGAAAATGTATCTGTGCCCCCTGAGTGTGTTAGAGTTTACAGCCTCACATGCTGCCTTCTAGCTTCTTTAACAGAGAGGGGCGTTTATAGGCTAGGAGTAAGTCAGTCTATCACTATTTTTCTTCAGAAAAAGTCTGTTAATGTCCATTGATGATGGTTGGTGGAAAAATGACTGCAACACATTTACTGAAATAAAGTTGTTAAAAGCAATCATGTTGTTAGTTTGCTGTTCACACTTGTATGTAAGTGGACTATTGTTATTCTTTATAAAATTAATGTCTCAGAATGTCATTGAGGTTATACTACCAGTTAATGAGAGGGGTGGATTATCTGGGAAATAGGAGCTATTTTTTTTTGTATAGGAGTCCCTGCACTTCACATATGAGAAAAGGTAGCCACAGATTTTCAAAATTCTGCAACAGGATACTCTGTGGCTATGCCACTCCAGTTTAAAGCATTCAAAAAGTGAAGTCAAGTGACATGCTGCCACTGTCACAGTAACCAGTAAAATCATTTCCACAATAATTTGAGTCAGCTGAAGTACCCAGATTTATATATTTTAATTATTTTAGAATATTTTTACCCCGCCTTTCTCCTTGGAAAAAGGACCCAAGGCAGCTTACAGAATGAAAGATAATATACAGTCCAGTACAATTAAGACATGTTCAAGTACTGAGAACAGGTAATTTAGGGACATCTTACAGCATTAACAGACAACATCTTGATACAAAAGAGTAAGAGCAGTTAAAGGAGAGTAAAGTTCCATGTAAAGTTATGATTGATGGAAACTAACATTGAAAACATAGTGTCAATGTAAACCCATAAGGTTATAAGTAGTTATAAACACAAAGTCTATGTGATCCTGTAGATTCAAATAAAAAGACACATAATAGGTAGACCATCATTCAGGGAAAGCTTGCCTGAATAGAAAGGTCTTTGCCTGGACAGGAGCACATTTGCACAATTAAGGCTAATACACAAGTTACACCCCTTTCTTGAGAAACCAGCTCTGGCCATGGTGACACGTGCCCTAGTGACGTCTCGGCTAGACTACTGCAATGTGCTCTTTCTGGGATTACCAATGAATAGTCTCAGGAAACTTCAATGGGTCCAAAATGCAGCAGCCAGACTGTTGAATGGGGCAGGCTACAGAGATCACATTACACCCCATTAAAATATCTCCATTGGCTGCCAATCAGCTATTGGGCACAATTCAAGGTGCTGACCTTGACCTACAAAGTACTGTATGATCTGGGTCCTAGCTACCTAAAGATCAAAACTCACAGTATGAAACGACTTGGGTGTTAAGGTCATCAGGAGAGGCCCTTCTCTCCATCTGACCACCCTCACAAGTACATCTCATGGGAACCCATGAAAGGACCTTCTCAGCTGCTGTACCCAGACTCTGGAACTCCCTCTCACTAGAGGCCAGGACTGCCTCAACTCTGTTGTCTTTCCGGAAACAGGCAAAGGCCTTTCTCGTCAGCTAAGCTTTCCCCGAATAATGGACTACCATCATGTGTCTTTTATATGAATCTATAGGTTCATATAAGACTTTGTGTTTATAACTACTTATAACCTTGTAGCTTTAATGTAATGTTGTCTATTAATGCTGTGTAAGATGTTCCTCAATTCCTTCTTCTCCATACTTGAACATGTCTTAATTGTACTGGACTGTATATTATCCTTCATTACTGTAAGCCACCTTGGGTCCTTTTCCAAGGAGAATGGCAGGGTACAAATACTCTAAAATAAATAAATAAAATAAACAATACTCTTGGACAGTGATTATACCCGTGTCAGTACCAGAACACAGTATTAGGTAAGGGGGTTAAGTTTAAGGGGCAAAATATATTTCCAGAAGATACATTTTGTCCCACATACTAATGCACTTGAACCTATCTCTTGTTCCTCAGGGTACAAATTCTGGACTAGAATGTCCAGAAAGCTTCAGCCAAAATAGATACTGCCTGTGCTGGCTGGAATTTCTGTTCAACAAACAGCTTTTCCATGCTGTAAATTCACTTGTCACTCTTCATACTTACCCAGAAGGAAGGAAGGCATAAACAGGATCTGGAAGGCATGAGTCACAGGAAGCCACTTAAGGAACCTCTGTTACCTTTAGTGCAAAAGAACTGGCCTTATATCCTCAGCAGCAGCTTTTGTAGGCTTTTTCAGGATCAACACCAGAAAGAGGAGAAAGACTAATTGTATATGTCCTTCTTTGGATCCAAGTGTCAATTTTTTGCTACTACTCAAAGTTCAGCCAGCTGAGTTAACCTCAGGTGAACTTTGAACAAAGTTCAATGGCATATTCCTGCAATGAGCCTTCTTTCATTCCTTAGGACAGTGTTTTTCAACCACTGTTCCGTGGCACACTAGTGTGCCGCGAGATGTTGCCTGGTGTGCCGTTGGAAAATTTGAAAAACACTGATTTAAATGATAAATTAATATCATTTAAAAATACTGTATACCGTATATCTAATGCTGCATCTGCGCTGCTGTCCTTCCCCCTTGCGTCGATGTGTTAAGTGCACCCCCCCAACACTCTCCGGAGGGAGAAGGAGGGGGGCATGGAGAGCTTGCTTCCCCATTGTAGGGCGAGGCAGCTATTCTGGTCTTTACGGTAGGGGTTTCTCCCGCCGCCGCCCGCCAGCCCGCCCGCCTGCCTGCCCGCCCAGGGCTCCTCCTTCCTTCCCTCCCTCGCCCTCGCCTTCCTCTCGGCCACCGCGGGGCGAGGGGTGGCGCGAGGCGCTGCCAGCTTCCCCTCCCTGGCACGCACACGGTGCCCCCAGCGGGGCGTCGAGGAAGCTGCTTGCAGAATGTCCAGGGTGGCGCGGCGTCTGCAAGCCCGCCAGCTGGAGGAGGGCGATGGGGGGGTTAGGAGGGGGGCAAGGCGGTGGCGGTGGCGTGGGCTTGTCCTCCTGCTTGAACCTATCTCTTGTTCCTCAGGGCTGCTGAAGCTGCTGCTGCTGCAAAGTGGTGGCCCTGGCGCTCTGCCTGGCGCTGCTGCTCCTGCTCTACCTCTTCGTGGGGCAACTCCGACAAAGGCAGGATGAGCCGCCTTGGCGAGTGGCCAAAGGAAGCCCCCGGGCGACTCTGGCCGCCACCTCCCGGCGGGACACTCCAGACCGGCGGCTCTCTGAGCCCCATTTCCGACCCGTCCCGGGCACGGCGGAGCCCGAGGCGGAGGAAGCGGCCGCCTCCGTTTCCAAGAGGCAGAAGCTTCAGCAGCAGCAGCAGCAGCAGCCGCCGCCACGTCTCCAGCAAAAAGCGGGCAGGCGGAGCGCCGCCCGAGGGAAAAGCATATATTATAACGAGAGGTAAAGTCCAACCACGCCCACCCCACCCCCTCACCCCTTTCCATCCCCCTCGCCCCTCTGTCCCTCGCCGTCGCCCTTGGGCAGGAGGATTTGGCCCCGAGCAGGCTGTCTCTCGCATCCTGCTCCCTCCACCTGCTTTACTCCCGAGGAAATCCCAAAGGGAATCGGCTCAGCCGCCATCGGCTCACCGTCTTCTAAAGGTGGCGGGTGATGCATGATGCCCTTAAGTTCCAGCTCTGGATTTGCAGGGAAGGAGGGGGGGCAGAATCCTACAAAATCCCACCCAGTCCTTGATCATCAGTGTGGCCCTCAAGGAGGCCAGACAAGCCAGCACGAGCAACCGAGCAAACTTCCTACAGAGCTGCGGCACCAGCCACTGTCCCTTTCTGGTTTTGGGAAGCTGGTGTGAGACCGAAGTATATAAAGCTGCTTTCTTCTAGTGTGAATATTGCCCTGAGATATTCGAATGGGTTTTCAGATGTGCCTTTTTATTAATTGGGGGGGGGGGGATAGTTCTAGAAATTGTTGATTGAATTTTACTGTATTTTTGCATTTATGGTGCCAACACTAATGGGTGGTGGTGGTGTAGATTTATTTGATTCCTATTCAAGAGAGAATTACTATATATAGTCAATATAGGCACAGACAAAGTTTTTTGCATACACACTAATGGTGGTGTGCCTCGTGATTTTTTTCATGAAACAAGTGTGCCTTTCCCCAAAAAAGGTTGAAAAACACTGCCTTAGGACAATTTCCTCAGAGATTAGAGTCATCATAACCAACCTTGACAATTAAGCCCATGTTTACCTCCTAATGATCAATCACAAACAAATTCCCCTGGAATTCAAGATGAGAGAAAGCATATATTATGACAAACAGATATTTCCACCACTACAGGAAACTCCACTTCTAAAGGCAAGGTACTCATATAATCTAGCTCGTCCTTCAGAATACAACAATAATATAACCAAACCTTTACATTTCCTTAACATAGCTACATATTTTCCTAAGACTTGTAAAAAGGTCAACTAAGTACTTACACACCTTTCCCTTCTTCACTACTTCTTTCCTGCCTGTCCCATGCTTTTGCTACTTGCTGGGTCATACCAAAACTGTATTCGTAAATTGGAATGTCTTTGTAAGAAACCTGTGCTGGAATGCGCCAGAAAAACTGGCACATCTATTATACCTAATAAACATGAGATGAATATGTGAAACAGAATGAAAAACACTCACACCTACACTAAATCTAATGATGGAGACCTAATGCCTTTGCTATAGAATTGTCAAGAGAAATTTTTAGTCAGTAAGTGAAGATGCCCTGGGGCAAAATTCTTTTTCCTTCTGAAGTATGAGAGGGCACCGTAAATAAAGTAAAAGCAAAAAATGCAATGGAAGCCTTACCTTTTGTACAAAGGGATTAGAAAAACCTTCGCCAGATCGCCCAGATCCGCCCGTGCCTGGATGGTGACTCTCTGAGAACAGTGGTCCAGGCGCTGGTGATCTCGATGTTGGACTACTGTAACGCCCTCTACATGGGGTTGCCCTTGACTCTTCTCCGGCGTCTGCAGCGGGTGCAGAATGCGGCGGCCAGGCTGGTGGCGGGTGTGCGTCGGTATGACCACATCTCCCCAGTCCTGGCCCGCTTGCACTGGCTGCCCGTTGCGGCCCGGATTAGATTCAAGGTCTTGGTTTTAGTTTATAAAACCCTCCATGGCTTGGGACCGGACTACCTGGCAGAGCGTATCGCTCAGCGATCCACCTCGGCCCGACCTGTTCGGCAGGCGCGAGCGCACTCGCTCCGGGTTGCCACCCCACGAGAAGCCCGGAAGTCGGTCACCCGGAACCGAGCTTTCTCGGTGGCAGCCCCTTCCCTGTGGAATTCCATCCCTAGCGAGGTGCGCTCTACAGAGTCCCTGCTGGCCTTTTGAAAAGCTGTAAAAACTTATTTATTTCGAGAGGCCTTTGGCGAGCCCTGATTTTTTTTTTTTTGGTCCCGCCATCTTTAACTTCCAAGCGACCATGTTTGTGTGTATCGTAGGGCTATGTTGTTAGTTAGTCGCTTGGCATGATAACTATTTTACTGCTGGTCTTCGGACGCACCGGGTTTTAACTGTTTTAATCTTTCTTTTTCTTTGTTGTCTATTACATAATTATTGTTTTGTGTTTATTGGCGCTTGTTCGCCTTGTGTGAGCCGCTTAGAGTTCCGCATGGAAGATAAGCGGGGTACAAATACAATAATAAATAAATAAAATAAATAATAAACTATTAAGTTATGAAAAGATCTTGCCTGCACATATTTAATTTGTTATGTAACCTATGAAAAGGCTCTTGTTGTCAGGGAGACAGACTTAGGATAAACGGTCGTATGCACAACGCTTATAAGAAAAGGGAAATCTATCAGTGTTTTACATGTACCACATTTCAAAAATGCATATACAAACTGCAAACACCAAGCCATTCAATACTACCCAAAGCAGTACAATCAAGGGGTCTGAGGAAACAGCAAGAATAAAAATTAAATTCTCCTACTAAAATGTTCTTAACTCTTAATCCATAGACCGGCATAGGGCTTGCAGCACTGATCAGCAAGATTTTGGAATCAAATAAACTTAAGTTCTAGAATCAAATTCAAAAAGGAAGATCTGGAAGGTGTCTGATTAGAAATATCAATCAGACAATATTGACATGGCTCCTTCCCTTTCTGCTATCACCGAAACACAAACCTTAGCATTCACACATATTCGGATATGTTGGGAAGCTATGTCATATTTTTCTCACGTAAATACCTGAAGGACAAAAAATCCTGGATTACAAACTCTGTATTAAGCAGTGTCCTGGCACTACCACTGGCCCTACAGACCAAGTTGAGGGATATCCTCACATTTGACAGCAAGATAACCTTATGTTGTGACCACATGAGGCATTGTTTATGCTTCTGTGACACTGTTCAGAACATGGCGATAAAAATACCTAAGCCATATGTGTAACACATTCTGCACATCATTCCCATAACAAGTCCTCTTTAGACACTCATGGCAGGAGACTTGTGGTGCAGTGGTTAAACTGCTTTACTCTTGACAAAACTCTACTCACAAGCTGGATTCAGGCTGAATGAAACTCTAATTCTAACAATAACCAACACTGCAAATATGACTGAGAAGCCCCAAACCACCATGCATACAGTGTACCACTTAAGTGATTAAGAAATTAATTGGGGGGGGAGGGAACCCTACTACATTTTAAGTCCATAAAATTATACATAAAAATTAATAGATAGATAGATAGATAGATAGATAGATAGATAGATAGATAGATAGATAGATAGATATAGTACAATTACAGCCTTTTAAAAAAGATGGTTCTGCTGCTTGGCCCTTTAATCAGCATATCTCTGTTTTACTAGTAAGAAAGTGGTATTTCACACTTGCCAAAGAACTAAGAGTAAAAATGGGAATTAAACAATAAATACAGATTATGACCATGTCAGATACAGTTCTGCTCATTTTGAAATATCTATATTTTTACACATTTTTCTGGGTCGGGAGGGGAGATGAGGTGTTCCTCTTTATACATTAGCAAGTGAGGGGAGTCATGTGCTTCCTTCCAATGAGGCAAAGAATATAAAATGGAGTATTATTCCAACCAGTGTAATATTTAAAGTCTCTTTTGAATTGGCAATGTTGCATGCATTTATTTAATCACAGCTGCTTGAAGCAATGTTTCTGATGCACTTTCTCTCAATTTTTGCTTTAAATACAGGAATCTAAAATATTATACCAAGTTTGTACTTATACCAAGTACAAACTTGTACTTCAGACATCATACTCATTAATTAAATAGAAATGTTTTTGATGAGAAAGGAGACTTGTCTTTGAAATATTTACACAGTGTATTTCTTTGCAAATTACGTTAAGTGAAAGAGGACATGAAGATGGTGTCATACCTGCTGTACAATTGTTGTTAATTCAAGACAGAGTTGTATGACATTATTTCGTGTTACAGAATAATCTGTCACAGCAGCAAAAGGTGACCTGGAAAAAGGAACATATTTTATAGAGAGACCAGTATTTTATTATAGTGATTGAACTTGAAATGCATAACTAACAGTCTTTTTTAAAAATAGACATGACACTTACAAATACACAGATACGGTAAACAATGATAATACAAGACTCTATGTGGTCCCTACTAAACCTTATTTAACCACTCTGTAATATTTCAAAAGGTCCTGATAATATTAATACCACTTGATGATCCTTAACCCCTGAACCAATACTGCTTGCTTTCTCATCCTTAAGAACGGACCATAAAAAAATCAGTTACCTGCCATATCTGTATGTTTCGCACAATGGCTTATTTAGCAGTTCATGGTGGGTTTTAAATCTGGACAAAAATGACCTTCTACCATATGAAGATGTAATTTTGAGGATTACACACTATCCAATACTTTGGTAACGCTACCCAAACTGGATCTTATTAACTCTGTAATTTTTGTATTACCCAAACATAATCTTCAGATTTACTTGTATACAAATTACAATGTAACTCTTAACTTGTTCTTCTTCTTTAGTATTGAAGCACTAATTAAATTATCTTTTCTAATTTAGAACACATAAAATTAAACAGATTGCATTTCTATTGTACAATATGTTTTCATCCTAGATGACTCTGTAATAAAAGACATCATAACAACCCTATGTAATTTCTCACAACAGATGTTAACAGAGAGGCATGTTTTTTTAAGGAATGGAAAATGTCTTGCTACAAAGTAATGCCAAAAAAGGACAATTCATACAAAATATTCTATTCCTACAGATAGATCAATACATCAAGCCAGAAATTAGCAGCAATATTCATAGAACCTCAACATGAATTCAGTAAAGATGTACATTAGCATGTAGTTACTGTACTCTTTTAAATTTTATGTCCTGTCTGTGTTCATTTATTTACCGTATATGTATGTATATTCTTAACAACCCCTGAAGAAGGTAAAACAGACATTTTTCTGGATATGTCATTCATGTTTTCATCCTGCCACAAACAGATCAGAATCTTATTTGAAAGTTACTGGTTACATAAGAAATAATCCACATCTTGGTTGCAAACTGCTGCTGATTGAAGAGGTGTTTCCTTCACCATCCTGCATGTGGGTCAGATCATGTGATCATAAGAAAATCTAGAAATGCAACAACTATATCACAAATAATGCCAATTTGGCATAAAGATTTATTGATTTCCCTCACAGATACTTCAAGACACACAATAAATACTGTAACCATATGCTATCGAGTCAATCCTGACTTATGTGACCCATTTTCAGAGTTCTCCTGGAAGACATTCCTTAAAAGTGGATCACCATTCCCTTCTTCTGGGTTCCGCCTGGGACTCTGCAGTTTGCCCAAGGCTGGTTCTACTCCTAGGTAGCATAGTAGAGATAATCAAATTCCCAAACTCTGGCTCCACAACCAGATATCTAATTCACTAAGGCATTCAGACAGTGTAAACACACATAACTTCATTAAATCAGTTAGCCATGGAATGACAGACCTGCATCTGTAAATCTACCTTACATTTTTAGAAGATTAGGTGAACTAGTATGCATGGCTGAGTTCCAAATCCAACCCAGTATGGCAGTCATATCAAAGTTGTAGCTGTTTTATACAGCATACCAACCAATCATTTATATCAGGTTGGGGAGCCAATGCAATCCAAATGCTGAATGTTGACTTGCATCCATCAGGATAGCCCATTGTTGGACATGCTGGGAGTCTTCATTCAGCAGTTATTGAAAGGCACAATACTGCATTATCAAGGGGCATAACAGATATCTTTTATATGGCTGTATACTGATCCCAAAAGAAATTCTATGCCCAAATGTACTCTATGTTAGAAAGAGTAGATTTTTTAACCTCTACATGTATACGTTGAAAAATTATTTTTACCTCTTTCGATTTTAGTAAGATCAAGAAAGCCCCAAATTTGTTAATTAAAAAATAGCATTGCTATAATTTTTGCTTTGAAGGTACGTCACTTTTCTTTATTCGTAAAATCTATGATCCTGTAGTCTGGAAATTCACATTAAGATAGCAATCAGACTCATGGCACAGTGGTTAAATAGCTGCACTGCAGCTAAAACTGTGCTTATGACCTAGGGTTCAATCCCAGGTAACAGGCTCATGGTTGACTCAGCCTTCCATCCTTCCGATATTGGTAAAATGAGTACCCAGCTTGCTGGGGGGGATGTGTAGCCTGCATACTGTAATTAAAACTGTTAACCGCCCAGAGACTACTTGAAGTGGTATGGGGCAGTATATAAGAACACTGCTTTATGTGCACTACCTCTTTTGAATGCAGAACAATGCACATCACTTTGGATTGTGCATTACTGTGATGAATAAATCATGTTCTAAGTGGCAAGAACTAAATTGTCATAGCAGGCTTACCTGATTTGCTAAAAGTAAGACCATACAATTGGCACAGAGTAATATGCTTACAGATTTATTTAAGAATTTGGACATATTCCACCTTTCTATGCAAGGCTACAAGAATAAAAGGTAAAAGAAGGGGCTTAAAACACATTCATATGGAAATGTGAAGGTGAAAAACTTTATAAGCTGGGACATGATAATTTGAAACTGTTCAGACATTTAAACCAATGTCATTAAGAACAAACATCTTAGATCTGTGCTTGTATTCAAGATTTATTTATTTATCGTATTCTATTCTTAATTATCGTTTTATTTGTATACCACTTGTTTTATTTTATCCTACAGCTGAAATCTATTTGTAGAGTAAAGGTGTACATAAGTCTGTAAAAGCAGCAAAAACCTTTCCATCTCTTCCTGTCCATCAATTTCATTAGACATATCCTTCAGACTGCTGAGTTTCCTGTGGTCCGGTTTATTGCCTTTCTTAAACCTTAGTATTATGATAAGATTCCTCGCTCTTTAGATATACCCATTGTTGATTATACTGTATATGTGAATAAGCCTGGAAAAAGTGAGGCTCACAATTCTACAATATTGTTAGATAATTTAATTGTTTGGGGTAAAAAACAATCCTCTCCTGGCAACTTATGATTCTTCTGTATCTTTATGAGAATTATGACCTCACATGGAGATAATACAATGAGTGTGTGTCCAGTTCTGACTTATGGCAACCTTTTTCTAGGTAGAGAGCACTCAGAAGTGGTTTATCATTCTCTTCTTCTGGGGACACCCTGGAACTGTACAGTGTGCCCATGGGCACACAGGCTGTCTCTTCTGGGATGCACAGTGGGTGAGTTAAAGCCCTTACCTCAGGTACCATAGCCAGCTACCTAACTCACAGAGCTATCCATCCAGCATAAATAATAAATTTATATTAACAGGCCCATAATCTTGCTGCACACTCTTGCAAAAAGTCTTCCTGCTTCTGCCGTTCAAATATTTTATCTCTAAATTTGTCATCACTCCACTAATCGCTATTCTGTCCTACTCAGACTTATCACCACCATTCAAGGTAACGCTAAACATTTTGAACTCTCACAGTTGTCTATATTTCCAAGTACATCCGTTGTATGTTCTTAGTGCATGCACTCTTACACAGGAAAAGAAAGAAGAGAAAGGATTTCTCTGCAGACCCTAGCGTATATCTTGCTTTGCTTCATTTTAATTCTGTCTATTCATTTCAGCCTTTCAGCTACCGGGATCTCTTTTCTTTTAGCCCAGAATGGCACTGCTGAAGACACACAAAAGAGTTCATGCAGAGTGAAATTCTTAACATGGCTATTTATAGCTCTTTCATACACTGATGCATACTGCAAAAAGGCCTAAATTTAGTGTGTGCAAGACTTTTCACCGGAAGGTGGTTTTCTTCGAGAAGCTCCTTATCCTGTTCAGGGCAGAACTCACATTCAGAATGGGAAGACTTCGGTTACAAGGCTGCCTTTTCACCCCTCAAATTCTTTTCATATGGAAATGTAAAGCATTTCTAAAAATAGTCTTGCTTTTCCTCACTTGGATGCCATACGAAAACCCCAGAATGCTGGGGGGGGGGGCAATCTCAGAAGACATCTGTGACTTGATGGAAGGATGAGAAAGTCATGCTATCACCAAATAGAACATACCTATATAATATATTAACATCACTACCTCAACAGGAAGAGTGAAGTGGCCTAAAAGAAAAGAAATTAATATTCTTGTTCGCAAGTATTCTGTTCAGAGGTTTTAAAAAGTTTGTGAAGATTCTCAGTCATCCAGGTGCGTTTAACTGGGAGTTGAGTCATGGCTACTGGACTTCTTTTTTGAGAGATAGAAACGTTTCGCTGTTCATCCAAACAGCTTCACCGATGAAGCTGTTTGGATGAACAGTGAAACATTTCTATCTCTCAAAAAAGAAGTCCAGTAGCCATGACTCAACTCCCAGTTTTAAAAAGTTGCTTCCTGCCTGGAGAAAGTATGACTGTGAGGGATCTTTCTAAGCTGGGGTGACTGCCAATCTATCCAGCAGTAACCAAACATTCCTACCTTGGAATTCAAAGAGAGCCCTGCCTCTCTGTTGAGGGGTTTTTTCCCTCTCTGTTTAGTCTGTCTAGGTCTGTTGCTGAAAGCAGTCATGTTTATCAGTTTACTGTTTGATCTGTTGAACTGTAAGTAATAAAATCTCGTATTCTTTCTCCTACTAATGTCTTAGAGTGAGCTATTGAAACCGTAAGCACTTCCACTATGCTGTGCTGTTAGAGAAATTTACCCAGAAATCTAAGAAATCTTTATCTTTCTTAGGAAAGGGAGACAAAACAGACAACATAACGTAGTGTAAGAGAAATTAATCAGGTAAGATTTGTGTCTGTATTTATCAAATTTATATTGCAAAATAAGGTTAAATGGTATGTATTTGTGCTTAAAAATGGAAAGTTGCAAGCACTGGACACCCTAAAATGTATTCCAAGAGATTAATGCAAAACAGTGCATTTTCATGCTGACCTTTTTTCCCCATTTGAACAGATTTTTCACACAGATGGCAACACAGACCAAAACAAACATGCAGTCAGGCAAACAATGAAAACAGAAATTAATAGATGTCCTTACCCCTAATTACTGATTCCCAGATCCTGATTATTATGTAATCTTGTTTCTACAACTGTATTTGGGTTGGGTTTTTGCTATAATACTTCTATGGGATCTTAATTATTACTGGCTACATTTCGGTTTTTTAAAAGAAGAAGATAAAAAAAATGAAAAACAAAACACAACTTGCTGTCATCACTTTGCTTCTTTATAATTGGTGATGATGTCCAAAGAGTTTACTGCCCGTCATTAAGAAAACTGGTCAAAACAGCTGAATATGATGTAAACTTCTACACATCAGTACTTAAGAGTTTATGAAAGACTGTTCTAAAATATGGTGAAATGTATCTTGTCTGAATTTAGAAGCATTTTTTTCAGAGCAGAAGAGAACTACAATATTTCCAATGTAATTTATCTGTAGCCAGTGTCAGGCTCTAAAATGGTATTAAAATATTGTAGGTGAATTTTTAAAGCTGATTAATTTGACTTCCAGCTCAAGTTTTAACAAAATGTTCCAACAAATTCTACATGCAAATGTTTGAATGCTTATATATCCCATGCAGTTTTTCACCCAACTCATGATATGATTTACCTGTCAAGCCAAGCCAGAAGACTTTTTGCTGCACCAATCAGATCCACCACTGAGGTAAGGAAATCATTTGGTAATTTTCTGCTCGTCCTACCATCATAGTGGCCACTCCTCCTCCTCCCTGTTATAAAGTTCTGAAGGTTTTTGGCAGATGCGTTTAACTTGTGAGATAGCGTTTTTAGGTTTTCTGTTTCCAATCCATAATTCTACATTTAAAAGAAAACAAATTAAAAAGTTAGTTCTTTTTCTTTGTAGAACACACAGGAAACTTAAAGCATATTTTAAGACACAAACACTTGTGACAATTAGCACATGAATACAGTGGAACCTTAACTTACGTCATTAATCCGTTCCAGTGGTCTAGACTTAAGTCAAACATGACTTAAGTCAAACGAACGTTTCCCATAGAAAGTAATGGGAAAGCGGATTAATCCATTCCAGATGATGAAAAAGACCCCCGAAAACAGCAATTTAACACAAATTTGACCGGGATAGGAGATTCCTTCCGGGGATGTAAATGAAATGTCTCTTCAAAGAGAGGAGGAGGCAGTGGAATTATAGTCCACAAGTTATATGTCTCCACTTTTTAATGTTCATAGCAACAATGTCTAACATTTAAGTTTTACTGATTTTTAACCTGACGTTCCAAGTTCTGAACAACTCTATGCTTACCATAAGAGTCCCACAACTGTACAGCTCCCCAACTAAAATGCTTCCATTGTGGACCAGACTTTTGCAGTCAGATTTTTTAGAAGACTGAGCTGACTGTCTAACCAGCGAGGCCAGCCCCGAGCTCCCGGCCCTTCTTCTCCTCCGGCAGCAGCGGTGGCTTCGGTGAGGCCGAAGACCAGCTCCAGGTGCTCGGAGCTGGCCTCGCCGAAGCCACCGCTGCCGGAGGAGAAGAAGAAGGCAGGAGCAGTTTGGAGGCGGCAGCCACGATGCTGGGTTGTGGCTGCCGCCCGATTCCGGGGCCTTGCGCCGGGGCTCCGAGATGTAAGTCAAAGCCTGCGACTCAAGTCAAACAGGCCCCTTGCTGCAAGTCAAATATGCTGCAAGTCAAGCAGTATGTAAGTCAAGGTTCCACTGTACATATATTTGTTGCTCTGAAATACATACTTTATAATAGAGATGGGCATTTCATTTCGGAAGGGGACTAGTTCCGAAACGCAACACACCAGCAGAGCTGGCACTTGGAACCCAGTCCCACCTTCTGGAACAAAATCAACCACTGTCTTACCTAGCTGCAGTTCTTGATGGGTGAAAATCCAATCAGGAAGCAGCGTCCAATGCATCATCTTTCCCTCTCTCTGGAGCTGGCCAATCAGGAGCTGTGCAAGGACATGCATCATCCCGCCTCCCTGTATGATTTGTTTACATGCAGCCTTCTTCTCTCCATAGAGGACTCAACGTTGCTTATTGTCAATTAAAACCATAATAAATTTTGGAATCCTGGGTCAATAACCTAATCACCCCATGCTAGTTATGTGTCTCTAAGTGCCTTGAGGGATCATTTTATAAGGGATAAGACACAGTTAAACAATGAGTTTGTTAGGGGGGATCATTGATTTGTGCTTTGTGACTCATCAATGTTGAAGAATTACATATCACAATGAATCACCAGTTTTCCTATTCATGCCCATCTCTAATTGCAATTCTCCTTTGATCTTTATAACTGCTGTATATGTGGTATGGGTCCATGGTAGACATACTTTATTTCATATAAAATCCCAATTCCTCCCAACCATCCCCGAGATGTTTACCAGTGCACAGAGCAGGTCAACAGCTTCCAAGATAAGTTCTTGATGACCAATTCTTGTAACCCCTAGATCTTCCAGTTCTTGGTGAGTAATCCGTAGTAATTGGTCCCCACCAATTTTTTCTCTTTCAAAATTCTTGATATACTGCTGCAGGCAATCATCAAGACCTAAAAGAAAAAGAATAGTGTCGAAGAGGACGGAGTGTAATTTTTGCAACCCAGTTTACTTACTCCTGGGTAAACACCCACCAGGTAAAAAAAAAATTAAGAGATAGAAATTCCTTCTTTTTGAAAATACTAAAAGTTAGTGCTATTTGTGGAGACAAAAATCAACGAAAAACAAAACAAAACAAAAGACACAAAACATGTGGCACCTTAAAGACTAACTTTCATATTTTAATGTAACATTTCGTGGACAAGTCCACTTCTTCAGACATATAGCAGCAGAATGAGGTGTGTAATATAATATGTGATGAGATATTCATTTCATACCAGATGTTCATTGGTGGATAGGGGAAGGGGAAGAGGAGGGAGAGATGATTAGTTGTAGAAGTGGTGGGAGGATTTGGCCAGGGGGGTCTTAGATATGTTAAGCATTGTTAATAGCTCTGTGGAGGAGGGAGGGATGATTAGTTGTACAAATGTTTTGTTTTGTTTTTCTTTAATTTTTGCCTACAATTCTTGAAAGGACTAACACCTATTCTCCTGCATAGGACAAGTTTCCTCTTTCCCACAACTTCAAAAAACCCCACAGTCTCACTCACTCTATATCCCAGAGCACAGAAATAACTCCTTGCCTTCTGAAGATGCCAGGCACAGAGTCTGGTGAAAAGTCAGGAAGAAAAACTTCCAGAACACAGCCAAAGAGCCCACAAAACTCACAACAACTAAACAACAGATTCCTGTGCTTTTGAAACTAGAATTTTACATACAATGGTGCCTCTTAAGATGAATTTAATTCATCTTTAGAGGCACGATTTCCCATAGGAATGCACTGAAAACCAATAAATCAGTTCCAGTTTTCAGTGCATTCCAGTGGGAAGGCTCTCTAAAAACCCCTCAACCAAGGGACAGCAGCTGACAGACAGCTTGTTTTGACAGCTCAGAGCTATCAAAATCAGCTGGCTGGGTGGGTGGGTGGGTGGAGCAGCCTTCAGCTGCTGGTGATTAAGGGACTTTATCCCCAACCCAGCAGAGGGGGAAGTTTTCCCCTTCTTTTCTGGGTTGGGGCAGGGGAAAAGCTTCCCCCCTTTTGCTGGCTGCCCCAAACCAGGAGGGAGAGTGGGTGAGGTGTAGCTCACCCGCCCATCCCCTTCTTATATCAGGGCAGCCACCTGCCCTGTAAGATGAATTTTGCCTCAAGCCATCAGGTAGGCAAACCATCATCTTGTGAAAAATGCCTATCCCTGGAAATTTCATTCGTCTTATGAATAATTTGTCTTACAGGGCATTCATCTTGCAAGGTACCACTGTAATTTGTGATATGGGAAATATACACAGTATTTATAAGAGCCCCCATGTATAAGACATCTCCCACTGTTTGAACCCAGAATTAACAATCAAAATTTTAAACATAAAACAACACATTTTGCCTACACACTCTTCACCTCCAATGGGATATGTTCCAACTGATTTGTTCAGCATCAGCTGACATCTGTTACATAAGGCTTGTGATTGGAGGAGCCTGTTGGCAGAGCCAAACTTTTTGCAGTTTCTGTTATAATTAGAGGCGAATGATTGGAGGAAGTCTGTTCTGCAGAGACAAGGTATGGAAATTTTGTAACCACTTGGCTTATTCGGTGTATATGACAACCCTCAATTTTTAGGCTAACAATTTGGGGGGGGGACATAATCTTATACATGGAAAAATACAGTATATATCCATGCCTGTTGCAAATCTAGAATTACGACAACCTAAACATTTTCTATCAGTTGTGTTTTAAAGAGCAGTCCTATTGACATACATTGCTAGCCCCATAAACTACATGCCTATCCCTTATCCCTCTCATTCGTACTCTGCTTCTAGCAAGCCTCGATACAAATCCCAGTCTGCTTCTTACTAAAATATGATTATTAAGAAATGAGAGAACCTCCCAGAAAATGATCTTCCCAGAGAGAATCAGATTGGGCAATCTGGTCAAATTGAAAAGATCCTCTACAATTATATAGTTCAGCTACATATACAGACTCACCAAGATATGTATATAAACAAATTGAAACAATATGAAAGACAAAAGAAAAGATGGAAAACAAGGTCGGCAGTGAGAGAGAAGGTGTTACCTGAGCCACTTTTTTTGTATTCCACCACAAATAGAGGTTACCAGACAAACACTCTGAAGAATGTTTTTGTTTTATTTTATTTAAACTTGTTTGCTTTGAACAGTTCCAAAAATATGTTCACAAATACTTCATACATTTTCCTTGCCTCTTGCTGAGTAAATGTAAGCCATTTCTTTATGTCTAAGTCCCAAAGATTCTTGTCCTATGTTGCATTCTAAGACTTGCAGATCTGTAAAATAATACACTACCATGTTTGTTCAGAGAATCTAAAGCCTGTGCCAAGAACCCGTTTTACAACTAAACATGGTAATAATAAATTATAAGCAGAGAAATCTGGTACTTTATCAAGTACAAGATGGACCCTAATCCTTATATTTTGGTCTTTTCTGGCATGAAATAATAAACTACTTTTTATTTATTTGCTTGTTTGTTTTAAAAATTCATTTATATTCCATTCTACTCTCCAAAGAGATCCAGAACAGAACTAATCACAAAAGCAGTACATACACAGCTGATACAATAACAGAATATTTAACATAATGATTAAAATGCAATAAAAACCAGCAATATCCTAGAAATGTTTATCTCATATATGCTGCTGTATGGAAATATTTGCCACATGAGTGGTAGAGTCACAATTCTCTAGCATCCAAAAACCTACAGAAACAACTCTGCTTTCATTTTCCCCCTTTCATTTACCACAGGGACTCAGTAAGAGAATTTCAGAATGTGGGGGCAGTGACACAGAAATAGCTTTTTTTTTCTGATACATTCAAGCCAGATCACTTTGATCGTCTGCACCTTTAAAAGGGCAATTATGGATTACCTCAATTGATGCAGAGGCTCATGGGGTAGAGGCAGTACAATAGATAACTGAGTGCCAAGCTCTGTAGAGCGCTCCCAAGACAATAACCCAACCTTAAATTGAACCTGAAAGCCAAATTAGCTGGTACAAAATATGTATCATATGATAAAGACAGGAAGTGCCTGTTAAAAGAGTTTAGCTGCTGGGTGTTGTACCAGTTGTAGCTTTTTGAGCTTTCTTCAAGAGTAGCCCCATTTACAGTTTTGAAATATATTCAAAAGGAAATAATTGAATAGGAAAGGAGAAGGATGTTCCATACAAAGAAGACAGCAAAATTGGATAAGTGGGACTTACACTTGTTTGATGTCCAGCTCTACCAAGAAGAAACAGCCCTACAAATCCATAACATTCAGATTCCAGGAGGTGGAGGAATTGACAAGTGAATTATTTCGATATTTATTAATTAAAAATTACAACAAAAACACAAATGAATACAAATAAATTTAAAAAAAAATCATAACAAATTAAAAACATAAATCCAATTAGGCAGTACAATTAAACAAGTGTGTCCTTCACACACACACAGAGGACACTACCTTAGATATATTTTTCACTAACAGGACAGAACAAATAATTAACCACCAAGATAAAAATAATGTGAACCTTGGGTGGTAGTGACCCAAGGTTCTTGGCATTCATTATACTGAAAAAATGGAATGCTGAAGTTAATATGAGGCACAGTCTGGACTTTTCGAAAGCTGTTTTCAGGGAAATAGCTAATGAGATCCCAAGATCAGAAATGCACCCCATCCATCAAAAAAAGTTCACAAAGAATGGGGATTCCATAAATGTAAAAATACTAAATACACATTCACAAATTTCTACATGAAAGACATGTAGAAATAATTAGGCCAGGATGGCTGCATCTGAAAGATTTCAGATCAGCTGAAATTTAAATAAGGCATGTATATAAAATGGAAAGAGAGGAAAATCAGTTATGAAGGGTACAAATGAGTAACCAACATCTGTAGGGAGGAGGTCAGCTCCCAATGAGCTCAGACTATCAAGAAAGATTGAAAATAACAAAAAGTAGCTTTCAGCTGGGCTTAAAGCAAGATGAAAAACAAGGAAGCAGTAGGTCCATTATGGAGAGAGCATGCAGAAATGCTAAGAAGTGTCAGGGGAAGTGCTGAACACTATGCATCTGTCCTCTTCCAAAGTGAAAACCGAGCTCAACACAGCACAAATAAAGAAAGCAGTGAGAGGTTGCACACTAAGATACCAGTACAGGAACATCTAGCTACACTCATGGCAGTGGAAGCAGCCAAGAAATCATTCTTCTCTACCACCATTGCTTCAGCACAGAATCACCCAGCAGAGGAGTTAAGAGTCTGCTACATGCTGACCCACAGGTGGCTAACAAAGAACACTCTGTAACTCACTGCAAAGAATTTGCACAACACTTTTCAGCCAAAATTGTACAGATCCGGGCTGACTTGGATGCTGATACTGATCCAAAGCCTATATATAAAACTGCCCCACACCTGCCCTGTATTAATGGATGAGTAGGATCAGCTCCTACAGCCTGAGGATGTGTTCAGGACCCTTGGGGAGATGAGGGCCACCACCTGTCTGTTTGACACTTCCCCTTCCTAGTTCATAAAAGCTGCCAGAGAGGATATGGCAGACTTGTTAGGAAGGGTAGTGAATGCCTTGATCCCAGCATGATCCCAGCATGCTTGAAGGAGGCAACAGAAAACCACTGCTTTAAAAAGCCCTCTTTAAATCCAACAATACTGAACAGTGGTTGTGGCCTCGCATCTTCAGAGGTTTCTGGATGAGATAAACTTCCTGGATCTAGCTCAATCTGCCTTCAGGCCTGGTTGTGGGACTGAGACAATAATGGCTACCTTAGTAGATTACCTATGCAGAGAAATGGATAGGGGGTTTGTGTCCCTTTTGGTTTTACTGGATCTCTCAACTACTTTTGACAACATTGACCACAGCATCCTCCTGAGTCATCTCTCTGAAATGGGACTTGGGGGCACTGTCTTACAGTGGTTCCAGTCCTTCCTGCAAAAGAGAATGCAGAAAGTGGTTTTAGGGGACTCATGTTCAACACCATGACTGCTGTGGGATCCGATCCTTCGGGGTCCTGTTCATATTTAATATTTATATGAAAAAATGGGGGAAATTATCCAGAGTTTTGGGGTTAAGTGCCACCAGTATGCCGATGACACCCAGCTCTACCTCTCACCACTTCCAGATTCTAAGGGAGCTACTATCTCAATTTTACATGAGTGCTTAGCTGCAGTAATGAACTGGATGAGGATGAACAAAATGAAATTAAACCCAGACAAGACAGAGGTACTTCTGATCAGTCGAAAGGGAGAACAAGGGATATGGATGCCACCTATACTGGATGGGATTACCCCTCCCAACTGAAAAAAGATGTGTGCCGTTTAGGGGTGCTCCTGGACTCATCGTTGAGCCGAGATGCCCAGGTCATAGCGGTGGCAAGGAGCGCATCTGCACAATTAAAACTAGTACGCCAGCTACGCCCATTTCTTGAGACACCTGCTCAGGCCATTGTGACACTTGCCCTAGTCACATCCCAGCTAGACTACTGTAATGTGCTCTATGTAAACCTACCAATGAAAAGTCTCAGGAAACTTCAACGAGTACAAAATGCAGCAGCCAGATTGCTGACTGGGTCAGGTTACAGAAATCACATTACACCCATACTAAAGCAGCTCCACTGGCTACCAATCAGCTATTGGGCACAATTCAAAGTGCTGACCTTAACCTACAAAGTACAAAATGGCCTGGGTCCAAGCTACCTCAAAGATCGAATCTCACATTATGAACCGGCTCGGGTGATTAGGTCATCTAGAGAGGCCTTTCTTTCCATTCCACCACCTTCACAGGTGTGCCTCATAAGAACACATGAAAGGGCCTTCTCTGTTGCCGCTCCAAGACTTTGGAACTCCCTTCCGCTGGAGGCCAGGACTGCCCCATCTCTGCTGTCTTTCTGGAAGCAGGCAAAGACCTTCCTCTTCAGGCAAGCTTTCCCTGAATGACAGACTACCTATTACGTGACTTTTAGATGGATCACCATGCATGACACCCCTCATAATGGAATTTATTTTATTTTCACATGCTGTTTGTAGCTTTAATGTTACCTTTGAATGTTTTAAGATGCCTCCTCTAATTTCTTGTTCCTAACTTTACATCTTAAATGTCTGGGCTGTATAGTGTCCCTCATTATTATAAGCCATCTTGGCCCTTTTCCAAGGAAAAAGGTGGGGTAAAAATATTCAAAATAAATAAAACAAAAATAAATATTGTAAATGTATTCATTTGTAGGGCCAGTCAAAACACATCCAAGGGTACTAGGGTGCAGATGTAATCTCAAAACCTCTGGCTATAATATTTAGGAAGTGATGTCCCCAAATACAGGAGACAGGCAGATACTGCATTCTCTCTAACTTCAAAATAAAGGGAAGGATGTAGGCAATAATCAGTAACTCCAGGAATGTTTCTAGAACACATCATTAAACAGTCTATGAGCACTTAAAAGCAATGATGTGATCAGAGGGCTGTTATAGATGCAGTATGTCCTGATTTCACCAAGACTTTCAAAAGGGCATCACATGATACTCACATAAAAGGTGACAAATGTGTGCTGGATGGTGCTGTCACCTTGATCATGTTAGAGAACTAGCATTTAATGCAATTCAAACAAATGACCTTACAACACTTAGCACAGGAAAGGATTGTAACAGCTGCACTTAAATCTTTTGTTACTACAGTTGCAACTCTGTAACTGTGCTGTACATTGTTACAACATGAATAAAACAAACAAAAAAAAGCATAGAAACATACATCTACAGAATTGAAAATCCCAGGACATTTTTTTTATTCTACACACATAGTCTACAGCTGAACTTTACTGTTGTGGTACTGGTTTGAAGAAAAGCAGTCAATTTCACTAGTGGTCACTAGTACTTTATGTTAGAATTAAGGATGGGCAGGAAACGAAAGTTCCACGCAATCGTGCTGCTTACCCAACCATTTTCTGAGGGCTCCTGCCGAGCTGTCAATGGCTGGACCCCTTTAGATCTGGCCCAGTCAGTACAAGGGGACCCTCTAGGTACGAGGTGCCAGGAGTACCTCTACTTACGAGTTTAATCTGTTCCAAATGCATGCTCTTCAGTCGAAAAACTTTTAAGTAGAGCAGCCCTATCTAAAAAAATCAAAATCAATCAATCAATCAATCAATCAAAAAAAAGGAAAAAAAGAAATTTGTAAGTAGAGCAGACCGCATCTAAAACTTGTAAGGCAGCAGTTAAAACGCCAATGGTTTTTTGCTCTTAAGTTGAGCCACTTGTAAGTAGAGGTACCACTGTACTTGAAACAGTGGGTCTCAATTCAGTGATTTGCATCAGACAGAACTGGAAAATGAAATTTAATGCTAAACGTTATATTAATTTAATATTAGTGTTGGATTTTTCCCCTCATTAAAAAAGGAAAATTCTTTCATTAAAAATGTAATGTGTGCAATGATCCTCCTTTATCAAATATGGAATCCATGTCATAGGGTTGTTTTGAGGGTACAATAAATTTTATCATGAAGAAGGATGCTGCAAACATGGGAAAATATGCTGCAAATATTCCTTCAACCCTCTGAATTTCTTCACCCAGGACAAGGCCTACAGTATCTCAGGCAGGAGTGCTGATTAACTTTGTTTCTTCATCCAATAACTATGTATTTATTATTTTTTAATATATTTTAATATCATCCAATAACAACAGTTCTCTAGGCACTACAGTCTTCCTGTGTGCGTTTATCACGGGGATTAGTTTTTCTAACCACCCACGATAAAGGAAAATCCACAATATGCGGCCAGGACAAGGGATGGCGTGTTGGGCCTCTGGAGCTCACCCCAGGCCTGATACTGCCCAAAATGGGCCTCTGGTAGGCTTCCAGTGAACAGGAAGTGACTTCTGAAAAACCGGAAGTGACTACTGGTGGACTGGAAGTGGCCTCCACAGCCCAACACTGACCTGCTAAGGCCTCCAGAGTTTGCCTGGCGCTGCCTGGTTGTGGCTTCCAAAGCTCACTGTAGGCCTGGCACCGTGTCTCAGTGGCCTCTGTGGCATGCCCCGGGCCTGAGGCTGACCTGCTGTGGCCTCCAGAGGTCACCCTGGGCCTGGAGATGCTTGGAACGGGCCTACAGCAGGCTTCCCTGGCCTCTGCACAGACCAGAAGTGACTTCTGGAAAATCAGAAGTGACTTCCAGAAGACCAGAAGTGGCCTCCAGAGCCCTGCGCTGACCTGCTGCAGTCTCCAGAGCTTGCCACATGCCCAGTGCTGCTTGGCTGTGGCCTCCAGAGCTCCCCCCCCCAGGCCTGGCACCACCCATCAGCTGCTTCTGCAGTGTGCCCCAAATCTGGCACTGACCTGCTGCAGCCTCCAGAGTTTGCCCCAGACCTGGCACTGCCTGGCCACTGCTCTGTCACCCGCCTGCACCTGGCTGAAAGAAAGCGACTGGTAAAAATCTGTGATATACCAGGATCACAATATTTGAACCGCAATGTGGCAGGGGACTACTGTATTCTAATCTAATACAATAAAAGCATAAACTGCAAGGTACCATTAAAACAATGTCAATGTAACAACAGAAGACCAAACTAGCATCAGCACAAAAACAGCACAGCAGAAGTATAATCTAACCACAGAAGGAGAGAACCAATATTTTCTATAGTACTGGGACACTGTCCCTGGGGAACTGAGGGACTGCAGGGCAGGGACATTTGCCATGCCAAGACTTACAAGGTAATAACATTGTTCAACTAAATCATTTATTTATAAGCATACTTTTTAATAAAAAGCTCCAACCTAATTGCTAAAGGGCCAGCATAGAAGAGATTTCTATCCTGCCTTTCTCCCCAAAAGGACCCAAAGCAGTTTATATTATCTAAAAGTCTTTAAAACTAAAAGCACTCAATATAAAGTATTTTTAAAAGAATTAAACAAGTACTGCATTAAAATGGTTAGTAAAATCAATATTAAAACCAATTAAGAACAAAGCAGAATAATCCATTCAAAACCCCTCTCAAGCCACCAGGCATTGAAGAAAAGCCAACCTGAAGAGAAAAGACTTTGCCTTCCTGCAGAAGGACATCAGAGATGGGGCCAGTATAGCTTCTCATGGGAGGGAGTTCCAGAGTCAAAGAAGAGAGAAGACCCTGTCCTGTGTCCCCACCCAGCACACCTGTCAGGGTGGTGGGACTGAGAGAACGGTCTCCTCTGATCATCCTAATGCCCAGGCTGGGTAGAAGACCTCTCTCTTCAGGTAAGCTTTTCCTAAGTAACTAGTGGTATAAGAGAAGTTTTTAAATAGGATGGATTGCGTCTCTATTGCTTTTCAATCTGCTTTTCAATCTTGCCAGATGAACCTTTAAGAACTCTCTCCTGGCAAATTGCATCCCTTGCCATGTTTGGACTTTTATAACTGCTTTGAAAAAGAGGACTTGTGTTCTCAAAAGCTCAGCAACTTCTTTTTTATTTTTCTACTAGCAACCTATGAAGGTATCACCCATAGTCTACTTTTGACTTTGTTTGTTTTAATGGTTGCACGGCTCCAAAATCCTTTCAATCTGCTTTAGTAATGCTTTTGTCTAAAATTTTAATATAATATTTATTTAATTATTTTGTTAATATTTGGATGATTTACTGTTACTAACTCTTAATATTGTGTCTTTAATTATGCTTGGATCCTTTTTATGAGAAAGGCATATAAAAATAATAAATAAATGTGTTAGCTGTAAATGTTAAAAGACCAATACAAACAAGCATTTTTCTATAACTGTATTCAAAAATTCACTAATAACCTTTTTTTAGCAATACACATATCTGATGCATGCTCAATTTACACTGTCCAGAAATACTGTATATCTAACAAATTCCTAACAATATGTCATACATCATTTCAAATCTGGTTGTATTATGTATCGGACTTGAGTAATGTTTCAAAGTTCTCTCAGGTACTCATGACGTGCTGCAGTCTCCAGAGTGAAATATAAAGCTCACAAAACTATGAAAAGGAAAGTTCATTCAAAACCCATCACTCATATCTGTCAAGGGCATCATCTCCACTTGTAACGATCCTCACCACCTGAACTGTCCTCCCTGCATTCAGATCACATTAACTCCCATCCATGTCACATCTTCACCATACTGTATATGTTTGAAAACTACTGAGTCCCTCTGCAGTAATATACTGACAATCAACTAATTTATAGAACTCAAACCATCAGCTGCAAGACTGTTTCAGTGGCAGGTGGTTCTCTTGGAGATGATTAATATCTTATCCTCCTCCATGGCCCAGCTAAAGAATGTTTCCAGATCTAAATACACTACTACTGTATATACTATAAGCATACCAATATTAATCGTCAACAGGTTTGTAGTCTAATCCTTCTGGAAGTAAAAGATTGGCTGGCTGCATAACACTGTCCAGGGGATTCCTGAGTGTACTCATAATCTTATCATCAAACGTATGAGTCTATTCAGACCAGGAGTGTGTGAAAATCAAGGTGAACTATAAAAGGGAGGACTCATCCCTAACTTTCTTCAGACTGACGAAGCTGCTTGGATGAGTAGTGATACTAGCAAAACATTTCAATCTCTCAAGAAAAGAAGTCCAATTGCCATGACTCAACTTCCAGATAAACTCATCTCATTGACTGAGGATCTTCATAGACATGCATTTACAATACTTTTCCATTTGTTGGGCAGGTGTCTTCTATGTCTCCCTCTAAAGCCTATACCTCCCATTCTGCAGGAGGTATAATTTTTTAAAAAACTGGGAAATTTTTACAACAATATTACATGGAACTGTGCTTCAGACTGTTCCTCAACCAAACTATGTTCACTTTGTAATTTTCATTTTGTAATTTTCTCATGCCTCCATTACAAAATGATGGTAGACCAACTCCATCCCAGGCCTCACTCTGGAAACACATGCCCAATACATAAATTATATTTCACGCTTTAAAAAAATCATCATTTTCATGAATATACAATAATCAAAGCTAGAGGAAATTTGCCCTTGACCTTTGCAGAAACAAAAAGAAACTGCTGGATGCCTTGGAGGCCATTTTACAGGATTTTAAACTGAAAATGAATTTAAAAATAGATACATCAGGGAAAATTCATAAGCTTAGTTTATGATTCATTAGTTTATTAATTAAACTAATGAATATGGAGCCCCATGGTGCAGTGGTTAAACTGTGCTCACGACCTGGGGTTCAATCCCAGGTAACCACCACAAGGTTCACTCAGCCTTCCATCCTTTCGAGATCGGTAAAATGAGTGCCCAGCTAGCTGGGGGGGGGCAATGTTTACCCCTGCATACTGGATTTAAACTGTAAACTGCCCAGAGACTACTTGAAGTGGTATGGGGCAATATATAAGTAGAGCACTTTGCTTTGCTTTGCTTTGCTTTGCTTTCATGAATCAAAATGCATCACCATTTTTTTCTGATTTGTCCCCATCTCTATTGGAGACTACTGAAAATACTGAACAGTGACACAAGCAAAATGACATTGTATGCAAATATAACTCCCAACCATATAACACACCGACTACTCCCAGATGGGAAGACCAACCAATGTATAATAAAAATCAAAAATCAAAGGGATATTCAGAATGAATCCAATGAACTTTCTACTGCTTTCATATTGGTGAAGCTAGAGGAAGCCATAGAAGGATGTAGCAAATTAAACACTTGGTGCAAAACATAAAAGAAGTGTCAGCTCTTTAATAATTGCTAGACAAGTAAACAAATTCCAAAGATACAGTATGTCCGAAGAAATAATACTGAAACCAGACAAAGAAACGTCAGACCCCAAAAGCTACAGGCCAACCACCTTATTATGGCAAAAAGTGTTTGAGTGCGTGTTTTCAAACTGTCTAGCCCTTACTGAACCTCTTCTAATTCCACAACAGGCCGGCTGTAGACCTAACCGAAACCTTAAATCTAAACCAGCATAGTGAATGTACTTTTGAAACTAGTAAATTCCAGAAATGATAATTTAAATTGAATATCAAGAAAGGCTCCTTAACTATTAGAATAGCATGACAATGGAACCAATTACCGTATATACTCAAATATAAGTCAAGTTTTTCAGCCCTTATTTTGGGCTGAAAAAAGGCCCTTGACTTATATTCAGGTGAAGGAGAAGCGGCTTTTTAAAAAACTTTTTTTCCCTCTCCCGTAGCAAACACTGATGTCCACCATCAGTGCTTGCTTTAGGAGAGAAAAAAAGTTTTAAAAAACTGCCACTGTTCCTCCCCCTTTGGGCATGTAGAGGGAGAAGCAATGGGTTTTTAAAACTTCTTTTCCTCCCCCGAAGCAAGCGCCAATGTCCGTCATTGGTGCTTCCTTCGGGAGAGGAATTTTTTCTTTAAATTCCCATCGCTTCTCCCCCCCCCCCTCAGAAGAGGAGGAGAAGGAGGAGGAGGAAGTGGTGGAAGGGAAGGGGAACCGCCATGGCGGCAGCAGCAACAGTGGAGGGAAATATTGACTTGGGTTATACTCAAGTCAATCAATTTCCCCACTTTTTAAAGGCAAAATTAGGGGGCTCGACTTATGCTTACACCAGATATTTCAAAAGAAATTAAATTTATACTAGAAGAAGGGTTGATTTTAGGTTACATTAGTAAATCTGAATATAATGTGTTATCCAACAGTAACCCTAGGATACCAGTATTCTATACTCTTCCTAAAATTCATAAGCAACAACATCCCTTAAGAGGCAGACCCACTCTATCAGGTTCTAATTCTGTTCTAGAGTCCATTTCTAAATTTGTGGATTATTTTTAAAAACCTTTTATACCTTTGATATCTTCCTATGTGCAACATTTGAGATATTTCATCAATAAAATTGAACCTATCCAGATAGAAAATCCATGCTCTCTTAATTACCATGGATGTTAATTCTCTTTATAGTAACATATAGAGATGGGCACGAAACAGAAAAATGGTGTTTCGGTTTTTCGTTTGTCATTGAGAGGTCTGTTTCAGTTAGTTTCCATTTGTCGGGAATTTTTTTGAAAAATTTTGTTACCATTTTTTGTTTTTTCATTTGTCGTTTCTACCCGCTTTTTGTGCGATTTTTAAAGCATTTCCGTGCGCAGGCATCCCCCAACGCCCCAGACCAGAGGAAAAACACTAAAAAAAATTGATGCTGGCAGAGACACAGTATAGACTAGGTATGCAGGGAGGCTGCAAAGGCAGCGGCGGGCGTTGCCCAGGGTGCAAGGCAGCTGCAGATTGACTGCACTGCGGGGCAGGGGAGGGTACTCACCGAGAGGTACGCAGCACGCACGCACACAGGGAGGCTGCAGGACTGAAGCTACAGTCGCAGAGACAGCAATCCCACCCTAACTCCCACCAGAGACTGCAAGGAGGATGGGGGCTGCCAGAGCTTTTTATGCCCTCTGTGGCTGCCAGACCTGCCCACCCAGTCTGCAACCTGGGCATGCTATAGGTTGAACATGATCCCACATCACATGGCTTGCCTCCATTTTGTGGGTGGTGGCGACATCCATTTTATAGGGAAAAGAAAAGTACATCGCGATGGGAGAAGACAAAAACAAACGTTTTAAGGTCCCCAACCCCCCTGGTAGGTATTATCAGACAATATAAATAATTATCGCTGCATTTTTACGGATGTCCAGGGCGTTTTTTAACATTTAAAACAGCTCATTTCATTGCGCGTCACCATTAACGGAAACGAAACGTAACGACCACAATTTTCGTGGTTCTGTTCGTTTCGTTTCATTTTCATCACAATTTTCGTTTGTCATTTCGTTACGTAACAGAAACGACAAACGATAACGGAAACTAAAAAATGTTCGTTCCGTGCCCATTTCTAGTAACATACCTTTTGAAGGGGCACTAACCATTGTTTATGACACCCTACAAAAAAGAACAGAGCAATATCCCCCCTTCCCCCTTTTTTACATTCCTTAGCAGAAATATCTTTTACCAAAAACTATTTCAAATTTGATAATCTATTTTATTGTCAGGTCAAAGGAGTAGCCATGGGTTGCCCCATGGCCTCCAAAATAGGAAATTTATATATGGAATCCTTTGAAAGGCACGTTTATTCTTCTTCTAATCCTTTTCTCAAACATGTGGTGAAATGGTTCAGATACATTGACAATATTTTTATAATTTGGAGAGGACAATAAATTTTCATAAAACCATCTTCTGAATGGATTATTTCTTTGAATGTTAACCTCAAGTTTGATTTAGAGTATCATCACGCAGAGATTCATTTCTTTGGACCTAACAATTAAAAAAACCTCTGGCTATTAACATACCAGTCTTTATAGAAAACCAACAGATTGTAACTCCTTTCTTAGGTTTGACAGTTCCCATCCAAAACCTTTCAGATTTAATTTACCATATGGGCAATTCCTTAGAATCAAAAGGAATTGCACCAATACAGAAAATTTTATATCAGAATCCCATCATTTAAAGAGACAGTTGCTAGCTAAAGGTTACCCCAAACGTATTATTGAAAAGAAAAAGCCCTTAATAAAAAGAAGAATGATCTACTGAATATTCAACATACAGATTTAGATAATCGAGTCAACTGTGTTTTAACATATAATCATATCACCAATAAGTTACCAAATAGCATCAGAACCCATGGCCACATAGTGAATAACATACCAGGGTGCCTAGAGAAACCTCTTATCACCTTTAAAAGGACTAAGAATTAAGCTGATTTCCTGATTAGAAGTGAATACAAAGAAAAACATACAACATCAAGCTATCCCTCCCCCCGCCCAAAGCCCACCACCCATGTAATCATTGTGTGTGTTTTAAGAGCACAGAGAAGATGATAGAATTTACAGATACATAACACGGGAGAAGACAGACCCTATCCAAATTCACAAACTGTAACACCCAAGGAGCAGTATATGCGATTAGGTGCCTTGCCCTAAAATGTATGTGGGGAAAAACATCGACCCCTTAAAATACATATAGGGGAACATTTCATTTCATTGTTTCATGTTTCATTTCCCTTGCTTTCTGGAAGCCTTGTTTACTCTATGTGTCCTGAAGACTCTTCTCCGCTTTGCTTTTTTGCAGGATCGATTCCTTCTTTTCACTGGGAAAAGCCTCAGGCTTGAGCAGCCCATTAAGAAGTGTATTTCCACACTGAAAAGAAGGTGTGGCTGAAAAGAATCCTTGCAAGAGCAAAGCAGAAAGGAGGGCACTCAAGCACTCTGGCAAGAAAAGAAAAAACAGGAGGTGGGGTGGAGGAGAATCCAAAATGACCTCACTGTTTCACTTCCTCTCTGGCAGCGCTTGACTGCCCTCCTCTCTGCTTTGTTCTTGCAAAGATTCTTTTCAGCATGGAAAAGCACTTCATAATGGGCTGCTCAATCTCCAAGCCTTTCCCCACTGAAAAGGAACCAATCCTGCTAAAAGCAAACCAGAGAGGAGTCGTGTGTTTATTTCCCCCAGATGCTCCAGTGAAGTAAGGATAAGTAAGCTGTAGGATAGAAGGATGCTTTGGTTTTTCATGTTTTACCTAAGGAAAGTGACCCATTGGCAACCTTTTGATACTAAGTGAAGGTACTTTCCTCTCCACCCCACCCCGGCACCTCAGTGCCTAAGGCAGGCATGTCCAAACTTTGGCCCTCCAGATGTTTTGGACCACAACTCCCACAGTCCTTTGCCATTGGAAATACAGGCTTGGAATTCTGGGAGTTGTGGTCCAAAACATCAGGAGGGCCGAAGTTCGGACATGCCTGGCCTAAGGGATGGGGAAGCATGCACTGTGGAAGGTTAGAAGGAGATATAAAGTTGGGTGTCATCTGCATATTGGTGTCACCAAACTCCTAATCTCCTGATGACCTCCCCCAGTGGTCCATATAGATAGATATTACCAAATTTTCCACCTATAAGGCACAGCCATATATTAGATGACCCCTACTTTTAAGACCACAAATTAATAAAATTGATAAAAACTTCCCTGAGTTCTCCTCCACACCTCCCCCACTGACCATTCCCATCTTACCTTTATCAGTAGAGAGACAGTGCTACTTTGAACTAACTGAAGTTTTTGAAATATTTTCAAAGCTAGCCCCATATACAATCCATTGAATAAACCAGCTGGAGGTAACTAATAACAATCTCCACACTATCTCTGATGAGTTAGAGCAACAGTGTGTGTGTGTGTGTGTGTGTGTGTGTGTGTGTGTGTGTGTGTGTGTGTCTGTGTGTCTGTGTGTCTGTGTGTCTGTGTGTGTGTGAACCTAAGTTGGTAAAAGACATACCACCCAGGTTATCTGTGCTTTAAATAACATTGACAATGATAGATGCAAGATCACTACCATGTTGTGAACTTCATCCTTCAGGATGATCACTCTAGAACAGGGTAATCACTATTCAGCTGGTCAGACAAATAACCATTAAGGTAGTTGACAGAACATATCTGACAACACAGTAACTGATTCAGTGTATTAACATCATAGGACAGTGGTGGCAAACCTTCAGCAATCCATATGTTTTGGACCACAACTCCCAAAATTCCAAAGGACTGTGGGAGTTGTGGTCCAAAACATCTGGAGTGCCAAAGGTTCGCCACCGCTCCTTCTGGCTACACCGCAGCAACACAACTTGATAAGTGCTCCAGCTTATCAAGTTGTATTCTTCCAGATAAAGGGTTCCCTAAGGGGGTAAGTTTCCCTGGAGCAGAAACCAAGAAAAGGCAGCACATGCAGACACAAAGGGATCAGCGGTGAACTTTGGTAGAAGCAGGAAAATGCCTTCCCACCCACTGCCATTCTGGCGAAGGCACAGCTGTTGGTGCTAGACACTGTAAATAAGCTGTATATATTTGGCATGTCATGAGTAGATCTGCTTCCCCCACCCCCCACTTATCTATGCAAAAGACCTCCTTGGATTTTGATAGCTTTCTTCAAATAGGTATCAACCCTCCTCCTCTCCTGGAAGCTGCTCTTAGCAAAGAGGTGAATATTTTGAAAAGACAAGTACAGAAGTGTTTTTTTTCACACTACATTATATCGTCTCTGCTTTATTGCTTTTCTTTTGAGGAAGTTAGTTTGTTTTTCTACTCTTTGGTATCTGGTGGCTCTAAGATGCAACCCTAAAGGAAATTACTTTATGCTTTTTGTACTTTTGGTATATGCTGGACTTAATGATGCAGTTTTAAGAGCAGTGCTGGAGAAGCTGTTTGTTAAAGAACTCTTTTTCGACCTTGAGATAAACTCATGTTTTGAAATCAAAGGCTGAAAGATAGCTACTCCTTGCCTCTTGGACTTTAATTCAGTCATCTCCTTCTATACCCCTCCCTTTTGGAAATTAAACGGCAGAAACTACAATTACAAGTAATTTAACTTTTTGTTGTGAGCAAAAAAAAAATGGAAAACACAATGCATTGGGAAAATGTCTCAGAATAAGAATTTGCAAATATACTATTATCCAGATTACAAAGAAAAATAGATATCTTGGACCCAACCTCTAAAGATACAAAGATTTCCAATCCTGATAAAGTAACAGAAATAGAGCAGACACCAGACTCCAAGCTACAGATAACAACAGCAGGAACTATGCAAGCTAGACCTCAATATGAACTCTTGGATATCATGAAATCCCGGGGGGGGGGGGGGACTGAAATTAGCTTGAATCAAGAGATTATACCAGAACAGAGGGCAGATCTCAACATGAACACAAATATGACAAGAATGGTGCAGGCTAAGCTCTTAGATGTGCCAAGTCCACGGAACATAATAGGCACATCTGTTTTACTTAATATGGGTGCACAAAAGAGGAAAAATTGGGACTTTTTCAGTACCAGAGCAGCCATCAAGATTATTATCAAGATAATACAACAACCCATGAAGAAAATGGATTTGACATGGGAAAAACAACTTGTGAAGATAAGGGGCTTGGCAGGAAAAAGAAAAATTGAAAAAAAGAATTTTTGGCCTATTGAATTTATTACATAATTTTTTCTATATTTTTTCTATATTTTTTCTATATTTTTCCTATATTTTCTATAAGGCTACTAGATAATTGGTATGGTATGGTATGGGAAAAAGAAAATGGAAATGTGAAGATAACCCTGATATATAAATAAATGTTAATCTGTTAGATTTTTAAAATAATACTGGCTGTTAGGCATAGACAAGAATTTATATGCATAAAGTGAAACATATACACCAGGAGATAGCTCCTTTATAATAGCCCATAAAGTATTAACTTGAATTAGAGATGACTAGAGATGATTGCTGAAATTAGGCACTCATTGGAAGAACAGGAAATTATACTGAGGATGTTATATAGAAGATATATAGTTAGCCAAATATAACCTAAATTGCTTAGTATTGAAGAGCTAAACAGTGAGATTAACTAGATTGTTGAGATTAGACAGTATTAAAAATAGGTTTAAGTAAAGATAGATAGAATATGAATGAAATACTAAGGAAAATAAGTATGAAAGTATACTTATTCAAGCTGGGAAAGTATATATGAATTATACTGGGCTCAAATGCTGGGGAAAACTGTGATTGAATTGGTAAGACAGCAGGAGACAAGGAATATATTTGTTTTATGTAATTTAATGTAGAAAATAAAAGTATCAATATCATAGGACTTCAGCAAACCAACTACCCACTACAAAGTCATTCCATTCAAAAAAAAAAAAACATTGGGACGGTCCATAGTTTTTGGTGCAATCCAGCTGGTGTTTAAAAGATCCTTATGTCTTGAAACCCATCCACAAAGAACTATCATAAATGTTATGTTGGGAATAACTGTGAAGTGTAGAATTGGGGTGGGAAGAGGGGGCAGAATATACACAGTCACTGTGTAAAACAGTTGTCAAACAAATGCCGGTGCCCTAGAGGGCCATTTTTCATCACCCTACACCCCCAGAAGCCCCAGCAGAAGGCAAAAACTTCAGGCCTCACGTGGGTGCAGATGCAGCACACTGGGTTTAGGGATGCTTATTTCTAAATAAATGAAGATAGACTGAGGACTTACCTCAGCTGGTTGCAAATATAATTTGCATATATAATATTTATTTATTTATTTATTTATTTATTTATTTATTTATTTATTTATTTATTTATTTATTTCTGTACCGTCCATCTTCCATAGTGGAATTCTGAGCAGTTTACAACAATCATATTCATATCAATTTAAAAAAACAAACATATAATTCAGTAATAATAATAATAATAATAATAATAATAATAATAATAATAATAATAATAATAATAATAATAATAATAATAATAATAATAATAATAAAGACAAGATGGCAGCTTATTAAAAAAACTAATGGTTGCCAAATGCCTCTCTAAAAAGCAGGGTCTTAAGGCGGGCAGGAAATGTGCAAGGCGAATCTCAGTTTGTTCCATAATGTAGGGGAAGCCACAGAGAAGGCCCAGTTATAAGTACAGTACATTGATTTCCGGGCCTCCCTAGGAGTGGCTACCTGAAGTGAGAGTGCTTGCAACATTCTGGTGGGTCGGGCCTCAGTTGACCTCTGGAAGATTCACTCTGTCAGGTACTCAGGTCCCAAGCTATGGAGGGTTTTGTAAGTCAAAACCAGTACCTTGAACCTTATTTGGGACACAACGGCCCGCCAATGCAAATGAGCCAGAAGAGGGGTGATGTGGCCGTATCTGCCAGCACCAATCACCAGTCTGGCCATTGCATTTTGTACCTGCTGTAGTCTCCGAGGAAGGGTCAAGGGCAACCCCACGTAGTGTGTGTTTCAATAATCTATCCACGAGATCACAAGTGGCTGCACAACTGTTCGCAAGGAGGTCTTGTCCAAGTATGAGCAGATCTGGGCAATCTGCTGAAGATGATAAAAGGAGGACTTGGAGATGGCCATCACCTGGGCTTCCAGAGATAAGGCCAGATCCAAGACCATGCCCAGATTCCTCACTCTGTCCACCAGCTGAAGGGTAATACTCTCCAGACTAGAGAGAGGGCCACTGTACCCAGCAGAGGATGCCCTGTAGAACAGAACCTCTGTCTTCTCCGGGATGAGTCTGAGCCCGTTAGTCCTGGTCCATTCCATGATCACATCCAGGCAAGAGTAAAGGAGTCTTAATATAACATATACTGTATCTGGGTTCCTGCCATCACATGCAAGTGGAGCTTAGATCTGGATCCCATCTCCCATAAACTACACCAGGTCTGAAAATCTAGATGGGCACCCAAGAAAGTTCTATTCAGCTGGGACTTTAAAAGTGGAAGTTTTCCAGAGGATGGTGCATAGAGGTGTTTGAACAGGAGACTCCTGAAGAATCCACAACATCACTTTCTTCACTTTCAGTATCTAGTGAAGGAACTGCTGTCCTAGGCTAAAACCTAGGATATATTGTCAGTCTCAGTCACTGGCATGACTCAGTTTATGCGTTGGTTGATAACTAGAATCAATTCACTATTCTAACTACTTCTGTATAGTGATCATATGTTCTCCGAGATGCATTTTTACTTCAACTCACACAAGGGAATTGTTCCATATACTTTAGGGTCAATTAAGCTTTAATCATGAAAGGGTCTGACACAGCAATTGGAGATAGAACATAATTATACAATTATTATCTTGGATCACATAAGCGGACTTTTAATATCAAAATGAAAAACAATGCAATTTCACTGTAATGACTACATCTAAATGTATTAGTAAAGCATGTTTATGCCAGCAAACATTTTAAGAAAACACACAATGGCCAGTATTCTGTTGCATAGCTATGCCTCAGCAACAGGAGTGAAATCACCAGCTGGGGCAGTTTGCTGTTAACTAAATAGTTCCCCTGTCAAGTTCAGACTATACATTAGTTCATATTGTCACGTGCACTCCAAAGGTGGAAAAAAAGCTCTCTAAGCAGCAATCTGCTACAGACAGTGACATAACTCCCACTGCAAAGGCAGAGCTATGCAACAGAATATTACCAAATATTTTCAAAATATTTTATAAACAACAAATGTAGTAACAAAGCAGCACAGCTGTAGTTCAGAAATGGGATCCAGCCTCCGGAATGAAATCAGCCACTGGCTTACCTTCATTTGGGTCAGGCGGTCAAAACTCCAATCAGGAAGAAGCCTCTCACTAGTCATCTTTCCTTCTCCCTGGCACTGGCCAATCAGGAGTTGTGCAAGGACATGTATCATCCCGTCTCCCTATCTGACTGGCCAGCGCCAGGGAGAAGGAAAGATGACATGGTGGTGGGTTCTTCCTGATTGGAGTTTCACTTGCACGACCCAAATGAAGGTAAGTTAGTGGCTGATTTCGTTCCGGAGGCTGGATCCCGGTTCTGAACCGCGGCTGTGCTGCTGTGTTTCATTTTCGGAACTGGACCCCTTCCATAATGAATCACCCATCTCTAGTGAAAATTCATTTGCTAGTTCCAAGCAGAGTAGACCAGCTGGATCCACAGGATTTGCTTATGTGTTGACTTACCATTCATTTACTGAAATCCAATACAGTAATACCTTGGTTTACGAGTGCTTTACAAGATGAGCAACCAATTCTGATCAATTTTGCCTTAATCAATGAGCAATATCTTGCAATACGAGCACTGGAGCAGGCCACATGATACCAAGTGAGCCAATGGTGGTTCTCTCTCCCACTTCCTTTGGTCTGCAAGTACTGTACGTTTCTATAATGAATTATGCTCATAAACCCAGGTACTACTGTAATACATTGCAACTCAAGTAGGCCTAATGAAGCAATGAACTTGAGTTTACTCAACAAATCACCCTGATACAGTGGACCTATTATGTGTATATATGTTTTCTGGGAATAATTTTTTTAATTTTTTTTTACTTTTATTTCACCCTTCAGGATGTCTGCCCTTTTTATTTTTTTAAAAAGTCTCTTGTACATGGGAACTCTGAACCCACATCTTCAGTAACGTGACCAGGACAGGAGAAAAGCCAGACATTCTCAATCACCGGATCTTCCCTGTTGTGAGACAGCAGCCTATGACAGCTAAAACTACTCCTTCAGTCAAGCAAAATATGGAAGGTCACACCTTCCCCAGCCCAATATCAACTATAGATTATTGATTGAGTCATTTGATTTGATGTATATACCTACCATTTGGCTACAAGGCCCCCCTGGACAGTTTCCAACAATGCAGAAACTATAAATAATGCTAAATTGTTGAGTACAAACCTAGTAAATTAAATGCAAACAAGCCTTTGGCAGTTCCATCCCACCCCATGCCCCGTGAGTATCCATGCCCAAGCAGGGTTTTGATATCAGGTATCCTAAGTCCTACTCTGCCAGTTTATTCATTACACCACACTGGGTAGATTAGATCTCATTTAGCAATAATTAGAGCAGACCCACAGCAATCAATAGGATTTAGATTAACTGTAACTAGTGCAACTCCTACTGATTGAAGTGGGATTACTCTAGCAAGTCTAAATCTATTTAACCAAATGCAAGGAAAGAAATACAGGTCATTAATGTAGACAGTGCTGGAAGAAACCCAGTACTGTATATCAGTATTTTAAAATATATGCAGGGGGGGAAATCCCACTCCTGCAGAGATATAAAATTCATTTGCATATTTTATCTATTGGCACCAGTAAGAAATCCTGGAATGTAAGTCAAGCAACAACCAAAGAGTTTGAGTTCAAAACAAGGCGAGTGCTCAATAGATTTCCAGCTTAATTCTGGCAGAAGCAAGTTGTACATTGCTTTAATGCACAAGAACTATACTTTTTCCAGCAGAAAAGACTCAGCCTGCATTATAGACAGGAAGAGATTGCTGCACCACCATTCATGGCATCTTCAAGGTTAACCCACGTAGACCTCATGTACCATATAAAAAGAAGGTGGAAAAACCAAGTCACGCTCCTCCTGAACAGGAATTGCCTTTGCAATAGTAAAATATGGATGATGAAGATGAAAATAAAATATAGATGTATTTCTGGTTCCTCAGCCACCACACATACAAGTGTTAGTCCTCTTTAAGAAGAATAGGGTTTGAAGACCTCAAAGTTTTTTCTTTGATTTCACAAAACCAGAAACTCTGCCTGAATCACTTCTCTTCAACATGAGCTCTAATTAGAAGCTGTCCTTTCACTCCCCAGCTGCTGTATATTGTAAATCCCATAATTTCTCCCCATACGCAATTATGGCTTTCAGCTCTGGAACCAGAAGTCCAAAATACCAGGAAGATGAAAGATTTTCCACCCTTGCCACAGAAGATGGAATAAAATATTATTTTCCTCCTATGCATTTATCTAATACATGTTAAAACAGTATGAAGTCTCAGAGTACACTTCCCACATAGACTGATTAAGAATTCAGGTGAATACTGAATACAAGATCCAATTAGAATAGACATTAGCTACTGTTTAGCTTTTAATAAATGATTTTATAGCAGTAGTGTGACCAAGACACTATGGTGCAGCATAACATTACCATGCTGCGTTTCATGCCAATTGTATGTGCAGACCTAAGTTACAGCATTAATGAGAGAGAGGGAAAACTCCCAGTCATTCTGTCTCCCCCTTAAGTGGCAGGTGTAAAACTTATTCTGCAATGCACAAACATTGCATCTATTGGCAGGCAACTATATGTTTGCATTATGTTTGTGCAGGTTTTATGAATTTTTCTATGGCTTCATATGGGATCAGGTTCTAATCGTCCTCCTTCCAATGCAATTCACATCCCATAAAAATGACTGCCATGGAAAAACATATTTAAATATCATTAGTAACATCAGAAGCCTGGTGCCACCCAAGTGACAGAATGAGGACAAAATGCAGTGGGTGGGTCCAGCAAGAAGAACTTCCCTTCTCTCCTGTGTCATAGAATCATAGAATTGTGAAGTTAGAAGGGTCATCAAGAGGCAATCAAGTCCAACCCCTTGCTCCATGCAGGAATACAAATCAAAGGATATCTGACGGTTGTCCAAATTTCTCTTGAATGCCTCCAGCGTTGGAGCACTCACCACCTCTTGAGGGAATGGGTTCCATTGCTGTACAGTACTGATCTCAACTGTTTGATATACAGCCAAAATCTGGGTTCTCTTAACTTGAGCCCGTTGTTGCGTGTCCTGCAGCCTGGGGTGATCGAGAACAGATCCTGCCTCTCCTCTGTATGACTACCTTCCAAGTATCTGAAAAGTGCTATCATATCACCCCTGTCTTCTTTTCTCCTGGCTTAACGTGCCCAATTCTCTCAGTCTTTCCTCAGAAGGCTTGGTTTCCAATCCCCTGATCATCCTTGTTTCCCTCCTCTGAACCTGCTCCAGTTTGTTGGCATCTTTCTTAAAGTCCAGAACTGGACACAGTACTCAAGGTGAGCCCTAACTAGTGCTAAATAGAGGGGGGATGAGCGCCTTGTGGGATTTGGAAATTATACTTCTGTTAATGAAGCCTAAACTAGCATTTGCCTTTTTTGTGGCTACATCACGCTCTTGATTCCTATTCAGCTTATCATCTACCAGAATTCCATGATCCTTCTCACATGTAGTATTGCTGATCCAGGTGTCCCCCATCTTTTAACTGTGGTTTCTTTTTCTTTCTTTCTTTCTTTCTTTCTTTCTTTCTTTCTTTCTTTCTTTCTTTCTTTCTTTCTTTCTTTCTTTTTCTTTCTTTCTTTCTTTCTTTCTTTAGGTGCAGTGCTTTGAAATCAACTTCTCCCTGTTCAATTTCATTCTGTTAGCTTCAATCCAGTGTTCCAGCCCATTAAGATCATTTTGAATTTTGTTTCTGTCCTCCAGGGTATTAATTATTCCACCCAATTTTGTGTCATCTGTAGATTTGGCAAGCATTCTCTGCACTCCCTTGTCCAAGTCATTAATAAAAATGATGAAGAGCACTGGACCCAGGACTGTGCCTTGAGGTATCCCACTTGTTACCTCCCCTCAGTTAGAGAAGGGACCATTAATAAATCTCCCTTAAGGCAGTCAGATTTTTCTTGAAATCAAAATGTATAGGAAAGCCATGCAAATTACTATGTAGGAATGAAAAAATTATTAATGGTGATGAACTTTGATCACAGAAGATTGATAATCTTTGTGCAATTGTGCTTTACAAAGCTGTACATAGAAGATGGACCACAAGGAAGAAAATAGCAGTCCCTAAAATGCAGAGATCAATTATATTTATCCTTCTAGATACACGTACTGTACTTCAAACCCTACATGAATTAAAATGCACATTGAGATTTGGATGGTGATTACTTTTTAACAATGCAAGCATATTTTTACAAGTCTATAATTAAACCCATTAGTTGTTCACATCATGTTCACTACAAGGATAACACTTACTTTGCCTGCACTAAATTTACATCCTAATCAGCAAGTTTCATACTTCTTTTTTGTTTATGAAGGTATTAATGTATAGCCTGCATAATTAAATTGTAAACCGCCCAGAGAATGCTATAAGCACGATGGGGCGGTATATAAGCAGAACACTTTTCTTTTTTGCTTTTTAATGTTTGAACTTTCCTGGTGAGGAAAGACTGCAGAGTCAATTATATAAGGTAGTTTTGAGCATTTTAGTAAAATGAAAAGCTCCTTCGTCCTAATCAGTACTTAAGTTATCTCCTCTTTTTCAAATTCACCAAACTGCAAGAGAAAACAATGGCAATTGATTTTAATTTGGAAACATAAATTTTTATTATTATTATTATTATTATTATTATTATTATTATTATTATTATTATTATTATTATTATTATTATTATTATTATTATTATTATACAACATATGTGGGACTCTACACATATAGGAGGAGGTTGGGATGGCCTCCTCTTTGCTGTCTTTCCATAGGAAGCCAAAGCTCTTTCTCTTCAGGCATATTTTTTCTCAGTTACTGGTTGTCTAAGATGGGAGGCTGCTAACCCTCAACGCTAACCCCACCCTTCCAGGTTTTATGTTGTTTCTTTTAATATTGTAAGCTGCCTTGGATCCTCTTGAAAAGAAAGATGGGATATAAATATTTTGAATAAATAAACATGCATCAACACAGATACAAACAAGGTTCTAGACCAGGCATGTCCAAACTTCAGCCCTTCAGATGTTTTGGACCACAACTCCCACAGTCCTTTGCCATTTAAAATACGGGCTTGGAATTCTGGGAGTTGTGGTCCAAAACATCAGGAGGGCCGAAGTTTGGATATGCCTGTTCTAGACAGAGAGACCTTTGTCTGCACATGGGTTAATGTTATGGCATTTGCCATCAAGTCAGAACCAAAATATATAGCAACCCTATCAGGGCTTTCTAGTTAATGAGTTTCCATTGTTGAGCAAGGATTCCAGCCCAGGTCTCGTGAGCCCTAGTCCATCACACTGTCCTCTACATCACACTGATTAACACTTATGCGGTAGGGCACAGTTATGATTAGACAGGCTTACATAATCCCTTATCCATGGACATACAAGGGTGGAAGAATGAAGACTATATGTCTTAGATCAGTGTTGGCGAACCTATGGCATGGGTGCCAAAGGTGGCACCTGGAGCCCTTTCTGTGGGCACCCAACACCGTCCCTTCAGCCACCTGTATTCAGGTTAAATGGCTGTATTGGCACTTTGTGGGAAATTAGTGGGTTTTGAATCGCAGTTTGGGCACTCGGGTCTATAAAAGGTTCGCCATCACAATCTTAGATCTTAGGGATGATGAGATGGTCACATAATAGAAGAATTAGGACATCTCAGAAAAACTTCCACTGTGTAGCATTTGTTCTTAAATGGCTGTCATCCAATCGTGCTTGCATCACAAAGTGATAAACAATGGCAGCTGAATGTATGCAAGTTACAATTACAGTCAGGAATAGATTACATTACAAGAACTCAAGTTTCATATCTGGGCTTTTATAAAATAGGCATGAAGGGTGGAGTTCCTTCTAATAAATGAGAGGCTAAGGAAAGCCATTCCTTCATAGATATATATGTTTACAATGTAACTGAAGGTTATTTCTAACTCAGCCGAAACAAACAGATAGGGAAAATATAAGGCAATACATCTTAAAAGAAGATCAGTTTATGCTCAAAAGCTTTATACTATACTCTGAAGTACTCAGCAAGCATCATTTCGTATTCTGTAATACATGTCATGACAAAATATTTCTAATTCCTCACTGACTTACAAAATGTGAGTTCCTTCTTACCAAACTCACATGGGATGAAACACCTTTTTACTAAACATGCAGAGTGTTTCACTCTAACAATAGCAATTAAATCTTGGAGAATTACAAGCAAACATTAATGAAAAAGTTAAACTAGTGCTATATCTAAGGAGACATGCTGTTTACAGTGGTAATACTGTAAATAATTTCCTACAAACAGCCATCTTTAACCATGTCACCCAAAATGTTCAGTATAGTGGCACACATTTTTAAATGATGCTAAAATCTATGCATAGGAAAACTGGGTGGAAATCGAAGGCTGAAGTGACATGTAATATTGTAGCCCTGTTATTTACATATTTTAAAATTAAAATTAAACATAAATACATTTACATACACATTTATTTTACACATATGAAAAATGTACTTCAAGCAAAGGATGGCAACTCATATGAACATATTGCATTACTTCATACATTACATATCTCAGTCAAAAGACAAATGATTGCAACATTTCAATAAAAGGGAATTCAATTCAAATAATATGCAAAATATGAGATTTCTCCTACGACTGGGCACCAAACAGTTGAGAAATCCCAGTGAATTCAATGAGTCATCTTAAACATGCTTCTATAGGAACTAAATACAGTAAATACATTGGGAGTTTTTCACAAATAGTCACAAACCAAATCAGTCTTAACATTACAGTCTGATACATACCTATTCAGAAGTTGTTTTGTAACAATGCAAAGGCCCGTTTACGTATGTACAAAACTGCAGCCTAAATTGTTCTCTGAAGCCATTGCGACTAATGTGGTTCGTTTTTTTTCTTTTCCTGAATTGGGTGCCTTGTCCACAGACCATTAAAAAGAAGTGAAATACTTAAAGGTGCTTTTTGTTACAGGTGGTTTGCAATGGTCTACAAAGTTACCCCTGAAAGCAGTAAATAAACACAATTTTGTGAGTCCTTGCAAGCGCTGAAGGAGGGAGAGGAAAAAAAGTATCTCTCCATGGCTACTCCAATCAATGCTATGTCAACAAAGTAGATACTCCACCCTCCAAAAAAAAAGATATTGAAAAAAGAAGTACGTAGCAAATAGAGAGCTATTAGGTTTCCAGTGGCACGCTCAGCACAACCAGCAAGCTCGCTGAGCTCAATGCCCAGAAATTGTGCTCCTGTCTTTTTCCTGCACTCATTTGCTTCTAGACTGAAGCAGCTGAAGCTCAGAAATGCTACAGCTGTTTCAGTCCAGAAGCAACCGGGTGCAGGGGGGGAAAGACAGAAGCATAACTTCATAAATGCATGAGGAATTTAAAGGCTATGTCGAAGCCGGATAAAGGAAGGGGTGGCAGCCAGGTTTGTTAGAAGCAGTTTAAATCCTCAGAAGTCCATGTCTTCAGAGAGGCTTGGTGGCTGATGGATGTGATTAAACCAAATTAACTAATTAAGAATTAAGAAAAGGAAGAAGGAGTGAGAAAGAAAATTGCCAAAGGCTAGACCGATCTAGGGAAATGACCCAAACAGAGGCATTAAAAGAAACAGCCAGAAGGGATACATAAGGCATGCGGTGGGGCTAAATGAACAACAGAGGGATGACCAAAATAACAAAAAAAGACAGCTGTGGAGAGTGGGCGCTGTGGCAGCTGAGCTGCTGTTGCGGAACAGGATGAAACGACAGCCTGGCACCTCTTGGGAGTGCAGGGGCAAGAAGAAAAGATCCGTGAGTGGCTCCAAGGGAAACAAATGGAACGTTCAAGAGCAACAGGACAAAAGCTCGGTATGTGTCACCCTCCAGGACTGTCACTTCCAACACAAAGCTGAATCACCAGCCCCACGAAATTGAAGGTTGTCACCTCACCTGCTCCCCTTTCAACAGCCAGAGTGTTGTTCCACTGCAGGCATGCCAGGCTGCAGCTATTCCAGCCCAGTCCTCCCACCCCAGGGGGGACAGCTTTTCAGGTTCTCACACCCCCTGCAGGGGTGCCTGTTCCAGCTGCTGCCTTTCTCCCCAGATGCCCAAGGGGT